>CM049306.1:91728641-92428641 GCA_026874595.1 Sipunculus nudus
TAATGATTTGTACATGAGGACAGTTAGATATCCCTATTTTGTAACTTCATTCAGCAAGCCCTGTTTTATATTTGATGATAATTAACATTACAGGTAATATGTACACAAAACGACTGTGAATATGAAAATAGAAAAACTGGTGTTAAGCGAAGTTATGACAGCCTAAGCTAATCACAAGCTTAAATAATAATACTCTAAAGAATACAGGGCAGCTGCCAACGATAATTCCTTATGTGTAGTTTATCTGTAAAATAGTTCTGACGGGCGAAATCTACTGCTTTAACTTCAGGTCATGGTAAAGTAAGCTTATAAAATTGTTTAAGGTAAGATTGTACTACTAATACAGATATTTCTTGTTTACACATCTCGCGATTTGTATCTACCCTGATGAAATAGGATCACAGAAAAATCATGAGCGCATAGTGCGATAATATATCTATATATATATATATAATATTTAACAAATGAATGGTTAAATCGCATATAAATAAAGTATGTTAATATTGTACGGTTCGTACTTCATTTGACCATAGGAGAATGGGGATTCAGCGATCACCCTTTGTTTGTCGTCGGTCCGTCCGTCCGTTAAAGGGGCACAAAACGCAACCGTTCGGACTGGAAACATATAACTAAAAATTAATGTATGTTCTAGGTAAATCCCCATGCATACCACGAATTAGATCACTGTGACCTATATATTCCGCAAGTTGCGCGCGTTTTGGAGTTTTTAGCATTAGAAAAATCAGTGTTGTGTTAGTGCTCTCGGCTGTAAAACAAAGACTTTGCACTCAACCTAAAATTCAAACATATAACATTGTTACTCTGTAAAACATGAAGAAATTGGCCAAGTCATTTCTTCCGAATTGTTACGGACACAATTAAAAAATATTAACATTTTCGGCTGTAGATTTATCTAATTTTTACTTGAGACAAATATCTCAGTAATGATTCCATTGGTCTTTCAGTAATTCACCAAGTTTATTGATTATATAGAGTACTTTCATCTGGGGAAGAACCTACATTTTTATTTCTTTTATGCTTTTCCAGACTTAGAAAACAGCGTGAAATTATCATGAGTGTAGCCAAGAAAACAAATTCTTAACATTTGATGCACATATTAAAAAGGATGTATGATTTACACATATATGTATCATACACCATGGGAAATTTGAAGAAAACCCATTTGATAAATTATTCACAACTCCCACAAATACAGTTGCAAAATTACTAAAATGACAGTTATCTTAGATGATAGAATTTCTCAGTGTCCTCAATCAGCTGAGCGTCATGACTCCGGGGTCACTTGTTCTATGAAGCATTGTTGTATGATCAGGAATTTCTCGCTTTGTAATTTATCTATACACTTCCGATTAAATAATTACATTTAACAATGTGGTTTTCTCTGCTGCTTCGGTGATTATACCATCCTTTCAACCAGATTAACAATTTGTATAAACAAGAACTCACCCAGGGGGTACAGTGATAACAAATAATACAGAAATCAACGAGCGATAAATCATTCAGAAGGACCGTATAATTCTGTGGACCCTGACCCTGACCCTGACACGACACAGCAATAACATAATGTAATTTATTCATTTATGTACATATATTGATAAATAAAAAATAGCTCTTAAACCATATGATTATATAGCGCTAGCTGCACCCTTGGAAAATCCATGGTTAGATAAGATAAACAGCTCTGTAATGAGCTGGTAGTGACTAAATGTCTAACATTTTAATCCGGAGATATGAGCAGGGAATGTGTATTTCATATGGTCAACTTACAGGATATGAAAATATCTATTGATTTCTTAGAAATCTCCAGGACTGCCCCCCCCCCCCCTTCAACATATTTACGCAAAGAATGGCAAATATACTACTCAGAAATCACACAAATAATTCCGTTTTGAAAATGAAGTGTACCAGGTAGAGCAATTGTTAAGCGAGGTCATTTCCTGACCTTGCATGGCGGAAAAAAAATCGGTTACTTTGGTAAAATTTCTGTTATTTTTATTTTTATTTCAATGCAACCATTGATTTGCTCTGTCAAAACTGTCCAAAAGTATTTGTGTAAAAGTATATAAGTGAAGAACCAATTAATATCTTATGTAACTGGTACGTGTATCATACATGATTGGCATTCGGCAGTCCATATGTAGGGGCTCCTGAGAATCAGCAACAAGGCATAGCATTTAACTCAAAATGGATGTGTTTTAGTCGTAGTGATAAGTGTTAAATGAGTGGCCCGATATTCGTCAAATTTCTTGCAAAATATATCTGACTGAAACCTTTATATGAAGTGTCAGATTTATGAGCTTAAAAAAATAAAGGAATGCTTTGTATCATCATTAAGTATCGTGCAGTTTCACAACTTTACTAGCTTTTGCCTTTTAAGCTTAAATGTTCGGAATATACAATGTATTACTCAAGTAGGTAACATCAGTTTAACAATCATATTCATAAAGATTGACTTGTGTTACTTGTGAAAAATTGAAAGATTACAAATAGCACCAGAAGCCGTACTCAAGGGATAAACCATATGATAAAAATACATAGCAAATTTCAGGGCAATCCATGCACTCATTACTCAGAAATTCAAGCTCATCTATGGATTTTTCCTTAAAATGGAGGTTTACAATTAATGTTCAGGACAAAATGGAGGAGCTGGTTATGCTGATTGTGTTCAAAATTTACATGATCACCGGTATATATGTCAAAATATGGCACAGTATTGATGTTTTATTAACCTATAGATAATCATAGTACATAAAATTCGAACATTATCCAAAATACGAAATTTTACGGTTCCTATCAACATGTTGTTTCTATTTCACGTTCAAAAGAAAACAGGTCATCTTGATCTTATTTGGAGATTTAGATTAATTTCATCTGGATCTGTCTGGATTAGATCAATCGCTTTCGAATGATTAGAACTTGTAACCTTTCTTTGGACTTGTGGATACGGACGGAATATGGTCTGTAAAAAACGAAAGCTGAATGATTAAGACAGGATGAGCTGTTCTTATATCTTAACGTCAGTTTATGAATTCTGGATTGTTCCTAACCCTCCTGCATATTAAACCTGAAATCCAGAAGGCTTAAAAATTATATATCATTCTTATCACATGGATAACCATATCCTCACTCAATAGACCTTGTAACCAACCGGCCACGGACGTATCCATTAAAAAAAGACCAGCTGAAAATACATAAATTATTCTAAGGTTGATATTCATGGGTGAAATAGTCAGGTTTCGGTCGAAGATGATAAACTGATGAATAATTGTCATGGTTATAACTTTCGGGATGAACAATAACCTTATCAAGTTCTATAATTGTAATGATGATTCTAACTTACTTATTAATTTAGTTATCTGGATGTTTTCTGGGGTATTTTGGGGGGTTTTTTTGGTTTTGTTTTTTTTTTTTTTTGTTCATCAATCTGTGTTAAATTCCTTTTCCTTGAGGCTATTTCATGACTCGTTTCTTTTCACATACAACAATATAACAAAGTTGCAGACCGTGCATCTATTTTCTATGAAAAAAAAACCTTTGCCAGGATATGCCCAGGACCAACCTACACCATGCATGTGCGTCTTTTCTGAGCATGCATGTCTCCTAAGCTATTTCTTGTTTCCCACATTGCCGACAAATGATACTTTTCTTCCGTAAAACGTTAAATATGTCACGATCATTCCCTGAAGGAATAAGTGTTATATTGCTAGTTTTATACAACTTTGCAATTACTTCACCTTGGTCTGATTACACACGCCCGGCACAGAGCCAAGATTTAGACAAATGAGAGCTGGTGTTTCTGGGTAATCAAACCAACGAGAGAGGGTGTCGCATCTCCTAATTTGGAGCAGGATGTACAATGACATACAACGCTCTCATTGGTCGGTAACAATTCTGGACTGCGTGCACACCCTGGTGGTCAGAGCCAGAAAACCTTGTTAAACATGGCAGATGTAATAAACAAGGAGACCTAGGACGACGGCAGTATATATCCGTGCCATGAAGAGCATATCCCAGTGTGAGCTTTCATTATCACATCTACATAGAAAGACTTCTTCCAGAAGCGCTTTTCTCGCGCTTTTCTATTATCAAACAAATGACCTAAAAATCGAGTCCCAGGCAAAATAATCCCTCGGCCTTGGTCTTATCTGTGTCTGATGAGAGAACTGAATTAGGTCCATAAACACTGTCTTCATAAAGACCCTCTTCTGGGCCATGACGCTCGTCCGACTCTTGATTACCTGGGTTAATGTCTTGGTAGCCAAACGAGTCACATGACATGCGTCGTTCAACCGGGACCTGTGCACAAGACGCCATCTGACGCGTATACATGGCATTTGATACGCTTGGCGCGCTTCTTCGGCGGGTTTGCTTTCACTGCACCGTTTTAGAACAACATATCCCGAAGAGGAAAAGGTTAGGAATAAAAAATAGCAGTGAGAGCATCCATGGAAGATGTGTTTTGAACCAGCTTCCCTGACACGTGCGGGTTTCCAAATATTCCCGCTGAAAGTATTTAGAAGGATCGGTCTCATTTATGCGTATAAATGACGTCACCTGACTAATCATGTTTCTGGCGGTGCATGTGTAATTTCCTGCCTTATTCATCACTGCACTGACTGAGATAAACTTATCGTGTTGCCCATGATCATGAACTCTGCTGTAAGGTGTTATTAACGTGACCTTTAATGCCGGAGCTCCAGAGGCTGAACATACCAAAATGGCGTCTTCCAGTATCTGTTGATGTATCACAGGAGATGAGCATTCGGGTAATCTCCCGTACATGGTTAACATTTTATTGTCAATCACACGACATGCTGTCGGTATCTCCGATCTTATTTTATGCAGAAATGCATATCGGCAACTAACATCAGCAGGAAATAAAGAGAAACCTGCAGTATCACATGCCCATTCGACCAATTTCCTTCGCTGGACATAGGAGTAAAATGAACTTCTCTTGCATTCACAGTAAATCGGATTACCAACCACAGACAAGATTAAACGAATCGACGAGAAAGTCCGTGGGACATCGAAAGGGAGAAAAAGTCGGTTGTTCCTGAGATCCAAGAACTGAAGCTGGTCGAGGAATACATCACCAGAGAAGACACATCGGCTGATTTCATTATTCTTCAGAATCAAATGCTTCAGCTGTGTAAGACTGCTAAAGACATCGAAGGTAAGGTTTGTTAGTTTGTTGGCTGCTAGATTTAAAGATTCTAAAAATTTTGATCCATGGAAGGTAATATTCCTTACATGCCTTATCCCATTGTCAGTCATTAACAGTGTTTTTAAGCTCGGCAGCGAATTTATGACCATGTCCTCGTTGCTTCCCAGTAAATTATGGGATATATCCAATATGATAACATTATGGAAATCTACTCCAAGGTTCGAGATCTCGGTAACGTTATTATTTGAAACGTTGATGAAAATACCCATTGAAAATAATATTAAAATATCCTTCAGTGATGTTAGCATGTTATTGCTCAGAAAAACTGACGTAACATTCCTCCAAGCTGCGCTATGGGCAACAGACCGATCATCATTCAATCCGCGGTGCGTACAGTTAAATGTAGTTTCATTATATTGACATAGCTCATCCTTGAGTTTCCCGTGTAATCCCCGATTCCCAAACGTTACACTGGTATAAACTATAACTAAGGCCGTTGTATATAAATACATTCTCAAGTATAAATGAACTGAACAGAATCGTCGGAAGCTGCTCTGGAATCAACAAATTGTAATCTGATGTATCCGATCACTTCATACATTACAGAATGCAAGGTTGTGACTACTACTTCTTTCCTGCCTGTCAGTTGAGCTTGCATTTCGTACAAAAATTAAAGGGCAGAAACAACCAACCATGGAGGACAATCAAAATATGTACGTGAAACATAGCCAGAGGGGGACTCTGATCTTTCCAGATTTATCAAATAATACAACAATGTTTTCTGACAATACCTACTATATGAATAACCACTATTTTCATATATTACAGACGGTAACCACAACTCAAATAAGTCTGCTTTGTTTTAATTGTTAGGCTTATTGCTTTATATTGGCTTTCAAAGCAAAGGCATAAAAGAGGTCAAACGCATGGACATGTGTAAATTCACTATATTGCATCTATGCAGTTAATGAAAATTTTGTAAACAGTGGTTATACATAATAAAATCATAATAAGTTTGCTACCAACTAACACAATTAAGTAATTCAAATGTCTGTGGCTTGACCGCTCATCCATGTTTGTGCGGGTTCGTTAATTGGCCGGATTGACCTCGTATCTTTAGTATACCGAAGCCGGTTTTAGTTCACATGTGAGTTATATATAGCCATGTATGACGCGGCGTTCGTCCTCTGAGCGTCTGTCGTCCGGCTTTTTAACAGCTTTTCTCAGCAATGCCGGGCGAAGTCTCGCCAAGGTTAACGCCCATATTGGGACTTCCTGTTGATTTTTTTGGCACATTTCTTAAAGAATTTATAGGCATTATTGTATATTTTATTTAAAACCTTTAGAAAATTGTACTTTTTTTCTTCTAGGATGGCTTGTTACGTTATCATAATGTAACAATCAAAGAATAAAGAAAGGTCTATCATAACCACAAATATCCCGGTCATAATGCATAATTTTGCATAAATTGATGCAACTGGGGATTCAGAACTGACACAAACAATAGTCTATCAAATGAATGTTTGCCCATTGTTTGTGAGTTCAGTCTTATCCTATATATTTTGTCACCAGTTGTTGGGTTGATCCTTAAAAAAATTGAAATGTATTTATTTAGGTAAAGGTTGGCCAGAATGTTAATTTTTAGGACATGTAATCTAGTCCATTTAAGTATTTTCCTCTTGTAAAATCTGTATATACAGGCCTCTACTTGTCACGGCTGCTAGTGACATGATTAATAATCCGGATATATGTGACCCAGCACGAAAGGAAAAACTCTGTGTCAGAAAGTAATAGGACAAGGTCACATATGAAGATTATTCTCAATTTGGTTTTCATATGGTTAATTCCTGTTTAGAGTGTTTAAATTATTTTAAACTTCACCTCTATGTAAGTTACCAAGTGCTAAAGGTTAAACATGAATTTGGGATAAAAATATCAAGATCAAAAGTGGAGATAAACTTATGATTAGCTCCTGTTACGATTGATTTATTCGATTCAGTTTATGGATCTAATTCCTTTAGTAAAATACTAATATTTTACTCAACCGAATGACTGGTTGAGTTAAATATTACATCGGTGTTTCAAGACACTCTGGTCTGTTGAACATATGCAAGAATATGGATACTTCTGAATATATAAAATATATTCCTTTATTTAAAAAACAGAAGTTGTTTGGAAGTTATGGTAGACCCCAAAATATCATTTGTAATTTTTTAACACTAATTGGATTATCTTTAAGCTGTTTTAAAGCTGTCTTTTTTATCTTTGATATTTCCTTTCTTCTTTTTAATTTGAATTTAATCTTGTTTTATTTAAAAAGATATCATTGCAACAATGGGCCTGACTTTTCAGTCAATTTTTTAAAAAGCATCTGACATCCCATGAATGGATTGTCCTAAGACATGATGTATGATCGGTTTCACAGCAAGAGACTTGTGGTGCCTCCTGCTCTTATGCCCATTTGTGTTGTTTTGCACATTTTATCTCTCCACCATTTCCTCATTTACAAAATGTAATAACTTAATTAATTGAACTGATATTCTTAAAATTGTTCACATATGTTAATATAGGTAAGGAGGCAGAGCCCATTAAAAAGTTATCCTGAACTTAGAATGAGCGATCTTTACTTCCTGGTGGTGTATTTAGAGTAAAATCCATGTTAACATTTGTTAATATTCTTGGAAGCCCTTAATGGATCAGGATTATGAGGGGACCACACCAAATCTATGCCAAGCTTCATGGGCCCATTCTGAGCTACCCTGGAAATAACATGGGATTTCGTTCATGATTGCGTGAGTTATGTTGTGAACAAAAATGCACACACACGATCGGGAATGAACGCATATACCCTCCTGGCGGAGGCAATAATAAGGAATAACTATTTCTTCGCCGAGAAACGTCCCAACCCCGCTTTATCATATATCACAAGATATGGAAACACACTGTTCGCATTTTGTTATTGAGCGGTAAATGATTAATACATTTCGTAATAATATTAATGATAGTTTATTTGAAACACGTCCATATTTACACATCTTAAGTGTTGAGATTTTTTTTGCAACATGTTTTCACAAATATATCCGAAAAACGACTGACTGTTCTAAAATTTAAAGGAGTGTGTCATACAACCATGTGGCCGTTAATTCATACTAGTGTGTCCTTAGGATTTCATTTTAATTTAAAAGAGGATTGGTCCGTCCACAATAAAAACTACCATTACAGGTAAACTAACCTCTTTAACGGAAGCCATGAGGTCAGGTGCTGATAGTAAACGTTGTGATTCATACTCAGTTTAAAAACTATTTCATGATTACCATAACCATTGATTAATTTTAGTGCAGGCATTTGTTCTGTCCTACACTTACATTCCATTCATTTTAATATTTAAATGTATCAGCAAAATGCATATTCTTTGAGAAAATTAAGTACGAAGCCTACTTAAGTATTTACAGCTGCAATACGGTAATTTCTCCTGTATTTATAAATATACTGCTTTCTGTGGAAAACAGATTCGACACAAGTGCTTAAACAGATTGTGCCTGTACAGTACACCACTGTTGTGAGGCTTGTTGAAATCTCATGCCGGTTGAGAGCCCCATACTGCCATCTAGTTTCTCAATTTGAACTAGATGGGTAAAATATTCAGCGAGTCATATTTAACAGTTATATGTGTGATTGTCAAATTATGAAGATTAAAAGTTAAAATATATGTACATTTCTTGTTATAAGTTTGTTTACCATTGTCTTCTCATTGTATTATTATTATTTATCGTGTCATATGTTATGGTCAGTTGTCAGCGATGTTAACAAGTTGTTTGTTTGTAGCGATCGCCATCGTTAAGTGACTGCTGCAAGAGCCAGTTTTGAATATCCCGGTCCTACAGCTAAAAATTAGCGAGTCTACATGATATGACGCGAACCGAGCGTCCGAAAGGGATTTCGAGCGGGCCCGGACGCTTACCGCGAGTTATGAAAGTCTTGATATATGTACAACAAAGTTATCCCATGTTGTGCCAATATAATTATGAAATCCTTCACTATGTACCACAGACGTTTTCTTCTTGAGTATATTGACTCTACTTTGTTGATATATACGTAACTGCAAAGAGGGTTCCACAGTTCTCTTCTTAAACAAGTGAATAGGACAGGGAAAAGTAAGAGGTATGGGTCATAAGTATGTTTATGAAATAATAATAGGTTCTATGTCAATTACCCATTATATTTATTTTTTTATGAAGCAGTCTTAAAGATTGTTAATCGATACAAAAGACATCTGCAATTTTTGAGCAAAAGTTGCCGTTTTCGAAATATGTTTTAACAATTGTGGTATCTTCTCACTATTTATACTTTGAAAAAATTATAAAATGTCTCAACCCTTGTGCCAAGGCCAAGGGACATCAGTCCCAGGCAAACATACTTTTGGCAGCTATGGTCGGGTGACTTTTCATTGATGCACTTTTCATTGATGCCTTGCTGCTGCAGTAGAGCCTATATTTACTTTTGTCGGGCATACATGCATCTGACGTGAATCATTGTTGTATGTAACAGTTCCTATATATATGTATACGCAGACCAAGATTTTCTTAAAAATAAAACAAAATGTTAGCGGTTAGGGTATTTGTTAAGGTTAAATATAATTTTGTTCTCATATTTCACCAGGTTGCACCATTTAAGATATTATATTTTAACATTGAAGTATTTTAGAGTATAAGCCTGCTAACGGACAGAATTTGGAAATTGAATCCACCTGCTTTCGGGTTCTGCCCACTTTTCATCCCTGAAGGAGGATAATTTCAGTTGAATCTAATCAAGATGTTAAAAACGAAATATCCATTAAAGTTTATTTAATCTTTTATTCAACACTAATCCAGAGGTGAGAGCCGAATTTGTTTACTGTATCTCTTTATTTACTTCTTTATGTTTAAGTGCGAGTAAACGGAAACGCTTGGATAAATTTAATTGAATTCATAATTTTTAGAAATCAAGCTGGAGGGATAGGTGTGTTGATCACTGTTTAAACGTAATAGAGAAGCTATTATAAGGTAGGTTTGTGTTTTCATAACCAATCCAATCAAGAACGGACCTCATGAAAATTTCAGGGCATTTAGGGTATGGGTGAAGGAAGAACTGGTTAGATTATTGTGTTGATCCGGCATCTGAGACGGCTTTTGGAGTGTCATCAAGGAATATTCACTTATGATGTCACTGATCTATAAATGAAATTTTCAGGGCATTTATGGAATGGGCTTATCACTAGTGTGTTTATGCTCATGCTTTGAGACCGTTCGGCGAGAATAAACATAGCTGCCATCGCGAGCAATCGACAGAGATCCTTTTTTAAACGTACTTCCACTATACTCCAATTGCAATTTACATTTTAATCAGAAATATTAACAAAGCTTATGTAAAACTTATTATATAAACTTGTATTTCATTATAATATGATCTCGAATTTTGATATAACAACGCATGTCTACAATGCATTTCGATGGAGAACCCCCATGTCATGACCGTCGGCGGGGACCGCATGTCCCAGGGTTCACAGCGAGATTTTGACAGCAGTAGTCCTATTTCATCTGCTTTTTAATGTATGTAAATATCACCCTCCCATTTTATATCCACGCGTCAAGGTACCTAGAAAGGCGCGCTCGTGAAGTCTGCAGAGCGCTTACCCTGGATGGAGGCCGACCGTGAAAAATCTCAACGCCTCGGCGGTGATTCGAACTCACGATCTCCCGGCTTTGAGTCCCGTGCTCTACCCCAGAACCACAGAAGGCGATAAGGAAGCCCTACTTCATAAACGCATTTTCGTGATATTTACCATTGATCATATTTTATTGGATCTGCAATCTCCAGGGCGTTGTTACATGAACACTTGTTACCAGTATATTCAAACTAATAGGGTTCCATATGCTTACAAGTCTCTGCCGGAATCTCTTTGTCAGACTTTCTGATGTACATGTTTCATGTGTAATACTGTAGCGCTTCAGTTCGCTTCGAGTGTCAGAACATACGCTTTCCCTAATACCTACGTTCAGGCGGCTTCTACAAGAGAACAATGAACGCATCCTCTGTTATAATTGAATATTAGAAATCAAAATATATGGTCATCATGGTCGCTTCCAAAATTTAATGGATTTTTCCCACGATGTAAGCCTAACCCAATGAAATTAATAAAATTCAATAACAAAATGAAATCCCTTTTATAATATTTTGCTCACGTTTGCTGATATACAAACCAACAAACCGAGACTAATGTTATTTCAATAGTCATAGAATGGGAAACGTTCGCTGATTCCTCGGATACATGTGAACCTGCATTAGTCTTGGGTCGTAGTCAGTTTCTAGTAAAATTTGCTTATTCCATGACAATGAACAATGCTCCAGGACAAATATTTAATACTTTTGGAATCTGTTTATTTAATCCTGTCTTTTCACATGCGTACTGATACGTTGCCTATACGTTGCATACATATGATGCGTCTTTTAACATGCAAAAGACTACCCTCAACTGTCAGCTAAAGCATTATTTTTCATGCATCACTTAATACAGTATATCTTTCATATAGTTTCACTTTGCTCTAGTCATTCAAATTCTATAATGAATATTTTCAATGCAGATGACCTCAATAAAAAATCTTTATACCTGCTTTATTATGTTATATCGTTGTTGATCATGTTTATAGGGGGAAATTTTCTCGCTCTATCTTCTTCATTTGATTTTTATCAAAGCGCATTTCTTTGAGTAATCTCTTGAGTAGCATATTTTGCCATTCTTTATGGATTATTATTTATTTATAATTTTTAAGGGGGTATTGGAGAATTCTAGCACATTTACAGACATGTTTTTAACTTATACTGTAAGTGAACTACAGGAAAAATCAATTCCCTGCGAATATCTCCGGATTAACATGTTAGACATTCAGTCACTACCAGGTCATTACAGGGCTGATTATCTAATAGAACCATGAATTTTTCACTGGTGCAGATATGCAGCTAGCACCATATAATCACATGTTTTAATAGTTAATTATTATAAATATGTGCTCATAAATGAATAAATGACATAATTTTAGTGTTGTGTCAGGGTCCACAGAATTATCCAGTCCTTCTGAAGGATTTTTCTCTCGTTTATTTCTGTATTTGGTGGTTATCACTATGCCCCAATAGGAGAGTTCGTATATATACTAATTTTTAATCTGGACAAAGGATTGAATAAAAACCCAAGCATCAGAGGAAACCAAACTGTAAAATATCATTATTTAATCAGAAGTGTATCGATAAACTAAAAAAGTGAGAAATTCCTGATCGTACAACAATGCTTCATAGAACAAATGACCCCTGAATCATGACGCTCATGATATCTGACACTTTTTTACAACATTTCTTTACGCTTCCAAAGGATGTTAAACAAAACTTGAACGAGATGTAAGAAATTAATTTATTCCATATGCGATTCTTTTAATATCACGGAAAGAGTGATCAATTGAAACATTTGACGGACCTAATGCAGAAATGTATATGTCGAGAGTAGTAATTCCTGTCGAAGTCAGTCAATGTAAGAATATTATTTTCTCATAGGTAATGATGAAAATTTTCCAGTTAATACAAAAACCTCATTCCAAAATAAAATAACATAACAACCGGTAGCAATATATTTTATTCACATGTAAGATATATCTAAGGTGAAATTTTAGAGTAAAAAACCGGCTTTTATGGTTGATTAAGTCCCATACTTGCTACTCCGGTATGTGGCCACAGCCGGATTTACTGGGCCCGACCCCTCTGGGACAGACACCCCACTATAACGGATAAATCATCCGTTCCATGACTGTCCGCCCCAGAGGGGTTTTTCTGTATGTCGATTTGATACACAATCTTTACTTTTTCGATTCAGTGCAAAATCTTTGATTTACTGCCTAGAGCACTGACACAAAACTCATTTTCCAAATGCTAAAAACACGAAAACGCGCGCAACTTGAGGTTACACTGGCCTAATTCGTGGTAAACAAGAGGATTTAACAAGGACAGACATTGATGTTAAGATTGATGTTCCTTGGCTGAACGATTACAATCTTGCCCTGTTAAAAGATGGATGCCGAGAACGCTAGGACAGAAGAACAGACGAGAGACAAAGGATGAACGCTGTAGCTCAGAAGTCCTATGGTCAGCTGAACTAAGAACAGTGCAATATTTACATACTAATTATATGCGATTTAACAATTAATTTGTGGAGGCATATCATAATACTACTCCTTCATGATTTTCTTGTGATCATATTTTAACAGACTACATACAAATATGCTACCTGTAAACAAGAAATGCAAGTTAAATAAGTACATATTGCTCGTGAGAACTATTTTGCAGAAAGCTTCACACAAGGAATTCTCGTTTGCAGGTCCCCAGTATTCTTAAAAGTATTATTTAAGTTTGTGATTTGCTTTGACTGCCATAACTTTGCTTAGCAACAGTCTATCTGTTTTCATATTTACAGTCGTTTTGTGTACATATTGCCTATACTGTTAATTTAGAAGATAGCAACAAATATAAAACAGGGCTTGCAGCAGGACGTTACCAAATAAGGATTTCTAATTGTCCTAATGTATAGATTATTAACTCCGTCACACAAGATATTTTAATTGGGTTTTATAATCACCGTGTTAGTAAGACACATGACCTTTTTACTATCCCTATTTTTCAAAACAGTTTCGTACAAAACGTGATTAACATAAGACAAGGTACAACGCTGAAAATGGATACAACAGCAACATCTTGCATATAGAGCAAATGATGTGATCTTGAAACATGTCCACATTTTTCCCGTAAACTACACATAGAGCATATTCTCTCTGAAATATTCTTAACATAAGATTTATCGACGATAATATTTGACGTCACCTGACCAATCATATTCCTTGCGGCGCATGTGTAATTTCCTGCCTTCTTCATCACTGCACTGACAGAGATATACTTATCGTGTTTCCCATAATCATAAACTCTGCTGTAAGGTGTTATTAACGTGACCTTTAATGCCGGAGCTCCAGAGGCTGAACATACCAAAATCTCGTCTTCCAGAATCTGTTGATGTATCACAGGAGATGAGCATTCGGGTAATCTCACGTACATGGTTAACATTTTATTGTCAATCACACGACATGTTGACGGTATCTCCGATCTTATTTCTTAAGAAATTTATATAGGCATTTAACATCAGCATGAAGCGGTGAGACCCCTGTTGAATTACAACATGCCCATTCGACCAATTTCCTTTGTCTGACAAAAGAGTAAAATGATCTCTTGCATTCACAGTAAATCGGATTGCCAACCACAGACAAGATGAAACGAGTAGACGAGAAAGTCCGTGGAACATCGAAAGGGAGAAGAAGTCGGTTGTTCCTGAGATCCAAGAACTGAAGCTGATCGAGGGCAAAGTCTTCAGAAAATACACACTGGCTGATTTCATTATTCCTCAGAATTAAATACCTCAGCTGTGTAAGACTTCTAAAGACATCAGAATGAAGATTTGTTAGTTTGTTGTTAGCTAGGTTTATAGAATTTAAAGATTTCAAACCATGAAAGGTAATATTCCTCACTTGTTTTATCCCATTTTCAGAAGCTATCAGTGTTTTCAAGCTAGGCAACGACTTAAAGACCATGTCCTCGTTGCTTCCCATTAAGTTATGGGATATATCCAGTAAGATAACATTCTGGAAATTATTTTCAGGGTTCGAGATTTCGGTTATGTTATTATATGAAACGTTAAAGAAGCTCCCCATTGGAAACAATGTTAAAATATCCTCCAGTGATGTTAACATATTGTTGCTCTTGAAAACTGACGTGATATTCCTTCCCCCCACGCCGTTGGCGACAAACTGAATATCATGTAAGCCTCTGTACTTACAGTTAATTGTAGATTCATTACATTGACACAGCTCATCCTTAAGGGTTCCGTGTAATCCCCGATTCCCAGACGTTACACTGGTATAAACTATAACTAATGCCGTTATATATAAACACATTCTCAAGTATAGATGAACTGAACAGAATCGTCGGTAGCTGCTCTAGGTTAAACAAATGGCATTCTCATGTATACGATCAATTTATGCATTACATAATGGAAGGCTGTGGCTACTACAAGTTACTTCTTTCCTGCCTTTCAGTTGGGCTTGCATCCCGTACAAAAATAAAAGGGCAGAAATAACCATATATGGAGGACAATCAAAATATGTACGTGAATATAGCCAGAGGGAGTCTGATCTTTTCCAGATTCATCAAATAATAATAATGTTTTTTGACAATAACTTATATATGAAAAACCACTATTTTCAAATAGACGGTAACCACAAAAAAAATAAAAAGTCAGTTTTGTTTTAATTGTTACGATGATTTTTTTTTTATATTTGCTTTCAAAGCAAAAGCATAAAAGACGTCAAACGCATGGTAACGTGTAAATTAATCATGTTGCATCCATGCAGTTAATGAAAAAATTTGTAAACAATGGTTATGCATAATACAATGATAATAAGTTTGCTTCAAACAAATACAATAAAGTTATTCGTATGTATGTGGCTTGTTGACTCAACCACGTTTGAGGCCGGATTGGCCTCATACCTTTAGCAAATAGGTGTAAACAAACCGTATGCCTGTTTTAGCCTGTGTGAGTTATATAAAACCATGTTTGTCGCGACGTCTGTCGTCCGTCCGCCTTTTTAGCTGCTTTACTCAGCAATGCCGGGCGTAGTCTCGCAAAGTTTTAGATGTATATCGGGCCATACTGTTAATTTTTTTGGAACATTTTTTAAAAAATTTATATGCACTTTTGTGTATTTATTTATAACCTTTAGAAAATTGTACTTTTTCTTCTAGGCTGGACTGTTACGTTATAATAGTGTAACAAACAAGGAATAAAGAAAGGTTGGTCATAACCACAAACATCCCCGTAATAATACAATGTTTGACGTAAATTGATGTAACTGTGGTTTCAGAACTGACACTAACAAAAGTCTATAATTGAATGTTTGCCCTTCGTTTGTGAGTTCAGTCTCAAGCATAATATTTCATCGCCAGTGGTTGGGTTCATTTTCAAAACATATTATAAATATACTTATTTAGGTTAGGTGGGCCAATTGGTTATTTTTTATAACATATAGATAGGTATTTTAGCCCATTTGAGTATTTTGTTCTTGTATAATCTGTTTATACTAGGCATGTATTGCTTCATAATCCACATGAGTGTGACCCAGCATAAAAGGAAGAACTCTTTCAAGTGACAGAAGGTAAAGGTCAAGGTAACATATAAAGATTATTCTTTATTTGCTGATAATATGATAAAAATCCTGTTTAAATTTATATAAACTTCTCCTCTTTGTTAGTAACCAAGTACTTAAGGTAGCACATAATTTTTTAATAAAAATATCAAGGTCAAAAGGCGATGTTATCTTCAGATTTGTAACCAAATGATTAGCTCCTGTTAGGATCGATTTATTCGAATTATTTTTTACATTTATGGATCTAATTCCTTCGCAGAGAAACTTCTAACCCCGCATTATCATATATTACCAGATATGGATGCACACTGTTCGTATATGTCATTCTATTAATGATACATGGAGTTTACATGAAACACGTCAACATTTACACTTCTTAAGTGTTCAGATTTTTTTTTGCAACGTGGTTTCACGAATATATTTGAAAAACGACTGACTATTCTACAATTTATAGTAGTGTGTCATACAACGATATTGCCTCTTATTCTTACTAGTGTGCCAGGATTTGATTATAAGTTAAAAGAAGATTGGTCCATCGAGCGTACAAACTACCAATACAGGTTATCTGTCCTCTTTAAAGGAACCCATGAGATCATGTTTTGATAGTAAACGTTGAGATTCATAATCAATTTAAGAACTATTTGATATTTACCATAACCATTGATGAATTGTAGTGCAGGTATTTGTTCTGTCCTATACTTACATTCCAGTCATTTTAATACTAAAATGTATCAGTAAAATGCATATTCTTTGTGGAAATTAAGCACGAAGCCTACTAATGTCTTTACAGTTGTAATACGAAAATTACTCCTGTATTTATAAATGTACTGTTTTGTGGAAAATAAACAAGAATCAACTCAAGTTCATAAACAGATTGTGCCTGTACAGAATCCCACTGTTGTGAGGCTTCATGAAAAAAATGTTAGTGGTTTAGAGACGCATACTGCCATCTAGTTTCTGCAATTTTAACCAGACGGGTAAAATATACCGCTGATCAGTGAGTCATATTTTATGTTTATAGAATGTTTAATTTTGAGGATTTAAAATTAAAAGAATATATATATTTCTTTTAGTTTATATACACTTTCCTTTTTTATATTTCTTATTTTTTCATCCCAAAAGGCATTTCGAGCCTCACGAACGCTTTCCTCGTGTTATGAAAGTCTTGGTGTATGTACAACACAGATATCCTATGTTTTGCCATTATGTTATTATAATCTTCCCTTTGTACAGCAGACGTTTTATTCATCAACATTGAAATACATACGTAACTGATGTGCGTTACAAAGTTCTGACCTTTAGTTAGCAATAAAAGTGGATCTTTAAACACATCCTTCTGTAAATGTTTAAGGATGGGGAATTAATCTGGTAACTTTATAAAAATGTTTCTGCGGCAGTATTTCTGTCTATTTTTTTCTGATCTACTTAGTTATGGTCACACCACTTTGTTGATACATAAATAACCGCAAAGAGATTTCCACTTGAAAATTCTCTTCTTCAGCAAGGGAATAGGGCAGGGAAAAGTACAAATGCTTAGGTCATAAGTATGTTTACGAAATAATGATAGGTTCTATTTTACTCACCCTTTATATTTAAATTTTTATCGTACAGTCTTAAAGATTGAAAGTTAATCGATGCAATAGATATCTGCATTTTTACGGCAAAATTTTCCATTTTTCCAATATAACAAATGGGTATTTCCTCATTATTTATACTTTGAAACAAATGATAAAATGTCTCACGCCCTCCAGCCAAGGGACTTCTGTCTCACGCAAACACACATTTGGCAGCTCTGTGATAGCTTTTCATTAATACCGGGAGCTGCAGTAGAGCCAATGTTAGCTTTTGTATAGCATTCATTCATATGATTGAAAACGTTGTATATAACACTTCATTAACACTTCAGATTTTTTTAAAACAACAAAATGTAAGCCGTTAGGGTATTTGTTGAACTTAAATTTAATTTAGTTCTAAATGTTTAACAAGGTTGTACCACTTAACTTATTATATTTTAACTTTAAAGTATGCCTGCTTACGGACAGAATTTGGAAATTGAAACCACCCGCTTTCGGGTTCTCCCAACTTTTCATCACTGTGGGAGGATAATTTCCGTAGATCCTAATGAAGATGTCGACCCAGAAATATCCATCTGAATTCATTTTATACTATATTTAGCTCAAATATAGAGGTTAATGTCCAATTTTGTTTTACTGTAATTGTTTATTTTCTTCTTTATGTTTAACTGCGAGTAAACCCAAAACTTTGGACAGATTTACATGAAATCTTTTTTTCCCATAGAAATTAAGGTTGAGGGAAAGGTGTGTTGATCAACGTTTAAACATAAACTGGAAGGTATTATTAGGTGTGTTGGTGTGTGCCATCAAGGAAAAATCACAAATGTAGAGTCACATATGCATGAATGACATTTTAAGGACATTTCTGGAATGGGCGTATTACCACTATGTTTATGCTCATGCTTTGTGACCGTTCTGCGAGAAAAAAACATAGTTGCCATCGCGACCTATTGGCAGAGATCGTTTTTAAAGGTACGTCCATTATACTTAGATTGCAATTTATACTGCAAATTAATTACTTAGATTGCGATTTATATTGCAATTTGTATTTTAATAAGAAATACCAACAATAAGACTTATTATATTAAATTGTATTTCTTTATTATACGATCTCTTATCTTTTTATAACAACGCATGACCATAATGAATTTCGATTGGGAATCCCAGTATCATGACCGTCGGTGGGGACCGCATGTCCCAGCGTGCACAGCGAGATTTTGACAGCAGTAGTCCTATATAATCTGCTTTGTAATGTATGTAAATATCACCCTCTCATTTGTAATCTTGGTGTCAGGGAACATAAAAAAACGCGCACTCGTTAAGCTACAGAGCGCTCACCCTGGTTCGGGGCCGACCGTGAAAAATCTCACCGCCTCTGCGGATATTTGAACTCACGATCTCCCGGCTTTGTGTCTTGTACTCTACCCCTAAGTCACAGAAACCGATAAGGAATACCTACTTCATAAACGCATTTTCGGTGATGATAACCATTGATCAAATTTTATTGGATCCGCAATCTCCAGGACGTTGAAACATGAACACATGTAACCTGTATATTCGAACCAATATGGATTTCATAAGCATACAAACCTCTGCCGGAAGATCTTTGTCAGACTGTATGGTGTCTATGTTTCATGTGTAACACTGTTACGCATCAGTACGCTTCGAGTGTAAGAACAAACGCTGCCCTAATACCTACGTCAAGGCGGCTTCTTCCAGAGAACAAAGAAAGCAACATTTGTTAAAATTTTATATATATGATCATGATAACCTCCAAAATTAAATGGATTCTTCCAACGATGTTAGCCTAACCCTCAATAAAATTTGATAACAAAATAAAATCCATTTCATAATATTTTACTTACTTTTGCTAATATAAAAAGAAACAAACCGAGAGTCATGTTATTTAGTCATAGTACAGGAAACGTTCGCTGATTCCACGGATATATGTGAACCTGCGTTAGTATAACGCGTAGATCGTAGTCAGTTTCTGGTAAAATTTACTTACTCCATCACAATCAACAATGCTCCGGGGACAAACAATTAATACTTTTGGAAACTGTTTATTTAATTCTGTCTTTTCACATGGATACTGATACGTTGCTCATGCGTTGCATCCACGTTGCATACATATGATGTGTCTGTTAACACGCCAAAGACTACACTCAACTGACAGTTAAAACATTATTTTTCATGCTTCACTTTATACAATATATCTTTCATATACTTTCACTTTGCTCTTAGTTCACTTCAAATTCTTTATTGGATATTTTAAATTTAGATGTCCTCAATAAACAATCTTTATACCTGCTTTATTATGTTGTACCATAGTTGATTATGTTTATAGGGGGAAATGGTCGCTCTTTCTGCTACATTTGATTTTTAACAAAACGCATTTCTTTGAGTAATCTCTTTAGTAGCATATTTTGCCATTCTGTGCGGATTATTATTTACTTATTCATTTTTTTCAAAGGGGGTATTGGAGAATTCTATCACATTAACAGATATGTTTTTTGCAGATACTGTAAGTGAACCACATGAAAAATAAATTCCCTGTGAATATCTCTGGATTAACATGTTAGACATTCAGTCACTATCAGCTCATTACAGGACTGTTTATCTGATAGGACCATGGATTATGCTCTGGTGCAGGTAGCACTATATAATCACATGGTTTATTAGCTAATTATTATAAATATATGTTCATTAATGAATAAATGACATACTTTTGTTGCTGTGTCAGGGTCCACAGAATTATCCAGTCCATCTGAAGGATTTATCTCTCGTTTATTTCTGTATTGAGTAGTTATCACTGTACCCCCTAGGAGAGTTCGTGTTAATACAAATTGTTAATCTTGACAAAGGACTGAATAATCACCAAAGCATAAAAGGAAACCACATTGTTAAACATCATTATTTATGCAGAAGTGTATTGATGAATTGCAAAGCGAGAAATATCTCATCGTACAACAATGCTTCATAGAACAAATAACCCCTGAGTCATGACGCTCAGCTGATGTCTGACACTGAGAAGTTATGTCAACTTAGATAGCAGTCAATTTGATATTTTTTCAGCTGTTTTTGTGGGAGTTGTGAAAAATTTATCAAACGGATTTCCCCAAATGTTCCATGGTGTAAGATACATATATGTGTAAATGATACATCTTTAAATTATGTGCAATCCTATTTTTAAGTTTGAAAATGCGTAAATGTAAAAAGATGTACACTTGACAGGACTGTCCATGATCAATTAAATTACTGAATTACTGAAAGATCCAAGCAATCATGACCGAGATATTTGATCTAAAGGAAGAAAATCAACCGTTGAAAATGTTAACATTTAGCAATTGTGTCCTCGACAATTCTGAAGCACTGACTTCGCCAATTTTCTTCATGTTTTGCAAGATAACAAAGTCATACGGTGAAACCTTGGGCTGCGGACACCCCTCTGGGGCGGACACCCCGCTTTTCAGGACAACGGACACTTTTGTTCGCCCGATGGCTGTAATCAATACGGCTAAGGGAAACACAAGTGGCCACCCTGATCAAACTCGGGATAAATACTTTTGCAGAAATTTATGCTTTTTAGTACGCCTTATATCAATTGAAATTTCCAATGATTTACGCATATTGCCATGACTATAAGACCGCAGGTTGTTTAACTCAATTTACCTTATTTTTCAGCTGGAACATTTATTTTTATCAATAGCAGTGCTCATAAAAAATGACGATATTCACGGAATTTCTATTGTTCCGAGGTCTCAGTGAAGCCGCATATTCAATCTTAATTCGAGCCACATATTTCCATCATAGGCCCAGGAGCGAGGAAAATGACGTATCTGTTACACACCCGGACGATAGCAGTCACGGGTCATTACCTCTCGCCTCGGTCGGGGAGGGGGATCAGCAATATCAACAAAACTCCGATCCTGTAATATTTGCTTAACGGAAAGTAGTCCTACCCATCAATCATAAGGTGTTTATTATATAATGCATTTTTATCATATTTCTTAAATATCGCTCCCGAAGGATGTTAAACAACACTTGAACGAGATGTCAGATATTAATTTATTCCATAAGCGATTCTTTTGATATCACGGAAAGAGTGATCAATTGAAAAAAATTTCGGACCCAGTGCAAAAATATATATGTCGAGAGTAGTTAAGTCCTGTCGAAGTCAGTCAATGCTAGAATATTATATTCTCACAAGTAATGATGATAATGTTCCAGTTAATATTGAAAACCTCATTTCAAAATAGAATAAATAAAACACAATAACCGGTAGCAATAAATTGTATTCACATGTAAGATATATCTATGAAGAAATATTAGAGTAAAATTACCGGCTTTCATGGTTGATTAAGTCCCATTCTTGGTACTCCGGCATGTGGCCTCAGCCGGACTTCCTTGGCCTGACCCCTCTGTGGTGGACATCCCGCTATAACGGACAAATCATCCGGTCCCATGACCGCCCCCCTCCCCCCGAGGGGTTTCATTGTATGTCCAAATGACGCACAATGTTAAATTTTTCGGTTCAGTGCAAAATCTTTATTTTACTGCCGAGAGCTCTTACACAAAGCTGATTTTTCAAATGCTAAAAACACAAAAACGCGCGCAACTCAAGGTCACACTGACCTAATTCGTGGTATCCAAGAGGATTAACCGAGGACAAACTTTGATGTTAAGTAAGATGTTCCTTGGCTGAACGGTTATGATTTTGTCCCGTTCACAGAGAACGCTCGGACGGAAGGACAGACAAGAGACAAAGGGTGAACGCTGTAGCTCAGAAGTCCTATGGTCAGCTGAACTAGGAACCGTGCAATATTTACCTACTTTAATAATATGCGATTTTGTCTTTTGTTGAAGCATATTATAATGCTACGCGTTCATAATTTAATTTTCTTGTGATTATATTTCAAAAGGCTACATACAAATATGCTATATGTAAACAAGAAATACCTGCATTATTTGTACAATATTTACTAAAAACAATCTTATAAGCTTACACTACCCCGTACTGATGTTATCAGTAAATATTTCTCGGAAAACTATGTTGCAGAAAACTACACACAAGGAATTCTTGTTTGCAGCTGCCCAGTATTCATAAAAGTATTATTACTTAAGTTTGTGATTAGCTTTGACTGGCATTATTTTGCTTAGCAACAGTCTATCTGTTGTCATATTTACAGTCGTTTTGTGTACTTATTGCCTATAATGTTAATTTAGAAGATATCATCAAATAAAAAACAGGGCTCGCAGCAGGACGTTACCAAAAGGGATTTCTAATTGTCCTAATGTATAAATTATTAACTCTGTCACACAAGATATTTTAATTGAGTATTTATAATCACCGTGTTAGTACCAGACATAACCTTTTTACCATCCCTATCTTTCAAAACAGTTTCGTTCAAAACGTGATTAACATTAGACAAGGTTCAACGCTGAAAATGGATACAACAGCAACACGTTGCATATAGAGCAAATGATGTGGTCTTGAAACATGTCGAAAGTTTTCCCGTGAACTACACATAGAGCATATTCTCTCTGAAATATTCTTAACATATGTTTTATTGACGAAAAAAGTTGACGTTACCTGACCAAACATATTCCTTGCGGTGCATGCACAATTTCCTGCCTTCTTTAACACTGCACTGGCTGAGATATACTTATCGGGTTGCCAATAATCATGAACTCTGCTATAAGGTGTTATTAGCGTGACATTCATGCCCAAGCGCCAAAGCCTGAACATACCAAAATGCCTTTTTTTATTATCTGCTGATGTATCATAGGAGGTAAGCATTCAGGTAATGTCCCGTACATGGTTAACATTTTATTGTCAATCATACATGTTGTCGGTATCCCCGATCTTATTTCTTGCAGAAATATGTATAAACAATTAACATTAGCAGGAAATTGAGAGAAACCTGTTGGATTATCACATGCCCATTCGACCAATTTCCTTTGCTGGACAAAAGAGTAAAATGAATTTCGCTTGCATTCACAGTTAATCGGATCGCCAACCACTTACAAGATACGACGAGAAAGTCCTTGGAACATCGAAAGGGAGAAGAAGTCGGTTGTTCCGGAGCTCCAAGAACGGAAGGTTGTCGACGAATACATCTTCAGAGAAGAAACACTGGCTGAATTTATTATTCCTAAGAATCAAATACACCAGCTTTGTGAGACTGTTAAACACGTCGATATGAAGGTTTGTTTGATCGTTGCATGCAAGGTTTAAAGAGTGCAATGATTTTAAACCATGGAAAGTTATATTCCTCACCTGTGTGATCCCATTGTCGGAAAGTATCAGTGTTTTCAAGCTCGGCAATGAATTAAAGACCATGTCCTCGTTGCTTCCTATTAAATTATGGGATATATCCAACAGGATTACATTACGGTTATCAACTCAAAGGTTTGAGATCTAGGTTATGTTATTATTTGAAACGTTCATGAAGATACCCATAGGAAATATTGTTAAAGTATCCTTCGGTCATGTTAGCATATTAAAGCTCAAGAAAACTGACGTGATATTTCTTCCACCTACGACGTTGGCGACAAACTGAATGTCATGTAATCCGCTGTACGTACAGTTAACTGTAGTTTCATTATATTGACACAGGCCATACTTAAGTGTCCTGTGTGATCCTCGATTTCAAGAAATTATACTTATATAAACTAACAAGGAAGTCACAAATATATATACATTTTTAAGTATAAATGAACTGAACAAAATCTTCGGTAGCTGCGCTAGTTTTAACAAATGGTAATATGTTTTATATTCGAACACGTCCTGTGTTAAACAATGCAACGCTGTGACTTTCCCTGCTTTCATTTTAGCTTGTATCCCGTACAAAGATAAAAGGGCAGAAATAATCATACATGGAGGACAATTAAAATAAGTACGTAAACATTCTTATCTTTTACAGACTCATCAAATAACAGAACAATGTTTATATATATATATATATATATATATATATATATATATATATATATATATATATATGACTAACCACTATTTTTCAGATAAACCAGACGATAACCAAAGCTTAAATAAAAACTCATATTTGTTTTACTTGGTGATTAATTTGTATTGGCTTTCAAAGCAAAAAGCATAAACGGTGTCAAATGCCTCGAGTTATGTCAATTCATCAAATCGTATCGATGCAGTTTATAAAATAATATTTGAAAAGAATGGTTATGCATAATATAATCATAATGAGTTTGCTTTCAACAAATACCTGAAAGTCTCTAATGTCTGTGGCCTGTTGACCCAACTCCGTTTGTGTGGGTACGTTAATTGGCCGGATTGACCTCATCAAAACCATGGTCAATTGGTTTTTTTTATAACCATGTACAACTTGCATGGTGATTGATTAACCTGTATAGGACACCCTGCATTCACCTGCACATAAACTATTTACATCTTCCCTGTGTAAATATAAATAATTTATACCTTTAACAAATAGGTGTAAATAAGCCGTAGGTCTGTGTCCACATGTGATTTATATAAGGCCATGCATGACGCGGCGTTCGGCCGCTGAACTTCTGTCGTCCGTCATTCTTCATTTTTAATCTTTTCTCAGCAATCCCCGGGCGTAGTCTTGCAAGGGTTTGCACGTATATTCAACCATACTAGTTAAATTTGGTGGCAAATTTGAGGTAAATTGATGAAACTGGAGTTTAAGAACTGACACAAACAATAGTCTATAAAATGAATGTTTGCCCTTTGTTGGTTAATTCAGTCTCAACCAATATATTTTATCACCAGTGGTTAGGTTGATTCTCGAAATTCAAAATATATTTATTTAGGTAAAGGTTGGCCAGTTGGTTAATGTTTATAAAAATATATACAGGTATTTTAGTCCATTCAAGTATTTTTCTCTTGTCTGATCTGTATATTCAGGCCTATAGACCCAGAGAACTTTGTTATACATAGCATGGGACGACGGCAGTGTATATCCGCGGCATGAAGAGCATATCCCAGTGTGAACTTTCCTTATTACATCTACATAGTAAGATTACTTCCTGTAGCGCTTTTCTCGTGTTTTTATTTTTTCAAACATCGTGCAAATGACCTAAATCTTAAGTGTCAGGTATGATGTTCCCTCGGCCTCAGTCCTTTCTATGTCTGACGAGAGAACTGCATTAGGCCTATAAACACTGTCTTCATAGATAATTTCTTCTGGGCCATGAAACTCGCCCGACTCTTGATTACCTGGGGTAATGTCTTGGTAGCCAAACGAGTCACGTGACATGGGTCGTTCAACCGGCACCTGTGCACAGGGCGCCATCTGATGGCCATACATGGCATTTGATACGCTTGGCGCGCTTCTTCGACGGGTTTGCTTGCACTGCATTGTTTTAGAACAACATATCCCAAAGAGGAAAACATTAGGGATAAAAAACAACAGTGAGAGCATCCACGGAAGATGTGTTTGGAACCAGCTTCCCTGACATGTGCGGTTTTCTAAATATTCCCGCTCAAAGTATTTAGAAAGATCGCTTTCATTAATTTGTATAATTGACGTCATCTGACCAATCATGTTTGTGGCGGTGCATGTATAATTACCTGCCTTCTTCATCACTGCACTGACTGAGATAAACTTACTGTATTCTCCATAATTGTAAACTCTGCTATTAGGTGTTTTTAACGTGACATTTAATGCCGGAGCTCCAGAGGCTGAACATACCATAATGGCGTCTTCCAGGTTTTGGTGATGTATGACAGGAGGTGAGCATTCAGGTAATGTCCCGAACATGTTTAACGTTTTATTGTCAATAACACGACATGTTGTCGGTATATCCGATATTATTTCTTGCAGAAATGTATATCGGCAACTTACATCACCAGGAAATGGAGAGAAACCTGCAGTAACACATGTCCATTCGACCAATTTCTTTTGCTGGACAAAAGAGTAAAATCGACTTCTTTTGCACTCACAGTAAATCGGATTGCCTGCAAGAGACAAAATGAAACGAGACGACGAGAAAGTCAGTGGAACATCGAAAGGGAGAAGAAGTCGGTTGTTCCTGAGATCCAAGAACTGAAGCTGATCGAGGGCTACGTCTTCAGAAAATACACACTGACTGATTTCATTATTCTTCAAAATTAAATACTTCAGCTGTGTAAGACTGCTAAATACATCAGAATGAAGATTTGTTACTTTGTTGTTGGCTAGGTTTAAAGAATTTAAAAATTTCAAACCATGAAAGGTAATATTCCTCAATTGTTTTATCCCGTTGTCAGAAATTATCAGTTTTTTTAAGCTAGGCAACGACTTGAAAACCATGTCCTCGTTGCTTCCCATTGAGTTATGGGATATATCCAGGAAGATAACATTCTGGAAATTATTTTCAGGGTTCGAGATTTCGGTCATGTTATTATATGAAACGTTGAAGAAGCTCCCCATTGGAAACAATGTTAAAATATCCTCCAGTGATGTTAACATATTGTTGCTCAGGAAAACTGACGTGATATTCCTTCCACCCACGAAATTAGCGACAAAGTCAATATCATGTAATCCTATGTATTTACAGTTAACTGTAGATTCATTATATTGACACAGCTCATCCTTAAGTGTTCCGTGTAATCCCCGATTCCCAAACGTTACACTGGTATAAACAATAACAAAAGCCGTTATATATAAATACATTCTCACGAATAAACGAATTGAAGAGAATGGTCGGTAGCTGCCCTAGGTTCAACAAATGGTATTCTTATGTATCCGTTCACTTTAATCATATATTACATAATGCGAGTTTCTGGCTCCTACAAGTTACTCCTTTCCTGCTTGTGAGTTGAGCTTGCCATCCGTACAAAAATAAAAGGGCAGAAGTAACCATACATGGAGGACAGTCTAAATATGTACGTGAAACAAAGCTGGGGGGACTCTGATCTTTTCCCGATTCATCAAATAATAAGTGTTCTCTGACAATACCTAATATATGAATAACCACTATTTTCAAATATATCAGATGGTTACTACAACTAAAATAACGTCATTTTTGTTTTAATTGTTAGAGTGATTACTTTATTTATGTTTTCAAAGCAAATGCATAAAAGACGTCAAACGCATGGAAACGTGTAAATTCACCATGTTGCATCAAAACAGTTAATGAAAAAACTTTGTAAACAATGGTTATGCATAAGACAATCATAATAAGTGTGCTTCAAACAAATAACAATGTTATTCGTATATCTGCGGCTTGTTGACTCAATCACATTTGTGCGGGTACGTTAATCGGCCGGATTGACCTAATTACTTTAACATATGGATGTAACGATATGAATCTAACTCAATTTGTATAAACTACAGCTCTATGTTAGGTACCAATTACTAAAGATAGCACTTGATTTAGGGATTAAAATATCAAAGTTAAAAGTGAAGGTTTACTTTACATTTTATGTTCAAATTAATAGCTTCTGTTAAGATTGATTCGTTCTATCCTTACTAACATTCCATTCATTTTAATATTTAAATATATCAATAAAATGCGAATTCTTTGTGGAAATTAGGCAAGAAGCATACTTAAGTCTTTCCAGCTGTAATACTGAAATTTCTTCTGTATTTATAAATGTACTGTTTTTGTGTAAAATGAACAAGATTCCACGCAAGTGTAGTATGCCACTGTTGTGAGTCTTGAGGAAAAATTCATCTAGGTTGAGAGACCCATGCTGCCATCTAGTTTCTGCAATTTGAACTAGATGCGTAAAATACACCGCTTATCAGCGGTATATATATATATGTGTGTGTGTGTGTGTATGTCAAATTAAGGAGGATTAAAAATATATATATATGTGAAATATAGTTTTTTTATACCATTTTCGTCTAATTGAATTATTAGGTTTTTTGTTATATAATGTGATCAGTAAACAGTACAAACAGTAAACAGCGATGTTTACGAGTTGTTTGTTTGTAGCAATTACCATTCATCAGTGACAGTTTTGAATCTCTTCTCAAAGCTAAAAATTAGCGAGTCTACAAGATATGACACGAACCGGGCGTACGAAAGGGATTTCGAGCGTCACGGACGCTTACCCCGCGTTATGAAAGTCAAGAGATATGTACAACACAGGTGTCCTCTTTTGTGCCAGTATTTAATTATGAAATCCTTAACAATGTACACCAGACGTTTTAGGCACCATAATGGAAATACATACATTACTGATGTCCGTCACAAAATTCTCACCTTGAGATGTCTTTTTTATATTGTTTGTTAACAAAATATTGCATGAAATACACATATACATAACAAAGCAATACATTATGACCAAACATTACATGTCACCAATACATTCACAGTTAAACGATCACTGGACAGACAGTGACCATTACCAAAAAAATAAATAAACAATAAGGAATATAACATCTGTATTGGTACAACTCCCGATGTAAAATGCCCATAAATAAATAAATAAATATCTATATATATATATTATATATATATATATATATATATATATATATATATTTATATATAGGCATATACCTTCATATATACATATATGCATACATATACACAAACATAGACACATATGCGATACACATAATATTTCTTTCATTATTTCTATTTTATAATTTACTACATACTGGGTTTATCAAAAAGGATTCCCATCTCCCCATATGGTACGTATATTTATTTATTATTATTATTTTTTTTTTTTTTTGCAATAACCCTTTCAATCCTCTCATATTGATCTAACATCACACAAAATGCATCAAAGTGACCTACATCTTCCTGGTTTCTGTATGTATTTATACAACAATATAATATGATTTATCAGACTACTCCGCGGCACAGTATGTGGAATCCATGTAAGTATATTCAATTTTGTACAACTTGGCAAGTCCACCTCTAATTTTTCAAATTTATTTTTAATTTGTAGATATAATGAAAACAAAACTTTGCATTCACAAAAAACTGTGAATATATTGTGAAATATATTGTGTAAAATCTTATATTCAAACGCCCGTAGCCTCGTTTCAAAGGTTGTACTGTAAACAGTTTTTAAACATTTTCCCAGTTAACGTCAGTGTTAACACATTTCTCTAGATAACACCTCCCAGTCAGGATTTCGTGTATATTCAATATGAGTCTACTTTATATACCTTTGGTGCTAATCTTTATATTCAACTTACTATCCTGAAGTGGTATAAATGCATGTTCCGAAGCATTCAGTATTTCCGACGACTCTAAGTATTTGTAGCCAATCTTTTTCAATTGTATGTTTTAACATGAGCCAACTGAACACCTTTGACTTGGGTACTTTAGGATCACTTAACATTTTAAATTTGCACCTTGAAACTAATTTTGTAAGATAAAAAACGTGGTATCGACTTCCATAATTTTTCTTCCTTTCAAATTCCCTTTTTTATCCAGAATATCCTCCGTGCCTTGACCATACTGGCCAATCCGTTACCCCAATCCTCTATTATTTTTTCTTGAATAATAACTTATATTTAATTTTTGGGACGGCTCCATCCCATATAAAATCGGTCACGTTATCCTTCACTTTACTGATAAAAGTCTGTGGTGGAATTAACACCTTACACACACACATAGTTGTTGGTATTATGAGAGATTTCAAAATTGATATATTTCCGTATGTTAAGTTGCGATTCTCCCACATTGGTTCTGTAATATTTAATTCCATCTTTAAAAAATAATGCGGGATACCGAACTTCTTTAACACACAGTTTATGAAGTAAAAATCCAAAGAATCAAAAGCAGCTTCATAATCCGCTGCGAACAAAATGCCTTCTATTCTTTCTGTTTTTGTATATTCCAGAATATCGAGAATCAATCTTAAAGGCTCCTCTATGGTTCTCCCGTTAACAAACGCAAATGGATTCATACTAATAATCCTTGGTAAAACACGTCTTAATCTTACTGCTAATAGTTTACTGATAATTTTTGCATCTGTATTAATGAAGCTTATCTGTCTTCATGATTTCAACAGACGGTTATCCTTGCCAGTTTTCTTCAACAGTGATATTACAGCTTGCCGTTGAAAACATGATAAGTAACTCCTAAAAAAGCTTATTCGTATGCAATTAATTAAATGCTTGCCCAGTTTATCAAACAATTTTAGGTTAAACTCAGCTGGAAGTCCATCGTTACCAGGCGTTTTAATTTTTAGGCACTAACACTAAAGTTTTATTTCTTGCAATGAAATGGGCTCATTAAAAATCAGTTTTTCTTCATCCGGTACCCTTTCTATGTTAATATTTTCCAAAAATTATCATAATCATTTTCCGATATCATTGTTTTGCCATGGTACTTCATTTTATAATGTTTCTTTATTCCTGGTCCCGTAATATTTTGCTTCCATTTGCGAGCAACAATCTACGAATGCAAGTTTTAGTTTTATTTCTCTTCTCCAAATTAAAAATAATATGTATTACATTTCGTATCACTGAGCCCGAGACCTTATTATAATTCCTTCAGTCAGTTTGTTATAATGTTTTTCAAGTTTTGCTTTAGCTTTTTGAATTTTTGGTTCCTAAACCAGTTTTAATTTAAGCAATTTTCCATCTCAGAAACACGGTTTTTTAAACTTAACATTTCACTACGAAATTCTCTTGCTTTTCTTTTTGAACACCTCATCAACTGTTTCCTGACTTTATATTTTATGTATTCCCATTATTTCTTGCGAGTTCTTGCTCCGAATAAAATTATTATGTTTTATATCATCAATCAGCTGCTTTATGATTTTCACATAAACCTTATCTTCTAATAAGGATGTATTCAACTCCCAGTGAGATGGACCGGAGCCTGAACACTCCTGAAGTTATAGCTGAATGATCTGTTGACAATGCTGTTTTTATTTCTACTGCTTTCACAATCGAATTATATTTTATGTATTCCCATTATTTCTTGCGAGTTCTTGCTCTGAATAAAATTATTATGTTTTATATCATCAATCAGCTGCTTTATGATTTTCACATAAACCTTATCTTCTAATAAGGATGTATTCAACTCCCAGTGAGATGGACCGGAGCCTGAACACTCCTGAAGTTATAGCTGAATGATCTGTTGACAATGCTGTTTTTATTTCTACTGCTTTCACAATCGAATCCAATTTAACAGAGACAAGAAAATAATCTAATCTTCTTTGAATCAATGGGTTCAGTGCACGCCAAGTGGATTGCTTTAAAAACCGATTCCGAACTCTCCATATACCCACTAAACTGAAATTCTCCATTAAGCTTTCCAGTTTTTCAATTAACCTTACTTTAAGTTTCACTTTTTCGTGATCTGTTTTCATTAACGATAGTAGTAAGTTAAAGTCACCGCCCCATATCATATAAGCACTGGATATAACATCTATGTATTGATCATTTAGTATAAATTTAAGGATTTAAGGAAAAATCAATTTGTTCAGTTTCTAAATTAGGTGCGTATGTATCAATAAAAATCAGTGACCCTTCCATCGCTATCTTTTGTTAACTTCTAAACTTTTAAATTCTACGTCCTTCCCTATGAGTGTGGTCACACCACGACTGTTACTAGTCCCACATGGGTAACAACTTTCACCTCTCCACTGCGTTCGCCATACATTTAACACATCATCAGAACAATGTACTTCTAGCATAAATATTACACTTTTGTATCCCCCGTGTTTTACCATCCAGTTTAAATTTTTCCGACGTTTTTCATTATTCTGTATACCCTTCACATTTAATGATATTACTTTTATGTCCATTTACGTTCTCTTATCACTTTACTGCATTTTAGATATAAAATCACAAAAATTATATAGGAAATAATATACCAATTCGACTATTTTTGTGCATCCAGAATAATCACATGATAAACAAAGGTTCCCGTATGTTAAAAATTTAGAAAATACCATAAATACATGAATATACTTACATCCTGATCATAACAATCTTGACACACTTCTCATGGCCGTATAGTCCTATGTGCACATAGACTAGATTTAATTATTATCTTAGGTGATAATTAAACTGTTCGACAGCCAGTCTTTAAAGCCAGTCTTTACAAAGTCATATCACTAATCCTAAATGTCTTTAGCGGTTTCTTTGATCCCTTTGGCCCCTCTCGGTATTTCAATACTTTCAGTGCTGACCATGGTATTAACGCAAACCATCCTATTTTTATTTTCTTTCTGTTTTTCTAGTAACCTCTTTTATTCTTCTCTGGTTTCCGGATGGACATCATCAGAAACAAATACTTGTTTTCCATTGATCCTGTTCTCGTCCCGTTGTAACACTTAAGGTCCCTTTCCCTCTGCTCACTGCTGACACACCTGGCATGAATTGGCCGTGGATTCTTTTGTTGTTCTGTGTCTTTACTATGTGCGGGGCTCCTGTGGGCAATTTCTACTTCAACGCTTGAATCAATTTTCTTTGTCAGTTCCCTCACATATGTTGTACACATATGTCTTTGCCCTCAGCTGCTCCTGGTACATTATATAACACTATTTGTTCTAAGAATTCTGTTACTCAGTTCTATTACTTCTTTTTTAATTTTCCTCACCTCGTCTACAGGAACAATATCCTCTCTCATTTTCTGCATATTCTCTTTCTGGCTAACAAATTCTGTTTCTGTAAACTCAGTCCCCTTTCTGCAGGTCCTCATATTGGTTCTCGACAGCAGCCACATACGATTTTCATTAACCCGCGTTTCCACCATATCTACTTTTGTTGTTAACTTATCTATCGTCTGTATCATTGATCATTTCATTTCTAATAATTGTCTGTCAGAGACATCTGGTGAAAACCGCTTGTAAAAACATTGTGTCCTCGCTCAAATCTGTCACCTCTGTCTCTGTCTGTGCCACAAGTTCTTGTGAACACCCATTGTTTGACTCAACCTGCATGGTTCGGGTCCTTTCTACTCCAGTGGACTCCAAGGATATCAGGTTTGGCTATTGATTTAACAGGTATGACTGGTGGCAAATTCAGGACCGTCTTGCCACTTTTAAAAAAATCAATCACAGCTGACTGTTAATAACTCACCGTGTCTCTTCATGTTCCATTTAGATTCACATTTAAATAAGGCTATTTTTTTTTAATTTTTACATCCGCCATGTGAAGCATGACTGTACACTGAGGCCATTACCTCTAACCCCCCCCCCCCCCCCAATCTTTAGTTGTCAATAAAAGTTGATCATGGTTAAACATATCCTTCTGTAAATGTTTTAGGGACGGGGAATTAATCTGGTAACTTTATCAAAAATGTTTCTCTGGTAGTATTTCTATCTATCTTTTTTCTGATCTACTTTAATGTGGTGACACCACTTTGTTGATACATACCTAAGTGCAAAAAGATTTCTACTTGACAATTCTCTTCTGCAATAAGTGAATAGGTCAGGGAAAAGTTCTAATGGATAGGTCATAAGTATATTTATGAAAAAATGATACGTTTTACGTCAATTACCTTTTATATTAATTTTTTATGAAGCAGTCTTAAAGATTCAAAGTTAATCGATAAAAAAGATATCTGCAATTTTTCAGCAAAAGTTGCCTTTTTTGCAATATGTAATAACAGTTGTGGTATTTTCTATAATATTCTTTGAAACAAATGATAAAATGCCTCACGCCCTCATGCCTAGGGACTTTTGGCAGCTATGTGAAATCTTTTCATTGATGCCGGGAGCTCCAGTAGAGCCAACATTCAATTTTGCCTGGCATACATGCATTTGATTTAAAACGTTGTATGTTATACTTCATATATATGTGCAGGCTGAGTTTTTTAAACAACAAAATGTTAGCGGTTAGGGTATCTGTTTAGCTTAAATTTAATTTTGTTCTTAATATTTCACCAGGTGTTACCATTAAACTGAGTATTTTTGAGTATAAGCCTGCTTACGGACAAAATTTGGAAATTGAAATCGCCTGTTTTCGGGTTCTGCCAACTTTTCATCCCTGAAAGAGGATAATTTCAGTGAGATCTGATAAAGATGTGGACCCCCTAAATATTAATTAAAATTTATTGAACCCTATATTCTACCCAAATCCAGTGGTGAATGTCCGATTATGTTTTATTGTATTAGTTTGTTTACTTCTTTGTGTATAACTGCGAGTAAACAGAAAGGTAACTTATTGATATCTGTTCGGATATGCTTAAGGGGTACGAAATGACAGGGTACAAAGTGGCAGGGGTACGAAATGTCTTAAATTTTGTGCTGTGAATTCCGGTCTTCCTCGAAGGTAGTTCGGTCGTTTTCGGTTGTAATCTGTTCGAACCTCTTTCATAAACACACAGCCAACAACACAGGCATTCCGATCTTTCCCGAATACAATTCGGTTGTTTTCGGTGATAAACTCCACACAATTTAGAAACCACGCAAAAATTCTTCTCATATCGGCGAACTACTGCAAGTACAATAACCTTTAAAATGAGGTATGGCACAGTATCATACCCAATTGTTTCAGAGAACACTGGAAACTATAGGTGGACCAACTTCCTTCTATAAAAATTATATTTCAAAGAAACCAAGCATGGTGTATCTGTGTCCTTTTTGTATCTTCAGTAACCAGATTGTCTTCGTGTTTCTTAATTATGTTTATATTACTGTTCAGGTAATATCAGTTGGTTCCGGAACTTTACTTCATCCTTCACTGAGTACTAGATGATGCCTGTTAGTTCCCTTATCCTTAGGCAGTTTCCTTTCGTCAATTCTTGTAGTTATTGCATTATTACCGGCAGGTCCGACTGTTGGTATTTGTAATGTTCTCAACTGATGTTGTCAATCAGGATTTGTTAAAATATGGAAAAGTCGTACTTGTGTTACAGTTATCTCCATAGAAATGCCAAATAATTAAGGCGAAACGAAGAGGAATAGGGTAAACTGAGTTTAATACGAGTCTATACTCCTATGCACACAGAGCTAAAACGAAAACGGGAGTTTATCAAGGAGTGTATATATATATATATATATATATATATATATATATATATATATATATAGATGGAAAGGGTATACACAGAAAAGTGGTTCACTGCCAGTGGGAACCACTTTTCTGTGTATACCCTTTCTATCTATAAAACAATGAACCAGCATGGCTATTCATACATATATATATATACATATATATATATATAATTTATTTATATATATATATATATATATATATATATATATATATATATATATGAATGAGGGATCCGACGCATAAAAAAAAAGTAGAAGGTATGTTATATAGTCCAATGTCAGGGACATGGTCAAGTTCGTTCTACTTTACACTGCCTAAAGGGTCTGATCGGTCTCCTGGGGAGCACACAACTCAACTGATACACCCCTTAACTGTGAATTGTTACAAATAAAAAAGAAATAAATGTACTTTTATTTTAGTTTTATTTTACAAATTAATTCCCCTTTTGCATTGAACAAAGAATTCATTACATATGTACAAAGTCATGAAAAAATATTATATGTAAACTTGCTTTCATGAAAATGATGAATCGATTTCATTGAGGCTGAGTTGGTAAATATATCAGTTGTTCCCTATTTATGACTTTGTGTTAAAAAAACACAACAATAATAAGAACCTGCCTCATCGTTTTACCAACTTATTTGACCTACGAGGAAACATTGTACGATTTAACATAAACCTGATAAAAATGCATCATTTAACGATTTTTTATTATTATCCTAATATTTATTAGGGTTTATGTCTTGCATCACTCTTATTTGTTTAGGTTGTAGCTTTCTACGGACTGCTTTGAAAGCTGCTGATATTTTACCGCGGAACTCCTCAACGAACACCAGTCGTATCAACAGATTCACACAACCCGCGCTGCATCGAAAAATGACCAGGACTTCAACTTAAACGCTGTACCGCCTCAGGATAGTAGAAAGGAACAAGCCAAGGGCTTCTACGGCAGTTAAGGAACAACCAACACTAGAAACAAGGCTACAGTAGCCAGCAAGCTCAGATTAATGCGTACATTAGGTTACTCTGTCGCGTTTGCACTCAGTTCTCGCCTGCTTCGATTGACTCTGATTGATTAAACTCTGAACCTGTCTCTGACTAGAAATTTATAGAAGAAGAAAAAGGTTTATTCTGGAAGAAAGTCGACAGGCCCATAGTTTCTACAACAAAATTTACATTTACAAGTCTTATAATACAAGTGAAAATGAGATCACAATTTAGAGATGTATTCATTAAAAGCTTCAACTTTGATTTCGACGCTTTATTGAAACTTGTGACATACTTGATGTTCAAATAAAAGAGGCAAAGAAAAGCGAAAATGATCAAAAAAGAGCTCAAGAGTGAAAAACAGAAAAAGTGCTTCACTTGCAGAAGGGAGAATTAGCACAAACTGGCTACACCACTGACTGTACGAAATTGCCTCCATACATAATTAAAATGCGGGCAAACACAAAACACCGAATCAAGTGAAAACAATATCCCTTACTTCGCAAAGGGTATAATATAAATAATTTTTTGTATGTAAAATAATAGAAATAATATGTCCTTACCACCAAGTTTTTCTTCCAGGTACACAATCTCTGTACTTTGAATGGAAAAACCACAGCGATAAGGCGGTTGAAGGTGATTTGGCTGTGGACCATGTCACAAAGGATTGTGCCGAAACAGTTTAGGCAGTCAGTTACAAAGCAAGAGTGCCCCATCACTCCATGCTCTGTTAAATAGGTTCTGAGGATGATGGATGCAAAGCCAAAGATGTCTGCCACGGATACAACGATCAGCATTGTCACTATCTTGTTTCTTGTTCTATATACATATATATATATATACAAAGCAAGAGTGCCCCATCACTCCATGCTCTGTTAAATAGGTTCTGAGGATGATGGATGCAAAGCCAAAGATGTCTGCCACGGATACAACGATCAGCATTGTCACTATCTTGTTTCTTGTTCTATATACATATATATATATATATATATATATATATATATATATATATATATATATATATATATTGCTTAAAATACAGACCTTATCAAACATGACGTGTGTGTGTGGTATCATTGGTATCCACAAATAGTAGTATAATAACGCCTTTCCGCCAATCTCAGACAGGCAAACACGTGCAATCAAAGAATTTTTTTTCATTTTGTACCAATCCGTTTGAATGGTGAATACCCAGATGATTATTCATATTTGTAGCTGATAAATAGTAAATAACATGACAACAATGAAATATCTTACAGTAGGTGTTCCACTGACTCCCTATATTTCCTGTAAACGTGGTCAATTATTTCTTAACCTTTCCAGCATTTAGAATAAAAAGTATAAAAAAAATGCCGAATATATGAAAACGTCAAATAAAAAAATTCCTAGTCCTTTGGAAACATCAGCATGAAAATAATTCCATTCAATGTAGTATTCACTGAATTCCTGCAGCTCCAAGAAATCCTTGCATATAATGTTAAAGCTAAAATATTGTTATATACTGATTTATGTAAGGGAATGAGGATAGACTACTCCCGACGGCAGATTCGTTTAACAGAGGTGGTGCCATCTTAAGGTTTTAATCACATGCCCTTCATGTGATTAATATGTCTGAATACGAATAGTGTAGTGTTTCATAAGATAAAAGGTAAAAGATTATGCACAATATATGGAAAAATGTGGATCCGGAAAGTTATGCATCACCAATATTCCAATGCCTGTGGAATCATCAGTCTGAAAAAGACATATCCGATAGAGTAATCATTTAATGCCGGTAGTCCTAACGAATCCTTGCATTCAACTTAAAGCCTCAATTGTTCTTATTTACATACTTACCTGAAGGAAAGTGGTAAAGACAACTTTGGACCGCGGAAAGTCGGTAAAAAGTGGTGGCGCCACCTACAGTTTAAAATCACATTTGTTGAGTATGTATGTAAAATTTGGTTATGAAACTGGCAGAGTTTTAGAGACATTTGGTGAAAGAATAGGGCGGGACGGAAAGACGAACAGACAAGGACCATTTTAGTTGTCCTTCCTCCTTACGGAGGGTCCTGAATGCTACATCGACATTTTACAAACCCTATTATGCAAAAGTAGGACAGGAAACCGTGAAGAGGAAAACCCTCCGGGCCCTGTTATTAAATATGAAGCGTGTGATATTCTATTTCGCAGATCGTTAGGTGAAAAAAGGGACATTTACCCCCTCAAAATCCGCCCTTGGTGTTTCTGCATTGGAACACCAAAGACTCGAGGGATTGGTTGCAAGTTGTAACGGAGATTCAAAGACCTAGGAGTAACATATGTTTCAAGTTTCAAACGTTCATGTTGGAAAGGTTACCATAAAGCTGTGTTTCATGCAACCGCAGGTCTTACCCACACGCCTTCGCTTCTTTATAAGTAATCTGTCGAATCTGTTTCCATATTACTTCGTTAGCGTTTATGACAAACTTTTCACAGTTTCCAGAGTAAGAGAGGATCTGCCTATTTGCCTTGCCTCATTGCACATGCACATGTGACATAATGATATTGGAGTCAAAATATAGAAGAAAAAATATAAATTTAAAAAACAGGATGGGGAAACAGAGAGAATGGGTACATACCAAAACAAAGCAAAGGAGCTTGAAGTGGACACAGGCGGATTCCAGGGAATATATTTCCATTTTACAAAAGAATTGTCCTTATTTTTATCTAAACTCTTAAACTGCAGCCGCGTTGATCTAGCTCTGGGTTGGTGTGCTGGGAAACGTGGTCATTTTTCAAATCGCCCAACAATCCGTTTCGATTCGCCCCGTGGATGCGCATGAGGAACGCGTAGATTAAAACGGTCCTTAGACAAAAAAAAGTATGGATCTCAGGAACTACGCGCGCCAATTTTAACATCCCGCATCAAATATTTTTATTTTGTTTTTCAATAGAAACTTACCAATTTAGAGCTCCAGCCGCTATGACTTTTCGTTCAAGAAAATAAATAATACATTTGGTAAATTGCCTTTGTTATGTAGTGCTTTTACCTTTAAGCAAAACAATTCTGTTATTATCATGCTAATCCCTGATCATACGCGTTTTTATCTAAATAATCAAAAAATCGCCCTCGTGCTATGATTTCTGAAAAAAAAGTGCCTGAGAACCAATCTTTTTTTTTTCAGCCTCACTGAAAAAGGAGGATGCGATTTCTTGCCCAGTACTGCGCACAGAAGTGGATATGTGTTTTTTTTTCGGACACGGGGGAGCACAGCTTAAAATTTAGGCTTGAGAGGTATGATGAGGGGAAGGCTGTGTTATTATTTAAATGCCTTTCACAAATTACTTACCAGATAAAGCTTTGGTCGACGTCAAGATAGAACTGGGAGTAGAATCTCTTTCGGCAGATGGATCGTGTGTGAGCTGCCATTCTTTTACATCTGAGACCAAGCTTACATGCCATCGTCCCCAGTCTAATGACCAACCGCAAATTTTATGGCATACTTTTTTAGCTCCTCTTCTGTCGCTAGTGATATATTTGAATAGTCCGGATGGTCAAAACCCAAAGCACATAGCTTTGTTTCCATTGGGGATTTATTAAATATTAAATCTGTTGCGGCATACATATTTGCACATATTGCTGGATTTTGTTTTTCATATTTTATGCAAGTAGATAATTGCTGCACCAATATCACACCGTTCAGATCCAGATCGAGTTTATCTATGTCATTATCTTCCAGACAATTTAAAACCGCCTTTAAGGAAGTACCGAGCGCAACACATCCCATAGACAGAGAGGATTTCTCAGATATTTTGTCAGTTGTCGTATTAGGTGTAAGACAAACGTTCATTTTGACAATTGATGAAATGAATTCAGTGAAGTTCATGATGTTAAGATGTTGATTTCGAAAAGGTGGCTTTCTATCTTCAGACAAGTCGTTTCCTCCAACTGATATTGACTTGTTGCCAACATTCAAGGAAGTTCGTCCAGGCTCGATAGTGCTCACACTCCTCTATCATATATATATATATTTGTCAAGTATTGTAAAAATTTATGGAGCAGCTGTACAACTGCTCTTTCTAAATTTCCATGAGTTGATTCACCAGTTTTATACAATATTATTCTCATTACAAGAAAAATTTGGTTAAATAACAAATTATCCTTATTAGCAGGTACACAACCAAACAATGCAACATGAAGTTTCCATTCCGGTAATGTTACTCTGCTGCCAGAAAATATTATAAAATTATATTATAAAGAGAAGTGGCTCTACTACATTCATAAAATAGATGTTGTACTGATTCTACAGTTTCTACACAATATGAACACTTATCAGTGTCCTTTAGATTCGATTTAAATAAAATTTGATTTAGAGGCAAATAATTATTTAGCAGTTTATATTGGAACACACGGGAATACGCATCTATACTGACCCCATAAATTAGCAGTACCCCCACGGTTTTTCATCCAGTTTGTGTTTATTCTTCCATAAATAAAATGCTGAAGAGCAGCTAATTTCTTTTCAATTATCTTTTCGTAGATAGTCTTGGTATAAAGTGAAGTAGTATCAGATATATGCTTAAGATCATTGGTAACATCAGTAAGATTATTTTCATTTTTAATTATCCTCAGCCACGATTTTGGTAATGAGTGGTATATTTGTACCCAGTTGATATAAGTAAGGTTTGGTAATCTGTGATACTGACTTAAGACCTCTTCAACTTTAAGCATATGTCTATTATGGCTGGAAATGTCAGAAACATAGTTAATTCCACTCTCACGGAGTTCCCTGTAAAATATACGCTTCTTGTTGTAAAATATATTTGTAATTCAAGAGTAGCTCTCTCAGAACCTCTCGATAGGTTTCTGGAGTTTTACTATTAAATGAAGCCCAGTCTCTGAAACCTTCCTTATAAAACAGTGGAATTTAACCTGGTACAGCTGTTACTTTCAAATATTCCAAAAGCATTAATACCACCTATTTTTCCAAATAAAATAATTGAATAGCTTTCCACTTTTAACACTTTCCATCCAGTAACTTGTTTATCCACTTTATCATTGGTCTGAATGATTGCATTTACATCTGGTATTTTCAAACCTCCATGATTATAATTTCCTATTGCTGTAGTTAATGTTTCTTTGGGTCGTTTTCCTTTCCAAATTAACCTGTTACATACCTGTTGTATATCTTTTATACACCCATTTGGAATTGTGCACAAATTACAAATATACAACAGTTTTGACAATGCCAGTGACTTCAATACCTGAATCCTTCCATAGACAGTTAATTGTATTCCTGACCAAATGTTAAGAACTGCTTTAAAATCTCTCTCAGGTTTTCGAAAGTTAAGAGTATTAAATAATTGTGTTTTGTATGTGAAATGAACTCCCAGTTATTAAGATTAACCCATTTACAGTCACCTATGTGATGTGTTCTTTCTTTCCAACTACCTATCCAGGCAATCTCTGATTTATCATAATTTATTTTAATTGAAGAATATTTGGAGATAATTTCCAATGCCTTCATCATGAGCTGAAAAGATTCTTCATTATTTAAGAAAAATGTGTAATCATCAGCAAATATACATTGCTTTATTTCTGGATCCCACACATTAATACCATATAAATTTCTATTCTGACGTATCATACAGGCTAAAATTTCAATTACCAAAATATACAAATAGGGAGCTAATGGATCAACTTGTCTTGTACCCCGTTCTACTGTTAAATACCTAGTGGTTTTACCCTTGTTTATAATGCAACTCTCTAAGTTATGATGCATTACTTTAATCCAATTTATCAAAGATTCTTCAAAACCAAATTTTTCGAGGACAGCAAACATAAATAAGTGATCCAGAGAGTCAAAAGCAGCTTCGATATCTGCAGCCATGATTATTACAACTTTTTTTTTCTGTGTCTGTATATTTCATCATATCCGTAATTAATCTCACTGATTCTCTTATACACCTACCAGGCACAAAAGCATTTTGGTCTTCATTTAGTAGTTATGGTGAAACCTTTTTTTAATGTGTTACTGATTATTTTACTTAACATTTTCACATCCACATTTATCAAACTAATTGGACGCCAGTTCTTAATTAACCGGTTGTCCCTTCCAGGTTTTTCTATTAATGTAATGACTGCTTGTCTTTGGCTTGGTGTCATTGTTTCATCTCAAAGCAATAGTTATAACAATTTAGCAATTCAGTTCCAATATCATAGAGTAAAAACACATAAAATTCTTTAGTATCCCCTTTATTCCCTTGGGTTTTATTGTTTTTCATATATTTTAATGCATCACGTGTGTCATTTATCGTTAATTCTAATTTCATAAAGTTTTTGTTTTCTGTGGTTAATCTAGGTACTTCCAATTTTGACAGAAAGGTTTCTTTATTTTTTTTAAATGTTTGTTTACTCTTTTATATTTACATTTAAAAAAGTCTCTCAGTTCTTTAAAACTATTTTGTTCATTCGTAATTTCATGTCTGTCTGCGAATAACTTTTTAATGTGAGTTTTTGCTTTGTTTCTTTTTTTGTAAATCTTTGAAGTATTTAGTATTTCTTTTCCCTTCTTCAAACCATTGGGCACGGGACCTTATTATAATTCCTTGTGTAATGTGTTGATAGCAATCTTCAAGTTTCTGTTTTGTTACTAAATATTCTTTCATAGGTCAGACAATCATTTCATTTTTGGTTCAAGATTATTTACAAGTTTTTCCAATTCTTTGTACTCGGCCTTGAATTTCCTTGATTTAGTTTTACTGTACCTGATAGTGAATTGTTTTATTAAATACTTTAGATATTCCCACTTTTCCTTTGGATTACATTCTAATTCTAACTTCCATTTATTGATTGCTGTCTTAAGTTCATGTGTATATTCCCTATCATACAGCAGGGAATTAGTAGACTTCCATATCCCTGAACCATATTTTTGCTCAGGCAGTCAACAGATTTTCATAAGTATTGCAGAGTGATCTGATTCAACTGATGTTGTTATGTCACAATGTGTTATAAAAGGTTGTAAGACAGTTGAAGTTAAAAAGAAGTCTAACCTTCTCTGTTTTAGCGGGTTATATCTTCTCCAAGAAAAACCTTTTACTATTTGGATATCTAATTCGCCATATATCATGAATATTTAAACTGTCGCATACACCATGCATGTAGGATATGATATTTTTCTTTAATTTCAAATTACCATCACCTGCATCTTCTTCTGAGAAACAGAAACTAAAGTCACCACCCCAGATTATATGAATATGATCTTTTAATGTCCGTTTTATGATTTCAACTATTTTCTTCAAACATTTCATTTGCATCTGCTCTAAATTTGGCCCTTATATATTTATAAGTAAAAATTCATTCCCTTGAATAAGAAATGTGTTATAATATATCTTCCGTCTCTATCAATAATATTCTTTAACAGTGAAAATTCTAGTTTACTTCAAATTAAAGTTAACACTCCTTGAGTCTCAAATATCCCTGACAATCTGTACATCACTACCTATAATAAAGATACCGCATAACATATAAAACAAGGTATCCAAATCATGTCCATAATTAAAGTCACTAGTCAGGCCGGAATTTCCACCTCAAGTACTTCGTCCATGGTCTGTCCAAAACGCACCTTATGCGCTGTGCCAACGTGCCCATTCCATGTCCAGGCTTGCTGGGCCCTGAGATCTTGTTTCACTCTGTTAAACACCATTTGTAAGTCTGGACAAAGATCCTCAACAATTAACTTTCTTGAGCCTTTCAATTTGCTCCTGGCCTTGAGCACACTGGTTCTCTGGTCCCTGGATTTAAATCTGACAAGAACGGGCCTGGGTTTGTTTTTGTTTTACCGACTCCATGACAGGCCTCAATATCATCCGTTTTCAGAGATATTCTGAAGTTGCTCTTAAACAAATTTAATACAATTTTGCATGAGTCCTCCTCTGAATCACCAAAATTTTGTTCTTCCATTCCAAATATTTTTAATTTTGCTCTTCTCAAATATTGTTCATTTTCAACTGTTTTTATATTCACCCCTTTTGCCATATTCAGTGCTTGTTCACTTTGTTGCTTGTTTTATTTTCTTCACTTAACTTGTTAACAGTTTCTCTCAAAATTTCATTTTCTCTTTTCAAATCAATGATTGCATTTTCTATCATGCCGAATCCCTTATCAAAGTTTTCTTCTAATTGTATTACAATCTGGCACCTCAATTTATCAAGCATTTCTTGTATATCTAATTTCGTTATTTTTTATGAAATTTTCCGTCTTCAAAACTGTCATCTGCAGAACTCATAGATAAAAGTTGTTTTGCCTTTTTATGATCAATTTGTGAGTCAGTGGAGGAGGTGCTCGGGTTATTATTTCTGGTTCTCTTTTAGTCCATCCTCCCCAGCATATAATATCACACACATTATTTGCTTCAGGCCTGTTATTTCAATTTTATCAAAATGCATGCATTGGTAAATACTTTGCAGTGGGGCGTAGGTGTTCCTCAGCATCAATAGACCACTAATTTATTTCCATGCACATATTGGTTCATGGCAGGTACATGTGTACTTAACTGTTGGTGCACATTGTCCACAGTGATATCCTTTTATAACAAGTTTATACTTGCATTATAAGCAAATACCCACTTTTCTGCTCTTTGGAGTTAATGGCTGAACTCGTTAGGTACTGTTCATCTACTTTTCAGCTCACAACATGATGAATTCCATCCCCTAATTTTACCTCTCTATAGATATAACTAAACCTTGGTCTATAATCAAGTAAATACGTATTCAGACTTGACCAAATAGTTATTCGGTATGGTTCATTTTTTACAGAAACCTATCCAGACACAAGCATATTAAATCAAACAACAGGAAACTCAAATGCTTAAACAATGCCCTCAAATATAAAAAAAAAGAAGAAACATGATCCTAGGTCTGCTTTTAAATATGCTGTATATTAGTCCAATACACTGTTATATCAACTTCTCAGTATAGTGAGAGTCCATATATATATATATATATAGAGAGAGAGAGAGAGAGAGAGAGAGAGAGTTACGGTTCTTATTCATGCCGCAAATCTGACACAAGGGTTCAAACATGTATCCTTAAACATACAAAAAAAAGTGAATACGTTATAGTTGCAATAAAGATTTATAGTTCAGGCCAAGAAATCCAACCCAGTGGGCGATGTATGAGGCATTTGTGATAAACTGAACATCCTAGTTAAATAACAATCGGAGCCTGGTCATTGTTGATGATTAGCAACATATCAAGCCCATATATTAGACATTATTACGGCAAATCAATATATTCTTTGTCGAAACTGTGATCTTTTCTAGAAGGAGTCAGTAGAAATGGCAACCCGGTGGATTTCCGGCGAACTTCTCCTTAATTGGTGGTGTAACAGATACATTCGAGGCTAGAAGCCAACGGATTCGGCCGAGGAGTTTGAACGCCTTACCCGCTACTGAGCGGAAACTTCCGAGCCATGGACACGGCTCGTATTTATTATTATAACTAGTTGCTAAATCCATGTAAAATAAGTAACGTTTATAAAATCTCTGGTTTATAATCAACAATGAAATCCCTTGCAGACTGATGGTGGTTACCCATACTTTAATGAGTATACCTTAAGAAGAAAATCACAGACGCTCATAGCTAGAGTCTTTTATTTTGAAACTACCATATAATTGTAGTAATCTTTTATTCAATAGTTATATAAATACAAGTTATATATACAGGATTAACACATCACCGAAGTTGTCCTCAATGGTCCCCGTTCTGACATCGGCTAAACATCGGGGAAATCCCGGGGTAACATTATGTAACCACGGTTTTATCCCAGTTGAAGCATGGGTGTTAAGCAAAGCTGCACGGGTCTTTTATACATTTTGTAAACTGTCACTAGATATATATTGTGAACCAGCGTTTTTACCAGACTTTTATCTCAGATTTTAAGTGTCAATCTTCAATTTCAAAAGATTTTCTCACGTTATACCATACATGTGATTAACTATGAATTAAAACAAAAATGCTTTTCTTCATGAAACTTTGTACGCGAAATAGAGAATATTCAGATTATACTCATAATAATGGGCCTAAATAAGACCATACAGATCACTATGAGAAGATATATGTACACTTACGGTCCTAAATCCTGCTCGGATGTGGAGACACACAGCAGCCTTGAAGAGGAGGATGATCAGACTCCGCATCATGCATTTACTGAATCAGAACAAACGTACAAACGTGGACCCGGGTTGGATTTGCATTTGATATAGCAATTAGGACCACGTGGGCTCGTCCGTATTTAACACTGATGTCCAATTATTTTAACTGTTTTGTCATATACTCTTCTCAGCCATCTCACTGTAAAATAATAATACGTGAAAACTGGAGTTAAATGAGCTCACTGAAGGACTCTATGGCAAGCATATACATTTCGTTAGCACTTTAAACAAAAACATCGAGCCCAACCGTTTGATTATTGCTTTGACTGTATTAATTATCTTATCACTGTAAAGCATGGCTTCAATCTTCTGATGTCCAATTCTGTTAACTCTTTGGTCAGATACTCATATCAGCCGCCTCGCTGTAAAATAATAACACATGTAAATTGGATTTTAATGAGCTCACTGAAGGACTCTATGGCAAGCTGTCGTTAGCACTTTAATTCAAAGCACCGCGGAAGGACTGTACCGCCCATAATAGATGTTTATCATTGCCTGGACTGTGTAAATTATCTTTGATCATTAGAATAAAGATAAAAACAATGTTGGGTTGGTCAGTTTACGCCCATTCTGAATCATTCTTTAATGTGATGGACTGTTAAACAGTGATTAAATAGCTTTTACGCAAAACCCGTCGTAAATATTACAAAAGAAACTACTTTAATTGATGAATGAATAAATATATTTTTAGTTCAGTTTAATGAATGATTTCCGATTGAGACAGTGTCCTTACCAGGGAAAAATTATATTTTTACTTCTAAACATTTAAAAAAAATAAAGGAATTAAGTGTATGCAATTTCACCGATTACTACGTCAGACTGAAGTCAGAGATGTCGTTTCCTGTTTCTCGTTGTTAACTAACGGGGTATGCGATATCTTGCATGATGGCACGCCATTTCTTTATTCACGTGTTACATTTATTTTCCCGTATTACTTATGACAAGCGTTCCGATTGTGGTTTACTTGATGCTTGTTGTCAGACTGATGTTACACTTGCCATTAACATTTTAAATATTACATTAACTGAAGCTAACCAATAAACGTGGGTATTTATTATTACATATTTTCAGATTCATTTTTTACTTACCTTGGCAGATTGGGGTTTAACATTTTGCTTTGACAGCAGGCATTTCATTTCTTTTATCCATTTAAAGCCATGATAGATAATACGCAAAATGCTGAATAATCACTGTAACTCTATTGTAACACTCTGTAGAATAACATATATGTTACTGTGATTCAGTGTAGATTGTCTTAGCAGTTTTCTGAATGTAGTGATGCCCAGCTGACGATTTTTTTTTTTCATGCATATTGCTTTTAATCTAAAGGTCATATACCTGGATAAGCATATGCCCCCACGACGCGCCTTAAAATCAGTGTCTATCGGGAGTCCCTATTACCATTACCTCAGGACTTATTAACTACTTCAGTGGTAAATAGGCATACGTGGAATGTGTTTGCTCACGAACATAACCATAACAATGTATGAGACTGGTGAACTGGAGTTGGTGAGTCCATGTATCTTGATGGTTTTGCTCGGGTAAAAATTTTGTACAAAATGAACTTGATATAATATAAGTTATAATATCGTAAGATAATACATATATAAATGTGTTAATTTAAACCTTTATGAAGCTCTGGTCCGGCACGATTGTCTTGGCGGAGTGATTCAACACTACTACTAACACTCCTTTCACACACAAAACGTTTTCAACACAATTAGGGAGACGCGGCTCGACCAAATCAGTTTGAAAACGTTTTAGGTTGCCTTATGAATGCCCAGTTGCATTCAAAATGGTTTGAAACCGGTTTTCATCTGCCGTGTGAAAGAGGTAACAGCAGGCGCGGGTCCAGAGGGGGGTTTTGGGGTTCGAAACAACCCCCCCCCCCCCCACTCTGAACCAACGACCTCTTTTCAGATATTTTTTATGCATGACACCCGTTGACCCCTGCTTTCGAACGGGGGATAGGGAACTATGTAGCTTTTATTCATAGTTTACAAGCATTAACAGTCCACAGGCATGAAATGTGACATCGTGCTTACTGAGTTGTTAGAAAAATCTACAGAAATGTAAGAATGGCATAACTGCCAACATTAAAGAATATACAGTTGTTTGAATGTCCCCGACACATCGGCTTGTGATTAAGATTGTTGGATAGCTATTTTAGAGAGCATCTCACATTCAAAGGTTTTGTATTATTGCCTCATGTCCAATATAGCCCAGAAGATATGATAGTCAGAAGATAATCAATACTGAATCTGTTTGGTTTTGTGAGAATTTGTGCAGATGATTTGGCAGTTAGCGAAATACTCTTGATTCAATCCAAGACAGAACTGTATTTGCCAAAGCAGACTTCAGGAAACTCAGTTTCGGGTAGATTACATAATTTAAAAATCGTGTCTGCATCAAGAGAAAAAAAACTTATCCCGTAATACCTAAAGAAAAGGGCACAATGCCGAACACCGCAACATGATATGGATAACAGTACTCTGTACATTTTCCCCATATATATAACAATCTACATCATCCAGGGGCTCCGGAATAGATAATAAATGAATGAAAAATAACAATGATTTCCTGTGACACAGATAACATGTATTTTCATAACTTTATAGAGAAAATTTTCGTTTAGCTCGGGTTGCACTAAAATAACTATCACCTTTAATGTTTATTGATGAAATCCACAAAGCCTGTTCATGGACATGTACAGTAGTCTTAATAATAAAGACTATATTTTTAGTATATATCAGGTATGAAACCAGAACATTTACTATTGACCACTAATATCTAGTCATACCTCTTCAAACGAAATATTTGCTTTGCAATAATGTCTCGGCTAAGTGTGATAAGCTTTGAAGAAGCAGGTTTTTTTTAGTATCAATCATGGCTTTGGTTGTTCACCACCCTAACAGCCCCCAAACAACAATGCCATGTGTCTGTTATTGAGACCTTGCATGAAATAATTACGCAGCTCGTTTTTGTAGCCTCTCGATTTCAGTAATCACTCTGCAAGACATATTGGACCATAAGGCATAACTCGGTTCCAATCAGTATTGAGGAAATGCATTTGCGCACCTACAGGCATACAGAGACACTGGGCAAGACACTTTAAGGTCCAGCTCCCAGAGAACTTAAAGGGGAGAGAATTGATCTTCCTTTCTTCCAGCGATGAATACTAGCTGTTCTTCTTTTAAAATCACATGAATGTGTGATACTGACATGGGAATATTTTAGTATCTCTTCAATGGCAGCACGATCAAGGGTCCACTTTCTAAGCTTAAAAGTTTTGTAACTCATTTGTTTTGACTCACCAAATGTCATGCATTTGTCTTAGACAATGAAATATTTATTCTCCAACGCTTACAATAGATACCTACTCTTTGCATCATTTTGTCTAAAGATGCCTTAATATTCGCCAATAAAGACAGTATCATCAGCCATAGAAGGACTGCTTACATCTAAACTGTCTATCATTAAGCCTTTTCTATTGTGACTTACAAAATAATGAATATCCATGTATGCTACTGTGAAGAAGAACATGGAGAAAACGCCTCCTTGTTTTATCCCTTACTTATTCGAAATTAGTCAGATAAAGCACTATTAAAAAATACTAGACGTTAACTATTAAATGGCCTATTACGAAACATAAGCTAGAGCCTATTCGATATCCCAGTGCAGTACAATTTGTACAATAATCCGTACCACCAAATCTTATCAAATGCTGATTACAAATCCAGAAAACAGGAGTACACTTTTCCTTCTCTGTCACAATGATATAGAACACTCTCCTGAACAAGAAACAATGAAATAACACTGTCATATATCTTTCTACACGAGTGTTGTAGTTTATAAGGGAATCACTGGAAATCTAATCATTTACTGAGCGTGCTCCGCACTAATTTTTCAAATAATTTATTTAACGAGTTCATAAGTGTAATCCCCCTGTATGATTTGCAGTTTGTTTTATCTTTACTCTTGCCTTTACAGAGAGGAGATGTAATCCCGTATTTTAAACAATCTGGAATGTAAACCATAATCATTATACTATTAAATAATTTACACAGATATTTAGATATGATGCTTGCACCAAATTTAAGATGATCATTCATTATTAAGTCAAATCCAGGGGATTTTCCCTAGTAGAGTGAACAACGTGCATCATAAACATCGTCGTCCTTGAGTGGTGCGTTATCTTTGTCCGTGCTGTTTGTAAGAGAATTTGCAGTTTGATATATGTTTGTAAGAGAATTTGCAGTTTGATATATACAACTTACTTCAGTATCAATAAGCTGTTTATAAGAGATATCGTAATACTCTATACCTCCTCACTTTGCTCACTTAGGAGTTCTCTAAAGTGATCGCGTCAATATTTTGTCAGCTCTACTGGTTTTGTATATATTTTGTCCCCGTCGGGCATCATGTTAATACTATCAGAACAACGCGTACGTGCTGTAGTGAACCTTCAGAATCGTTTAATATCTTCACCAAATTTCTGGCTTGCTCTTTCATATACTTCATTTTGAAATGCACATGCTTTCATTTTCATCAAATTTGCAAAGGAATTCTTGGCCTTTTTATACTCACTATAAAATGAATTATCCCGATCTCTAGGACATCCGTTACTTATCTATTTATAATTCTTTTCCTTTTTTGCTCCTTTTTTAACTGTGAATCCCAATATGTTTTCTATAAATAGAGACTTTTGAAAAAGGGACAGTCCCTTCAAATGTTTTATTTAAGTACAATACCACCTCATTGGCATGATCATTCAACTGACTAATTGTATTAATTTCTCCATTTAATATTTTGTCACAGTCAGTCAAATTCTCAAGATTTTTCTTATACACTAATATTAATTTTGTCCACTTTATGTTTATTCGTCAATAAAAATTAAGTTTTCGGAGATAATTATCAAACTGAGCAGTGACAGGCATGTGGTCTGACGTATTTAAAACGTCGTCAACATACACACGTCATTTTTTAACATATCTGAAAGTATACATATGTGATCTATCTGGGTACCAATTACCAACGTCTCCAGGGTGAAACGTATCAATCGAGCCCGTACTTAACGCAAGACATCCCAGAGATACCATGTTATATCTCAAAAGAGAGTCATTAAACAAGGAACCACGATAAGTCGTTATTTTACCTCAGTTACTGCATTCTTTACCCAGCTGAGCATTCATGTAAATTGTAGGGGCCTTCTGCAGGAGTCCGCAAAGGTCTGAGAGGGAATGGATAAAACAAACAGTGTTCTATTTTGATGAGGGCGAATAAACATTAAAACGAGGGGCGCCTACTCTGACGAGATACCTTGATTCCTATGATTCTGTCATTTGCTATATGTTCCACAGGAGAGATATGACAACCCAAACTGGTGTTCCACATTATCGCTACACCACGTTTTCGCCCTTGACTTGGGTCACATTTGCAATATGCTTTATAATGTTTGTGTTCTTGGTTTTCTTGAATATAAACAAGATCAGGCTAAATAAAAGGTCTATATTATGCGCATTAGACATCGCGCCTCTACAGTTATACATAGCAATATAGTAAGAGAGCGTGGCCTATAGGGTATTGATAAAACACACAAGTATTCTGATGATTTCTACAAGCACAATGCATACCACATCACTTCCAGTATCTACGAAAGTACATTATCAAAATTCCCTCCAGTAAGACATGCATATTTTGACAGACATTAAACTTTAAAACCTTTTCATATTCTATACTGGCGTACATTTATGTGACGTTTGGTTAAATTGGCTTACATTCCTTAGAATGCAGATTTCAAGATAATAATAAATGATTTAATAAAAATATATTTGATTTTATTTCTAAAATTAATTTTAGAAATGTAAAAATTTAATGAAATTAATTTAATTTAATTTATTGAAAATGAGAGCAGGTTTTTTTTTTAAGGAATCATTTTCTGCCAGCGGCCTGTTGCACCCTTAATAAAAAAATATTATTCCATACTTAGCACGTAAGAAATAACCTCTATTGAAATAATGCTGATGAATATTAAGAAAAAAAATTTGAAGGGCTGCGGTTGTATTTTTGGTCAAATCAAAACGAAAATGCAGGATTAGGTTTCTCTGTAAACATCGTACAGACAAGATGTTTTGTAATTAATAGCATATTGATTGACAAAAAATGGTAATTACTTATGTAAGGCACACTCCATCGCTCGGATGATGACGTTTGGTATTACGCTGGGCTTGAGGAAAACGGGGGTACCAGAAATCAATAGAATCACAGGCGTCCGTTCTTTAGCTGCATTCGCAGACGTAATGCATTCGCATGTAAATATAAATACCGCATGTCCATTTATGGAATGCTAATAGAGAAGTTACCTACCAGAGGAATACCTATCACTGTCATCAAAGTGTAGAATTCTTCCGTCCGTTCCCTTGCGTATGCGTTTACAATGGCTACAGTAAATTTATTTATTTTTTAATAGAAATTAAAGATTGCAGGTACGCTGTAGCAAATATTAATGTTAAGCCTATTATTGTCTACGCGGATGCGTAAGTGTTGAAAGCTTTTGAATCATCTCTTTCTTACTCATCTTATTTTCGACACTTGGTCAATTAACACTAGGGCTGGGTATCGGTCCGCCTCATCCGGTACAATACGTATCGCGATACAGTTAATTCGATACCGATTCATATTGACGATACGCTTCATTTCTCTTTGTTTATCATTTCTTAATAAAAGCTCTGTTTCTTGTTTATATAAATATATATATATATATATATATATATATATATATATATATATATATATATATATATATATTTAATTTTAATATACCACGTATTCCGTATGCTATGCACCCAAGTTGAGCAGCTTAAGCTTGATATTAAATAAATAAACAGGCCAGTTGATTTTAATGATCAAAATCTATCTAATTAAAACTACCAAAATCTCGATCTTCTTTGAGCCCCTTGCATCCCCCCCCCCCCTCCCGCACAAACAGTTTTATTACTTTTGATGGGAAAGATCATAGGCTTTATTTTTTGTGTCATGAAATTAGTATATATATCAGTTTTGTATATTTCTGTGAATATGAATCCATTAGTGGGAGTGAGAGAAAGAGAGAGAGAGAGAATATTTTATTCGATATAAAAGTAAAGCATCCATACAAAATATATTCAGTATGTTTGTCAATAATTTTGTTTTTATTATGTCTAGGGACTGTTGTTAAGGATTTTAATCCCCCGACACAACAGCCCCCTGTGCATGAAACATGGAGAGAGAGAAATTGTACATAAATATGGAGGTTAAATGATTATACATTTCATAAAATTTGAGACTTAATGATTTAATGAGGAAATTTGTAAAAAAAAAACTGGGAAGATTTTCAACTTGAATTACTGAAATTATAGTTTGTTATTGATTAAAACAATTTTTTTATGGCTTAGACTAATTTTTGTTACAGATGTAGCAGTTTATCTGAAGGCATTTGTCTTTCTAATAATTTATAAAATGTTGTTTGATGTAGAAAATCAAACCTTGAAGACTATGAGTGAACATTTTGTCAACAATAATTTAGTCGGTTTCATTTATGACTTTTGATGTTATGTTTCTCAGACAGCTGTCTGCTATCTTAGGTCTGGTTTTATTTGTAACAAGGGTACCTTTATGTCTTGTGTCATGTTCATGTGTCATGGTCCTTGTTGAATTAAATGTTTGTAAATATTTTGATAGTGATTCATGGCAGTTATTATAATAAAATTTTAATATATTTAGTCTGAAGATGTCATTAATTTTTAGGATTTTTAATAATTTAAAAATCGGTTCACTGTGGGCATTGTATTTGCTATTTGTGATAATTCTTATAGCTTTTCTTGGAGTTAGTCAATCTCCTGTGTGAACAGAATTTGTCCCCAGGCTTTAACCATTTATTTTACGTCTGATGTGAAACGTGGGAGTTTCAAGTAACCTATGACTGTCTGCGAAAATAAAAAAACAGAGATAAAATGATATACGTTGAAACCCCTCTGGGGAGGACAGTCACGGGACTGGACAATTTGTTCGTTATAGCGGGGTGTCCGCCCCGGAGCGGGTCGGGCCCAGTATAGGTCCGGCTGCGGCAACATGTCGGAGACCAAGGTATGGGATTTTATTGTGTTATTACTCTCATACATAAAGGTATAAGGACCTACCGGAGGATGAGCTTACTAACTGGCGCCCTATAACACTAACAAATACCGATTACAAAATATTAGCGAAATCACTTGCTCTCAGGCTTGAAAGCATTTTACCAAAAATAATAAACTCAGACCAGGTGGGTTTTATGAAGGGCCGAAGTATTGCATCAGCCATAAGAATGATTGACGATATTAACTTATACTTAAAGAATGATGATAAACCCGGGGCTCTTGTTGCGGTAGATTTTAGAAAAGCATTTGATACTCTTACCAAACAATTTATGATCAAATCATTTTAGCACTTTGGTTTCGGAACGGACTTTGTTAAATGGCTTATAATTTTAAATGAGGATGCTAACAATTGTATACAACATAATGGCTGGATCTCAAAAAGTTTCACATTAGAAAGAGGAGTAAGACAAGGATGTCCCCTCTCTCCACTAACCTTTATAGTTGCAGTGGAATTGTTAGCTTGTAAAATACGGCAAAAGGAAACCATTAAAGGCATCGACCTCCCACAAAGGCTATATGCGAGAAACAATATCAAAATCTTACAATACGCCGACGACACCACCCTTTTCCTGCAAGACAAGATGGACATCACAGAGTCCTTAATTGTTCTCAATGAGTTTGAAAGAATTGCAGGATTACAAATAAATTTATCTAAAACTGAAGCTTTATGGCTGGGTAGAAATAATCAATGTCAAGACACAGTTGCCGGTCTGAAGTGGCTACGTCACCCAGACAACGGAATTAAAATACTTGGAGTCAGATTTAGTAACTGCAAATCAGCATCTAACATCCATTCAAATTGGACAAGCAAAATGGAGAAAGCAATAACGGAGATTAAAAAATGGGAGAGACGCAATCTCTCTATCATGGGCAAAATAGTCATCATTAAAACATTTTTTATATCACAGTTTATATATTTAATGTAGTCATTATCAATGCCTGAAGACGTCGCCACTGAACATAACCGCATTATTTTCCGATTCATATGGAAAAAAAGATACAACAATGAAAGAGCTTTCGAAAAAGCGAAAAGAAACACAATGACTCTTGATTATGATTATGGAGGTCTAAAAGTCATTGATGTGAAAGTTATGCAGCAAGCGCTATTAATTAAATGGGTCACATTGTTTACTGATCAATCTGAGGAAACCTGAAAAAAAAATATTCCAGAGTACTACTTCAATAAATTGGGTAGAAATAGAAGCGTTTTACAGGCAAACACCTTACCGAAAAATTTTAAAAATTTACATGTAATTAAAAACGAATTTTTCCGTAACGTATTAAAAACGTGGCTTTTAATGCAAAAACGAGGGCCTGCTGACCCAGCTTCACCGGTGCTATGGAACAATACCGCCTTTTCATATAGAGACAACATTCTTTTCTTTAACGACTGGGTACAGGGAGGGCTTATCTACTTCTCTGATTTAGCACAATGGTGTTATCATGAGTTTTGAAGACGTGGTCAGAAAACTAGGCAATAGTCCAGCAAGAATGCTGGAGTATAATGTAGTACTGACGGCAGTTAAAAATTTTATACGCAAGATTGGATCCCCAGTTTTCGAACAACAAGATATTTACTTCCGAGGAGTGCCAATTACAGCGCTTAATGTGAAATTTATTCGTAATTTAATAAAACAGGATAGCATTGTGACTCCCTACTCTGAAAAGTCCTGGCTAAATAAATATCCAAGTAGACGCCTAACATCGGCAGACTGCATGGTATACAGCAAAGAAATGTTGTAAAGAGGTCAGGTTACAACTACTCCACTGGAAAATACTTCATAATATATTTCCCACCAATGTGTTGCTACATAAAATGGGTATGAAGGACTCTATTAAATGTAGTTTTTGTGACGAAACAGACTACATTGAACACTTTTTCTATTCATGTGGAAAACTTAAACATTTTTGGTTGGAAGTAGAAAGCAAAATTTCGGTAATAGCTGGCAAAAGTGTCAAATTATCGGAAGCTGACGTAATCCTCGGATACAAATGTGAAGATAATAGTGAGACCACATCAAAGGTCAATCACATTATTCTCATAGCAAAGATGTGTATCAGTAAATTTAAATATGGCAATACAGGCAACCTGAAATTTGTCTTCGAAGTAGAAATGGAAAATAGAATTTAAACTGTTATTGTACATTGTACCATATGTAGTATCCTACGGTCCTAGGTTCTAGCTGTCGGAACCAGATCAAATCCAATTTGTAAAAGGCAGCTTTGAGCAATAAACTTTTGGAAAAAAAAAGGTATGGGATTTTATCAACCATAAAACACCGGTATTTTTCCTCTAATATTAAACCTTAAATATATGTTACATGTGAATAAAATTTATTGCTACCGGTTGTTGTGTTTTATTTATTTATTTTATTTTTATTTTATTTTTGAATGAGGTTTTTCATATTAACTGGAACATAATCGTCATTACCTATTATTAAAATAATATTTTTACATTGATTGACATCAACAGGACTTACTCGTCTCGACATATACATTTCTGCACTTGGTCTGTAAAATTTCTCAATTACTCACTCTCCGTGATAATAAAAGAATCGCTTATGACATAAATTAATTTCTGACATCTCGTCTAAGTTTTGTGAAACTCTTTTTGGAGCGTAAGCAAATATGATAAATCAATGCATGATATCATATACGCCTTATAATTGGTAGTTGGGATTGATTTCCGTGATGCAAAGGTTACAGGATCGGGGATTGGTTGATATCGCTGAGCCCTCACCCCAGGCGAAAGGTCATGACTCGTGACTGTTTTCGTCCGGGTGTGTAACAGATGTCATTATCCTCGCTTCTGGGCCTGTGATAGAATAATGTGGCCCAAATACAGAATAAATATGTTGCTTCATATGTTGCTTCACTGAGAGCTCGGCACAATAGAATCTTCGTTAATTCCATCATTTTTTGGGGTGACTGCTATTGATAAAATGATACATAAATGAATGTTCCAGCTGAAAAATAAGGTAACTTGAGTAAAATTAGCTCTGGTCTTATAGTCATGTCAGTATGCCTAAATCATGAGAACATTTAAGTGATATATTAGGCGTACCAGAAGCAGACCTTTTTTGCAATTTCAAAGCATTTCTGCCGACTTCGATCGGGACGGCAGCTTGGTTGTCCGTTCGCCGGGCAGATCTTTGCCATCGGGCGGACAAAAAAGTGTCCATTGTCCCGAATAGCGGGGGTGTCCGCCCTAAAGGCCCGGCCACACCGAACACTGCGCTGCGCCGTGCTGTGCAGTCCGGCAAAACAAAGCTGAAAAAAAGTTAAACTTTTTTCGCTTTGCTGTGCAGTCCGGCAAAAAAAAACGCTGAAATAAAATTAAACTTTTTCCGCTTTGCAGCGCCGCAAAAATGCTCAGCCGTTTATTTGCAGCGCTTTGCAGCACAGCGCAGCGTTCGGTGTGGCCGGGCCTTAATGGGGTTTAAAAAGTAGTAAAAACGCTCCGTCGGCCCAAAAAGTGTCCGTTAGGCGGGGTGTCCGCCTGCAGCCCGGGGTTTCACTGTATCATAAAGCGAATAAGTGTCATACACACACACACATATATAGGATATAGACTTGACTGTACCTTGTTCCTAGTAGCAATATGTGATGCGAATATCGATTTCATTAATAAAGAGGAAAGTCAGTATCATTTTCCTATTATCACTTACATGCACCTGCTTTTCATGGAAGTACTGACGTGCATGCGTATAAACATATCTAATCAAGTCATTAAAGGCAAAACAACAAATATCCAGTGCATTTAGCTTTATAAATCGTCAAGGTTATATTTAAACTTCGAGTCATATCCCTATTCGTTAGCAATCAATGTTTTACATCGATACGACCGATACAGCATGCAACGCATTTCGGTTATCGTATCGACGTCGCGTATCGATTCGTATCAATATATCCATTTACTGATACAGCCCTAATTAACACACAGGAATATCATTATAATGAGCTTTACTGCAAGAACCCAGTTTTCGAAAAAGACATTACCGAACGTATGAGGTGCTTAGCCGATTAAGAACAATATAAAGATATATTTATTAGCGAAACGAGGATTATAACTGTCAGTTAACATGATATCCTCTAATCATCAGCTCATCATATTACTTAGTTTGTGGTCATGCACGTCATCGTAAATTAAGGGCGAAAACGCATTGAATAATTCAGAAATTGACTTTTGTCTAGAAAAATTTACATAAAAATGTAATTTTCTCCGGAATAATGAATATTCATGACGTTTACTGTGATCTTGACAAACTTAAACTTAGAACCAATCACAATCTCTTGAGATTTACTCGTTCAGGCGCGGATCCAGGCATTTTTGCAGGGAGGGACGAACGGGTGTCATGCATAAAAATTGTCTATTAAAAAGGTCTTTGGTTGAGAGCAGGGTGGGGATCTCGACCCCCAAACCCCCCGTCAAGCATTAGACCTATCTAAAAAAATTAATAAAAAGGTCGTTGGTTAAGAGCAGGGGGGCAGGTCTCGAGCCCCCAAACCCCCGTCATGCATTAGATTTGTCTAAAAAAAGAAAAAAGTTCGTTGGTTGGTAGCCCCCCCCCCCCCCCCCCCCCCCCCCCCCCCCGTTCTCTGGATCCGCGCCTGACTTATTTTGTATTCTTGATTCTAGGACTTGATTTTGAACACAATACGACGGCGGATCAAAGTCGTTGGCTAACTCCTAAGAATTATCAGAGAGATCTGTTGTTAATGCTTTTTAATCCGCTGACACAGCAGCCACCCGTGACATTATAGGCCTATGGAGGTTCAGTGTTAAACATTTCGTAAGCTTTGAGATTATATGACTTATTTTGGAAATTAATAAGAAAATGAGAAGATTCTTTACTTGCGTTGTTGATACAACAGGTGGTTGTATCTATTCTGAGACCGGTTTTCGGCTTTTTCGAATTTGTTTTACAAATGTAATAGTTTGATGGCATTCTTTATAAATGTACGAAACAAACCCTGAAGACTGAGAGTGAAAAATGTCGTCTCTAATAATTTGGTTAGTCCCATTTATGATTTTTGGTGTTCATTTGCTCAGGCAGAATTTTGTCAGACATCTTAGTTCTGGATTTATTTGTAACAAGAGTATCTTTTTGTCTCTGCCATGTTTGTGTGTCACTGTTTTGTTTGTAAAACCAGTTGATTAAAGAATTGTGATATATAGGGCTTCATTCCAGTATTTATAATAAAAATTTAGTTATATTTAGTCTGAAAATGTTAGGTATCTGTCTTTTGCTGTAGCATGTGTTATTCTAGTAATGTAGCCATTTACTGAGAAACCTGCAGGTCGGCACCAGGCCCTGTGCTGTATCCGTCAGCTGTATGATAACGCTCTAGTGATCCCCTTCGTCACGTGGTGGCTCCACAGCGTCTCAGGCTTTGATTGATGGCATGGTCTCTGACAGTCCCTGTCAATGACGTAGGGACTGGAAATCATCTGCAAGCCTGTAAACACGTCACCGACCAGTCGGGCGGTTGTAGGGCTATCAACATTATGTCTACAAATCATATGTTACAGGGAGGTCATAAATATATTTTCACACAAGTCTGTATACCCTTAATTTGTTTGCCGCCTGCACTGACGAAGTGTCTTAATAACCTTTAACGAACGATAGTTCCGTCGCCTCCCCATATGTATAGCGCGAAGTAGTGTTCGATCACAATACGATTGTATTTTCTTGAAAAGGCAGATTTATTATCAGTTTCACGGGAGGAATTACTTTAAAACTTATTCATCATGGCAAAAGTATCCTATTTTTAATACAACTGCAAATTATTGGCAATTGGAAGTGGATTTTATTTCAGTTTTTGTGTAATTTGTTTAGAAGGACACAGGGACCGCTTAAAACTCAAAACCGCTTTGACATAAGCAATAAGAATGTATTTGTAACGCCGGCGTGTTTTTTTTTTTTTTTTTGTAGCTAATCCCTTTTATAAGGGATATATAGACATATTTATACTGTGAATTTTTGTATTTAGTATACCTTAAGAGAACATTGTCTTATTAAAATAAAATTCCCGAGATCATGATGGGTTTTCTCCCTTTTACAGACACATCGCACAGAGCTTAGAATCCCACCCAAGTGCATATCTGGGGTGGTGACTAAAATGTCCGCTTAGATATATATTTAACATATTAGCCATCCTTGGTGGCAATTACTTTGCGTGTATGTCTGTTTGTATCATTTTCATGTAAGTAAGTACAAGATATAGATCTACAAAATGTACGTATGGAATTAAATAAAATGTTGTGTATTTATTAGTTTTATTGAAACAGTATATTGATTTCCTCCGAAATGGATAGCTAAAAATATGAAACAGATTGATAATTGTGTGAAATCCAAACAGTTGAGTAAAAGGACAAAATTTCATTTTCTGTTGGTATTATATATATATATATATATATATATATATATATATATATATATATATATATATATATATATATATATATATATATATATATATATATATATGAAGTCAGTGCCCCTCCGCATATTAAAGTCATTATTTATTTGTCTTTTTTTATAATATATATTTATCTAACCACTTATTTTTATACACTAAGGCTTTACCTATTTCAGTCTCCGTGCAACTCACATTTTGTTTACTACGTACGGCATCACGAGCACACAATGTGCTCATTTTCGTTATTTCAACTAACAACAGGTGGCGCTGTCATCTGATTACACCCGTGTGTAAACAGCTCAGGAATGGTGTCGATTTCACTGGCAGTTTGTCAGTTTCCTCTCGCATCCTGCAGTATGTGGGTCGGTTAACCCTCGTGAAAGACATCCCTTGTCAACTGTCCCGGGCGTGTTGAGTCGTCTTAAAAACTCTCTTGACGAAGTGATTAACTCTACTAGCCGGCCCGTGGGTACGTACTTCCTAATCAAACAGTCGTGAAGTCGGCAAGTTGAATGAAAACATAGGCGGGTCCACCGTACAACAAAAACCACGCGGCCGCAGTGAAACGCAGGGATGGCTGCGGGCCGGGCTGGGACGGCACAACATGTCTTGAAAAGCTTCAGTTCTGAGTTGATGTAAAATGATTGCAACCAAATGCCAGCCTTACGCGGAAAATGTTTGGATTTATCTTACTATGTGCCATCGGCGTCCTGACACAAGTTAACATCTTTGGGAGCGTGGCGGGTGAGTTTCAAAGTTTTCACTTGATGCCCTGTCACCCTGTGTTTGTGTACTACGTTATAGCCTTTTGTGTCTGTGCGTGTGTCACACAGTACAGCTACACAGAAAGCGATAACTGTTTCTGTCTCACGATGGCAGTGTACAACAATTGGTCAGTCTTTATCACAGATATCCGCCATCAACAAGAATATAGTGACATAATGTGCAACTAAGTGTCTTTTTTTCACGGATTTCTATGATTTATTGCTCCGAGTATTTGTTTATTTGACCAATAACTCAGGGTCTCAAGAGCATAATAATGGACAGAGGAATTCAGTAATTGCCCCTCCCATAGACTTTATTCCTTACCCCACCCAGCCTGATAAACAGACCATTTGCCTGCTGCTGAACCTACAGTAACACAGCTGATTATTATGTAACACTTGTTTACAAATTCTTTCGTTATTATGTAATACTTGACCATGCATGTCTCACACTTGGTATCCTCAAGATAATCCAGCTATTGTAATACAATTCATGATTCAATTTATGCTTGTGGCTTTGTATAAAGATTTTCCATATAGATCTGACTGGTTCTTCATTTGACATACATGTAATAACCATCAAATAATTGATGCACTGAATTGCAGACATTCATTAATCAGAAATTAAATCAGGCATGGAATTCACAGTCATTTTTATTCCTTCACAATCTCTATCTCCTACAAATCTTGCTACATTGATATTGTGATAAACAGGCCATAATCTTAACTTAAGGCTTCAAATGATGAATTTACTAAAAAAATATATGTGAACTCGCAAACCAGTAATGAGTCAATTCCTGTAATGTATAAGATGACTGCCGTCCACTAATCCAACAGAATTTCAACAAACTTGCAGAGAGAATTACCAAAATGCTGAATTAAAACAGAATTTTTCTTGCACATGATAGGTGTTGTTAGAAAGTATACTTAAAAATCTAATGATTGTCTCCCCTCATTACAGTGTGGTCCTAAATGCAAGACGAAATTTGCTCAGGCAGAATGGTACTAGTCTGCCGGGGTTGTTGATGCTGAAATTGAGCTACCTTAATTTTCATTTGGTTATAGCACAGTAATTTATGAGAAGAGAACCCTGCATGGATCTGTCCAGTTCCAACAGTGATAAGATCAAAGTGGGGTCCCAGTCTAGATCCCATTGCAAAGGACTGTGGAACACTTCACAAAATCATGGCGACTTCTGCTCTTTTGAAACATTAGGGTTCTTGGTAAAATTATGGATGAGTAGGGCAATTGAATGTTACATTGGAGCTACAACCATTCAAAAGTTTCATAAAAAACCAAAGACAACAAAAAGGTAATAATGATTGTCACTGCCTAAAAAGACTCAAATGATTCCAAAGGGGTTGCCTATTTGGAACCTTACACAGCCTGTTCATAAGGGTCAATCCCAATACATTGATGTAGAGCAGCAGAGCAAATTGGAATAAAGCGTCTTGGGACGAGACAAGGTACATCACAAAGTTGGATTTAGCAGAATCCAGGAAGAGACTGTTTAGTAGGCATTTCTATTATTATGACATAATACAATAATTTAATTGAGAATTGAATGGAAACTCAGTCAATCAATTTTACTCAAAAAAACCAACAGCAATTGGCAGGGCTAGTCTGCATTTCTCTTATTATAACTTATTATTAGACAACATGAAATTTCTGGACAGTGTTTATTTTGCAGGAGGCTTTTCCCTCGATTCCCCCCCCCCCTCTTCCAGGACTTATGCTTGTTTCAAGTTACATGTCATACATATATATTATAATGTCGCAGGATTTGACTTGTGTATATGTAACACTTCAAGTGTCATTTTGATTGAGTGCATACTTCCTGTAGCATATGGAAACATGTGAATTACTGTGATTAAAATGATCTGTGAACCAAAGACATTTGCCTAAAACCCAGGTGAACCTTTAGTCTCTGAGTTATATATCAAACAAGTGTCAGTTAATTATTATCTACTATAAGTAATGTGTGTATATATATATATATATATATATATATATATATATATATATATATATATATATGAAATATATATATATATATATATATATATATATATATATATATATATATATATATATATATATATTCTCCTGAATACAAAACTGTCCCCAGTACACCAGCTTTATCTGTTATATCAAGGCCAGGTTAGTTGAGCTCTGCGTGTACCTCGTACATGCTTTAAATACAGGAATATTCATTCCAGACACAGGAAAAAACTAGACAGGCAAACCGATCATAATTGATAATGCATTGCATGGGTATGATTATCAACAGCTGTCAGTAATTGACAGGCTTCTTAACTGTGGTTTGGGGGAAATGTCAGAAAATTTAGTGTACAGTTACGGCATAATCACATTTTAAGCTTGTCATCAAGGTTTATGTACAATAGGAGCGTTAATTGTTAGCTTTTCCACTGCGGTAAATACCTGGTGGTATTTTCCTAATAAATACTGCCTTAAGGAAAAAAAAACCAGAAAGTTGGATAAAACTTTGGAGAAACCCCCTAATTTAGATTATCTCAATGAATCTATGGAAAAAATTTAACTTGAACTACAAACTCTACAAACTAAATCCAAGGTTTATATTAATCATATAATGTCTCAATTGAAAGTATGGTATTTACATGTACAACCATAGGTAGTGTTAGCTCAGAAAACAAACACCTCATTTTAATATTTCATATATGTATTATTTTACTCTGCTGCAGCATTACTCTGGCAACAGTAAGGGCACATCCTTTTTCACACCTTAATAATGTCATCAAAGAGATAATGCTCTTTGCTGATGAATTGGTAGAGGTCTCAAGACCAGTCTTGGCCTCAAAGCCAGGTTCTGTCAGCCTCGGATACGGAACTGGGAAGGCTATGCTTCAGACTCAACAGCTCAAAATTGACCTGTTTTGTAAACATGCATTCATTTCAGAAATTGTCAAATTGAATCTTAGTTGTATGGACCCTGACTTGGTGGGCGGTGACTCAATCCACCTCAGAGGGCCATGACTCAACTCGGTCTTGGCCTTGGAGGGCCATGACTTGGCCTTGGAGGGCCACAACTCGTACTTGTTCTTGGCCTTGGAGGGCCATGACTCAGATTTGGTCTTGGCTTCCAAGGGTCTTGCCTCGACTACAACACTGTGCTGAAGTGATAACTACTGATGTGTTTATCTGCTAATTACATGTGTCTAAAAAACGAATTTACTTTCTATTATTTTACCCATGCAAGGTTTTTCCCCATTTGTTCTTGGTGTTATGTCTTGGGTTTTCTTCCACTGTATGGGAGAATGATTTTATCCCTGGGAAAACTACAACCCTGATTGGAGCTTTTATACATCTGAGTGGTCCACAGGAATCTTGAACAAAATCCTCATTAAAACTATTTGTTTTTGGGTACACTTCCCAGCTTTTTCAATGATATTAGGAACTCCCTTTACCATTACAGCTTCACATGATTCATAAAATAAATAATTTTCTGGCACTAATTAGGATGAAAATTTTGAATAATTGGTAGACTTCAAAAGAAAACAAATACCAGTAATGATTTGTTTCAACAAGCGTGAGAGGGAATGTGAAGGCAAATGCAAATATGAGTTGCAAGCCATTCTCAGGGTGTGTAAATTTCCATATAAGTGATGCTGCATGCAATTTCTAGTCTTTCTGCACAATTTCATAACAGAAATGTGGGTTTAATTTGGTGAATTTTGTAGGGTGTCTGAGTCTCAATGTTTGAATCTAAGTATTTTTAGATATGTTCCATTCAATGAGAAAACGTATGACTTGTTATGCAAGCATGGGGATGTGCAGAACATTATTTAGGTGAACAGAATTGTGACTTTTTTATGACTTTGAATCAACTAAACTGCAGAATGACATGTGTTAGTTATACAGGAGGTGTGTAGATGAGAAGCCTCTTTAGAGTTACAATTTATCATTATGTATGCGCTAAGCATATGAGATGGACATGCATTGAAGTTGGTAACTTGTATGTGGAGTAAATGAAAACTTAGTAATTTTGGATAATACATAATGGATACAATATAGTGCCTTGTTTTAAGTTGATGACAAATAATATATTACATGACATCAGTCAGTCATTTACTGCCTTTTCACATAGGCCATACAAAAAAAATTTAATTGATAATTGCTCATCATATAAGCTGTTCCTGTGTTTCATGGATTTTTGTTTTGCAGATGAGGACCAGGTGCTCGTGACTCAGACAATCAAAAGAATTCTTAAAGGTTACATTTGAAAAATGCACTAAATTTTGTGTTGCTTATTGCCACCATTTCAAGAACTTGAGCAAATTTTCTTATTTTCTTGGCGGTCTTGAGAATTGGATCCACATATCATATCTTTTTCATGATTGAAAATTCAAACAATACAAAAGAAATTGTATAATCGTTTTGTAAACCAAAGTCTGTAGAATATTTATTTTTGTGGTGTGGCCTTATCAGATTGCATTTGCAGCAATGGAGGAACAAACAGACTGTCAGCATATATAACTTTATAAGATCCACACCCAGACATGGACCATACTGACCAAACTTGAGTCCCACAGTTGACCTCTGACACACCAAGCTAGACCTCATAAGAGTCAAAAGAACAGAACTGAACAACCATATTCCATGCAAAGTTTGTTGTCAGAGCAAACATTGAATTTGACGTTTCCAAGCACCGACCCAAACCAAGGTTTTAGACTGACCAGTGCAGGTGTTTACAAGACACTGAGATGCCCTAGACTGGACATTGAAAATAGCCATGAGCTGTAACACTTTTGACTCTGTGCTAGGTCTATAAAGTATAGTTTAAATATTGTGAACAGTAGGGTATGTATATGGACCCCGTGGGCAGTAAAACCTTTATTCATCAATGTATTTGTGGCGCTTTCCTCAAAGCTCAACTTGTTTCACCATATTTGAATGAACATATATATGCATAAATCTACCATAGCACCCACTCTATTTATGGTGACGATGTTCTTTTATTTAAAGTTTCCCTAATAGTGTGCAAGTTGTAGAATATAGATGGAGTGAGTGTGGGAAATCATATCTGATGGTCACCAGTGGGAATATTGCATGCAGGTCAAAGCAAAAATGGATTGAATAAGTTGAGGTCGGGGATGAATGTGACACAAAACACTACAATTACTGATGGCTCTGACAAGACAACTGAAGTACAAATGGCACTTCTTGATTATTCTTAACCCATGCATAATTTATGATTCTTTATAAAGTCCACCCCCCCCCTGCAAAAAAATCCAGGATCTGCGCCTGTAAGTGGGACCAGCTATACAAAGCCAAGGCTGATGATGATGACTCTGACTTTGAAGAGTTTTAATGTCATTTTATTACTGTTGGCTATTACTGATGAAAGAGTGGACTTTCAATGAATCAATGATATTTTTTATACTCAGTGTCAATCAAATTATCAGTAATTTTTATGGTGCTTGTTATAAACATTTGTATTTTATTTATTTGTATCTTTTATTTAATTCACAATTATTACCACACAACTATTTATTATCCATCCTCTTTCTTACACCTGAAAATCAAACCAATGTCATTCATAAGGCTGTGCCTTGCTCCTTAATCTAATGAATATTTAAAACAGGTTACTTTCCAAAAATATATTAAATTATATATCTTTTAAACCATTTATTCCTAATAAATGGTATATTTATTAATGTTTGTCTCTTAAATTTACTCTTTTCAACTGCAAAGATAAAACAAAAGGCATTTTTACAGTTTGTGCATTTGAGTACAACCTATGACAGCAAAGCCTGTACTCACCTGTTAGATGTCCCAGGACTCGGATGGTCCCAAAAAATTTTGTTACCTTAGTTTTCCCCCCTCATAATCACCCTCATCTTATATGCAAGATAGACTTATATGTGAGATTTTACGGTACATCCTCATTCAATACGACACGGGGCGGGGCAGACACAGAATCTTTGGGGGGAGGTCTCCTGGCACAGAATGCCACAGATATACAAATGTACAAGGAGTGCTTATGGTTTATGACACTGCAAGATCGATGATTGGATTGTTTGCACCAACCATCTGATCATCAGTTATAATTGATCATCAGCTCATCACCACCATGTACCCCATCTGAGAGACCACTCCATTAAATTATGTATATTGTTTTAGCCTAAGACCAAAAAAAAATAAAAGGTGTGGTTCTCAGGCACTGCCCACATCAAAGTTATTCCTCCTCATCAGTAATTTTTATTTTGATTTTCAATAGAAAATTACCAATTTTGAGCTCAAGCTGCTCAGACATTACTTTCAAGGAGATAAAATAATACAATTTTGATAAAATTTTGTTTGTTACGTAGTGCTTTTAACTGTTTAGCAAAAAAATGCTGTTATTTCCATGCCTTTCCCTAATAAAGTGACATTTTTAGCTCAGCTGACTATAAGTCATCTGAGCTATAGTTGTGGTCTATTGTCCGTCGTCCGTCCGTCTGTCCGTCTGTAAGACTGGCATGTTTCGACACCTTTGGACCTACGAATCTGAAATTCGGCATACAGTTAGATGTCCCCAAAATCTCCTACCATGCCGAAAATTGGGTCAATAGGACTTCGTTCCTTCGAGATATTAAGGAAAAACCTCAATTTTTTATTAGAAATCTATTTTTACTTTGGCCACGGCACGTTTTTTTTCCTGTAAGTACTGTGGATTTAATTTTCACAGCATGTATACATAAGGATTTAATCTGTTAAAATCTGAAATTTGAAAATAAAAGCTGCAAAATTAGGCTAGTTATTGAATTTTTTTGGAGGCTCTTGTTGTATTACATTGTCAAGCAGTCCACTTTGATGACTGTAGGTTATTCAGTGCACATCTCTATGCTCCCCAGGCTGTTGGCATAATTTTAGATGTCCCCAAAATCCCCAAAATTGGGTCATTAGGACTTCGTTCCTTCAAGATATTAAGGAAAAAAACTTTGTTTTCCATAAAAAAAAGCCATTGTTACACTTCAAGGCTGCCTAATATCAAAACCACTGATCTGTTTTTGATCGTATTTAGTATTCACATTCTTTCATACATTTTCTATGAACACTCCAAAAATTAGGTCAGTATTGGGTATCATTTTGAAGTTATGGGCCAAAACATAATGCAATTTTTAAAAAAATCAGGAAATATATTTACTCACCTAACATGAGAATTGCTGAACCTAGAGACTTTTTTTTTCAGGAATATAACTTTATTTAATCAAGATTCGATTGTTTACCCAAAATTAGATCTGAATTTTGCAAATTTTTCAAGTTATTAGCATAAATAAAAAATCAATACCTTAAATTTTGTCCAACTTTGGCACTGTTGATTTAATTTTCACAGCATATATACATAAGGATTTAATCTTTAAAAATCTGAAATTTCAAAGAAATTTATTGGAAAGAATAGCTTTTATTCATGTTTTCATACACCATGTCAAGTGTTGTTTACATCTAGCCCACCTAGTAGTACAGCCTTCACTTGCATTATGTAACCCACCCCAGGCAGCTTGCCTTGGGTCAGCTTGGCCACCACCAGCAGGCTTCCCTTCTGCCCTGCATTCCCCCCCCCCCCAGATGGTGCATAAACTAGATGAATGTTATTATTTTCTGTATTTGATTCATTCTTATTCTAGGCTATGCTACATTTTAGATTTTGTATTGTACCACCAGGATTACAATGATTAAAGTGTACATTTTATTGTGTCCACAAAGTGGTGTATTGCTATGAAAGTGTGGATGTTCATGAGATAAGTAATTGTATCCGCCAAAACAGAGTTTTGCGGATACTATGTTTTCAGCTGCACGCCGCCGCGGCGTAGGTGTCCGGAGAACTCCTCCGTAACTGGAATTTTACGAAACCCGGGATTATGTTCGGGTCACATGTGACCCGATTTTGTTTTGACCTCTGACCTTTCCTCTGCGCTCTGCGTCCATTTGTGCGTCTGTTTCCACACATAAACCCACATATCTCGGGAACCGTTTGACCGATCAGGAAAATTTTTTTGCACAAATGTAGCCCTTGGAGAGTTTTATAACATACACAAAAAATGGTGGCGCCACCTGCAACCATGTTTGCACAGTGTCCAACTGTTCGTCTGCCTTGGGTTAAAATCACTCATATCTCTGCAGTGACTTGACTAATTCACCTGAAATTCGGCATGCGTATACATCCTGGATAGCTTTTCTGATTTTATGACAGGTGGCGCCACCTACATTCATGTTTACGCTGCAGACATCCAAGCTCATATCTCGGGAACCGTTTGACCAATAGGGCCAAAATTTTGCATGTGTATAGATCTCACATAGCTCTTTATCATATGCAAAACTGGTGGCGCCACCTGCAGCCATTTTTGCACAGCTCCTGTCTGTTTGTCTGCCATGGGATAAAATCACTCATATCTCGGCAGTGGTTTGACATATCTGCCTAAAATTTTGCAGGTTTATACATCCCCGACAGCTCTATTGATTTTATGACAGGTGGCACCACCTGTATTCTAGTTTATGCAGCAGACATAAAAGCTCATATCTTGGGAACGGTTTGACCGATTGGGCCAAAGTTTTGCATGTGTATAGTTCTCACATAGCTCTTTATTATACGCAAAACTGGTGGCGTCACCTGCAACCATTTTTGCTTAGCGTCCATCTGTTTGTCTGCCACGGGCTAAAATCACTCATATACATGTAGTGGTTTGACTTATCTGCCTTAAATTTTGCATATGTATACAACTTGGACGGCTTTCTGGATTTTGTGGTAGGGGGGGCAACCTACATACACAGTTTGGCTGCAGACATCCATGCTAATATGCAACACTTCACTCTATTTCCCCATGCCACTCAATCCATGCCTCACTTCACCCATTCCACTCTGAGTTAGGCGGATACACGTAGTCACCTGTCGACTACTCGTACTCTAGTTCCTTACTTCAGAAGATTAAAAACTTCACCAGGTGTGAAATTGACTATTAATTACAGTAATAAATTAAAACTGGAATAGTAATAAGCACAATGATATTGTTTGTCCCTCATTCAACCAACAGTGTGTATACTTTATTTGAAAATATGTTTTATTTTATCAAATTTACTGAATTTTTTATTTTATTTTGGTGAATAAAATTGAGCATGTACTGAACACTCCAATGTGCAAAACTTTTTAATAGTGATTCAAGGAATATTCTTGTAGATGCCATGTTGTGGCATTATTTTCTTTTAAATTCAGTTTAAACATTTATGATTTAAAAATAATAAAATATATGTGTATGCATAATATGACACAATATGAGCTACACTCTGGATATATGATGATTGCAACTTTTGCAACAATTCTAATATTTTAACTTATAGTTTCAGTTTTTTACTCTGTATATATAATGATTGCACCTTTTGCAACAATTCTAAAAAAATTAATTTATATTTTCAGTTTTTTTATTAAAAATTTATAAAACATGTAAATAAAAAAAATGATTCAGATAAAAACTTCTTAATGGAAAAAGTGGATATACTTAAAAAAATAGGATTATATATAAACTTAAATGCATTATTCCCTTGAAAGTGAAATAAAGGTATTAGTCCATTTTGTCCACTTGCCTGTCCATCTGTAAATTTTCATATGCATCACAGTATCTCAAAACTTTTACTGTTTTTCTTCAGAGTATTAGTTTGCAATCATATATTTAGAACTTTACTATAACCAAGTATGAGGGCCCCTTTCCTCTTAGCTTTTCATATTCTTATATAAATGAAAAACATTACAATAGAATATTTCTACATCCACCTTCGTGCTGCCCTCACTTTTCCCTTCTCCGAACCCCATCCCAAAGTCAGCCTCAGTAAGCAAGAACAAGATGAATCAGATATATTCATACTTTAATATTTTGTATAACTATTCGTCCATAGGTACCTATGAACATGCCAGAAATTATGTCAATATTGTGTAATATGTAGACATAGTGGGCATCACAATAATGTACCTTGTCAAGACTAAAGAGATATTGTGTCATACAGTCACAAATTCATAAATCACTTCATCAGCATAGTTAATCATAACATCATATCTGTCAAATTGAAAGCTTGCAGACTACCATACACTTTAGATCCTTCAACAAATAGCCTAATCATTCTACTACTGCTTATTACTGCTGTCATTGCATTCATATTTGCTCAAATATATCACAATTTTCAACCCCTCCTAAATAAATAAAAAATAAACCACTTTATTTTACTTTATTAATCCATCAGTCAGGTAATTTCATTTATCATTTACTCACATATTCCATTACATTCCTTTATAATAGCCCAACATGTCCATGATATTCCTAAGCTTTATCGACTCGATATAGTATCACAGTGGAGAAACATTTATAGTCCAATCACGATCAGCTGAGCGCTGTGACCCATGGGTCTCTTGTTTAAATATTGGCAAAAGTATAAAATTGGTACCTTAAATTTTGCCCAAGTTTGACCATGACACATTTTTTTTTCTGTAAGTACTGTGGATTTAATTTTCACAGCATGTTTTTGTTAGCATTTTGTCTGTTAACACCAAAAATTTGAAACCAGTTGATCAAAAACTGTAGATTTTATTCAAGTTTTCAAGCACCATGTCACATCAAGTTTACATCAAGCTAGTGTTATGCAGTTTGCTAGAGCTCCGCTCCCCAGCTTCAGCTCTAAGTTCCTTAAATTTAGCATACAGTTAGATGTCTCCAAAATCCCCTACCATGCTAAGAATTTGATCACTAGGACTTAATTCCTTCGAAATATTAATGAAAAACTTCATTTTTCCATTAAAAACCCATTGTTCCACTGTAAGACTGCCTAATACCAAAACCACTGATCTGACTTTGATCATATATAATATACATATTTTTCTATACATTCGCTATGCACATGCCAGAAATGATGTCAGTATTGCGTAATTGTTTTAAGTTATGGGCCCAAACATATTGCACTTTTTAAAAAATCAAGAAATATATTTACTCCCTTAACAAGAGGATTGCTGAAGCTAGAGATTTTTTGTCAGGGATGTAACATTATTTAATCAAGATTCAATTGAATACCCAAAATTAGTTCTGAATTTTTCAATTTTTATAAGTTATTAGTATAAATATAAAATTAGTACCTTAAATTTTGCCCAACTTTGACCATGGCACGTTTGTTTCCTGAGAACACTATTGATATAATTTTCATATTATGCACACATAAGGATTTCATCTTTGTAGTTTAGAAAGCTGAAAGAAATTGGCCAAATATTGTAGCTTTTATTAATGTTTTTATGAGACCATGTCAGACCCAGGCTTAATCCAGCCCCTCATCAGTCACCTGTATGTTGACCATGTTGACCTTTCATCAGATTATGCATGCTGGAGCGAAGCATACACTGGGGCAGCCAGGTAGCTAATGCCCAGCCACAGTTGATCCAGGTGTCCAACCCAACTCATCTAGTAGTTGTTTTGAAAAACAACATAACAATAAACAATAAATTAATAATTTTGTATTTTTTTTATAACAAATTAAAGAAAAATTTATAGAAAAGGAATTTGTTAGTTGATGAGTAACAGAAAGTTAACTTGCAGTTACTGATGATGTAAGAATCTTGTATGGATGGATAGAATGTCAATGTCAACGTTATTCCAAATAACACCATGCAGTCAGCTTTGGTATTTTTCAGTGAAATTTTAATGATAAAAAAATTAATCATATTATTCATTACTAATCATTAGGGATCATATGAAGGAAATTAATGATAGACAAAGATGCAGATGATAATATTAATCTAGATTCCTACTGTGTCTAGTGTGTAGATTGATGTGAAAGTAGTCCAAAGTGAATATATTACATTTATTTTTTTTAACATAAATTAATCCATAAAACCAGGTACTTATGATCATTATTTAAATTTGTGAATTTTGTATATTCTGGATTCTCAACATCATTGTTTGGCTAAAACTGAATAAATACTAGACATGGTGCGAATGCTTTGCAAATGTATTTGAATACGAATATGAATATGTACTGCATTAAAAAATTTTATTGCATAAGAATGGGAATTCAGGTAAAATGAAAGTATTTGAATACCAGTGCAGATACTTTCAAAATGTATTCATGAAAGCATTCATGAATATATTCTATAATATTATTTCAATAATCATTTCAGTTATATTTTATTTTAAAAAATCATATGATTTTCTTATTATTTTTTCTTAATAAAAATTATATTGGCACAATATTTGTTATAAAATTTTAATAAATAGTTTAACTCTTTTATAATATGTGCTGCTTATAAGTTATAAGGCCAAGTCAAAATCTGTGTGACAATAGCACTCCATTTGTTAATAAAATAAATGAAATCAATCCTCTTCCCTGTCTCCAAAGATACTATCAAAATCAAACATAAGCTAAACACCAACAACTCATAAAATAAGCTTATATTTATAACCACACAAAACAAGCATGTGCCTCTTTCCCAAATTATATTTTTTATCATATATAACAGCTGAGCGCTGTGACCCATGGGTCCCTTGTTATAGAAACATACAAAAAGGTAAAAAAAAAATCACCCGCCCACATTGATTTATGAAAAATAGTGCCTGAGAACCAAACCTTGTTTAATTTTTTGTCTAATTATTTTGAATAATAAATTGATGGATTGTTTGTTTGTTCTTTCCAATCTGCATTCCATACAACATAAAAAAAATATTAATGTTTCGAAAAACATATCCCACCATCCCACGTAGGCAATTTATTCCAGCATGCCCCATAGTTAGGTCAATAGTGATAGGCCTTAGGGTTCTGATGTAACATATAATAGGTGCTCCCAGGCACAGGGTATATATGATATAGTTTAAAATAGGATAGTTGGCTTTGTTCCATTGAGGATAATATCAGCCAAAACCATAGCTCACAGGAATTGAAGGGTTGCAGTGGTGTGATATCATCCAAAAATATATTTGATTACATCACTTGGTTTGTAATGATGACACATATACTGGTAATGTGTGTTATATTTAGTTAATAGGCCTGACTGTATGAGGGCTCCATGTATAATTGGATAGTGTGATGGTAGGTACAGTTGATGAGTTCTTGGCTTGAGTCAGGTTTATAATGAGGTTTTATGTCTGCCTTTGTGTAAAAAAAAAAAATAAAAAAAAAAATCCCAGCAAGCCAGACAGCAGACACAATTTACAAATAGTGAATACAGCTTTGCAGGCTGTCTTAGGTTTTTTTTTTTCATTATTATCCTCACCCATGCACCAACCCACCATAACGTTACTGGGGATACATTGATCTGTTCAGTGAGTCCATCAGCCTGCATGTCTATCTGTATGTAATTCATGTATGATGAAATATCTCAAAAATGTTTTTCATATCCACTTGTTCATTATTCATGTAAAAGATTTGGGGGGGGGGGGGGGGGGGGTTATGGAATCAAGGTCTGTGAGTCACAGACTTGGTTGTATGAAGATGGGAAAATTGACTATATAATTACCAGGTTTTCATTCTTTCTTGTGAATCTTTATCCATACAACACAGTGTATTTAATGTACTGAGTACTGTTTTGCTGTTTTTTATTTGACAATTTGAAAATGCAGAGAAAAAGGAAACTTCTATAAAGAATCATTTCAGTTTCATTAACTTCCCCTTGCCAAGTTTTACTGATATTGTATAGTGATAATCTCCTGGTTTAACATGTTATCTAATTAATAGGGGTAGGTAGTTCACCACCAAGCTTTTAAAAAACCACTTGTATAATCACACTTTAACAATAGTATCATTATCCTGCAGAAATTAACAGTTTTTATTTTGTAATTTACCATATTAAAACAAGCAATATTTTGTCTCATTGTATAATATATCAGATATATGTAATAGTATTGTACAGACTATACCTATAATACTTTGATAGGACCACGTAAAACTTTAAAATACATAACAGCTGTGGCAGAAATCATTCATGTGAGGAAAACAATGTATGCATGTTAGTTATATTATAAGATAAAAATAAGAATAGTCCTTATCTTGCTTCCAAGAAGCTTTCAGTGTTATCATTTTGCCAGCTGTATTGTCGGACCCCTTATCTCAACTTATTTTACAGATATACTAAATTATATATATATATATATATATATATATATATATATATATATATATATATATATATGGGTCATATTTGTTCCAGTCATTATGATCTTTCAGTTTCTTAATTGATTTAGCTATTCAGTAATTGTCTACTTGTCATATGGCACTGAGCCAGCATGGTTGTTTAGTTATGTCTGATTTAGTGGAGATAGGCAATATGTACAGAGACACCTAGGTATCTTAGGTGAACTTAAGAAGCAAAACTGTTAAACAGCACCTTGGATATTTGCTCTTGGTGCAAACAAGTATATTTGTAAATACAAGTATATCAATAAATATTTTGTGCCACATTTTACTTCATTTAAGATTTAACTATGAGATGTATATGGCATATATATTTTTTTCATGGTCTGCAAAAATACAAGTAGATGATTGTCATTTAAAGGGCTTTTTTTTATAAAAGGTCAATTCTTTGATGGAGATGGACTGTACAGTAAACCTGCAAATGCTCTCATAGGCACTGAGTCAGAAAATTAGCAAGGAAAAAATCCCATATTCTTTTCCTTGAACCCACACCAATTATTTATAAATATTATTTTGATAATTCATTTTGAGACCCTCCAGGTGTATCAGAATTTTTATATTTCTAGAACAAGTGAAGTGTACCAGAATATTTATACATATTGATATTTCAAAACCTGAAATGTACCAGAATATTTATGCATCATCTGATATGAGACACTATGCTCAGTCATCAGATAACAGTGGTGTGGGCAGGTGCTTCTCTTGTTAACTGTATCTTTACAGGGCTTGACTTCAACACATGCCTGGTGACCCCAGACCAGTAAAATTATTTTAAAGATGTCACCAGTCATGCAGGTGGAGAATATATTTCAAGACATTCAGTTAAAAAGTAATGTCCAGAATGTTACCTTGTTTGCGATATTTGAAAAACTTTACAAACATTTTTTGGCCGTCTGAAAACCAGTACAAAATTTAAATTAAAAAAAAACTTTTATTGTATTCCTGATTATATATTTAATGAGAAACAGAGCTCTTAAATACCTACAATGATATTTGCATAGTATATGTCTCTGCTTATTTCTCAGGAGGGATTATATATATTGTCCATAAATGTGCATACTTTTGTTGGCTTCATATTCGCAAAGCTGAAATTTCGCGATTTCTTCATTTTGAAAGTTTTGCGAGGGTTTAATTTTTGTGATTGCACCAGAATCTATGAAATTGAAGTACAAATATATTTACATTTATTATAAAATAAAAATAAATCCCACAATATGTCACTCATTACTGTATTATAACCTGTATCATTGTCGATGTTTTGACAATTATTATTGCGTGTTTGCATGAGAAGGTTCTGATATACCATCCACAGATTATGTTGTGATTAATAAACCATGTTTCTGGAGGTGTGATAACTTATCCATTTGTGCAAATGCATCATTCCCTATTGTGCAACCTCGATAAAAGGACAGCTTATTCCGGAGAGTTTCATATTCGCGATTATATCCCATTTGCAAATATCGCAAAAAATAAAACCGTCGTGAACAAAAAGGCAACCACAGTATCTCAACATCTGGGATAGCTTCGTCATATACAAGACTGGTGGCGTCACCTACAAAATTATTGCAGTGTATGTCCCTGCTTATTTCTTATGAGATATTTGTTATATCAGCTAGAAATTGGGCATATTTATATGTCTTGATAGCTTTGTTATATTTAAGCGGCACCACTTACAATTGTTTTGGGTTTCATATATCTGTTCATAAAGCTCAAGAGTGGTTTGAAGTATCTGCCTAGAATTTTACATGTTCATACATCTTTGATGACTATCTCATACTCAAGAGTGGTGGGGGCACTATAATAATCATTTTTCTGTTGTGTACATTCATGCCAGGAGTGACATTTGTGTAATTGGTGCTTGAACTTGAGTTTTAAATGTTTAGTACTTGCATTGTCCATGTGCATGTCACTCATGTAATTGAAAATTAATCAAGTACTTTTCAAATATTTTTTTTTTTTTTTTTTTTTTTTTTATATATTTTAATTTACTTTTCAAATATTGTTCAAGCATTTTATCATGGAAGGCATTATGCCTTATGTATATCCAGTTGCACAGGTTAGCATTATGCCGGTAAGCTTTGTTCAAGGTTCCTTGAATTCAGCTGAGGATCATGGCCCATGGGCCACTTGTTATTTACTATTCATCTGGTACTCCTTTGTTAATGTCTAGCATTGCACAGTGCTAACAAGAGTCACAGAACAGCAAAAAATTTAATGACTAATGATTCCCAGGTGCTGTGTGTGTTAAGTGTTCTTTTCTGAGTCTATTTGACTACAGTATGTTACAGCTGAAGTCATGCAGTTAACCCGGACTTCTTAGGGCATATGGAGGTCAGGGTATTAAAATGTACTTAACGCAGATATGGAGGTCAGAGACTGTATCAAAATGTACTTAACTAAGATAACATGGAGGTCAGGGTATCAAAATGTACTTAAAGGGGCCCAATCTCCCATAAAACATGTTGAATTAACATGAAAAATATATTCTTCCCTTTAAAAAAAATTTGTACCTGCCAAAATATTGCCCTGAAACTGTTTGCTTACTCCTGTAAACAAGTGTTAAAAACGATGGACCTGGCACGATCAGTGCTGTCAACATTAACACAGCGCATGCATCGCACGGCCACAACAGGTCAATCAGGAGATACCCTGACTGACATACCCCAAAAATGTATAGCTGATGGATAGCTGAGTGGTAAAACGTTCGGCCTTCTCCGCTGGTGACCCAAGTTCGATCCCAAGTGTGGCTATGAGAGAGGGTTGTAGTCCAAGGCCGGTGGTTTTCTCCGGGTCCTCCAGTTTCCTCCACCTCTACTGACTACCGAATGCCATCATTGGTGCCATGGAGAGTGCCTCATATAAGTTATTATAACTATTTTTACAATCCATGTAAAATAAATTAAAAGTTTATATTAAAAAATGTAATACATGTTCCCGCTGCCTGAAACACTGCCTGTTAAGGCCTTGTTATGGTAAACAGACACACGTGGACTATGTTTACCAACACTCATGTGTACTTAATTTAGATATTATGGAGGTCAAGGACTCAGGGTATGAAAATTTACTTAACTTAGATAACATGGAGGTCAGGGTATCAAAATGTACTTAACTTAGATAATAAAGAGGTCAGGGTATTGAAATGTACTTTACTGAGAAAACATGGAGGTTGGGGTATTAAAATGCACTTAACTCAGATAATATTGAGGTCAGGGTATTAAAGTATACTTAACTCAGATATCATAGAGGTCAGGGTATTAAAGTGTACTTAATTCAGATATTATGGAGGTCAGGGACTCAGGGTATTAAAATGTACTTAACTTAGATAACATAGAGATCAGGGTATTAAAATGAACTTAACTCAGATAATGTGAGATTTGGTTGTCATTAAAAGTTTGATACTAAAATTAAGGCATTGCTAAAAATGTATATAATTTATTTTTTTCATTTTTTTTATCATGGAAATCAGAAAATTTTTGAGAAATTGAAGTAGTTACACAATCATGTTTGTGTAACAGTTTAGTAAAGTAATAAATATATGTCAATAACTCTGCAGTATTAATCTTTTTGTTATTAATGTGACTTATATGAGTATACTATTAAACAGGTATTAAGTGTACCTGTGGTTCAGAACTACTTATGTTTGATATCTTATATACATTTTCAATATACCATCAAGACATATTCACAGTCAGATCATGTTATTTTGGCAGTATGATGATTAACAGTTTAAAAATGTAGTGCTAATGACGTTAACAGCGTGACAAATGTAAGGTGACAGAGTACCAAACACCCACTATAGATGAAACAGGATTCGTCTGTCACAGTATTATAATATGTGACTTAGTATGGTTAAGCTGACTCACAGATCATGATGACAATTTCAGTTATTGTTTATTAAATGGAGTTTGTGTAATAAGAATAAAGAAGTATCCTGGATATTTTTATAATTATCTCCATAAAGAAGTCACTTGGTTATAAAAGTCTGATTATGATCACCATTAACTCACAATTTATCTAAAATATATGTGAAATTACCAAAGCATATGTATTTTAAGAAATAAGGAATTTTAATATTTAAAGACTCACCACCAAAACAGTGTTTTTAAGGCCAAAAAAAAGGTATGGTTCTTAGGCGACGCCCGCAACAATTTAAACCCCTCACATAAAAATATTTAATTTTGATTTTCATTTTTCAAAAAGAGAAAATAATACAATTTTGATCAGATTTCCTTTGTTATGTAGTGCTTTTACCTGTTTAGCAAAAAAATATGTTATTTTCATGATTTTCCCTGATCATATGACATTTTTATCAAAACATACAAAAAAGTAAAAAATGAATTATTGCCCGCCCGCACTGATTACTGAAAAGAAGTGCCTGAGAACCATACCTTTTTTTTTACCTCAGCTGACTATAAGTCATCTGAGCTATAGTCGTGGTCCATTGTCCGTCCGTCTGTCCGTCCATCCGTCCGTAGATGTGGCACGTTTTGAAACCGTAGGACCTAGGAATCCAAAATTCGGCATAATGTTAGATGTCCCCAAGATCTCCTACCAAGCTGAAAACTGAGTCTTTGCGACTTCGTTCCTTTGAGAAATTAAGGAAAAACCTCAATTTTTTATAAAAAAAACCTATTTTCACACTTTAGGACTGCCTAATATCAAAACGACTCATCTGTTTTTCCTCATATTTACCATAAATATTCCTCTATATAGTTCCTATGTACATGCCAGAAATTATGTCTGTATTATATAATTTAAAAAAGTTATGGGCCCAAACAAAATGCATTTTGTAAAAAATCAGGAAAGATATTTGATCACTTAACACAAAACATGTTAAAGCTATGGACATTTTTTCTAGTAATATAACTTTAATTAATCAAAATTTAATTGTATACCAAAAATTAGATCAAAATCTTTTAAATTTTTTAAAATATTAACAAAAATAAAAAATTGGTACCTTAAATTTAGCCCAACTTTGACCATGGCATGTTTTTTTCCTGTAAGTACTGTGGATTTAATTTTCACAGCGTGTTTTTGTTAGCATTTTGTCTGTTAACACCAAAAATGTGAAACCAGTTGATCAAAAATTGTAGATTTTATACAAGTTTTCAAACACCATGTAACATATTGTTTACATGAAGCTAGTGTTATGCAGTTTGCAAGAGCTCAGCTCCCCAGCTTCAGCTCTCAGTTCCTAAAATTTGGCATACAATTAGATGTCTCCAAAATCCCCTACCATGCCAAGAATTTGGTCACTAGGACTTCATACCTTCGAGATATTAATGAAAAACTTCATTTTTCCATTAAAAACCCATTGTTACACTTCAAGACTGCCTAATATCAAAACAACTGATCTGACTTTAATCATATATAATATACATATTTTTCTATACATTCTCTATGCACATGCCAGAACTGATGTCAGTATTGCGTAATTGTTTTGAGTTATGGGCCCAAACATAATGCACTTTGTAAAAAAATCAAGAAAAATATATTTACTCCCTTAACAAGGAGATTGCTGAAGCTAGAGATTTTTAGCTCAGCTGACTATAAGTCATCTGAGCTATAGTCATGGTCCATTGTCCGTCTTCCGTCCGTTTGTCCGTCCGTCCGTCCGTCCGTCTGTCTGTCCGTCTGTCTGTCCGTCCGTAAGACTGGCACGTTTCGACACCATTGGACCTACGAATCTGAATTTCGGCATACAGTTAGATGTCCCCATAATCTCCTACCATGCCAAAAATTGGGTCAATAGGACTTCGTTCCTTTGAGATATTAAGGAAAAACCTCAATTTTTTTATTAGAAATCTATTTTCACACTTCAGGACTGCCTAATATCAAAACCACTCATCTGGTTTTCTTCATATTTACCATAAATATTCCTCTATATAGTTCCTATGTACTTGCCAGATATTAAGTCAGTATTATATAATTTAAAAAAGTTATTGGCCCAAACATAATGCACTTTGAATAAAAATCAGGAAGATATTTGATCACTTAACACAAAACATGTTAAAGCTATGGACCTTTTTCCCAGTAATACAACTTTAATTAATCAAAATTTAATAGTATACCAAAAATTTGATCAAAATCTGTTAATTTTTTTTAAATATTGGCAAAAATATAAAATTGGTACCTTAAGTTTTGCCCAACTTTGGCCATGGCACGTTTTTTTCCTGTAAGTACTGTGGATTTAATTTTCACACCATGTATACATAAGGATTTAATCTGTTAAAATCTGAAATTTGAAAATAAAAGCTGCAAAATTAGGCTAGTTATTGAATTTTTTTGGAGGCTCTTGTTGTATTCCCTTACATTGTCAAGCAGTCCACTTTGATGACTGTAGGTCATTCAGTGCACATCTCTATGCTCCCCAGGCTGTTGACATAATTTTAGATGTCCCCAAAATCTCCTACCATACCGAAAATTGGGTCATTAGGACTTTGTTCCTTCGAGATATTAAGGAAAAAAACTCCGTTTTCCATAAAAAAAAGCCATTGTTACACTTCAAGGCTGCCTAATATCAAAACCACTGATCTGTTTTTGATCGTATTTAGTATTCACATTCTTTTATACATTTTCTATGAACATACCAAAAATTAGGTCAGTATTGAGTATTATTTTGAAGTAATGGGCCAAAACATAATGCAATTTTTTAAAAAATCAGGAAATATATTTACTCACATGAGAATTGCTGAACCTAGAGACCTTTTTTCAGGAATATAACTTTATTTAATCAAAATTCAATTGTTTACCCAAAATTAGATCTGAATTTTGCAAATTTTTCAAGTTATTAGCATAAATAAAAAACAATACCTTAAATTTTGTCCAACTTTGGCACTGTTGATTTAATTTTCCCAGCATATATGCATAAGGATTTAATCTTTTAAAATCTGAACTTTCAAAAGAAATTGATTGGAATGAATAGCTTTTATTCATGTTTTCACACACCATGTCAAGTGTTGTTTACATCTAACCCACCTAGTAGTACAGCCTTCACTTGCATTATGTAACCCACCCCAGGCAGCTTACCTTGGCCCAGCTTGGCCACTACTAGGCTTCCCCTGGCCCTGCACTCATCCCCCCCCCCCTCCCAGCTGGTGCATAAACTAGATGAATGTTATAATTTTTCTGTATTTTATTTTATTCTTGGACATGCTACATTTTAGATTTTGTATTGAACCACCAGGGTTACAATGATTAAAGTGTACATTTAATTGTGTCCACAAAGTGGTGTATTGCTGTGAAAGTCTGGATGTTCATGAGATAAGTAATTCCTTACTTCAGAAGAGTAAAAACTTCACCAGGTGTGAAATTGACTATTAATTCCAGTAATTAATTAAAACTGGGATAGTAATTAGCACAATGATATTGTTTGTCCCTCATTCAACCAACAGTGTGTATACTTTATTTGAAAAGATGTTTTATTTTGTCAAATTTACTTTTATTTTATTTTGGTGAATAAAATTAAGCATGTCCTGAAAACTCCAGTATGCAAAACTTTTTAATAGTGATTCAAGGAATATTCTTGTAGATGCCATGTTGTGGCATTATTTTCTTTTAAAATCAGTTAAAACATTTATGATTTAAAAATAATAAAATATATGTGTATGCATAATATGACCCAATGTTTTTTACTCTGTATATATAATGATTGCAACTTTTGCAACAATTCTAATATTTTAACTTATATTTTCAGGTTTTTTAATTAAAAATTTATAAACCTGTAAATAAAAAAATGATACAGATAAAAACTTCTTAATGGAAAAAGTGGATCTGCTTAAAAAAATAGGATTATATATAAACTTAAATGCATTATTCTCTTGAAAGTGAAATAAAGGTATTAGTCCATTCTGTCCACTTGCCTGTCCATCTGTAAATTTTCGTATGCAACACAGTATCTCAAAACTTTTACTGTTTTTCTTCATGACAGTCTTGTCAGAGTATTAGTTTGCAATCATATATTTAGAACTTTACTATAACCAAGTAGGAGGGCCCCTTTCCTCTTAGCTTTTCATAATCTTATATAAATGAAAAACATTACAATAGAATATTTCTACATCCACCTTCGTGCTGCCCTCACTTTTCCTTTCTGTGAACCCCATCCCAAAGTCAGCCTCAGTAAGCAAGAACAAGATGAATCAGATATATTCATACTTTAATATTTTGTATAACTATTCGTCCATAGGTACCTATGTACATGCCAGAAATTATGTCAATATTGTGTAATATGTAGACATAGTGGGCATCACAATAATGTACCTTGTCAAGACTAAAGAGATATTGTGTCATACAGTCACATATTCATAAATCACTTCATCAGCATAGTTAATCATAACATCATATCTATCAAATTGAACGCTTGCAGACTACCATACACTTTAGATCCTTCAACAAATAGCCTTATCATCTACTACTGCTTATTACTGCTGTCATTGCATTCATATTTGCTCAAATATATCACAATTTTCAACCCCTCCTAAATAAATAAAAAATAAACCACTTTATTTGACTCTATTAATCCATCAGTCAGGTAATTTCATTTATCATTTACTCACATATTACATTACATTCCTTTATAATAGCCCAACATGTACATGATATTCATAAGCTTTATCGACTCGATATAGTATCACAGTGGAGAAACATTTATAGTCCAATCACGATCAGCTGAGCGCCGTGACCCATGGGTCCCTTGTTTTGTCAGGAATGTAACATTATTTAATCAAGATTCAATTGAATACCCAAAATTTGGTTCTGAATTTTTCAAATTTTATAAGTTATTAGTATAAATATAAAATTAGTACCTTATATTTTGCTCAACTTTGACCATGGCACGTTTGTTTCCTGTGAGCACTGTTGATATAATTTTCATGTCATGCACACATAAGGATTTCAGCTTTTTAGTTTAGAAAGCTGAGAGGAATTGGCCAAAAATTGCAGCTTTCAGTGTTAATGTTTCTATGAGACCATGTCAGATCTTGGCCCTCTCCAGCCCCTCTTGAGTCACCTGTATGTTGACCTTGTTGAACTTTCAGCAAATTATGCATGCTTCAGACAAGGCATAAACTGGGGCTCCAGGCAGCTTATTATATAATGGCCAGGTACTTGATCCAGGTGTCAAACCCAACTCATCTAGTAGTTTTAACCAAAAATATAACAATAAACAATAAATTAATAAATATTTATTGGTTTTTAATAACAAATTAAAGAAAAATAGAAAAGGAATTTGTTAGTTTATAATAACAGGAAATTAACTTGCAGTTACTGATGATATAAGAATCTTGTATCGATGGATAGAATGTCATGTATTCCAAATAACACCATGCAGTCACCTATGGTATTTTTCAGTTCAATTTTAATGATAAAAAAGTAAATCATATTATTCATTACTAATGATTTGGGATCATATGAAGGAAATTAATGATAGACAAAGATGCAGTTGATAATATTAATCTAGATTCCTACTATGTCTAGTGTGTACATTGATGTGAAATTAGTCCAAAATGAATATATTACATTTATTTTTTTAAATATAAATAAAAGCCATAAAACCAGGTACTTATGATCATTATTTAAATGTGTTAATTTTGTATATTATGGATTCTCAACATCATTGTTTGGTGAAAACTGAATAAATACCCGACATGGTGCGAATAATTTGCAATTGTATTTAAATACGAATATGAATATGTACTCCATTATAAAATTTCTTGCATAAAGAACGGGAATTCAGGTAAAAATGAAAGTATATGAATTCCAGTGCAAACACTTTCAAAATGTATTCATGAATGCATTCATGAATATATTCTTTAATATTATTTTAATAATCATTTCAGTTATATTTCATTTTAAAAAATCATAAGATTCTCTTATTATTTTTAATAAAAATTATGTTTGGGACAATATTTGTAATTTTTTTAATTAATAGTTAAACTCTTATACTATATGTTCTGCTTATAAGTTATATGGCCAAGTCAAAATCTGTGTGACAATAGTACTCCATTTGTTAATAAAATAAATGAAATCAATCCTCTTCCCTGTCTCCTAAGATACTATCAAAATCATACATAAGCTAAACAACAACAACTCATAATACAGCTTATATTTATTACCACACAAAACCAGCACGTGAATCATATCTAAATCATATTTTTTTATCATATATAACAGCTGAGCCCTGTGACCCATAGGTCCCTTGTTTGGACTAGGAAGTATTTTTTACATACCCTACATGCCTTTTTTACCAATGTAGTTGGAGATTTAATATTCTAAGAGAAAGAAGAAATACTGATATTGTTATGAGAGCTCAGAAGAAAAAAAAATAGATTTTTTTTATGTTGTGAAACAAACCTGTTTACTTTAAGATGGGTAAATTAATATGAACATAAAGTTCATAAATATTTGCACATAAATATATAAATGGACTAGCTAGTGTTATAATTACTAGGTTAATGATTATTAGACAAGATCATGTTTAGTTCAGGCAGAGCCATGTACCAAACACACCATAGTAATCACAATTGTCACTAATTAACGGTTAACACATTTAATTATAGAGGTCTCAAAAAGTTTGAGCAGAATTTACGTGAAATGATGTAGAGATAATTTTATATAAGAAATTTATATTTATAAATCACTTATTTAAAAAAATAATATTCACAGTGTAATGGAATACCAAGTTGATGAGAACTCCACTTTTTTACACAGACCTGTATCCAATAATATTAACCAGAATTTTCAAAATTAATGGAATTATAATACTGTAGTAAATGAAGATAATCAGCTTATATATGTACTAACCATATATTTCTCAATGTATATCCATTATTCCTCACAGAAATCAAGAAAGTGTAAAATTAAATTTTTGTCAGTTATTGTTTATACTGTTCCTCTCAACATTTTTATTTATCACAGATCTCACTTTAATAAACTTGTGTAAAGTTTTATCAATTCTTGAATCTTGTTCTGAATAATTAGGAAACAATATCAAATATCAATGATTAGTATAAAAATGCCAAAGACTTTGAAAATACAAACTGTATGCCCTAATATTAACTCTGATTTCGAAATTATGGCAGTAATCTTCCCTCTTTGGCTGTACACACAGTGGATCTTTTCATTAATGCAAATTATAAATTTTCCCAGTTCAAGGCCTACCTGTTCTGACAAGTCGTAATTCAAGTGACACTTCCTAATCTGCATTACTGTTATATCATAAGTCAATTTGATGCATATTCCAGTCTGCCACTCTTTGATGTACATTTTCTTTCCATTTAATCTTTATGGGCATGGGAGTCATTATGAAAAACTCGCCATTCCATAGTCGTTTATACATGGAAAGTTGCGTCACATCCAAACTTGATCAACTACAGACACGTCATGAAATCTATTGCCTGCCCGGTTGATTGCTGGGTTCTAGCTGACCTTTAAAGTCGTGTAGAGGAAGTTCATGCCCCAGGTCACCTGTGCAATGACCTTTACATCCACAGGTCAACTAAGCCTTCTGTGAATGATAACAACAATTATAAACTCCGATATTAAGAACCGTTAGGTCACCGTCACCATCTCATGGTTTTCAAGCATATTGGATAACAATTTTATAACATTTCATATGAGCGGCAAATACAAGTAAAGGATTTCCTTCGTGTTTTACCTCATGACAATCGTATGCCCCGTCAGTATTACGGGACGCATGCATTATGGTCAATCGTGTGTTGATGTATCCTTGAATTTTTTAATAAAGACATATTAATAAAGTACAATGAAATAACAAACACCGTACAGGTATATATTTTACTTTAAATGAAATTGCCACATACGTACCTAAATTCCATGGGAACTGACATTGTTTGGTGTAATGACGGATCTTGTTCAATACGGCTGAGGTTGCCAGATATCCAAGCCATTTGAACAAAATCACTGATAATGATGGAAATTGCCTGACCAGTATATAAAGCGTTCTTTACCCCTGACTGACATATTTAAGTGAATTCACCAATACCGTACATGTGCCGCGGCTTGATGGTAAGTTGTAACAATTAATTCAAGGGTTAGTAAATTCAGTTTTTGAGCCCATTTTAGAAATTAGGTGAATTAATTCATACTAAATCATTCTTTCATCCTTCAGTTGTCTTTAGTTAGTTTAAAATATGCCCAGTGCGGCAAAATTATCCTTGTCTAATGAATCCACTCTGCTTAAGACAATGTTTTAGGATATAAACAGACGCTCGATTGTGATAGTATTTTGCCGCAGACTCTTTATTATATTAATACAGTCATTTTTACTTGATATTTGCATTCTAATGTTACTTAACCATGTAAGAAATGGCAATAATGACATTCTTTCACTGCACAAAATGTTATCTGACACAGCTGAGTCTGGCACTGTAGAAATCTTACCTGACAATTGAAGCCTGACTTTATATGTAATGATTCTGTTGTTATTCCTTAAATATAAGCTGTCAATTTATTTTTATGTTTAAATGATTTATCTAGTTTATAACTACTGCAGTATACAGGGACATTGGTTTTAGTCTTGCACCGCTAGGAATGATACTTAAAGTCCATAATTATCAGGTGGTTGGGACACCTCTTAAGTCTGGGTGCATCCTATATTATGGACTTTTTCTGAAACATAACAACAACAGCTATTCGCCAGGGGATCTTAAAATTCCTTGTGCGACTTGTAATAAGGATGCGACTTCTACAACAACTTTTACGGTACATCTAAAATCCATAAATTTGGGTAAAAATAGGTTAAGGCATTTTGGTGCTTTAACCTATTTTTTGCAGCACAGTTAAATGTTATATTCCTTTTTTAGCTCAGCTGACTTTCAGTCATGCTGGGCTATAGCGATGGGTCTTTGTCCGTCGTCCTTCCGTCTGTCCGTCCGGCCGTCCGGCCGTTAGCAGGGCACAAATCGTAACCGTAGGGGCTAGGGCCATGAACCCTATGCAGTCTTAGAGGTTATAAAAAGATCTCCTTGCAAACCTGAAATTAGGTCACTGCGACCTATATTCTCGATGTTATGGGGTGTGTTTGCACCCCCCAGAAATAACTCTTTTGACAAAATTTTCATCCCAAACCTTCCATCTTTCACATACAGCTCACCTACCAACAGGGGAAGAACCATAATTTTTTGAGGTCAAAAGGTCAAAGGTCACAGGAGCCTCTTCTTTGAAAAGCCTGTGGATGCATTTTAAGCCAACCCTTTCATCCCAATTCTTTGATCTTTCACATATAGCTCACCTACTAAGTTGGAGAAGAATCCTATAGATTTTGAGGTCACAAGGTCAAAGGTCAGGGTCACAGGATCCACTTCTTTGAAAAGGTTGTGGACACATTTCAAGCTAGACTTTTCATTCCAAACCTTCCAGCACTGATATCACTTCTCTGCCAACAGGGGAAAAGACCTGTTGATTTTGAGGTCAAAGGTCAAGTTCACAGCACCCACTTCTTGCGAGGAGTCATTTTCAGGCAAACTTTTCAATCTGTACCTTCCATCTGTCATATATGGCTTACCTACCAATAAGGGAAGAAGCCTATTGATGTTGAGGTCAAAAAGTCAAAGGTCAAAGTCACAATATTTAATTGTTCTAAATGCTTGTGAGCATATTTCAAGTGTAACTGTTCAACCCAAACCTTCAGTCTTTCACATATGCCACATCTATGCATCACTCAGTTTGACTCAAACTTCATATTTATGGGTCTTTTTGCTTGAATAAATAACTTATTGATTTTGTGATCAGCTGGTCAGCAGGTTAAAGGTTGCAGGTCAAAGTTATTCACCCATTGGTTGCCAAGTAATTACACCAGATTTAAGTAGTTAGTAGTTACCCATCATTTAGAAAGAATCCAGTTGATATGTGGGCAAAAGGCCAAGGTCATAGGTCAGGGATGTTCACAATTACTTATTTTATAGACCATCTCTATTTTTTCTTGTAAATATAACCATCCCACTCCAGCTGGTACATCTCCCTGTGTGGCTGTAATTGTGAGTGACACTGGTGACATATGACTCCCTTTTGTATCAGCCTATTAAGTGATAAGGCTCAGAGATAAGTACCTCGTTACACCATAACAAAAACACTTTTGTCGGAATGCTTCAGCCAGGCATTAAGACTATGAGAGTATAGTATTATGGTTTAGCTACTGATTTATAAGATGATGGGAACATTTTGCAGTTTATTTTATGGAATCCTAGCAATAAACTGAATATTTTAATATATATCACCACATATAAAAGCAAGTGTTTGTTCTCATAATATGTGGATGTGTACCTTGATTTAGGATGGCTTTTTGTTTTATTTCAAGACTCTTAGTCATGCTTTCTCCATTTCTTTTCTTTCAGGTTTGGCAGTTTACCTACCCTGCTGACCCCATTGAAAAGCAGAGTGATAATAAAAAATATTGGACTTACACTTTTTACAATTGCATATCTATAAATCTGATATGAGGGCCTGGACATGCCTTTTGAATTATTTTGGGCATTCATTACTGCATAATTTGCCCCAAGTTTGGTCTCTTATTGGAGAATGTGGGATATCAAATGGCATACTTGTCAGAAATCCATTATGTCTGTCTGCCACCTTAGAAATTCTTTCTTCAGTGCAGTTTCAGTAATTTTTCTTTAATGTTTGGTCCGATTTAGAGAATGTTTGTTGTCTGATTTCAGACTTGTCAGAAGTCCAATATGGCCACCAGGCAACCATCTTTTAATTCCTTTTGATCATATTATCTCAAGAACAGTTAAAGTGAATGTATTTGGATGTATATTTATGTAATCTTGTAAAGGATTAGGTCAAATATTTCTGATTAAATATTACCATCATTTATAAAAGTGCAGTACAGTTGGCTTGTTTTGAATAAAATTTCATACAGAAGCACCTGTTTCTCAATAATTCTTGTATATATTTCCTTGATTTTTGCTATATATTTTGATCTTATATTTGCCCTTTGTGGTGTTCCTTTTAAGACTGACAGGTTTCAAGCAAGCTGTTGGAATAGTTCCTGATAGCTTAACAATCATGCATTTTCCTCAGACCATCAATTCACTGTGTTTTAACCAGACATAAGTGATATATATTTCTGTTGTCATAGGAAATTTTCAACAAATTTGCAAATTGGTTCTTCAAAATTTGACTGGAAGTTGTGAATCTCAGTCCATGATGTCACAGGTCATGCTTGTTTTACAAGACCTTTAGTCATGCTTTCTGCATTTGTTTTCTTTCAGGTTTTGCAGTTTACCTACCCTGCTGATCCCATTGAAAAGCAGTGTTAATGAAAAATATTGGACTTACACTTTTTACATTTACATATCTATAAATCTAATATGAGGGCCTGAAAATGCCTTTTGAATTGTTTTGGGCATTCATTACTGTAACATCCTTTGGAGAATTTGCTACAAGTTTGGTCTCTTATTGGAGGATGTGTGATATCAAATGTCAGACTTGTCAGAAATCCATTATGTCTGCCAGTTAGCCACCTTAGAAATCCTTTTGTCAGTGCAGTTTCAGTGATATTTAGTTCAGCTGACTTTTAGTCATGCTGTGCTATAGCGATGGGTCTTTGTCTGTCGTCCTTTCGTCTGTCCGTCTGGCCAGCAGTCCGGCCGTTAGCAGGGAACAAATTGTAAGGGCTAGATACATGAACCCTATGCAGTCTTATAGGTTCTTAAAAGATCTCCTTGCAGATCTGAAATTAGGTCACTGTGACCTATATTCTCTGAGTTACGGGGTGTGTTTGCACCTCCCAGAATTAATTCTTATAGCCAAAATAATCATCCCAAACCTTACATGTCAATAGAGGAACAAACCTTTTGATATTTAGGTCTTAGGGTCAAATGTCAATGTCACAGGACCAGCTTCTTGAAAAAAGTTGTGGATGCATTTCAAGTCAGACTTTTCATCCCAAACCTTCCATCTTCCATGCAAGTATGATCAGATACCATAAGGTATACCATCAGGCTTTAAATACAGGTCATGCTTGTTTTAACTATCTGTCTTAAACTCCCAACCATGCTGAATAGGTCTAATTACGCATACATGGAAGATCAGAAAAGTTATACAAGTTTGAAAGGCTACTGTTTAACACCTCTATGGATTGTGTATTTGCTGCACCATGTTTAAGTTGGTGTCCTTGTTGCATATCCACTTTACCGAAGTATATCAAGGTATATCTGTCATTATGGCAGCAACAAAGGCAGAAAGTTATTTCTGACCGATTCTTTTGCTCTGGGGTAAAGCACAAGGCTCAAAGCTGGGAGATCATGAGTTTCGAACCTCAGCCAAGGTGGTGAGAATTTTCACGGTCCGCCCCCTCCCAGGGTGAGTGCTCTGCAGGCTTCACGGGGAGACTGTGCCCAACAGTCATGTTTCACTCGAAAAAGGGTGTGCTTTTTGGGGGTTCCTTAGTGTTATGACCCAGCAATGGGGATGACATGCACCCAGGACCTGCAGGAGTGATACCCCGAGCCTGGTTGACGCCAGAATTATCACGTTCAAGCCCTTGTCACATTGTCCAAAACAGGAATGGAATTCTGCAGATGTACATAATACTTAGTTAAGCAAGCATTAAAAAATGAAGGTGGTTACTTCAACCAAAAAAAATGTATTTCTGCTGCTCAGCAAATGCCGGGCAGAAATCATGGCAGATATGGCAATGGCAGAGACTTGCCAACCCTGTGTTGTTGAATTTAATATCAAGGTTCTTTTGACTGGTCATGCTTAACCTATATATTACAAGAAATTTAACATTATTAAGAAAATCTTTATTTTCAAAATCATTATTGACAGCTTTAGTTGTACAAGGTACTGCAGCCTAGATTGTTAAGACAACTGATGGTGATCGCCATATAACTGGGTGAGAGAAAATATTAGAACACTCATTCCTTGTTTCACATATTAGGCTGTAATGATTCATGATTTGTAAATTGATTTTATGGTTTGAAATACATTTTATGAGAGTAAGCTATATACATCTATATATGGGGAAAAATCCTCTTGGAATTTAAATTATAATTTTAATTATTTAATTTAAAATTAAATTTAAATTATTTAGATTAGATATGTATTGTACATGTGTCCTATCGTGAACAATGTATCCAGATATGTGTCATACCATGAGACATTGAATTGTCAATGCCCCATTTTACATACATATTGTTGCATGCTTAAGTAGAAATACATTTCTGTAAGGGAGCTGTGGGAGTGTGATAAGAACAGGATACAAGAATTGATATTATTATACCATGTAACCCTCTTTTACCCAACCCCTGTTTCCTTGAGGAAGCACAAGGGTGCTGAAATAATGGCTAATGGGAACAGCGAAAGAACTTTCCAGAAGAATCTATATCCAAGAGTAAAAACAGTGGTGAACTTATGATTAACTTCTTAATAAATATTATATACAAATTCTAAATTTAAATTCTAAAAATGATAACTTATCTTGGGGACACAGGTTGCTACCATTACCAGTTTTATGGAAATCATGCCAAAAGATGATATTTTAAAGGATTTTTTTAATACTAATGTTAAAACCTCCTAATCTCTTAAGAGTCCACAATCTATATGGGAGAAATCTAAGCACAAAAATGTTCACCTGAAATATCACCAGTTTTATCTTTGATGCCCTATTTTTACTATATATTTATGCTTTATCTTGAAGACTGAGTTGCCTGGTGTAAAAAATCAGGAAGGATCGTTAATTTTCTTTTTCACAGAGGTAACAGGAATTTTACGTTTCAACTTAGTGGTTCCAAACAAATTCTTAGCCACATCAGAATACCCAGTAACACTACACAGATAATATGTGTGCACCACACTGGTTCCATTGCTCAATTTTATCAGTAGTCTCTATGTAATACAGTTTAAAAATACCAGACTTGCCCTGACATGTTATAAGTCTACAGATAAAATAAACATTGAACAGCACAGCTTCCTGTACCAAAGAACCAATGTCACATTATCCATAGTTTAGGATTGGGACAAAAAGCCGGGCGTGTCCCCATCTGCAGCGCGTTGCACATGTTTGTCGTGTAGCTTCATACTGTGTAATACTGCACATGATAGAAACGCTCTTTTTACGTTAAGTCTGTGCTGTATAATCAGTCCATTTATGCCCTTATTGTTTTTTCTGACTCGATGACAATTATACACTTACCCACTTTGGAAACGTGTTGTGTGTTTAGATTAAAGAAAAGGTAGCCATCTTTACCCTTGTACACAATCAGTGTGTTAACATGGTACCACCCAAATACGGGAAATTTATATACCTTATTTGTTTGGTTCATGCAATTGGTATAACAAAATAAATATTATTTTATCTTTAGGATATATTTTACTGAGGGATCTTTGAGAGTTGACACACTTATGTAATCACTTGTTATTGTAGAAGTACATGTTATACTTACAATATTCTGGGATATCATATATATAACCACATAGTTGCTTTGTGTCCGGAGTCAATTATTCAGGAACAGTGTAGGATTGTAAAGTTCAAAAATATTTTCTTTCTTTCCCTCTTCCTTTCCTCCTTTCTTTCTTTCTCTCTTGCCTTCTTTTCTTTCCCTTCTCCCTTTTATTTCCCATCCTTTTCCCTTTTCTTTACTTTCCATTTTCTTTTCCTTTCATAAGTTCCTTTTTCATTTCCTTTAGTAAGTTCCTTTTTCCTTTCCTTTCCTTTCCTTTCCAACCTCCCTTTGAGGGTCTTTAGTAAAACCTTTAATTTTCCCTGTTTCAATAGATATTTTTAGCGAACCAGTGAGCTTATGCGATGGCACTGTGGCATCTGTCCACCATTGTCTGTACCTTAACCCAGGCTATCTCAAAAACAGATGGAGCTAGAAGCACCAAATTTTATGGAAGAATTAGTCACATGTCAAACTTTATTGGATTGAACTTATTTTCATCTTTTGAATACTGGTGACATAGGTTTCATTAGATAATTGATATTCTAAAGGATTTAAGCCATAATTCAGTATTAATTGATGCCCTTTTTCCAAAAAAGTTTTTTCATACTAGGAGAGTAGATTAGATGTAATGATATGCAAGGAGAATGAATCACACATGTGGTGAATAAAGATTCCCATTTATATGTGTCACTTGCACACCTGAAATAAATTGTGGAGCCCTACAGACATATACAATACATAAACTTGAATTGGGAAACTCCAGGGGCTTTGTACAGATGTAAGGGATTAAGCGTAAGTGCCTATGTGTCATTCTCTGGGAGAAAAACTGTTTGTATGGTGGAAAGATTTCTGCTCACAAGGCACGTTTTTTCATTCTTAGAAAGCTCTTTACACTACAATCTCCATTTATGTGTGCTTAAAACACCTACAAATACAATATCAACAACCAGAGCATATACATGTTTATCAAGCAAATATTCCAGAATGTAAAAAAAAATAATCCAATTCAAAAGGTGTGTAATAGGCCATATTTAGGAAGAAAAAAATTGAAGCAGTTATAAATCTGACAGTTTCATAAATGTTTTAAATCTGACATGTTTTACATGTTTACCAAAGAACATAAAATATACACTTGATGATATCCCTAGCTGGAAAGGCATTCTTTTGATATTAGAACTGAACAACAGAGGTATATTAACATGTTCCCATGTTAGGGATCCTGTACATAAGATATTACATATTAACATCAGATTACAATTTGCTGAAAGCCCAAATATTTTTCAATGAAATATTAACATCAGATTATAATAGAACCCTTCCTCACTGGAGGACCTCTGCTTTTGATATTAAATATTAACATAAGTTTTACATTTGAATGCTCTTATGTTCAAGAATAATTCCTTAATGATTTGGCAATTAATATAAGGCTTGCTATCAAACTCACATATTGGACAGAATTAAGAATAAATTTTAACTGTTAAAACCAGATTATAGCAGAAGGCACTCATGTTTGATTTGAAGCTGTGAGTTATTTGTGTGAGGGCATTCAGCTGTGACGATCCTTATTGAGATGAAGGGAGTTCCCCATCTTGTAAATCATACAGAATCCTTTGTACACATAAGTGTGTGGGTATGACTTACAGCGATCTGGTAACAAATGGCTCCTATATCATATCCACACAAGTATCTCCTATGCCATACCCACCATAGAAAGGTACAGAGTAATTCACTGTCACCTGTTCATAAAACATATGTATGTAAGTGTAGTTTATTTTTTACATGTGCAAATTAGTTAACAAATAAGGGTGTGTTCTGGAATAAATAGCTATGTGAGATTTCTGGTTATATTTTTGTTCATGATAAAATATTGATATTTTAGATTTGTTGTAATATTTTTTTAGAACGAAGACATTAATACGTTAAGACGTTCTTTTCATATTTAAGGGAAATTATTTATGTGTGAGATTTCTTGTCATATCTTTTAGTTTTAGGACAAAGACATTGATATGTGATATTTCTTGTAAAATTTAAAGGAAAAGTCATGTATAAATATGTGAGATATACCTGTCATGTTATTAGGAAAATAACACTGATATATGACATTTCTTGTGAAATTTTAAGGACAAAGACTTTAATATGTAAGATTTGCTGTTATATATTTAAGACAAAGCCATTGTTATATGGCATTTCTTTTCACATTTTAGGGACAAAGACATTTATGTGTGAGATTTGCTGTCATAAATTTGAGAGCAAAGACTTTAATATGTGAGATTTTTCATTAAACATTTAGGACTAAGACGTTGAGCAATATTGAAACAATTTGACTGAAGATCCCAATTTCCATGCTTATATATCCCTTTCACGCAAAAAAATTATAAAACTTTTAGGGCAATCCAGATTAATAAGATTGGTTTCAAACTGCATTGAGCATTCACACAGGTATCAAACTGCATTGTGCATTCACACAGGCATCTACCCCAAGGGCAGAAGATGTATAATTAGTTTTTTTATGCAAATTGAACCTTAACATGACACTTTATCAGAGCAGATAATTTGAATAGCATTGGAAACAGTTTGAAACCACTTCCTGAATTTGATTCAAAATGTTTCAAACAAAACGTTTGTTGTTCCTGATAGATGACATAGACACTTCAAGAAGTAATGTCAAATTCTTCAGGATTTAAGGGGGCTATATGTAAAATGACCCTCCTTTGGACTCAGCATTATTGGAAAAACTTCAGATCAAAAACTAACATTACTTAGGCATAACTACTGAGTTGTGTCCCACCACCATCAATGATAAAACATTAAAAGTTTGACTATAGAGATAAAAATTCAAGTAATGAAATACACTAATTCAGAGTTTATCAAAACATAAAATTGTAAATATTTTAATATGCATGCCTTCCTGCAGGTCCAGTTACTGGGAGTTAAATTATTTTGGACAGAATTGGGTAAAACGACATCTTTCTCATAGGTTTATCAAACAATTGTTTGAAATATATCTTAATCAAACAATGGTTTAAAATATATTGTGTTCAAACAACTAAAGCACAGCAACATTTACAGAACTCCAATATAAACTGACATACTTATATCCAGGTATGATTTATCATTTCTGGTAAAATTATTACAACAGCTAGAAGAAGGGATTTTGAGTGGGAAAAATATAAATCCACAATGTTGTTGACATATTTACGTAAAGCTAAAAAATGCAGGGTTAATGATGAAAGTAACATCTTAAAAATGCATATACATGTCATAAAACTGGCATTATGGACAAACCACTGCTTTATGGCAGAGGTGGAAGCCCAAAATTGTATTAAATGTCTTTGGAGACTGTTCCTTCACATCAAAACAGAAAGGTCACAGGAAACACCAGCTCAGTCAGTGTCCAAAGAATTTATTGTCTCGCACATGTTCTCCTGGGAATTTAACTGTCTTTGATGTGAAGTAGTTGTAAAAAAATGAAATTATATACTTTTGTAAAAATGAACCGTTCTTTACTTGGTGTGATTAATGTGCCTGTTCCAAGCTGTTTTTGATAGCTGTTAAACGTCAGTGTGATATATCTTGCATACTGTGTGACATTTAAGACATGCACAAAGATGCGTTTGTCTTTGTTGTTATAAGCACAGGAAAATTATATTAAAACAGCAAATATGCAATGTCACATGTAAGTATACATGCCACTAATTTATAGTACTTATTCTTGTATATAATTGACTATGACTAACCAGTAAAACATGTATATACCCATTGCAGACAGGAATATATGTTATAACAGAATGACTCATAATTTACGTTTTCCTGCAATTTTAAATATACTGGTCATGCATGATAGGAGCATTGAAGCAAAGGATGTGTTGTATGATGTGAAATAAAATTATTGTATCCCCAGACAAAGTTGGGGGATACTATGATTTCATACCGGTCCCACCGCCGCCGCCGCATATAAATCTTGTTGGCGCGATAACCAAAAAAATATTTCACGGAACTTTACCAAACTTGGTATATGTATAAATATGGGTGAGAGGACGACGCCTATTTAAAATGAGGTCATGACCTTTACTAGGAGAGTGTCCTTGACCTTGAATAGGTCCAATTTTGGGGAAAATCACACAAATTCTTTAATATCTCAAGAAATCTTGCATGGATTTATCCCAAAATCAAGTTGATGGAAGATCATGGATAGGGTTGTCATGTTCCAGAAACTGGTGGCGCCACCTATTATTCTTTACTTGTTTTCGTGCCGTTTAATACCCTCAAAATTGCCACCTTACAGTACTGTGAGCATTATAAGTCAAAAACTAATGGACAAGAGAGGAAGAACCCTATCAATTTTGAGGTCACAAGGTCAAAGGTGAAGGTCACAGGAGCCATCTGTCCAAAAATTAGTTTCTTGATGATAATTCCTTCTTTTATTGATGTATGGATTTCAAACTTGACTTGTATTTGACCCATGGGAAAAGCAAGACCCAAATTGATTATGAGGTTATGAGGTCAAAGGTCAAGGTCACAGGAAACCTCTTTAAAAAGATTGCGGATGAATTTTCAGCCAAACATTTCATCTCAGATCTTTCATCTTGCACATATAGTTCACCTGCCAAGAGTGGAAGACCCCTATCAGTTTTGAGGTCACAAGGTCAAAGGTGAAGGTCACAGGAGCCATCTGTCCAAAAATTAGTTTCTGGATGATAATTCCTGCTTTTATTGATGTATGGATTTCAAACTTGACTTGTATATGTCTCATTGGAAAAGCAAGACCCAAATTGATTTTGGGGTCATGAGGTCAAAGGTCAAGGTCACAGGACACATCTTTAAAAAGATGTGGATGCATTTTCAGCCAAACATTTCATCTCAGATCTTTCATCTTGCACATATAGTTCTCCTGCCAAGAGAGGAAGAACACTATCAATTTTGAGGTCACAAGGTCAAAGGTGAAGGTCACAGGAGCCATCTGTCCAAAAATTAGTTTCTGGGTGATAATTCCTGCTTTATTGATGTATAGATTTCAAACTTAACTTGCATATGTCCCATTGGAAAAGCAAGACCAGAATTCATTTTGGGGTCATGAGGTCAAAGGTCAAGGTCACAGGATACATCTTTAAAAAGATCAAGGTCACAGGACCAACATCTTCAACAAGATTGTGGAGTGTTAGATGGAAGAAACAATAAATATGCCAAGTGTCAGTATATGCTGCTAAAAATGGGGGTCTATTTATAAAGGGGGTGGGGGCCTACTATGTCTGGGGATACTCTGGCACCTGCGGTGCCAAGAAATGTCTAGTTTTTCTTTGATAACTTTGATAAAAATTTGTATATGGATTAGAAAAGGAATAAGACATAATTAATTTATAGTATGGTAGTTTTTCTTTTTCACAGTTCACTTATCACTATGTGATTTAACTGAATAATGTCATTTTGAGAGCTCTTACCACATGATCATATCACATATCTATTCATTCTTGGTTTCCCTTAATTACATTTATATATGTTGTCCCTATGTACAGTAGGGAACAGATTATGTAAATAGCTTTGGGGACAAGGTTTTTATTTGGATAAACAATCGTTTGGATACACAGTTTTGAATGAGACTGTACCAGCATTTACCATGATGAAATCAGATATTTCAGACACAATTAAAGCTAGCTTGAAATAAATGTTGGCAACAATATTTTCTAAATTTCCATTAATCAAATCAAGGTATCATGAAAATAATTCAAATGTGAGAAATAAGCATCATTTTCCTGCTAATCTCTGCACATTTCTTTGAAAAAAAATGATTTTTCATGTAAATTTTGTGATTTTTATCATGATTTGATTTCCGATAAAAGATCGAATTTACGGTTCTCAATTTTCTGAAAAACAATTTATGGGATGAACAGTGTTCAGAAATATACGATGCTGTACTGTATTTGTAATCTGACATCTGTGCTTTTTGGAAGAGTGTCCTTGGCAGAAGTTGCTTAATCCTTATCTCCCGATTATTTTATAAATGCCTTAAACACTAGAAAGCTGTATTTCCATTTGTGCATAAATGGGTAAATGCGTGAAAAATAGCTCATATAATTTTGTGACTGTGGTTTTCCATGTGTCTGTCAGCAAATATGCTTATGTCATTATATATGCATGAATCGCCACAAGAACAATTTTCACAATATGGTCAGCATGATCTCAGGGATTAGGGATAAACTAACATCAGTCTAGTGTGTTTTTGACCTGTTAAATGTATATATATACGTCTGCCAGCTCAGTCATTTTTGCGCATAATGAAACACCGCTGTAATTTTTTAAGACATATATACACATATGCCTATACCTTGAAACAGAGCTTAAGTTGGATATATTTATTAATTATCATTTGACCAAGTATATATGGATATGTTCCCTATAGTAAACTAAGCTTTCATGGTCTTCATTTTGTCACATACAGTAAACCGTGAAATAATGACCACCAACAGGACTTTGATAAAGTAGTCACATTTAAACTGGGAGGTGAACGTCTTATGTAAATAGCAAAGTAGAATCAGGACCGTTAACCAAATGGTGGTGATTTTGAGGTGTTGCTAAACTGATATCACTCAGGTGGTCATTTGCTGAGGTTTTACTCTATATGGATTTTCCAAAAGATTCATTGGAGGAAGGCAAATGTAGAACAAATAACATTCTAGCACCTGTTATGGCTGCTTGGGTTGTATGCTCCCCAGGGCGCCGAGAAAAAGCTACAAGAATGAACAAGCTGGAAAGACCAGGAAGGCAAAATGTAAAGTCAGATGAGACTGACATGGTCAGTGATATCAGACCATAAGCCCATACCTTTACCTTTATTTGAACCTCTGATGGTTTATATTCATGCTGGACAGTATACAAATGAGCTCTTTGTTGTGTTGTCAAAATTATACCATGTGTCATCTTTTGCTCCACATAGTTTATGAAACAGACTGTTCTGCTACAGGAGTAATGCAGCAGCTGGAAAATTGTGCTGATAAAAAGAGTAAAAATAATTCCATAATGTACCCCCCTCAGACATGGATGTGGAGAACAGACTTGTACAGCCCAGCAGTTATATTAGGGTAGTGATTCATGCAGTTTAAAAAAAGTTGAAGCCATGCACTTGTGTCTGGTATTACCTTACAAATACATAGATACTAACATATATAATTTGCATTTGAATTTTGATGATTTGAATTTTGTTGGCAGTGAATGAGTGACAGCATAGTCAGAACCTGCATCACCTATCTGTCCAAGATGGATGGACATGCAAAATTTCAGACCAGTACATTGAACCACTCCTGAAACTGTCCATCTGTCTGAGGCCCCTTCTCCATGTCCATGCATGCTGCATGGAAAAATGCACTTGATCAGCACAATTCTCCCTTTGTGTGATGTTTTCACAAAGGAATCCCCATTCCCAGAATTTCTTGCAACATGTTGTGCACTTTTCTGATGTGTACAGTTCACTTTATTCAAGCATGCATAATAGTATACATGTACAGTTTGACACGAAAGGGAATTTGTAAAGTAATACCAGACACTAGTGCATGGCTTAAACTATTATATAAATAGCATATACATTTGTACTTTAATTAGGGGCCCGCTTGACAAGCGGGTGCCCTATAGTGATCACCGTGCAGTCTGTCCTTCCATCCATCCGTCCTTCTGTCAGTGACACTTTCTTTCACGCACGATAACTCAACAACAACATACTGCAGCTTTCCCAAATTAACAGGGTTGATTGGTACCTATAAGGGCTCCAGACCTATCGAATTACAGACTTGTTGGAATTCCAATATGGCTGCCACAGCCCAAACGCTGATTTTCTTTTGCGCGCAATAATTCAACAACAACATACTGCAGCTTTCCCAAATTCACAGGAATGATTGGCACCTATGAGGGCTCCAGACCTATCAAATAACAGACATGTCTGAATTCCAGTATGGCCGCAACAGCCCAATCGCTGATTTTCTTCACACGTGATAACTCAACAACAACATACTGCAGCTTTCCGAAATTCACAGGGTTGATTGGTACCTATGAGGGCTCCGGACCTTTCGAATTACAGACCTGTCAGAATTCCAATATGGCCGCCACAGCCCAATTGCTGAATTTCTTTTGCACACGATAACTCAACAACAACATACTGCAGCTTTCCCAAATTAACAGGGTTGATTGGAACCTATGAGGGCTCCAGACCTATCAAATTACATACTTGTCGAAATTCCAATATGGCCACCACAGCCAATCGCTGATTCTCTTTTGCGCGTGATAACTCAACAACAACCTACTGCAGCTTTCCCAAGTTCATAGGGATGATTGGTACCTATATGGGATCCAGACCTGTTGAATTACAGACCTGTTGGAATTCCAATATGGCTGCCACAGCCTGATGGCTGATTTTCTTTAGCACACAATAACTTAAAAACAACTTACTGCAGCTTTCCCTATTTCACAGTGATCATTGGTGCCTATGAGAGCTCCAGACCTATTGAATTACAGACAAGCTCAAAATCAGGTATGGCTAACAGATTACATTCGGTGATTTCCTATTGCACACATTAATTTAGACATATCTTCTTTAATAACATTTTATCCAGTAGGATATTTTCCCTCATGCATATTGATAAAAACCTGTTTCTGTTTGTCATATTTTAAAAATTTTACTTAATTTTTCACCCATATGTAAACTGGTCCAGCACTTCCAGAAACGCGGGGCCCTCTGAGGACCATTGTCCGACCACATCTAGTTTTATATATCATAATGTATAGTTTTCACATTATGCCATTTTATTATTCAAACCATATTGGTAATGTGAATTAATATTTTATAAACCAAGACCCTTTCCTTGTTAGTGGTGAGTGATTGTAGCTTAATATATTCACAAGCATCAAAATACAAAGAACTGGGCAAGTTTCTCTTTTTATTCTACCCAAAAACCTCTTCTGTGGTAAGTGAATGAAGTATATGTTTGTTATACATTGCCAAAGACTGTTAATACTCTCCAACTGCTTCACCAGGAGCGAGGTGTCAGCAGTTACTGGGCTTCAGTAGCGTTTTTATCAGTGTATTATAAAAACTTCTGACATCATATGATTGTATAAAACACACTCTCAGGAAGATGGGAACATGATCTTTCATGTCATATAAATTTATTGACTTGCAGCAGAAAAAAAATTGACATTTGTCTTTGAGCTAGGCTATGCTGAGCTGCTGCATGCATATACTATGGCTTCTGACTGACTAGGATTAAAATGGGTCATAAATAAAGATGTTGGAATAAAATATTATGGTTTACTCCAATTAATGGTTGAATATTATTATGTTCCTAGCAAGGAAGTTATGCAGGAATTGAAATTCAACATTTTATTGACAGCTAAAAAATCAATACTTTAATCTCAGCACAAAAATTACATTAGTGCAGTGCCTATAGTGTAACCCCATTTTATTCCTAGGAGTGACATCACAAGAAAATTCCAGAGGAATTTGCACACCTACTTCTTTTCCTGCCAGGTGTCCAGGTTACATGTAAAGCTGGCAGCCACATGTCCAGTCCATTACTTGTTCACTTCCCATAACAATTATTAAATGGGGAATATACTCTCACTATCAGTAATGTTCATCCAAGTGCTACCTAAAAACAAAGATCTTATTCTTTATAAAATAAATAATAAAAAAATATCAAAATTTATTATCCAGAATCAAGGTTTTTTCATGGTTTTTTTTTTGGAGATAGTGCCCTATTCAGACCATGGTATTTTTCTTTAGCTTGTTGATTTATTCAACCTACTAGTACACATGTCAATTACACATCACAAATGGTTTCAGAAACATTTTAATCAAGCTGAGGCTGCAAATTGATTAAACTGGTTTGTGTAGAAACAAATAGGTTTCTGGTTAAGCATTAATGCTCTGTGTCAGCACGTTTATCATATATAAGATGATCCCTTTCTACCATGGTGCTGCTCTGCATGTATGACACTTGTAAACCTTTGGAACCAATTTGATTTGTCCCCACTACCTAAAACTTTAAAAGCATTTCTTGTTTGAAAGGGGTAGAAAGCTTAAATCCTGTATGCATGGGATGAATTGCTCATATGAATTTGTAATGCATAAATTGGTATACATATGTGAAAATGACCAGAGCAGTGATTTTCTCACAAAATTTAGGTGTGCATAACTTGTGAGTCCTAGCAAAATGACATTAGGTCTGCATCTTTCTTGGGGAGGGCCTGCTTGATCAGCAGGATCACTGTGTAGAACTGCAAACTTCTGCAAACTACTTGAACAGTTTGTAATTACTATGTAAGAAAGATAATCAAAGTTTTGTTCTGAACAAGAGGTAATATAAACATAAAAAAATGAATAAAAATAAATAAAAAGAGTTATAAGTTAATTGCCCTGAATGATTCCTGTTCTTATCAAGATAAATGAGAATTCTCTCCCATGTCTGAATTTCAAACTGAATTCCAGTCTCTCCCGGGAAAATTAAAATTCTAAATCTTCCCAGGAGGCACTGGAATTCTCATTTTTCCCAGGAAGAATGAGAATTCTCAATTTTCCCCAGGAAGAACAGGAATCATTTCATACCATCTCTTGAATCTCACTTTTCCCGGTAAAAATGAGAATTCCCATTCTTCCCAGGAAGATTCTAGATCTTCACAGATTCTCATTCTTTCCTTGACATATGCATATGCGTGCACATTTGTAATGAAGCAATATTTCACACACCGTATGTACATGCAGTCTTATGAGTTTGGAGCTTAAGAGTGTTATTGCTGTAGTATTTTGGCAGGTCCAGGCACCATGGGATGATTTTGTACCCTGTATTATAGTCTGACTCAGAATCATAAGTCAACACAAACTGCTGATGAGTCACTGCTGTTTCTCTTGTTGCTTGATACCTGAGGGTTAAAATACATAACCTATAAGTCTTACTGTATCTTGTAAACATGCTGGTAATCACGGAGTTAAAAAGTACATTAGATACTTTAACATTAATACTTCAGATAGTTAGAGGACAGTGACAGACTTACAGTATAATGAATATTAAATGGATTACCATGTGTAAATATTGGCGGTATTGCTTATCTTTTAAAAACAAGTGTCAGGGCCCAGGTCAAAAGGACCAACCACTGACTGACTTGAACAGACCAATTCCTCAGTGGAATACAGTGGCACCTAAACCTGGGCAACAACCTGGTCCAGCCTTCAGCCAAAGTCTTTACGGGTTTAAGGCCAGACTGAAATCTAATGTATTTGATTGGTCTGAACCAATTCCCAGTTGGTTGCTGGAGCAGTGGGAATTAGTCCAGACCAAATCCTGATCTTGATTCTGACTGACAGGTCAAAAAAAGGATCTTATCTGGTCCTACTCCCAACAGGTCTCTGGAGCAGTGGGAATTGGTCCAGACCAAATCTAGATCTGAATTATGAAAACTGGTCCAAAATGGGATCTGGATCTGGTCCAGCTCAAATCCCTATTCAGGTTTCGAGTATACAGGATAATGAACAGTGCTTTCTGTCAACACATTAATTAAAACTGAGGAAAAATAGAATTTTTTTTTTTTTATTAGAATATTTTTTATTATGATGGTGTTTTTATCAGGAATAGTCACTAAATATTACAACTGTAGACCATTGTACTTAATGTTGGTTTTAAATGGTGAATTATTTGTGTAAAAAGTATAAAATAATGAATGAATCAAGGAAGTTTACATGAGTTTTGAGTAATATATTTATATCAAATGTTTAAAGTCTGTTATTCAGGACAGGCAAATATATGTGTCAAGGTGCCAAGGACACAGATTACAAGTGAAGGAAATTATGTCTGATAAACACTGATACCCATGAAATATTCCAAGAAACATGCTATTAATATTCATCTTAAATAAATATGGCTGATCATGACATATATTATAGAGTCATATTATTCTAAAGACAGCTATTTACCTGCCCTGTCTGTTGAAATTTTGAGATTCATGACTTACTCTTGGCACATATTAATGAACAGAACTGTAAGTAATTCCAGCTAGGAAAGGTTCTTATAACAAATATAATTTGTGATGGATGTATAACATGCTGTTAGTCAACATGGTCCAAGCAGCCATGTTGACAAACCTCCCAAAAAAACATGTTATGTACTGAAAGAAGTGGGTCGCATACGTGCAGAATTTTGAAGGTCACTAGTTGCAAAACTGGATTATCTAACTTGCCAGCAGATGTCCTTGTTTACACTTCTCCTGGAATGACTGCATGCAGTGTAAAGCCAGTGTGAGGACTGTAATCCTTGTTTAATTTGTGTGAATTATTTTGGCAAGCCCCCCCACATGTTATAAACATGTGGATATTTATCAAATAAACAGCCTGTGTACTGTTGTAGCATCATTTTCTGGTTTATTTCTTTGAAAGGATCAAGAAATTTTCTTTAATTAATTGATGTCAGATATCAGAATAGGCCCCTTTTAAGGGAATAATGCAGAATGTTATAAAGTATATATATCTTTGATTTTATTCAAGTATTTTAGTCCATATTTATAACTAGATTACTATCTTTATTGTTTGAATGTCAAATGTTTGGGAAAAAGAATTACTTATGATTAAATATAATTAAAACCTAATGGCCTCCCTTTGTGGACACTATTTCCAGGTGATGTATTAACTCTGGGAAATTTCACATGTTTATTGATTATATTTTAAATTGATTATAGATGCATTAAGCTCTCATTTACACGTTCAAAATCGGCACTATGGTCAGATGTATCCCTTGAAATGCTTGGGCTCTTTTGTTTAATAAATGCTTGTGTTTGTAACATTTGGAGTAAACATTTAGGGACACAAGACTGTGTACACTTATTAATTTTCTATCAAGAATATCATATTTGGTGTTCCTGTTGCTAAATATTAATGGATGAACTGGTCTGTGTGTTTGCTATTGTTTTCCTTTCTTGTGGCATGAGATACAATGCAGATGATATGATTCATATGGTTCATATCGTATACATCTATGCTTTTCGGAATGAATCTCAGTTTATGGAGGGTCTCTGTGTTGCTGATGATATAGCAAGAACAATGCTCCTTTTTTATCAACACCTAGAAAATGACACAACTATAAATAAACTATTTCTTTCACCTGAAGGTTAGCCATGCATGACAGCTAGATGTACGGAAGCACCTGGAAATAGCCAGGTATCAGTCATGTATAATTATATGTCATACATGAAAGCACATTCATGGAAACAAACGTTAATATAAAAAAATTAAGTGCTTCAACATTTGGTCTAGCATTTCAGTGCCTGTTTATGTAGTGGGAGTGTTAAAGTATGATAAAATTATATGGATTGTATCCTTTTGTAAACCTTTGTTGGTCTTATAAATTTGTTTGGGTATGTATTTTATAGCTACAGTCAGTTCTACACTACAGTTTTCTGGGAACTTGTTTTACAAAGTCACAATATGTGACCGTCATTGAGGTGTTCAAGGACAGCTTAACTGGTCTTGATTGGATGTTGACACCATAAATTTTATAAAGTACATCATTGGTTGATAAACCCAATCCATTTAGGGTTTTTACGTATCCTTCATTTTCTTGAAAGTCCTAAAAAACATTTGGCCATTTCAAAATCCAGGCCTAGAAAGTATTTTCAAAACAGGGGTTTCCAGCATGTGTCTTGTGATTAATCCGTTGGAAAACATCATGGAATAATGGTTAAACCAGAGTTGAACATACAAATCAGGTCAAATTCAATCAAAAAATGTTTGTATGTTGTTTAATGGATTATCTACCAATTCTTGCATTGCCAAACTTCAAACTTTTCAATCTTGCAGATTTTTCAGTTTTAAACTGAATTGTAGTTTATTAGTTAATAGTTTTGTCTCTTTTGTCACAGCTGTGAGTAACCATCTACAATGATTAATTATTGCCTTAAATTATAACATTTGTGACCTTGACCCTGGTGTCCTTGGCCTGGTCAAGTGTCAGTTCATGTAGTTGCTTCTGTAGATTTCGAAGGGGCTATGCCTTAATTATGTGGGGGTACTATGGCCACGTTACTGCAAAGAAATTTCTGGTTGTAATCTTGCCTCTAGGTAACCTGTAGCCAATCATGTCTTGTGGTATACTTGCTGTTCACTAGTAGCCAATCAGATTTTATGATTTGCTGTATCATCACTCACCAATCACATCAATGCTTCAGACCACACATTCTGCAGAACACAGACTTTGCTATAAACACGTTTTATTTGTATTTTATTATCATTCATATCACAATCTGGAATTTTAATTTTGACTGGACAGTTCTAAAATCTGACATGGTACCAGACCAGAATTTAAAAATATTATAAAATAACCATTAATTAAGAAAATTGGGGCATAAATGAGCCATGTTTTTTAATTGTTGATGTCAATTGTACTTAAACCCTGTTGGAAAATATTACAGTGTGTTAATGTTAATTGGTTAAAAATTGTGTCAAATCCATGATCATTCATGAGTAAACCCCTAAATCACATACATATCCTGTGTCATGCTCCAGTTAACAGGAATGCATGTGCTCTAATATTCTGACAGCTTTCTCAGTTGATCAATGGCTGTATTATCTGTTTAACAGATATATGAAATTTTATACCACTCAGGGACTTGACTCTGTACCTGGTATACTTGCTCTTATTTTAGGATAATATTCGCTTCCCCTAATTTCAGTCTTTGCTCTCTTGGTAGAATGGGGCATTGTCTGGTTGTACTGAAGTGAAATGTCAGAGCTAGATGTGACAGACCCAAATCCAGGGGAAAGTACATGCTGACATCTTAATGAAGGACATATAGCCTTAGTAAAGGGATGAAATCTGCTATATATAATTACATACTGAAAAATTTAGGCATGGATTTTAATAAATGTGTTAAATAAAAAATATATGCAATTCTGTCTGCTGACAGTTTGAGGATTCACAATAAAGTTTCTCATTTTATCTTAGAGTCAGATATAAACTGCACAAAGACTGCATGGACAACATTTTTATGGCTTTCATAGTCATATATATACAAAAGTGTGCACAAAGAAATAAACACTCAGGATCATGTTTGTGCACAAACTTGCATTTATAAGTTTCAGAGAATGTTAGTTATTAAGATACTGAAGCCTTTTTATCAAACTTTCTGGGGTGCACAAACAGGCTTGATAACTTAGATAATGGGTCACGGTGACCTAATTTCAGGTGTCCAGGGAGCCTTTTAATGGACTGATCAGGTGCAAAGGTTACATGTTAATGGTTACATGATAATAAACCTATGGCCAGACAGACAATGGACAGTGAGAGATAAGATCACTATAGCTCAAATGACTTTCAGTCAGATGAGCTAAAAAGTTAAAGTGTCACTCCAGCCCTCTAGTTGAAGAGACAGGGAACCCCATTCCAAGGCTCTACCTCAGCTTTAATTTTTGTACTCAAGTCAATTACATTTTGAAATTCATCTATACGTATGAATGTTCCAAAATATAAATTTGCCTTGACTCATGCATGTAAAGTTAGAGTGTTAGCTACTTTGTTACTTCAGTAAGCAAAATGAGCATCAGCATCGTGGGGCTAAGGTTTCCTACAAAGTCTTGATTTTATGTAGACAGCAAAGACAACCTGCTGACATTTCCAACCCCTGCCCAGTGCCTGTCAGCATGACTCTTACAGTGACCACAGCCCAAGGATATGTGTGTGGAAGGGTTTAAATCTCTGTGATGATGTCCAGAGACCAGTAACTGTCCAGGGGTTGTCAGACTTGCAATCAGCTCTCATCCTTCCAGATTCCATGAATAGTTTAGGTGAACATTGTACACAGTATATCCTAAAGGAAGAAACCAATGCTTTTGGTCAAGGCTTCAGATTCAATCCAATAGAGACTAAACTATGAAATATATGCCCCCACAGTACCAAATACTAGTTTTAACTGTGCTCATACAGCACAGTCTCTTGAATCCTTATTTTAGGGGAAATGGGAAGAAATCGCTATGGCATAGGGACAAAATTGTGTTTAGGGCACCTCTTTTGTGATACATGCCATTTCTGTACAGGGTAATGTAAGGCACAACTATATACTCATTAGGGCACAGTTTTGTCCATTTCTCAATAAACTTGCATCCACAAAGTCAAGTGACTGTGCTGAAAGACAAAGTCTTCAGCACTTTATTGCCCTTTGTCAGTGATCCATCTACTTCAGGAAGCACATGAAAACTCATCTTACCAGTATTAAGGTAACAAGCCATATGAGGGACTGCTAAAACTGTAAAAGGTACTTTTGTTATTGATTAATCATATAACACACAACTTATCTGCCTAATGAAATATAACTTTAGAGTACCAAACTACAAGGTATCAGCCTAATATCTGCAATAACATAACCGTAAATATCCTAAATAACAAATTTTTACTTTATCTGCAGTATTCCAGAACACCATTTAATGATTATAACTAATATTCCATACTCCATGGAAGATATTTCATACTCATATTTAATATATAAGAGTGTTTACATTACATACATCCTTTTTAGCCCATTCAGTATGAAATAGTGTATAACTTAATAGATTAATATGTGCATTATCTTAAAATTTTTATTCTGAATTTTGCCCTAGCACAATATGTGAACACCTTTAAACAGTCAAACCCTTGAAGAATCCTATTTGAAGTGGTTTCTGATCACTTAAGGGCATCTGAAGTGTGACATGTCTATGGTCAGATCTGCCAGGAGATATACATGGCACCAGCAAAGAGGAACATATTGTGTGGTCTATTGTAGTCCCACAACGATGGGTGTAACCACATACACCTATATGCTAAATATGACAGGTACTGGGCAAGGGATCTGTTGTATGTTAAGTGTCCCTCTTGGTCATCGACTTTACAATGGACAATTTTCCTTTAGCCAGCATCAGTATTAAAATAGTAATGTTACAGATCAGAAATAGACAAACATGTCCTTATCTTATATTCACACCAGGGTATCTCAGATTTATGAAAGAATTACAGAAAGAATAGACAAGTATTGGTGCACACCTATGTTTTTAGATGCAGCAGGTTTAGGCGATCTTCAGAGGATTACATGTAGTTGTATGAAATTAAGTTTTTCACATGTAAAGATCTTGTGTATGAAAAGCACAAGACATTTGAGAAAACTATAATTATTTGTATGATATGTAAAGTATTTAAGTATAACATGGCTTGGTGGTTTATGTGTTGGACTTTGGAACTTAAAGTCCAGGTCTCAGCACGGAGGTCGATTAGTGTCATATGCCCGATTTCTATGTATCAAAACACGATGTTATGTCCATTTAACATTAATCTAGCAATTTAATAAATTAATACAACAATTTGAAACTGACGTGCCGAATACACTCCGGAAACTGCCGAAAGCCAAAGGGGAAATCCGTGACGTCACGTGTGGAAGTCGTCTCACACAAGCATCATGGCGGTGATGCAAAGTAAACAATCCGATGAAACTTCCTATGCGTAAAGTGACAACCAAGCGTCCACCGACTATGGTTCAAAATAAGTTATTTCGGAAGTATGTCAGAAAGTGATTGTAGTGATGTAGAATTTGAAAATCCTTGTGATATTGAACCATTTCGATCTGAGCCATTGGCTCGACGAGGCGAGATCGAAGGAGGGTGTACCGAGTCTGACAGTGACAGCCGTGTCAACAAAGAATCCGATGAACCGTCTCGGGCGTCTGTGGGAGCAGGCACAAATGACTGGTAATTATTTTATTTTACTCTTACACTGAATACATCTCAAGTTTCTGTATTTGGGGCAGGTTGATTATTTCACTGAAATAAATATCGCTCAACCAACGCATGTAGCACTGAATGATTTTATGACAGTCATAGGTTGTCCTGGAAAGATGGGTCCCAGCTAGCCCGTTCCTGTGATTTATAAAAAGCCATTACTTATCAGTCAGTGGTCATATCTTGTTGATTTAAGAACCATATTGAATAAGGTCCTGGAGCAAAAACCAATCTTGCAGTGTATTTATTATCTGAAAATCTTTATTTTGAAAAAATACTGATGTACCTAATATTAAAGTTGTCATTTGACAAGTGACTTGTGAATTCTCAACCTGGATGCTATTAAAATTGTAAAATTATTTTTACAATACTAATAATGATAACATTATAAAATTTATAATTTTTATTAAAAAATTAAATTTTCACTTATTTTTGCACATGTTACATGCACATATATATAATTATTAAATATTTAAAAAGAATAATTTTGCAAATACTAGTAATATTCAGGGGCGGATCCAGGATTTAGAAAAAGGGGGCATCTCCAGGATTTAGAAAAAGGGAGGGGGGTACAACCCAGGAGGACAAATGAAAACCCTAAAAAAATGGTCCTCAGGTCTGAAAAGGGGGGGCCAGGCGGCAATTCTTGGTCTGCAGCCTTTTAAAAAAACGTTTCTGATGAAAAAGGGGGGGGGGGTCCTGGATCCGCTTCTGATATTTACAGATCTTTTATGCATTCCAATAGCCTTGCAAGGGTTATTGTTTTCACTCAATTCTCCGTGTATGCAGGGGTGTCAGTATAGGTAGGGGTGGGTGGGTGGGGGGGGGGGGCAGGGATATATATCCCCCACTCTTTTTGGCAAGAAGGAAAAGAATGGTCAGTGTAATCACCCCCCCCCCCCCCCACCACCACCACACACACACTTTTCTGAGAATATATTATATTTTACAAATGAAATATATTAATTAATTGAATTGTTTACTTTTGTTCAATTTACGATCTTATATATGCCTTTTTTTCTAACTTTGATTATTCTCCCATGCCTGTCATCCCCCCCTCCAACCTTGCATATCATATCAACACCCTGCAAATCACTCCTCCCCCCATCCTTGAATCCACTGTGTGTGTGTGTGTGTGTGTGTGTGTGTGTGTGCAAGGTATCTTAATAATTGCATTTCAGATGTTATTGCAGTTTTACATATAGATCAGTTTAGTGAAAATCTCAGGTGATTTCATTTTGGTGTAAATTCAGCTCTGGGGTTAATGGTTTATGGAGTTTTATAGCTTATTTGTTTACACCTAAGGACATATGTGACCAGATGAACCTATATATATGGCCATCTTTGGAGTGTAGTCATGACGTCACTCCACATACCATTTCCCTCAAAGGTGTCAGTAAATCTTCATACAGCAAGGCAGACCAAGTTTGTTGTTCATTGTGTTTATAGCCAAGGGCAGCTATATCCCAATGTCCAGGGGTAATTTTCAAAATAATCTCAGTGGAAAAAAAGTTCCCAGGAATAACACAGGTTAATTTACATTTCAGAACACTACCTCTGAACATAATCTTCCACTCAGGACATGCATCCCCAATCAGACACTTTTTAATTTTCTTTAATCATCCTTTGAGATATTGACATTACTTATGATACACAACATGTCTTTTTGTAGGAAATACAGATACACCACATTCAGGCAGCAGGTTTGATGGGACTGGGGGATTCCTTGGAAGACACATCAGGATACCACTACCAGCATGTGCAGTGAAAAAGATTGAGCAGGCATTTATGTCACATGATGGAACATAACTTTATAAAGGGTTCAGATGCCCTAGATGGAACTGATGGGTGTTCATCCTTGAGCACATTGATGATATCTTAGTTGATAAGATGTAACAATGAACTTCATTATTTCAGTGCACAAGATCTTACACCACAATTATTAGAGCATATTAAATCAATTCTTGCAGTCAAATGCACACATATCCTGTATAATAGCAGTAATCAAGTTTTTACAATTACAAGATGCAGAAATGGAGCCTTCAAGTCCATGTGCACAATGTTGTGTTTGAGCTCAAGTTTACCAGCAGGCATCTGGCGAATTTAAGGTTGATTCCGCCACTTCTTGTGCAGGTTACAGTTGTTGCATATCTCGCTTACCTGGACTGCTGTTCCTTAACAAGAATCACCTGATCGTGTGTACAAGATGTGCTGTTTGGACAGATGCTAAACAACTCCATCAGTTGTGAGTGTAATAAAATAAATTTGGCACTTGATCTTGGTGTATTTCTTCATATAAGCTAATGCTTTTGGACCATAAAGGTCCTTAAATAAGGCCACGCAGTCAAAAATATCCTCAAATCCAAACCCTGTTGCCATATTGGCTATCACATTGGCCTGAAACTTATCACCCCAAATAACCTGAATGGGATCTATATTCAGAAAATTTTTAAAAGATTACTTAGATGAGGCATTAAGAGGTTCATAAGGTACATGTATGTGCTTGGAAGCTGCATTGGATTTGGATTTATAGGAATGATGGATGGACCAAGGACTGATGGACAGACATCAAGGCAATTATTCTTGAGCGGAGCCTGAATAAAGTCAGTCAGCATGAACAGATTGAATAAACTTATCTCACTTTCTTTACTTCATATTTATATACTGATATAAGAAAAATCTATAATAAATATCAAATTTATAAAGATTAAATATTTAACAATAAGTTCATCGAAGGATGAATCGGTATCATAATCTTCATCATCAGAAGGGAAGTATTCATCATCTTTATAAACTGGTGGTGCTTCATCATCATCATCTGCTTCTTCTTCTTCACTGAAGATGCTGCTATCTTCTGTATTTTGGCCGACCAGAGCTTCACCAATCAGTGAGCACTGGACACCAGCATTTTTTGTGGATACATTCACTGGGCAACCTGAATTTGAAACAATATGCCATTTTCATTGATTTCCAGGACAACTGAAAGATAACTTTTTCATTTGTAAATTTAAATATATATATATATATATATATATATATATATACTAACATAACTTGTCATAAGATCTGTTCACACAATATTCATAGTATTTATGCTTTATTAAAATAAAATTGTGCATGTGAAATAATATAAGGTAAATAAGGCAAAACGTCACAACTGTAAGCATTAAATGATTACTTAAATCAGAGTGGCCACTGTAATTTGTTAAAAAACAATGGGGGTTATGGACACACCCCTTGACGCACCCCTAATTTGCTGGCCGACTGCCAGGCGATTTGGCAGGAGTGGTGGGTGTTCACAGGTTTCTCTGGAACAAAAGGGCATAATCCCAGCTTAAAAAAATGCAGCAACTTTGCACTAGGCCTCGGAGTAGATTAAGCACAAAAACCGTGTTTACATGGGCGATAATAAGGTATATTCAAATCACGTGACAATTGCTCAAAATTTAAAATACATAAATAACTTTCCCTTTTAGCAGTCAATTTACTCACAGTTATCAGGTGGAGCCCTTTTCTTGTGACCTAGCATGCTTCACGCCTTTTCCCAGCGAGTACCTCGGGCGCTTGGCGGCGTTATATTGTCCCGGCCCTTGACTGAAGTTGAAGCAAGGCTGGATCCCCTCTCAGTCGGCCTTGCAGCGGGTTCTTGTGGATTTATACTCGGAATTGCCCCTTGTATCAGATCTAGTTGTTTTCTTAAATATCCGGCTTACCATTGCTGATAGTTTTTAAAATCGTCAGGAATCCGGAATTGTGCCCCATACATGACACTGGAAAGTTTTGCAAGGAGTTCCCGACCTACAATCGGCTCGTCTCTGCCTGACAGGTCCCACTTTTTTCCCTAAACGTATGTCTTTCGGCCAATTGTGGACGTTCACACTATCCTTGTTGGTATTATTGCATTCATTAAGAACATCTCGCTTCGTCAGTTTGATACTGTGTAAGATATAAATTGTTTGTCGAGGGGAAAAAACACGGCAGTCAAGGATGCAGACCGGCAAGACGCGGCATGTTGACCCATGTGATGTTTACCCAGCCGTGCCACACGTGACGTCACTTAAGCCACGCCCACCGCGTATCACCGAGTGCACCTTTACACTCGGCAGTGTGATTACCGTGATGTTTCACGGATAAAATGGAGCATAAATTCGATCTCGTTCAGCTTGAAAACGGTGTTGTAAGCACTGTATTAACTTATTAAAAGGGTACATGATGCTTTTTTAACTTATAAAAGTGCATGAAACTTGGACTTTAAGGCCTCCAGTTTGATACCCTAGCTCTCTTTTGGATTATTCATAACCCTGCCTACAGAAAACCCAGTTTCTAGAAGTCTTAATAATGAAAATAGACCACACAATATGTTCTGACCTAGTCGTCTTCATCCTCATTTAATATATAGTTAGGTACCCTCAGTAAGTCATGACCCCATCCCCAATATAAAAATTGTGTCAAATATTTCAAACTCACATTTCATGATAACATTTTTGATGGTATATTGGTATATTACTCATATTGACCCACATCAAACAATCCTGAAGGAAATTAAACTTGATTAGTAAAGTGAACATTTCTCAAATTTAATAGTGCAAATGGAAGTGCACCAAAAACTTACCTAGCATTCATTACATATCAGATTAATATATCTTATATTTGAAAACTTAAGCTCTTTATTTTGGTAATGAATTATGACAACTCCATTTAAATTGAATCCTGCACAATGATTTTTCCATAGATTAAGTGTGTATATTTGAAGTACCCATGAAGTGTCCATGCTAATGGGAATTAAGATATACCTTTAGATATGCATTAACAATAATGAGAGTCTATATAGCATAATGTAGTATTTTAAGGATGGGTGTTACCACAGGCACACCTTACAAATGACAGGTAGAGCAGGTATGTTGAATGTTAAGTGTCCTTTTTGGTCACTGACCTCACAAAGGAAGATGTCATTGTAGCGAGTGTGAATTAGATTTGGCAAACACAAGACGTGTGGTGTGTATAAGAGTGACTCATCAGACCGGGAGGCAGAAATTAGCCTTCTTGAGAGGCAAAGGCATTGTGCATGTCACAGACACTGTGAAATACACAGGTTCTCTGTTTGTGGTCTATGTCTTGTTATGTATCTAAGTCATGCCATAAGGCAATAGCGGGACAACCTGAAAACATGCCAGGATAATTTTATGGTGGATTTGCCAGAACTTGGATTTGACACTCTCCACGACACACTCAGTCTCATCTAATGCAGTATAATTGTTTATACGAGAATATTTTTCTAGATGAATAAACACACCAGTAGACTTACCAGTACTCCATAAAGCTTCAGTCGATACCACCTTTACTTTTTCATAAATGTTTGCATGAACCTGGTGAAATAGATTTAAAATTCGATCTTAAATTATTTTTACAATTTTTAGTTAAAAAGACATTGGGATGACAAGGGTAGGATTCTAGATAAATGAAAACAAATTTAAAATGGTAAATTTTGTGTTTTTTACCTTGGGTTTTCTTTTGTATTTTGTTGTCTTGGTTACAAGACAAAGTTGGATGTAAAGTAACAAATGTTATGCATACAAACCCTTTTTCCATTGTGACATCATCCCTGTATTTTATCTAATGTACGTGGTTCTAGATCATCAGCTTAGACCCACATAAATATGTCGCAATGCTTGTTTTCTGTTAAGTGATATTTTGTTTTTAATTATCACTAACCTCTGTGTGAATTCTAGACCATTATTTTGTTTTTTATTAATTATCTAGAATTCAAACACAGGAAGTTATTATCTTAATTGTTGCTAGATAATCACTAAAATGTGTCTGATTTGCCCATGGAGCAAAAAGGGCAAGCTTTTGGTGCATTTTACATTAAATATCACCCAAAAAAACAGGTGGACTAGGGTAGTAGGGTAAAGAACATTCCAAGAATTTTTTAATCCTTTTCAGCTGTATTTTCTTCTCTTTGCAGCAGCACTGGATTCACAGCCCAGGCTAGGAGCAGTTTTCAATGTGACGTACAATGCATCTCGGGCTTTACACAAGGAATGCGCCCAGTATTATGCCACTCAGTTCCTGGGCCACATGAAAACTCTTAACGAGAACAATATGCTGCAAGACATGTGTCAGAATGTCAATCCTCCCTCTGTTTCTGTCCAAGCAAAACTCACCGTCAAGGCCTTCTTCCATAACACAGAGGTAAGAGTTGAATCATTAAGAATCTTCATTGAAAGAAGGGGAAAAAGAGGTGTTAAAGTGTCAGGCTTAATGACTAACCTTCTGCAATTAATAAATCAATTAATTCAGATGTCCTGTTTTCATTGCATGCCTTCTATTAACCATAAAGGCTTGTGGTCACATTGCCATATTTGTCAAACAGTGGCATCTGATATGTGTAACCAGTTTTTGTGGCTTTTGGACGTATTACTTTTTAACATTTCTCCCATCCTGCTGTGATTATTCTTAAAGCCAGCTATACACCTACCTATCTGTAGAAGTTGTGTGTTTTATGTGGCTTTCTGTTGGGAAATCCTCTAAAGAAAAGTTCTTATAATGCTTCAGTGATGGATGTATCAGTATGTTTATCTAAAAAATGTTGGTAAACACTTTACCTCTGCCAATGTTGACAAACAGAAAAACCATTTAACCTAAGAGGTTTGTTGCAGATATGCAGAAGTAGAAAGGTCATTAGTTGCAAAAATGCCCTTTGGAAAACTCAGGTTCCTCTGACCAGCCTCCAAAGTTCCTTGTTGACTGTGTTTGGATTATTTTGGTTAGCCTACTAACATGTCATAAACACATGGATATAAACATAAATAAAAATGGTGTGTGTGGTGGGATGACATTTTCTGGCCCATTTTTGTAAACAATTCACGGGGTAATCTTCAGCTAATAGAGGTCCCATATTGGAATAGAGTTTGAGTTAAAAATCTGACATTATAGATATATTTGCTTGCTAGAAAGCCAAAAATTTTCATCCCAAACCTTCCATCTTTCACATACAGCTCACCTACCAACAGGGGAAGAACCATAATTATTTTGAGGTCCAAGGTCAAGGTCACAGAACCAACTTCTTTGAAAAGCCTCAGGATGCATTTTAAGCCAAACCTTTCATCCCAATTCTTTGATCTTTCACATATAGCTCACCTACTAAGTGGGAGAAGAATCCTATAGATGTTGAGGTCACAAGGTCAAAGGTCAGGGTCACAGGATCCACTTCTTTGAAAAGGTTGTGGACACATTTCAAGCTAGACCTTTCATTCCAAACCTTTCAGCACTGATATCGCTTCTCTGCCAACAGGGGAAAAGACCTGTTGATTTTGAGGTCAAAGGTCAAGTTCACAGCACCCTCTTCTTGCGTGGAGTCATTTTCAGCAAACTTTTCAATCTATACTTTCCATCTGTCATATATGGCTTACCTACCAATAGGAGAAGAAGCCTATTGATGTTGAGTTCAAAAGGTCAAAGGTCAAGGTCACAATATTGTTCTAAATGCTTGTGAACATATTTCAAGTGAAACTGTTCAACCCAAACCTTCAGTCTTTCACATATGCCACATCTATGCATCACTGAATTTGATTCAAACTTCATATTTATGGGTCTTTTTGCATGAAGAAATAACTAATTGATTTTGAGGTCAGCTGGTCAGGAGGTTAAAGGTTGCAGGTCTAAGTTATTCACTCATTGGTTGCCAAGTAATTACACCCGGCCAGATGTAAGTGGTTAGTAGTTACCCATCATTTAGAAAGAATCCAGTTGATATGTGGGCAAAAGGCCAAGGTCATAGGTCAGGGATGTTCACAATAACTTATTTTGTAGACCATCTCAATTTTTCTTGTTTTCTTGTATATATAACCATATGGCACTCACAACTGGAACATCTCACTATGTGCCCATAATTGTCAGTGACACTTGTGATATAAGACTCCCTTTTGTATCAGCTCATGGAGTGATAAGGATATATCATTAGCTCATAACAAAAACACTGTTGCCAGAATGCTTTGGCCAGGCATTAAGACTATGAGAGTTAAGTGTTAAGTTTAGCTACTGATTTATAAAATGAAGGGAACATTTTGCAGTTTATATCATGGAATCATAGCAATAAACTTAGTTTTCTAGATATCTGAATATTATTATACAAATCATCAGATATACCAGCAAGTGTTTGTTCTGATAATATGTGGGTCTGTACCAGGATTTAGAATGGCTTTATTTGATTACAAGACTCTTAGTGATGCTTTCTGCATTTCTTTTCTTTTAGGTTTTGCAGTTTACCTACCCTGCTGACCCCATTGAATAGCAAGCTGATAATTAAAACAAATTGGACTTGCACTTTTTACATTTGCATGTTCATAAATCTGATATGAGAGCTCTCCAACCTGATCATGCCTTTTGAATTATTTTGGACATTCATAACTGTAACATTCTTTGAAGCAATTGCTACAAGTTTAGTGTCTTATTGGAGGATGTGCGACCTGTCAGAAATCCAATATGGCCACCAGGAAGCCATCTTTAAATTCCTTTAGAACATATTATCTCAAGAACTATTAAAGTGAATGCAGTGGGATGTATATTAATGTAATCTTGCATTGGGTCAAAAATTTCTTAATAAATATGACCATCATTTATGAAAGCTCAGTACAGTTGGCTTGTATTGAATAAAAATTAATATGGAAGCACCCGTTTCACAATAATTCTTGCATGGATTTCCTTGATCTTTTGCTATATTTTGATCTTATATGTGGCCTGTGTGGTATTCCTTTTGAGACTGACAGGTATCGAGCAAGCTGTGGGATTATTTCCTGATAGCTCAACAACCATACATTTTGCCTCAGACCATCATTCACTATGTTTTAACCAGACATATATGATAAGAATTTATGGCAATGTAGAAAGTTTAAACAAAATTGGCATATAGGTTCTGCAACAATTTTACTAGAAGTTGTGAATTGCAGCCCATGATGTCGCAGGTCATGCCTGGCAGCTGAGCGTCATGACCCATGGGTCACTTGTTATTAGAAAGCAGGAGCTCATCTTTGATCAAACCAAGTTTCTGGTGAACCCTCACAATATTTGTGTGTAGCATATACCAAAGTTCGATTACACATTATGTTTAGGGTCTTGAGGCTGTTTTCAAGCTTAGGCTCTGCCATTCTAGGTCATGACCTTGGAATGGAAGGCAGTGAGGCTGGTTTCAAGCTTAGGCTCTGCCATTCTAGGTCATGACCTTGGAATGGAAGGCAGTGAGGCTGGTTTCAAGCTTAGGCTCTGCCATTCTAGGTCATGACCTTGGAATGGAAGGCAGTGAGGCTGGTTTCAAGCTTAGGCTCTGCCATTCTAGGTCTATTAGTATAGTAGTAGATCCTATAGTAGGTTTCTAATACATTGGATTGGAATGTAAGTCAAACCTGAATTCAGACGCTGAATCTGCAATTGCATGGACTCTGACTTGGAGGGTGTTGATTCTGATTCAGTCTTGGCCTAGGGTTTGGAGGTAGGTGACTCACACCTTGTTTTGGCCTCAGGGAGGTTATGACTCTGATTCAGTCTTGGCCTAGGGTTTGGAGGTAGGTGACTCACACCTTGTTTTGGCCTCAGGGAGGTTATGACTCTGATTCAGTCTTGGCCTAGGGTTTGGAGGTAGGTGACTCACACCTTGTTTTGGCCTCAGGGAGGTTATGACTCTGATTCAGTCTTGGCCTAGGGTTTGGAGGTAGGTGACTCACACCTTGTTTTGGCCTCAGGGAGGTTATGACTCTGATTCAGTCTTGCCCTAGGGTTTGGAGGTAGGTGACTCACACCTTGTTTTGGCCTCAGGGAGGTTATGACTCTGATTCAGTCTTGGCCTAGGGTTTGGAGGTAGGTGACTCACACCTTGTTTTGGCCTCAGGGAGGTTATGACTCTGATTCAGTCTTGGCCTAGGGTTTGGAGGTAGGTGACTCGCACCTTGTTTTGGCCTCAGGGAGGTTATGACTCTGATTCAGTCTTGGCCTAGGGTTTGGAGGTAGGTGACTCACACCTTGTTTTGGCCTCAGGGAGGTTATGACTTTGATTCAGTCTTGGCCTAGGGTTTGGAGGTAGGTGACTCACACCTTGTTTTGGCCTCAGAGGGTGGTGACTCTGATTCAGTCTTGGCTGAGGGTTTGGAGGTAGGTGACTCACACCTTTTTTGGCCTCAGAGGGTGGTGACTTTCAATCAGTCTTGGCCTCAGGTCTGTAGGGAGGTGACTCGGGCCTGATTTTGGCCTTGGTGGGGGGGGGGGGAGAATCCTGGCGGAGGTGTATATTTGCTGTCTGATTATTCGATTACCATAGATCCATGTTTTGCTGCCTCAGTGATAAAATAAGAGTAATAGCTGAAAATCCTGACTAATTTTTCTCAACAAGGGATGCATCTATAAAACGCAGGTTAGGAAAAAATATAACATGTACAAGAGACTCAACGGCCACCAAGGCACAATTGGTGATAATAGGCAGAGGAAGGACAAAATGAACACTAAGAATGTATATTTAATGATACTGCATATTTGTATTTTAATTTTTTTTTTGAGTCAGTCATAAACCATGGCCATTTTTATGCCATGACTGACAAAGATCGATATTCACTCACCAAATTATGCATTCTAGCATTGGAACCTTAATTTGAACATTGCTGCAATGCCAGTGTAACATTATTTAGAAATATTTCTGAAACATATCATTTCCTTTAAAATAAATTGAAAAACTGATACCCAAAGACCATACGTTCTTTGGCAATTAACTTGCATTCAGATACTTCTTCATTCAACACAATAGATGTCAATAGATGGCTCTCAAAGGTCATTACTTCAAAGCCAGCTGGTTCTGTAATCATTTAATATGGCATGTTTTGCTAGCAGACGGTTCAGGCATCAGTGTGCATATATTATGATCAGAGGAACTGTTGGAGTATGCGTATAGGCTGTGTAAACATCGACTTTGGCTTCGTTTATTCAAAGGTTTTGTCAAGTTTGATAATTGACCGACGTTGTACAGAGTCTAAATAAATATAAACTTATTTATTTTACATGGATTGTACAAATAGTTATAATAACTAATCGAGGCACTCTCCATGGCTTCCGTGATGGCGTTAGGTAGTCTGCAGAGGTGGAGAAAACCGGAGTTCCCGGAGAAAACCACCGGCCTTGGATGGGCAACTACAACCCACTCTCATATCAACGCCGGGGATCAAACCCGGGTCGCCAGCCGAGAGAGCCAAGCGTTTTACCACTTAGCTGTCCAGGCCCCAAGTCTAAATTAAAGTTTGTCATCCCAAAAAGTACTGATTCTTATATAATGCTTTGATGTAGCCAGGGTTTAGGGGCAAGGTTCCCGAAGGCCTGCCAGGTCTGTTATCATTTTATATGGCATATTTTGTCGGTTGACAGTTCAGACACCATTTTGCATATATTATGATCAGCAGGACCTTCAGTGATGTGTCTTAAATTAATATAGTGGCCCTGCTAGGCTTTGTCTTGGATAAGTTGTCATAAAACGAACAAATAGTCATCTATTCTAATTGGGTAGTTCAGGATGTTAAACCAATTAATTAAATTAATTAATTAACAAAGCTAGGCATAATGCACAGTTGCAACTTGTTCAGTTTCCCAAAACTGTTATGCCTGACCGCATATCAGGGCACCGCAGCATTCCTAACTGCAGCCTAGCTTTTGAGAAAAGAACCTTTTTTTCGTTCTGTGTTCCCATACACCACCTGGCAGTGCAGAGTGGTGAGAATGTGATGCGGTCATTAAGTAAGGTTTTGGGTATTTTCACTCCAGTGAAGGAGCCTTCCAAGTATTTTACGAACAAAGGAGGGGCCATTAGACCATGTGCAGCCGCAAAATGGGGATCTACGGTATACATCATTTCTAGGGGTTTATCTTTGACTTTCAGCCATCATTTTGTATCTTTCATCAGCATTGTGTAACAAGTTTTTCTTAGGGAAGGCTCAGCTGTTTCTAGCTACCTTTTAAGGCTTAATTGAAAAATATATTACACATGCAAATAGCACCCTGTCTCTAGATCTTTATTTTTATGTACATTTTTAGCAGAAATTACCCAACATATTAAACATCTCTGTGACATATTACTTTTGTTCTGGTTGTGTTTTAGGTCGGTGGGAATTTAGTTGAAAAAACTGGGAACATGGTATGTTTTCTTACTGTTTCTGCACAAAACTGAATTTCTCTAGTTTTCTATGGCCTTGGAGTTTCACTTGTCAAATATGACCTTGTTTCAGCCTGCTACATGCCATTAGTATAATGATTGTAGTGGCATGATTTTAAGTAGAATTGCTCGACCAGCATTGGATCTGCATAAGTTAAACTGCTTTCTGTGTTGTCACGATCTTTTCTTTGGAATTAGTTATTAGAGCTATTAGGGCAGTAGTTTTGTGCTCTCCTGTGAATATTGCATGTTGTCAGTCCATCCTCAGTGTAATAGCATGTTTTCAGCAAGTTCTGCATTAACAGAATGAATTTTTTCCTTTTTGGCTGCAATTGCAGACTTTTTAACTTTTTGTGTGTTATAAACAGCAGTGTTTTTGAATCTGGTCGAGGTCAATATAGTGGTAGATGTATTTATTTTTATATCATATTTTGGTTGAAAATATTTGTTGGTGGACCTAATAAGGTTCCTCCTGAGTGCAGAACCATTGATTTCAAATTAAATTTTTTTTTCTCTTCTGCCGCTTTCTATTTGCCCTAGATCTCCAGTATACCTGATTTTCAAAAACTATAATTTTGGCAGAGTAATAGCCCTAGGTCAAAGTTTTGCACCCAATATATATTTTTGACCTTGACCTCATTCCTAAGGTCATGCACTCCATAGAATATCCCTCAATAATACTTAGCTGGGTGTCAGGGGGAGGCTTTCAGTGATGGCTTGGTAATTGCATAGATTTAGTTTTACTTGCACTTGAAGCCAAGTGCGGTTGGCATGCTCCTTGTGTACACTGTATGCTATATGCTGTATATGTATATTTTATGTGGATATAAAAAAAACATACACCCTGTGTACAGTGGGATTGAGGTTGATTCTGATTTTTTCAAAATCAGAAATCAATATCTTATAAATGCATGATGTTTAATTTTTTTCTACATTTCTTATTCTTCCAGTTTTAGCACATTTAAATATCAATCATGAGAAAGGTCTTATGTATTTACTACTGTGGGCTTCAGGGTATTTCCTAGCCTGCCTTCAGTCCAGAATCACTGTCTGTCAGGTTCACACTTTATCCTCACACAGGCAAAATAAGTCCCCTGGAACTGGCCCATCCTTCCAGATCCACAAAAAAAGTCTTCCCTTCATCTGTCTGCCTCCTCTACAATGTACTTTCTTGTGTAAATTAGCTAAAAAGAAACAGAAACAGATGAAAACATAACCTACCTGGTGGAAGTAACATGTTTCATTTATGTTTTTGTCTTAAGTCAAATGAGCTTCCCTGGACAACTGGTATTTATGTCTGGTTTTCACTTTTTATACAGCCAGGTAAGCTGTTAAAACTTTTTTATCAAAGGCAAAGGGAGGAAGGTGGAGCTAAGGTGATTGTTTGCATGTGTGCAAAAATTGAAAGGTAACTTGTTAGAAAATGCCTTTTGCAATACTCTGGATGGTCTGACTTTCCACCAGATGTCCCTCTTGAATGGGTTTATTTTAGTGCCCCCCCCCCACGCATTACATGTTCATTAAGTCATTAACCTTGCCTTAAGTGTAAAAAGCTGAGACAGGAAATGATAGATATCATAAGTAATAATATATCTTTCATGTTACTCTTAAAACAAAGATTGATATTATAAATAATGTCAGATCATATTATTTAGTAATAATGAACAAGGATTTCTGAATAAATGAAAATTGGGTAAAAATAATCAATATGAATACGTAGCCAGCCACAGGATTTGATATGCTTCTAGCAGTCACTGTCCACAAAATTGACAGCTCAGTGATGGTGTGTTCAGTAGTTTCTACATCATGACAACAGATTAATATGAGAACTGTGTTTGCTTCATATTTGAGAGGGTTTTAAATTAACAATATTAACAAAAAATAAAACCTTTGTGAGTCAGCTACACCTAAACGGTCAGTTATACTTTTGGCTTCATTGGTATCTATTAATTGTCTGTTATCCATTTCCCTTTAGAAAAAAAGTGCGGAAAGTCCAAAGGAAAAAAATATGGTTATTTTAAAAAATAAGATATTTTGTGTTACATGTAAATCAAATATTGATATTCTGAGTAATATTAGATATTTTACATTATCTGTCAGTAATTTAAAATATTTTCTGCTGCCCAGTGAACCCTTGGGTACTTACTCATTGTTTAAGAATGATAAGATCTTGCATGTAAAGACTTCCTGCAATGCGGTATATTCTCTGTATAATTTACTATATGGGGAAATCATGAAAGTTTAATCCTGGAAATATGAAGTAAATGACAGTAGTTTATATAAGAATATCTTGGAATAAAGTCAAAGTTATGCATTCACATCATCTCTACATTTCAGATAAACATATCAGCTACAGTTGAAGTTTTCCTGGATAACCGGACAATTAATGATCGTGACACATGGAACAAGACAACCAAGTCCTGCCTGAGTGAATTAACCACTAAGTTAGGGAATCCTCGGACTTTTGCCCCAGGCAGGAGAGGCCATATTTTGAAGGTGCTGGGTGGTAATTCCTCAATAAGTTGCGCTGATGCCACGATGTCGGAATCCAGAATGAGGTTCTGGAAGTCGGAGTGGCTTTGCAAAGCCGACATGAACTACACGGAAAAAGACTTTCGCTGTGTACCAGGTTTGTTGTTTAGTCATACTTGTAATAATATGTATTCATATTTTAGAATTAGAGATCGTAATTCAAAAGTACCTAGAATGACACACAGTAGAGATAAAACCTTTGCCAAGAAAATACTCGGAGTTCTATCTGCCACATTATTTGGATTGCACAAAAATCTAATTGTATAAATCTTCCTTGATCCATGTCCCATTCTTCCAAGAAGTTTTGTATAACATAGGATTTTTTGTGGGATCCCACTAGCATACGAGTAAACAAACTGACACTGAAGAAAACATAGCCTCCATGGCACAGGAAGTTGAAAGTTGAGTTTAAATCTCAGAGGGCATAAAGTCATAAATACAGTAAAACCTGGCTTAGCCACCACCTTGGTTTAGCAACTTAAAGCAATAACCACTTTTATGGATCCCAATTCTTTTTATCTCTGGAAATAAGACCTTGCATTGACTATCACCTCACTAATGTCACCACTTTATCTAGGTCTTGATGGTAGCCTTAAATTCATAGTTTTAGTGTATAACCTTTGAGGTACAGTAATATTTTTTAAGGCCAATTATATTTATTGTAAAAAAAATTGAGCTACAAAAAGGTGGGGAGCAACAAATCACTAGAACAATCAAAATATTTGGTGTGGCCTAATATTCTCCTCTTAGACATTATGAAAAAGTAAAGAGTTATCACCACCAGATGTCTCCACACATCATGCCATCAATACATTTTTGAATATAATACTCTTGAAGTTTAACTTTCCTGTGTAAGACTGCTGCTGTATAGATCTCATGATGTAAAATATATGGCCATACTTTACATTATGATAAACAGTGATATATATAGTTTCAAAACCTTGTATCTTTATGTAACTAAAGATAAACAAAATCATTCTCGTTTCAATTTCATTGTTAAGTTTCTAAACAAGTTTTCATCCCTGATTATATAACCACAGATATTGAAAAATTCCTCTCTTGTTTCATTGTTTGCAGCCTGTTTAGTGCTTTAGGAATGGTTGATAATGCATCAGTTGGCCAAACTCTCTACTGACTTGAAGAGCTCAAAACAGAATAACGAGTGCACCAGGTGTATATGACAAGCATCACATGTCAAGCATCAAAGCAAAAAAAAAAACATCTGATGATAATTGTACAATATTTGACTTATGTATTATGATCCACCAACATATACAGTGAACCCCCTTATAGCAGACTGTCATGGGAACGGATGATTTATAGCGGTGTCCACCTCAGAGGGGGGTAGGGTCATTCATGAATTTTTTTTCCAGTATCACTATTGCCAAAGTCCATATAATATGTGAATTAATTTTATTACTTGTTTTACTTATGAGGCAGTTATGTGAATTTTATTTGGGTCATAAACATTTTCAAGTATTGACTAGCAGCGGCAGGACTAACTTGTAGAGACCTGGTCATGAAAGAGCATATATTATTATTATTAAGGAAAACAATTTCTGTTAAGTTCTCATTTATAGTTATAATAACATTTGCGGTGATAGCAAAGTTAAAGACGAATAAATAAAGACAAATAAACATGTAATACGCCACTTGTTATTTGTCCATGTCTCTGGTATCCAGGAGTGGTCTGTTATACTATCAGTTATAGGTTCATTTCAGGGCCATTGGTTACGTTTTTCACCAGTGTGGGGGAAAAACTATTTGAAAGGATTGAGACGTCAACAGCTATACCAAGATATTCATCATTTTGAGCTATGACTGACTGTATCAGTCGCCATATAGGTTAATATTTGATGTCTTTGATTGCCTTTGATCTAAAGTCTGGAGACATGGCGATAGGTCATGACCATTGAACATTTTTATGTTTAAACACCTTGCAATGCAATTTCAAGTATCCTTGGCTCTGGACCTATGGGAGAATAATGTTGCCTGAAATCAGGATGGCAGTGTCACTTCAGTGAAAGTTTTCCACAAGAGAAACTATAATACTGTCACTTTTTGTGGCAATGCTTTTAATAAATAGGTAGAATAAATTAAATTCTTTAAGAATCACTGATTACAAACTTGTAAGGCAGTTGGAGCATAAATGTCTTTTGTATTGTTCTTGTCTAGATAATTAGATAATTTGAAAATTGTGAGAAAAATACCAGAAGTATAACATTGAGGCTGTTAAATGTCTGTTAGCAGGGTAATTTTAACCACTGGAATAGACAAAAAGTGTTTATTGTCCAGAATAGAGGGGTGTTTGCCAAAAAGGGGTTCTTAAAGCAGTAAAATCATTTGACTGTTACAGAGACTGTCTGTTACATGGGTTGTCCGATCCAGAGGGATGCCACAGCCCGGGGTTTCACTGTATTTGGATACCTGTGGTCATAAACAATAGGTTTTAACATAAACTGATTTAATGTATCTGTAATATTATGTACTACTTTGACCTATGTTAATGATATTTTACTTTTTATCTGTGTTTATTTTTTAGACAAACAATTTTTATCAAAATTGTTAATCTTTCATCGAGAAAAAAGAGCTCAGGGTAATCTTTTTTATCAGTGGGGTCATAACACAGGCTAGCTTAATAACAGACACTGAATATGCTGGTATTATGCTTTTTAACATAAATGCATTCTAGATTGATTTTATACAGGAAATACCAGCTTTATACTGCTAAGAAGGGAGAGTGTGCAGCTCTAATTTGACATGAATATAAAACTCAGATCTGAAAGATAGTGCTTGCTAAGGTCTGTAAGGAGACTTAAATCTGCAGGGAGAGTGCTTGCATAGATCTAAGGGAAGAGTGCAACTCAGATAAAATTCATGAAGATCTGAAGGGAGAGTGCTTGCTAAGATCTTAAGGGAGAGTGCAATTTCCTGGGTTCATTGTTAATAATTCCGAACCTAATCATGCTGAAGACAGGCTGAAATTGGGCCAACAACTGAGATTGAACGAACTTTATTTGTTACTTGAAGCAACACAATTAAAGATTAATTATCAAAAGCCTTTGACTGTGATATAATTTGCTAATACAAACTGCTATAGACCCTTTTCTGTGTTCAATATGGATAATTTTGAACCTTATCGACAGATGTCAGGCTGATATCGGGCTAATGACTGATATTTAAGGAATTTATTTGTTACTGGAAGCAACACAATGAAAAATTATTTATCGGAAACCTTGGACTGTGATAAAGTTTTCTAATACAAACTGCTATAGGCCCTTTCATGTGTATAATATAAATAATTTTGAAACTTATCAGGCCAAAATCAGGCTGACAATTGATATTTAATGAACTGTATTTGTTTCTTGAGGCACACAATTAAAGATTATTTTTTTGGAATCCTTCATCCGTGATCAAATTTGCTAATACAGACTGTTATAGGCCCTTTCCTGTGTTCAGTTCAATTAATTCCTAAACTTATCTTGCTGAAGTCAGGCAGAAACAACTGATATTTGAGAAATTTGCCACTTTCTCAATATTATGTTATTTTAAATTATTAATGTGATAAATTTGTTTGTGATACCATTTATTAACTGTAAATAGTTTAACATAAATGAAGGTTGAAATATTTAAAGCCATATCTTGACTGAATTGTGATTGAAGGGGAAAGCATAGTGCTTGCAAAGACCTTAAGGGAGAGTGCTTGCTAAAATCTGAAGGGAGAGTGCTTGCTAAGATCTAAAGGGAGAATGCTTGCTAAGATCTGAAGAGAGAGTGCTTGCTTAGATCTGAAGAGAAAGTTCCTGCTTAGATGTTTAGTTAAGAGTACTTGCTTAAACCTGAAGGGAGATTGCTCACTCAGATCTGAAGGGAGAGTGCTTGCTTAATTCTTAGGAAGATCTAAAGAGTTCCTGCTCAGATGTTTAGTTAAGAGTGCTTGCTTAAACCTGAAGGGAGATTGCTTACTCAGATCTAAAGATAGAGTGCTTGCTAAGATCTGAAAGAAAAGTGCTTGCTAGGATATCTGATTGGAGAGTGCTTGCTCATATCGGAAGGGAGAATCCTTGCTTAAATCTGAAGGGAGAGTGCTTGCTAAGATCTTAAGTGAGAGTGCTTGTTCAGATCTGAAGGAATTTGCTTGCTTTGGTCTGAAGGGAGGTTGCTTGCTCAGATCTAAAGGGAAAGTGCCTGCTAAGATCTTAAGGGAGGGTGCTTGCTCAGATCTGAAGTTGGAGTGCTTGCTAAGATCTTAAGGGAGAGTGCTTGCTTAAATATGAAGGGAGACTGTTTGCTCATATCAGAAGGAGAGTGCAACCCAGATCTAAAGGGAGATTGCAGCTCAGATCAATTTGAAAGGGAGATTCCATACTCAGATATGAAGTGCTGCCCAGATCTGTATGGAGTCTTTTTTTCAGGTCTAAAGGGAGAGCTGCTCAGATCTGAGAAGAGAGTCTTTGCTCAGCTCTGAAGGGAGATTGCTTGCTAAAATCTGAAGGGAGTGTGCTTGCTAAGATCTGAAGAGAGAGCTTGCTCAGACCTTAAGAGAGAGTGCTTGCTTCGATCTGAAGGGAGAGTGCTTGCTAAGTTCTTTACAGAGAGTACTTACTTAAATCTGAAGGGAGATAGCTCTCTCAGATCTGAAGGGAGAGTGCTTGCTTAGATCTGAGGAAGATTGCTTGCTCAGATCTAAAGGGAGAGCGTTTGCTTAGATCTGAAGAGAGAGGGCTGGCTAAGTTCTGAGGGGAGAGTGCTTGCTTAGATACCTGATTTGAAAGTACTTGCTCAAATCTAAAGGTAGAATGCTTGCTTAAATCTAAAGTGAGAGTGCTTGCTAATATCTTAAGTTAGAGTACTTTTTCAGATCTGAAGGAATTTGCTCGCTTTGATCTGAAGGGAGATTGCTTGCTCAGATCGAAAGGGAGAGTGCTTGCTTAGATCTGAAGGAAGAGTGCTTGCTAAAATCTTAAGGGAGAGTGCCTGCTTAAAAATATGAAGGGTGACTGTTTGCTCAGATCTGAAGGAGAGTGCAACTCAGATCTGTCTAAAAGGGAGATTGCAACCTCTGATATGAAGTTACATGATATGAAGTGCTGCCAAGATCTGAATGGAGCCTTGTCTCAGATCTGAAGGGAGAGTGCAGCTCAGATCTGAGGAGAGAGTCTTTGCTCAATTCTGAAGGGAGAGTGCACCAACCATCTGAAAGGAGAGTGCTTACTCTGATCTGAAGCGAGAGTGCACCACACATCTGAAAGGAGAGTGCTTGCTCAGATCTGAAGTGAGAGTGCAGCTCACCTCTGAAAGGAGAGTGCTTACTCAGATCTGAAGAGAGAGTGTAGCTCACATTTGAAAGGAGAGTGCTTCTCACAACTGAAGGAAGATTGATTATTGAATTACTCACTTCTGACTCTGATCTGCAGGGAGAGATTATATTCACCACGAATCTGAGAGTGCTACCTGCTATTTGCATTAAGGCAACAGTGCTTGCTCCGATCTGAAGGGATGGTGCTTTTTCTAGTTTTCTTTCCTGTAATTTCTGCTTATATTTATTTATATATTGCTTTATCAGCCTTTATTATATTGATTGATCAGCTTTTATTATATTGATTGATCAGCCTTCATCTTTCATCCAAATGCTACAATATCATACCATATAGTTGGCTTTACTTCCATTTAGCAAAGTATGTCTTGTTACTTTATCAGTGCAAAGATGTTTCAGTTTTGCTGTCAAGCAGCTAGACATATGTAATTCTTTTCATGTCATTTTCCTGTCAAAGTTTTTGGTCTATTCAACATTCACAGAAATCATTATTCATACTTACCCCAATGTCAAACTTTTCTTCTTTCCAACAGTAGGTGAAATTTAATAATTATTCCTACAAAGTTGAAAGATAGCAATTCAGTATCACCTGAATCTCAGCTGTTATGGTACCCCAGTCACTCAACTGTTAGTGCTGCCATCTGGCGCATGTATCATAAATTAAAGCTGAAACCTGTTTCATAAATTAAGTGATTGCCTATATATCTGCCATGTCACTTCACTGCAACCTGAAAGAATATGGCAATAATGATATAACCACCTCTTTAGTATGCCTTGCCTGTTCTGAACAAAGGTTTACACAGCGGGAAAATAACTATTAGCAACACAACACCAGAGCTCAGTAGCTTTGTAGAAAAGTAGTAATGTAGCCCAGTGGACAAGGGAGGTCTTAAAATCACTAGTCTTCACTGGAAAATCAATAGTCCTCTGAAACTGTCTTGCTATTTAGTCATTTTATAATGACATATGTGGCTGGTTTTGTTCAATAATTTGATATTGGTTAACATTGTCTTCCTGAGAGCAAGGTCTCAGGGTTGGTTAAGCAGAGACCTCACCTCAGTGAGCCCCCTTGAGCTTGTTATTTCATGAATTACTAACAAGACAATTTGAACCAATCAGGTGACTCATGTATAGCCTGTCTGCATGACAGGGAAAACTATATTTAGATCAACTATTTAGCAATGGTAGATGTTATGAGGAATCTGACCAGATATATAAAGGCTTGTAAACCTGGTGAGTTTCTGGTGCATCTGTACTTGTTGATAAGGCATGTGAGGAGTCTTGATTTCTGTATACTGTAACTATCATGACAATTGATTAGATTGGCTGTTAAAGCTGCCCATTCACCTACCTTTTGAAAAAGAATTAATGTGATTTCTGTCTTCCTCTTCATATATTAATGATGTAAGTATAAATGAAAAGGTTATGGAAAGTTCTTATAACACCTCCATGAAGGATGTATGAACTTGTTTGTCAAAGCATGATTGTAAACACAGCAATGTTGACAAACGGGAAAAACATGTAACCTAAAGTGGTAGATTGCATATATGCAGATGTAGAAGGGTCACTTGTTGCAAAATACCATTTGCAAAGATCTGGCTTATCTGACATGCTGCCAGATACCTTTGTTGAATTTGTTTTGATATTTTGGCAGACCCCAGATATAATAATCATGTTAATATATACAAAACAAGCAGCCTGAGGGTGGTGATATCCACATTTTCTGGCATATTTTTATTAAAGTTCCATGGGATTACTTTTAGTTTATTAAAGTCAAATAGGTGGTTAGGCCCCTTTAAGAATCCAGCCCAGTCACATGGGTGCCTGTTCAAAATTCATGATATAGCAAGCCATAAAGCCCATTGAAGCAAATAAGGTCTCTGCACTGCCAACCTGCCTTGAGATCAGCTCTTGGAAGATAGTTATCATTAACCAGCCATCCTTGGTATTAACCAGTTGCAGGTACCTCGATCCACACAAGACAGACATGCAGAATTGCTAGTCAGAATTTGCTACATTTTAAATCAACCCTATGTAGTTCATAAGGTCAAATATGGCAAGCCTTGATTGAATGTCAAAAATTAAACTGTTTCTTTTATATTCTGCCCCAAAATGTGTGATATTAATGTAATATAAAAAATCTAATCGTGTCAACTTTCTCTGTGTTGAAAAACTGCCTGTATGTTATTTTTAACGGTGAAAATAGATAAATATGTTTGTATATTAATCAGAATTGTTATGTTTTATCTTCCAGCCAAATGCTGCAATGAGTGTATCAGAGATTTGGTGGAACGTTCTACTTGCAAGTAAGTTACCATCAGAATATATATTTAAGTACTGTTAATCATAGTAATATTATCAGTTGTAAATAAATAGGTCCCTGCATGAATGTAGTTAACTTAGGTGTAAATCTTCACTCTTCATTTGTAAATTTAAACTACAAAAGAGCTGATGAATAGCCATGCTGGTTCATTGTATAGAGATAGAAAGGGAATACACTGAAGAGCTGGTTCATTACATATGGGTTTCTCTATATAATATATGCTGCACGCTTGAAAAGGCCATCAGTTATTCCTGCTGCATTCAAAGTCACTGTGTTGACACATGTAATAGCTAGTTCTCTGACAACATTAATGGTCATTTATACCATTTATACATCTTTCTGATAAAAATTGATCAATTAATATAAGATAAATACTGCATACACTTACACAAAATACCTATAAGTCTATGTATCATTATAGTGTGTCATCAGTATAAAAATAGTTTTGCCTAGGTATTGTATATTGAATACCGGATGCTTTGCATTTATGTAAATTTGCCATTTAGTCATCAATTCAAACATTTAGTCAAGGGGTATTCAGAATCAGGGTCAGGGCCTTCACACAGCCCCAAGGGTCTATTTCTGTATCCCGCAATTATTCTTTCATGTTTATGTCAATATGTGTAGTTCTAGACTTTCTTAAGTAAAATAGTGTGCATAACAAGACTGCTTTATGATTTTGTTGCCATGATGTGCACACTAATTTATTAAGTGCTGGACACAGTGTACATAATATGTATATGTTATAACTGATCTCAGTTATTTAGCTAAGTAGAGTTGGCAAAGTTGTATCTCAACATGGCATAAAAAAAACAACCTTTATACAAATATTGTAAAAGAAAAGGTGAGGCATGTTCACTCTGCCAAAGTAGTAAATCTTAATTCCATTATTATCAATAGATGTTACTGGCAAACTGTAGCAGGTATTCTCAAGCTTGGAGGCATTAGTGGCCGTATTCTTGTAAAGAGTCTGTTTACAAATAAGAGAAACTTATCTGATTATTTATCAGAATTAAGTATGATTATTAATCAGAAAAGTCTGATAACTGATCTGAAAATTTTGACAACAGTTTAGACAATTCTGATAACAGATCAGAAAAGTCTGATAATGGATCGGAAAAGTCTTACAACAGATTAGAGAATTCTGATAACAGATCAGAAAAGTCTGATAATGGATCGGAAAAGTTTTACAACGGATTAGAGAATTCTGATAACAGACCAGAGGATGCATGTTGTTCCTCAAGAGAAAGGAAATGTCATTATCACTATGCTTTTGGACTTTCCACTTGTATTACCATGTAGATTATTGTTTATAGCACTTTAAAATCTTTCAAAAGGTAAGTCCATATCTTGTTTCACTGTTCTGGTATCCACTTTCTTTTTTTCTGATCAATTATGGAATGTATTTTTAACAAATTTAAATGCTGTCTCTATCATTCTCATCTTTTCGATGCATCCATATTTGCTTCTTCTAGACCATTAGCACCAGTTTGTGTAATATAAGTATATCACATACACGTTGGGATTCAGGAGAATCACTCTGCACCTAATTGGACTCACAGCAGAACAACTCTGCTGGTAAGGGATTATGGGTAAAGAAATTCCCCCACAATGCAATAGTGTAGTTTTCTGCTTGCAGTGAAGAGAGTAGCTGTACTCAGTTTGTATTTTGAATAAGAATTATCTCAAGCAGTAACATACATTTTTTGTGTAGCAGTATAAACAAAAAAGGCTTATCTTGAAAAGTCTTTATATTTACTATGTAATATCTTTGTGTATTCTCATTTAAAAAATGATTGGTGTATTATTTAAAACAAAAATATGATTCAAGCTCAGTTTGATTATAAATATAGAAAATGAAACAGTTGTTTCCATCCTGTTCACTAGGTGGTGCTCAGTAACAGTTAGGGTATTAATGTTAATGTTGATAATCACATTCCTTTGTTGCTAATGTTGATAATCACATTTCTTTGTATCTTTATAAGCATGATTACTAATGTCATTAAATTTTAAACTTAGTCTCTCTAAATTAAGTTTTTTAGAAAATAAAAGAGCAAAAGCCACCCAAACATTGCCAAATTCTGTGAACTTTTGCTTATAAAAGTGTGCTTATAAAAGTATTTAAGCCTAAACTCATTTCAATGTTACACTTTTATTCTCTTACTCTCTAGTGTAGAGTCTGGTTTGCCATTGATATCTTCTTAAAATATTTGTTTTTAGGTTTTTCATACTTTAGTCTTTCAACAATTTTGCATGACTATTTACTTTTGCTCTGCTGTAGATTGGTTTCTTCTTATTCTTATAGCCATGAGTCCTTCTCTCTCTTATTTCTAGAAGCTTCAGAATGGTTTCTTTCTTTGCTCTAGAAGGCTTAAGCCTAGTTTTTAGCTCAGCTGACTGCAAGTCATCTGAGCAATAGCGATCACTCTTTGTCCATCTGTCTAGCTGTCTGTCTGTCTGTTAACCAGGCACAAATTGTAACCACTGGACCTTGAATCTTCTTACTTGACATCCAGGGAGGTCCATGAAAAATCTCTTTGGACCCTGAAATTAGGTCTCTGTAACCAATATTCTTCGAGCTATGAGGCTCCGAAGTACCCCCCAGAATAATGGAAAATTTGATACAAAAGCCAAAGTATCTGAACAACTAATGCATTGATCCTCATGATTCTTTGCATGGATATTGATCATGGAAAGTTTCATCAGTTTCTGCAGACTGGTGGCGCCACCTGCATTTTTTTATTTTTACGATTTATTTTCTCTGTTTTTGAGACCCCTTAAGAAGCAGTCATCTGTTAGCAGGGCACAAGTCATAACGACTGGACCTAGAATCTTCTCTCTTGACATACAGGGAGGCCCACAAAAAGTCTCCTTAGAAACCTGACATTAGGTCTCTGTTACCCATAACCTCTGAACTACGGGGCTCCGAAGTACCCCCCAGAATAATGGAAAATTTGATACAAAAGCTCAAGTATCTGAACAACTCATGCATTGATCCTCATGATTCTTTGCATTGATATTGATCATGGAGTGTTTCATCAGTTTCTGCAGACTGGTGGCGCCAACTGCATTTTTTTTATTTTTACAATTTTTAGCTCAGCTGACTATAAATCATCTGAGCTATAGTCATGGTCCATTGTCCGTCGTCCATCCGTCTGTCTTGCCGTCCGTCCGTCTGTCCGTCTGGATGTCCGTCAGTAAGACTGGCACGTTTCGACACCGTTGGACCTATGAATCAGAATTTTGGCATACAGTTAGATATCCCAAAAATCTCCTACCATGCCGAAAATTGGGTCAATAGGACTTCGTTCCTTCAAGATATTAAGGAAAAACCTCAATTTTTTATTAGAAATCTATTTTCACACTTCAGGACTGCCTAATATCAAAACCACTCATCTGGTTTTCTTCATATTTACCATAAATATTCCTCTATATAGTTCCTATGTACATGCCAGATATTAAGTCAGTATTATATAATTTAAAAAAGTTATGGGCCCAAACATAATGGACTTTGTAAAAAAATCAGGAAGATATTTGGTCACTTAAGACCAAAAGTGTTAAAGGTAGGGACTTTTTTCAAGTAATACAACCTAAATTAATCAAAATTTAATTGTATACCAAAAATTAGATCAAAATCTGTTAAATTTTTTTAAATATTGGCAAAAATATAAAATTGGTACCTTAAATTTTGCCCAACTTTGGCCACGGCACTTTTTTTCCTTTAAGTACTGTGGATTTAATTTTCACAGCATGTATACATAAGGATTTAATCTGTTAAAATCTGAAATTTGAAAATAAAAGCTGCAAAATTAGGCTAGTTATTGAATTTTTTTGGAGGCTCTTGTTGTATTCCCTTACATTGTCAAGCAGTCCACTTTGATGACTGTAGGTCATTCAGTGCACATCTCTATGCTCCCCAGGCTGTTGGCATAATTTTAGATGTCCCCAAAATCTCCTACCATACCGAAAATTGGGTCATAAGGACTTTATTCCTTCGAGATATTAAGGGAAAAAAACTCTGTTTTCCATAAAAAAAAAGTCATTGTTACACTTCAAGGCTGCCTAATATCAAAACCACCGATCTGTTTTTGATTGTATTTAGTATTCACATTCTTTCATACATTTTCTATGAACATACCAAAAATTAGGTCAGTATTGGGTATTATTTTGAAGTTATGGGCCAAAACATAATGCAATTTTTTTAAAAAATCAGGAAATATATTTACTCACCTAACATGAGAATTGCTGAACCTAGAGACTTTTTTTTTTCAGGAATATAACTTTATTTAATCAAGATTCAATTGTTTACCCAAAATTAGATCTGAATTTTGCCAATTTTTACAAGTTATTAGCATAAATAAAAAATCAATACCTTAAATTTTGTCCAACTTTGGCACTGTTGATTTAATTTTCACAACATATATACATAAGGATTTAATCTTTTAAAATCTGAAATTCAAAGAAATTGATTGGAAAAAATAGCTTTTATTCATGTTTTCATAGTCCATGTCAAGTGTTGTTTACATCTAGCCCACCTAGTAGTACAGCCTTCACTTGCATTATGTAACCCACCCCAGGCAGCTTGCCTTGGGTCAGCTTGGCCACTACCAGCAGGCTTCCCCTCTGCCCTACCCCCCCCCCCCCCCATGGTGCATAATGTTATTTTTTTCTGTATTTGATTCATTCTTATTCTAGGCTATGCTACATTTTAGATTTTGTATTGTACCACCAGGGTTACAATGATTAAAGTGTACATTTAATTGTGTCCACAAAGTGGTGTATTGCTATGAAAGTGTGGATGTTCATCAGATAAGTAATTCCTTACTTCAGAAGAGTAAAAACTTCATTATTGTATCCCCAGACAAAGTCGGGGGATACTATGTTTTCATACCGGTCCCGCCGCCGCCGCTGCCGCCGCCGCATATGAATCTTGTTGGCGCGATAACCCAAAAAATATTTCACGGAACTTTACCAAACTTGGTATATGTATAGATATGGGTAAGAGGACGACGCCTATTTAAAATGAGGTCATGACCTTTACTAGGAGAGTGTCCTTGACCTTGAATAGGTCCAATTTTGGGGAAAATCACACAAATTCTTTAATATCTCAAGAAATCCTGCATGGATTTATCCCAAAAACAAGTTGATGGAAGATCATGGATAGGGTTGTCATGTTCCAGAAACTGGTGGCGCCACCTATTATTCTTTACTTGTTTTCGTGCCGTTTAATACCCCCTAAATTGCCACCTTACAGCACTGTGAGCATTATAAGTCAAAAACTAATGGACAGATTTCTTTTATATTATGCATATACATAGGTATGGGTTATGGGATGATGCTTATTTAAATTGGGGTCATGACCTTTCCTATGATAGTGGCCTTGACCTTGAATATTGCCATATATGGTGAAAATCACACACCTCTTATGATATCTCCAGTGTTGATAGCCATATGGATTTCAAACATGACTTATGTATGGCCCACCACTAAAGTAAGAACCCTATAGGTTCTAGGGTCATGAGGTCAAAGGTCAAGGTCACTGGACTGGCATTTTAAAAGATACTTTGGATGCATTTTAAGCCAAACTTTCATCCCAGGTCTTCCATCTTGAATATATAGCTCACTTGCCAATAATGGATGATCCATATAAATTTTGGGGTCACAAGGTCAAAGGTCAAGGCCACAGGAGCTATCTGTCCAAAAATTAGTTTCTGGATGATAATTCCTGTTTTTATTGATGTATGGATTTCAAAATTGACTTATATATGTCCCATTGAAAAAGCAAGACTCAAATTGATTTAGGGGTCATGAGGTCAAAGGTCAAGGTCACAGGAAACCTCTATAAAAAGATTGTGGATGCATTTTCAGCCAAACAATTCATCTCAGATCTTTCATCTTGCACATATAGTTCACCTGCCAAGAGTGGAAGACCCCTATCAATTTTGAGGTCACAAGGTCAAAGGTGAAGGTCACAGGAGCCATATGTCCAAAAATTAGTTTCTGGATGATAATTCCTGCTTTTATTGATGTATGGATTTCAAACTTGACTTATATATGTCCCATTGGAAAAGCAAGACCCAAATTGATTTTGGGGTCATGAGGTCAAAGGTCAAGGTCACAGGACACATCTTTAAAAAGATGTGGATGCATTTTCAGCCAAACATTTCATCTCAGATCTTTCATCTTGCACATATAGTTCACCTGCCAAGAGAGGAAGAACCCTATCAATTTTGAGGTCACAAGGTCAAAGGTGAAGGTCACAGGAGCCATCTGTCCAAAAATTAGTTTCTGGATGATAATTCCTTCTTTTATTGATGTTTGGATTTCAAAACTTGACTTGAATTTGACCCATTGGAAAAGCAAGACCGGAATTGAATTTGGGGTCATAAGGTCAAAGGTCAAGGTCACAGGAAACCTCTATAAAAAGATTGTGGATGCATTTTCAGCCAAACAATTCATCTCAGATCTTTCATCTTGCACATATAGTTCACCTGCCAAGAGTGGAAGACCCCTATCAATTTTGAGGTCACAAGGTCAAAGGTGAAGGTCACAGGAGCCATATGTCCAAAAATTAGTTTCTGGATGATAATTCCTGCTTTTATTGATGTATGGATTTCAAACTTGACTTGCATATGTCCCATTGGAAAAGCAAGACCCAAATTGATTTTGGGGTCATTAGGTCAAAGGTCAAGGTCACATCTTTAAAAAGATGTGGATGCATTTTCAGCCAAACATTTCATCTCAGGTCTTTCATCTTGCACATATAGTTCACCTGCCAAGAGAGGAAGAACCCTATCAGATTTGAGGTCACAAGGTCAAAGGTGAAGGTCACAGGAGCCATCTGTCCAAAAATTAGTTTCTGGATGATAATTCCTTCTTTTATTGATGTTTGGATTTCAAACTTGACTTGTACTTGACCCATTGGAAAAGCAAGACCGGAATTGAATTTGGGGTCATGAGGTCAAAGGTCAAGGTCACAGGAAACCTCTATAAAAAGATTGTGGATGCATTTTCAGCCAAACAATTCATCTCAGATCTTTCATCTTGCACATATAGTTCACCTGCCAAGAGTGGAAGACCCCTATCAATTTTGAGGTCACAAGGTCAAAGGTGAAGGTCACAGGAGCCATATGTCCAAAAATTAGTTTCTGGATGATAATTCCTGCTTTTATTGATGTATGGATTTCAAACTTGACTTATATATGTCCCATTGGAAAAGCAAGACCCAAATTGATTTTGGGGTCATGAGGTCAAAGGTCAGGGTCACATCTTTAAAAAGATGTGGATGCATTTTCAGCCAAACATTTCATCTCAGGTCTTTCATCTTGCACATATAGTTCACCTGCCAAGAGAGGAAGAACACTATCAGTTTTGAGGTCACAAGGTCAAAGGTGAAGGTCACAGGAGCCATCTGTCCAAAAATTAGTTTCTGGATGATAATTCCATCTTTTACTGATGTATGGATTTCAAACTTGGCTTTGTTATTGACCCATTAGAAAAGCAAGGCCCAAATTGAATTTGGGGTCATGAGGTCAAAGGTCAAGGTCACAGGAAACCTCTTTAAAAAGATTGTGGATGCATTTTCAGCCAAACAATTCATCTCAGATCTTTCCTCTTGCACATATAGTTCACCTGCCAAGAGTGGAAGACCCTATCAGTTTTGAGGTCACAAGGTCAAAGATGAAGGTCACAGGAGCCATATGTCCAAAAATTAGTTTCTGGATGATAATTCCTGCTTTTATTGATGTATGTATTTCAAACTTGACTTGTATATGTCCAATTGGAAAAGTAAGACCAAAATTGATTTTGGGGTCATGAGGTCAAAGGTCAAGGTCACAGGACACATCTTTAAAAAGATGTGGATGCATTTTCAGTCAAACATTTCATCTCATATATTTCATCTTACACATATAGTTCTCCTGCCAAGAGAGGAAGAACACTATCAATTTTGAGGTCACAAGGTCAAAGGTGAAGGTCACAGGAGCCATCTGTCCAAAAATAAGTTTCTGGATGATAATTCCTGCTTTATTGATGTATAGATTTCAAACTTGACTTGCATATGTCCCATTGGAAAAGCAAGACCCAAATTGATTTTGGGGTTATGAGATCAAAGGTCAAGGTCACAGGACACATCTTTAAAAAGATCAAGGTCACAGGACTAACATCTTCAACAAGATTGTGGATCGTTAGATGGAATAAACAATAAATATGCCAAGTGTCAGTATATGCTGCTAAAAATGGGGGTCTGTTCTTGTAGGAGGGGGGCCTACTATGTCTGGGGATACTCTGGCACCTGCGGTGCCAAGAAATGTCTAGTTCACTATTAATTCCAGTAATAAATTAAAACTGGGATAGTAATTAGCACAATGATATTGTTTGTCCCTCATTCAACCAACAGTGTGTATACTTTATTTGAAAAGATGTTTTATTTTATCAAATTTACTGAATCTTTTATTTTATTTTGGTGAATAAAATTAAGCATGTACTGAAAACTCCAATGTGCAAAACTTTTTAATAGTGATTCAAGGAATATTCTTGTAGATGCCATGTTGTGGCATTATTTTCTTTTAAATTCAGTTTAAACATTTATGATTTAAAAATAATAAAATATATGTGTATGCATAATATGACCCAATATGAGCTACACTCTGGATATATGATGATTGCAACTTTTGCAACAATTCTAATATTTTAACTTATAGTTTCAGTTTTTTACTCTGTATATATAATGATTGCAACTTTTGCAACAATTCTAACTTATATTTTCAGGGGTTTTTTTATTAAAAATTTATAAAACCTGTTAATAAAAAAATGATTCAGATAAAAACTTCTTAATGGAAAAAGTGGATATACTTAAAAAAAGTAGGATTATATATAAACTTAAATGGATTATTCCCTTGAAAGTGAAATAAAGGTATTAGTCCATTCTGTCCACTTGCCTGTCCATCTGTAAATTTTTATATGCATCACAGTATCTCAAAACTTTTACTGTTTTTCTTCATGACAGTCTTGTAAGAGTATTAGTTTGCAATCATTTATTTAGAACTTTACTATTACCAAGTAGGAGGGCCCCTTTCCTCTTAGATTTTCTTATTCTTATATAAATGAAAAACATTACAATAGAATATTTCTACATCCACCTTCGTGCTGCCCTCACTTTTCCATTCTCCGAACCCCATCCCAAAGTCAGACTCAGTTAGCAAGAACAAGATGAATCAGATATATTCATACTTTAATATTTTGTAAAACTATTCGTCCATAGGTACCTATGTACATGCCAGAAATTATGTCAATATTGTGTAATATGTAGACATAGTGGGCATCACAATAATGTACCTTGTCAAGACTAAAGAGATATTGTGTCATACAGTCACAAATTCATAAATCACTTCATCAGCATAGTTAATCATAACATCATATCTGTCAAATTGAAAGCTTGCAGACCACCATACATTTTAGATCCTTCAACAAATAGCCATATCATCATTCTACTACTGCTTATTACTGCTGTCATTGCATTCATATTTGCTCAAATATATCACAATTTTCAACCCCTCCTAAATAAATAAAATATAAACCACTATATTTGACTCTATTAATCCATCAGTCAGGTAATTTCATTTATCATTTACTCATATATTACATTACATTCCTTTATAATAGCCCAACATGTCCATGATATTCATAAGCTTTATCGACTCGATATAGTATCACAGTTGAGAAACATTTATAGTCCAATCACGATCAGCTGAGCGCCGTGACCCATAGGTCCCTTGTTTTTCGCTGTTTTTGAGATCTTTAAAGATATGGTCATCTGTTAACAGATCACAAATCGTAACCATTAGATCTGAAATCTTCTCACTTGACATCCAAGGAGGTCCATAAAAATTCTCTGTGGAAACCTGAAATTAGGTCTCTGTTACCCATTTCCTCTGAGTTATAGGGCTCAGAAGTACCCCCCCAGAATAACTAAAAATTTGATCAAAAGCTCCAGTATCTGAACAACTAATGATTTGATCACCATGATTCTTTGCATAGGTATTGGTCATGGAGTGTTTGATTGGTTTCTGCAGAATGGTGGTGCCACCTGCATTTTTTTTCAAATTTTATGCATTTTACTCAATTTCTTTACACCTTCAAAGATGTTGTTGTCTGTAAACAGGACACAAATCGTAACAATTGGACCTAAAATCTTCTATCTTTACATCCATGGAGGTCCATGAAAAATCTCCTTGGAATCCTGAAATTTAGGTCTCTGTTACCCATATCCTCCGAGCTAAGCTTCAGTTGAATGGGGATACCACCTACAAAATTTGGCATTCAGATGATAAAATTCCTTTTGTGAATGTCTTCTTAGTCAGCTGAGTGTCATGACCCATGGGTCACTTGTTTCTTTTTAGTAAATTTTACTATATTTTTACACTGTATGTTTTAGACTTATAAAAAAATAGTCTTGTTTCTTCCTTCATAAGACTAGCTGATCCAAAAGTATTTGGATAAGGATCTTTTTCAAATGTGTGAATCTTAGAAAAGTGTTCCAATTACTGGTAGGCTTTAAATTGGTTTTCTCTTTGTGTTGATCCAAAACCTTTGGTCTTTTCTTACTTATTCAGGGTTCTTTTGTACCCTTTAACAGCTTTGAAAAAGCATAGAATTTTTTATATGTAAAATAAGCACTTACAAATTAAGAACTGTTAGAAAAAATTTCAATGTCACAAAAAGAGTCTATCAGTTTGATTATCTATGAATTTTGATTTTCTCTCATTTTTTCTCATTCTTCAGTGATTTTGTTACATAATGAATAAACAAGAACAATACAAATTGCATCTGGGTTCTAAAGATATTCAGTATAGGCCATTATATAAAAAAAAAATATTTGACTCAAGAGATATTTATTTGATAGATGTGCACAGGTATAGACATACCTTTAAAAGGGGTCTATTATGATATCTGATATCTATTAACTAAAGATAATCCCATGAACTTTCTGTAAAAGAAAAAGGCCAGAAAATATTGACCAAAGGCACACAGGCTAGTGTTCATTTTGTTTATATTCACATGTTTATAACTTAGGGGGGGGGGATCTTGATGAGCCTGAGTTTTGCAAAGGGCATTTTGCAACTAAAATGATCTTTTAACTTCTGCATATACACAACCAACCACCTTAGATCACATGATTTTTCAGTTTGTCTATATTGGTGCATGTGCCCTGTTTACTAACAGCTTGTAGATCAACAAGCTCGTACATCTGTCACAGAGGCATAACCTACAGTTCATTAATATGTACACAGAATTAGCCAGAAATAGCATGAATTCTACAGTAAAGGTAGGTGTTAAGCTTGCCTGAATGATAATCCACATTTCAGAACATGAAACTCTCAAAAATTTGTCATTATACTGAATTATTCAATGAATGTGCCCTTTGACTTAAAAGAACGGAATCACTCAATCCAGAAAGACTTTGAAAAGTCTTTTTACCATAATATTGTAAAATTCAGAAATAGATATTTAAATGTAATCTGAGGATAAACTAAATAATGCTAATGATTAAACAGTGGAAATCATAAAAGGAAATTACATAATATGGATATTCCAATATCCTTCACAATACATGTAACAACTGTGAAATACAGTAGAGCCTCATTTATCTGAACACCATTCATTCAAAAAAGTGTTTATCCAATAACATACTTAGAACCAAAATGTTGTTAACTTTTCTGTAAACAATATGAAAATCTGAAAAGCTGGAATGAAAGATTACTTTGAACCAATTAAATGTAAGCTACATATATCAACAGCAATAAAAACTGACCGTTTATTAGTATCCCTGATCGCAGGTAATAGGGCAAAAAAAACAATGAAAATGTTACTCTTCAAAATGTTCAAAAATGTAACCTTGACAGATTTAAAGCAAACCAAGGTTTATATGTGGCCGTTTAATGCTGAAATCTAATTTTCTTACCATACCAAATTTTAGATTGTCTTAGATGATGTCCTTATAATTTAAATAAGCATACATGTTTTTAAATAATCATACAGGTTGCATATGTACCTGAATATAGCTCTGCTGATTGAAAGTTTCATATGGCTTTTGTGGTCAGAAAACATTCAGTCCTCAGAAATTTAATAATATTTCATGCCTTGATAATATACATATTTGCAGAACCATAAAGGCAAAAAAAAATTTTTGACCAAGTTATTCTTTGTCAACTCATTAGAAAGGTCTAATGGCATAATGATATCACTTAGGCCAAAGTATTTAAAGGTTGGTTTCTCAGGCATGGTGGACATTAATTTTGACACACTCTTAAAAAATTTTATTTTGATTTTTAGTAAAAAAGTTACTGATTTTGAGCTGCTCAGACATTTTTTTAAGTTAGGAATATGATTTAAAAAAGCGTATAATATACCAATAATACTCCTATTTGTTATGTTGTGGTCTTTACCTATTAAGCAAAACATCCCTGTCATCATCATGCTGTTGTCTGATCATACAAATTTTTTATCAGAAAACATAAAATGAAAAGGTTAAAAAACATCACCTGCCCCACTGATTTCTTTAAATAAAGTTCCTGAGAAACATGCCTTTAGAGTGCTTTGATGAATGGATCCCCTGTTTAAGAACAACAATTTATTGTTCTTCCGATTCCCTGCTGTCATTGTGCTTATATCTCAGGAGTGGTTCAAGGTATTGGTCCGCATTTTGGCATGTCCATTCATCTTGAATAGTTTTCTGGTAAAGCTGACAGATGGCACCACCTACCTTACCGTTTTCATAGTATAAATTAATGCCCTTTTCTCAGGAATGATTTGCCTGTTTGGCCTGAAATTGTGAATGTCCATCGATCTTGGATACCTCCATCTCATGTTCAAGACTGGTGGCCCCATCTGCAATTATTTTTATGTGGCGTCCATCCGTACATTTGCTTTCAGTGAAAATTGCTCATATCTGAGGAGTTGTTGAATGTGTTGGTCTGAAATTTGGCATGTAAATCCATTTTGGAGAGTTTTTTGGTCAACCAGACAGGTGACGCTACCTACCTTACCATTTTCATAGCATAAATTAAAGCCCTTTTTTCAGGAATGATTTGCCGTATTGGCCTGAAATTGTACATTTCCATAGAACTTGGATACCTCCATCTCACCTTCAAGACTGGTGGACCCGTCTGCATTCATTTTTGTGTGGCTTCCATCCATGTATTTGTTTCAGGTCCAAGTTGCTCATATTTCAGCAGTCATTCAATGGGTTAGTCTGAAATTTGGCATGTAAATCCATCTTGGAGAGTTTTTTGGTCAACCAGACAGGTGGCGCCACCTACCTTACCATTTTCATAGCATAAATTAAAGCCCTTTTTTTCAGGAATGATTTGCCGTATTTGCCTGAAATTGTACATTTCCATAGATCTTGGATACCTCCATCTCACATTCAAGACTGGTGGACCCGTCTGCATTCATTTTCGTGTGGCTTCCATCCATGTATTTGTTTCAGGTCAAAGTTGCTCAAATTTCAGCAGTCATTCAATGGGTTAGTCTGAAATTTGGCATGTAAATCCATCTTGGAGAGTTTTTTGGTCAACCAGACAGGTGGCGCCACCAACCTTACCATTTTCATAGCATAAATTAAAGCCCTTTTTTCAGGAATGATTTGCCGTATTGGCCTGAAATTGTACATTTCCATAGATCTTGGATACATCCATCTCACATTCAAGACTGGTGGCACCATCTGCAATAGTTCTCATTTGGCATCCATCTGTACATTTCCTGTAGGTGAAAATTGCTCATATCTGAGGATTTGTTCAATGTGTTGGTCTGTAATTTTGCAAGTACATCCATCTTGGAGGGTTTTCTCATCAACCAGACAGGTGGTACCACCTACCTTTCCATTTTAATCATATAAATTAATCCCCTTTTCTCAAGAGTGATTCACCATATTAGCCCTGATATTTGGTGAAAAATATTGTTTCTCAAGTTGATAAATGGAAGAAACCATGTTTGCTTGCCAAGTGACAGTATATGCCGCTGAAGATGGGGGGGCTTATTCTTAAAGGGTGTAGGGGGGGGGGGATTACTATGTCTGGGATACTATGGCACCTGCGTTGCCAAGAAATCACTAGTTTTTCATGGATCAACAATTTATTTGCAATGAAGACCAGGTCTATATTAATATTGCTAATTATTCCTTAAAAGGATCCTTAAAGGTCCTGAAAATGGACTAAATATTGTGTTGATCATACAGCCCATTTCAAGTATTGAAGCCAATGTTCGTATTTTCGAGCCAAGTTGGAAAAATTCAACATATTTTATCTTGACTGGTTAAGAAAAAAAAAAAGAAAAAATCGCTGACTCACACCATAATTTTTGTTCACTGAGTCTTAGAACAATGATTATTTGCTTGGCCTAAGTGCATGCACCAGAGTACCACATATGGTTTAGTCTTAATTGTTCAAGTACAGTGCCAGTGGATATATATATATATATATATATATATATATATATATATATATATATATATTATATATATATATATATATATATATATATATATTATATATATTCAGAATTTTGTTCACATGGACAAAGCAAATTAGATGTACATTGGAATGTATCTGAAAGACCACCTGTCTTAAATAAGACCACCTGCATTAAATAAGACCACCTTCCTATTGAGACCACTATAAGGGAATAGAATGAAATCACATTGGTTACAACTGACCTATCTAATAAGTCCACCTGCAAATTAAGACCAGTTTTGGCCAGTCCCACTGTACTTAATCTCTTACCTAATTTATCATGTTACCTAATGTTTTTTCATGTGAATAATTTTTTTTTTCAGGGATATCAGATCATCTGTGGAGAAATGCGGGGGATCCATAACATCCATATTTCAAACATTGTGCAGCCAAAAAGATGACAGAAAACAAGACTTAATCGATAACATCTGTGAAAATACCACCAATGTTTGCACCACCATACCACCAAACACACCATCCCCCAGTCCAACTTCACCAGTGAGAATTGATCCTACATCAGTGCCAGACACCGTGACATCAGAATTTTCCACCAGTGAATCACCTAACCTCCCAGAGACCACGCAAGTTCCACCCTGCTTTAAACTGGTAGGTGAAAATAAATTGTTGTATCATTTGACAAATCCACTTATTCCAGTATTTCCATTTTATGTTTTGAAATGTGATATATTTTCATTTTTTTTTTTTCTTATTTGAATACAGATTCAGAATTTTATCCTGAAATACATTTTCAGCATGGTGACATTTTGTTATACAACCATCTAAGTTGTGCTGTATTAAGTATGGGCAGCATCAATATGTAATAACTAATAAGGGATTTGATGAATTTTCATGAAACTTACAATTTACAATTTATTTACCAGTATAGAATTTCTCACATGAATTCAATTCTTGGGTAATTCACACATATGTTATGAGGTCATAGGTCACCACACTTAGTATTGCTAGAATAATAAGGAATGTTATCATGGTGGATTTATTCTGTGCAAAATCTGTGCATATTTAATGAGGTCAAAGGTCACAAGACATAAAACAATCATATTATGTGCAGTTTTTGCGCTCTTTTCTTTTCATGTAAATAGGAATTTATGCATATTTAATTCACTAATGAAACAGTATTAAATACTGCCATGTTATCACCATGCCCTCCTACTGTGTCAGGAAAGGGTTAGTTTAAAAGCATGTTTACAAATTTATGATGAAAAATGATGCTAGAATGGAGTATAGAATACAGGAATCTCTGCATAGCTTTGTTGACCATGGGCCACTTTTTTGATGACTTTGAGATTGTTTGAGGTTTGAGGTTGACTTTGAGGTTGTTGTGTCCTTGATAAAAAGTGTTTATTACAACATTTTTATAATCAATAAATGCATATTTGAATTATTAAACTTAACATATATTTACCTTAATTAAATATTTAACATACCGGTATATCTTGCTGTACTGGATTCTGGCTGCTTATTAACACAAAAGAATTTTTAGCTCAGCTGACTTAAAGCATGGTCCTTTATCTGTCGGCTGTCTGTCTGTTAAATAATGCCGTCTGTCTGTCAGTTAAACTGGCACATTTTGAAACCATTAGATCTACAAATTCGAAATTCGGCATACAGTTAAATGTCTCCAACATCTCCTACCATACCGAAAATTGAGTTACTACTACTTCATTCCTTCCAGATATTAAGGGAAAACCTCAGTTTTCTATTGATAACCCATTGTCACACTTCAGGACTGCATAATATAAAAACCACTGATCTGTTTTTGATCATATTTAATAATAAAATATTCCTCTCTAAATTTCCTATATACATACCAGAAATTAGGTCAGTATTGTGTAATTTTTTAAAATAATTTTTTATTGGTTTATAATAAAAACTTGAAGAAAAATTAATGGAAAAGAAATTTGATAGTTAATGAGTAACAGGGAATTACTTTGCAATTACTGATGTTGTGTTGATCTTTTATGGATACTGTTTCAGTTTTTTAATTTATATTTATTGCAAAAATTTTTTTTTTAAATATATTTTTTTTTTATTTAAAATATGACTGTCAGTATGTTTGACTAACAACACTAAGACTAGTGGCTGTATCAGCTGTCACATGATACTATGTATATAATTGAAATTGATATTACTGGTTCCTTTATTTCAGTTAAAAAATTAAACATGCCTATCTCCAGTTTGCTCCTTGTATAATTTATTTGGTTATTTTTTACATATGTATTAGTTTCATTATTTTTCATTTTTCTGATACATGTATTAAAAAAAATAAAAATATTCAAATATGATTTTAAAAATCAGATCTTAGACAAGTTCTCATTATGATGTCGACAATGTAAATAATTGTCATTAGACTCTTGCTATGTTTAGTGTGTAGATTGATGTGAAAGTATTCAAAAGTGAATATTTTATAGTTTTATTTTTAAATATAAATAAAAGCCATAAAACCAGGTATTTATGATCATTATTTAAATTTTTAAATTTGTATATGCTAGATTCCCAACAATTTTGTTTGACTGAAATTGAATAAATACTCATGAAAAAAAATTAACATGATAAAACTGACAAAATGGTGTTTATTCTTGCAGCAACAGGCCAAGTCATAACTTGTTCATCATTAGCATGCAATTTTCCAAATGTAAATAATATAAATGACATCAATCCTCTTCCCTATATCCCAGGGTTTTATCCAGATCTTGAGTTTAACACCATCATCTCATAATACAGCTTAAAGTTATGGCACAAACTAGCATTTGCAAACTACCCTTCCAAATCATATTATGTGATTGTATATAACAGCTGAGTGCTGTGACCCATTGGTCCCTTGTTTCTGTTTTGTTAAGGATAAAGAGATACCAGACACTATAAACTTAACTGAAGGAGATGGGGATTTTAGTTTGTTGTTCAACCTTACGACATCAAACTGCGGCTGCCAAGCAGATAAATGTGCTGTGACATTTGAGGTGGAGCAACCAGAGGTGAACCCACAACCAAGGTATCGGTGATCATTTGTATTTATATGCCCTTGTAAGGCCTGATATATTATAATAATAGCAGCATCCATCTGCATGTCCATCATCACAGTTAAACTTAAGTTTTGCATTACTTACCAGGAATTTGATGAATTTCGTAGAAACTCTCTAGAAATATTAAACAAAAAAATAACTCATCTGAGATCAACTCTCTGCAAACTCTGCACATATTAAATGAGGTCCAGAGTTCACCATACTTTGCATGGTGTCAATGTGATAACTTGCCAGGATTCTGGTGGCTTTTCAGTAAAATTGCTATAAATATTTACCACTGAAATATGAAAATTCTGTGCATATTTTCTTTAGATGAAAAGGTCACCAGTCTTTTGTAGCTGCAATAACCAGGATTTTGATTAGTTTTGATGAAATTCTGTATGGATGTTAACAAAAAATAGCTTGCCTGAGTATGATTCTTGGCAAAATCTGTGCATATTAAAGAGGTCAGAGGTCACATGACAAAAAGTCATAAAAGGCGCTTGTGTGAGAATCTTTATTTTCTGTTTAACATGATAGATTCAGAACAACTTCCATTCTATAACAAAAAGCAATTTTGTGAGTAACCTTCTTTGAATGTCTATTGCTGTTTCTCTCTTGCAGATGTCTTTCTACAGGAAAAAGTATAAAACAAGTAGTAGTGGCACCCTCTAGCTCATCGGCACGGGAGAACTGGTGCAAATTTCCCATAAAAGGCCGCGGTAGGACAGAAATTGATATCCCTCTAGTTGCAAAACTAGATGGAAAGTATGATGGTACTCAGGTGCGAAATCTCATTATAAAGCTACAGAAGAATACTTCAGCAGGTGTAGAAGAAACTCAAATTAAAAGCATAGTGGTAAGTTGTAGGTAGTTAGTGATTCCAACATTGTTTCTCTAGGTACTGATATGTGGTTTTGCAGAATCCCATTTCAGACAGTGTGACAGGTCAGTAGGTAAAAATCAACCAGTTGTCAAAATGGGTTAGTCTACCGCACCTGAAGATCGTGGACAGGTAATCTTCCCCATTTGCTGGGTCATAACACTGAGGAACCCCCCAAAGGTGAAATTGTTTGTGAGTGAACCACTGGTATGACTCTTCTTTGAATAGCGCTCACCTTGGGTGGTGGACAACTTGGTGAAATGTTAACATGCTTGGCTGAGTTGTTGAACTCGTGGCCACATGGCCTCAGGAACAAGGAGGCCAGTTAAACCATGAATATGCATTTAAATATGCTTTGAGATCCTGTCAGACATAAAATTGTTATAATGTGTCGGTGAGTTTCATGCATCTCATACCTACCCATATAAATCTAGGGGTAGAACAAAGCCAGGAAAATGTGAGTTTGAATCTCAGCCTAGGATTGGTGAGATTTATCATGGTCAATCCAAAGCCAGGAAAGTGCTCTGTAAGCTTAATGGGGAGGCTGTACCCCACAGCCATGTGTCACATATAAATGAGTTTAACTTTAGGGTTTTACTTGGTGTTATGACTGAGCAGTAAAAGGCATTATTTCCAGAGAAAAGCCAGAAATATCAGTTATTCAACTATTGATAATTGATAAAATGTTATCTCTGTGAAAAGAGAATCTGAAAAAAATTATTTTATCATCCATTTCTTAATGGATGCAAAAATTTTAACAGTTGCTGTGCAAGTAATATATTTATTACATGTGCTATGATAAGATTCATGCAATATTATTTTATTTTTTTCCAAAAGAGCAAGCCACAAATATAAAAACTGATGTACTGGGTAATTTAATTTGTAAACACTACAGTAACCACTCAGCTCAGACATTGCCATTTATGGTCATCTGACTGTATCAAGATGTAAGTGGTAACCAATTTCAGGTTCCTTGAGCATTGACCACTTGCTGTTATGGGCCATTTTCCTGTGGCAGAAAGGGTGGTCCCTGAAAGCAGGGACCACTGTAGTGATTATTGTGCCATAAATTGAGATTGTTTATTAATTTTTCAGATGAATGTGGTAAACAGGGACAAGAAAGCTACATGTCAGTCCATCAATGACCCACATATCACGACATTTGATGGCCTGTGAGTACATAAAACACTACCAACAAACCTGTCTGCAGGTATTGTTGTATTATTATCTGGTTTGTGCAGTTCTTACATGGCCAACATAGTAGTTAGTACCATCCATCAGTGACATAAAAATAGTTAAGATGAATAAACTAACACTTTCCTTGTGACACTGTAGTGTTGATATGTTTCAACTGGCTCCCCTGGCACCCAGTCCTTAATGTTCTAGCACATCATACTCATAATCACAATGAAAGTCCTGTAAATCACCTTTTTGTGCTGTTTTTCTCCTACAAAGAAGTGTGGTGTCCCCTAAATCTTAGTCCTAAAAACCTTTTCTTGCATTTTTCTGTCAATTCCAAAATTTTGCTCAGATAAAATGGAATTAAATCGCTGTAAACTGTTACATATTTTGTAATACTTTTTTTTTCTTAAATTTTACATGTTACAGCGCTATTATTGTACATGCCAAAACTCACTTTCATGGATACTATGTTTTCTGCTGGATCCTGATAATCCATTCATTTCCAGATATAACCCCCCATGGTTGAAATTTTCTTAAACTTTGCATCATTATAGGGTCCAAGACTGATGGTGCCACCTACAAACCCACTTTCATGTGACGTCCATCTGTGCTTCTATTTTGGTTGAAAATTTTACTCATCTCAAGAGTGGTTTCATTTATCAGCCTATAATTATGCAATCTCAGACACCTAATGTAATCTTGTATTCTAGTATTGCATGGTATTTGTCAGTTATATAGACCATTTATCCCACCCAGGTAGTTAGTAACATCTTAATGAAAACCAAGTGTATCCTTTTAATTTGGTTGAATATAAGATTTCATTGGACACTACTTTAAATCACATGTCCATGGCCCATGTTTTCTTGTTTTTATTGAAAACAATCAGTGCACACAGTAAACATGTGTCCATGAATGCATGAATGCATAAATGATTTAATTTTCAGCTTGTTTCATAGATTATACAAATTTACTTATTAATTGTGGTGTATATTTCTTTTCAGGCAGTACAACAACTTTTTTGAGGGGGAATTCATCCTTTACCAGAGTGGTAAAAATTATGCCGTCCATGTCATTTTCCAGAAGTGCCACCCATCGATAAATGCCTCTTGTAATTGTGGGGTTGCTGTTAAAAGTGGAGATGATGTCATTATATTTGACAAATGTCGCAGGAAAAGGAAACCTTTCAAACGACCTGAGGGTCCCAGTAGAGACGTGTCACCGTTCCTCATGTTTATGTACAAAAATGAAGAACTTACACCTGGAACAAAAATATATAGCACAAATGATGGCAAGGTTAATTATGTAAGTATAGCTCAAGAGTTTCATATCCTGGACGAGCCCCCAATTGTTACTTAAACATTTTGCTCATTGGAACATATTGGGCAAATCCTGAATTCAAACCCATGTTGGTGGTGCACAAGTCCGGCTTTGCAACTGCTTCACTAGATATGCAAGCTTTCCTTGCAAAACAGTTGGGTCCGCTTTTATGTGCACCCTGTTACACATTAAATTTGTTGGACCACAGGATAAAGCTAAGATCCAATGTGCACAGAATGCATGTTGAGATAGTACATGGCAAGCAGCTTATTTTCAGTGTGTAACTCTGGAAAACTTTGCAGAACTGGCAAAATTGGTACATATAGCAAATATTTTTGCCAGATATGCATTCTGCATGTCAGAGTCACATTCAGTGCATTTAGAATCTTAACTCAATATGCATAAATGAAAATATATGACAATTTTTGTTTCTGTTCACTTCTTGCAAGCTTTTCATGTGTTTCTAGTCCCAAAATCTGTAGTTCACTCATAATTAATGGGTGTGTTTGGGCCTTATATTATGTGTCTAAATTATTAATGTCAAAAGCTGAATGTTTCATCTGCTTTTAATTGGCCTTAAAATATCTTTAAATACTACATCTTTATGTCATTTATGCATTACTTGCCATGCAGAACAGATTTTTATTTAATTGTTAAAAACCATACTTGATTCTGTGTTACTTAAAGGTTTAATCATTAGCACTATAGAGACTATCTAAATATAAATGTTTCTTTTATGATATATGTGCTCTTGTCTTTTTTCATTTGCAAGGTCTTACTGCCTCAAGGCACAGTTGTGAAGGTCATGTTGAGTGGAGATTTACTGAATGTATGGGTGGTGCCATCTGCTGATGATTATAGGAAAACAGAAGGTGAGCCAAATCTGGTTTCAGAAAATAACGATTTTGTTTCCTGTGAACCCTGTGGTTATGAAATCATATGAAAACCATTTACTTTACAATGAAAGTGTTTTATTTATAATTTGATGCTATTATAATGATAATTTTACTCTGACATTGAATTGATAAGGTCCTTTCCTGCACAGAGGGCCACTAAAGGTCATTTGAATGGGACACCTCGAACTCCTTCATTTGAGTAATTCTCTGAGGTCAAACACATTGCATTTATATTTTTCAGTTCTTAAGATTAATCTTAACTCCTGTGGTTTTACAGTTAAACATTTTGTAAAAAGTAAAGTGTAAACATAGCAACATATTCCCAGTAATGTTGAATTAATGTTTATTAAAAAGAGCATCAGTATTTGTCAGAAAACTGAAATATAAAAAATAAGGGTATTTAAAATACAAACAATAAATGTTTTTTTTTTATTTAAATACAAGAATTGGGTTTTAGAAACTGTAGAGGAATAATTCAAGAAAGCAAGAATTGTATGCAGGAAATGGTATATTTCCCCCTTTGTATTATAGTTTAGGACCAGTGTCAGTAAAGGTAACACTATTTTCTATTTCAGGGCTGTGTGGAACATATGATGGTGATCGGGATAATGACACCAAATTTAAGGGTTCCAATGAGACTGAGAAAAAAGTTCAAGTTAAAAGCCCTGAGCTACAAGACCGTTGGCAGCCAAACAACTTCAGCATCACATGGAGGTAAGGCCATGGCAAGGCATCAAAAGGACATTATTTTACCTTCAGTTTTGGTTTGCTCCTTTTTCTATATGCAATCATTATTATGGGAGTATTATGTTATATCCACCATCTGTCAGTCCATCCATCTGTTAACTTTAAGTATCGCCTGATAACTTACCAGGGATTTGATGGATTTTCACAAACTCCTCATAACTACTTACCAACAGATTATCTCACCTCAGTTCGATTATGGGCAACATCAACGCATATTTAATAAGGTCACAGGTCACTAGGCTACTTTGTTGTGTCACGGCGATAACTTATGTAGAATATGAAGGATTTTAATCAAACTCATCAGAATTGTTAATCAATAAAATATCTAGCATAATTTTGATTTCCAGCAAAATCCATGAATATTTAATGAGGTCAGAGGTGGCCGCACTTTGGAGGCACCTTAGTGACTTACCAAAAATCCTATGGATTTCATGAAACTCAATATACAAATTTACCAATAGAGTTTCTCACCTGAATTACCTTTTCATCCAAATTCACACATATTCAATGAGGTTAGAGGTCACCTGATACATGATGAGTGTATTATGCATGTTTTCGGTGGTCAATTCTTAATTTTAGCTTAACTAAGTATATGTACATCTGTGAACTTCCATTCTGGTTTTGAACTGCATGATAGTGCAGTATCACATGCTTCCTTTCATTTTAAATCTTATATCCTGGTGTTAACCAGGCCTGGTGACTACTTCACCTCTAGGCCCTGATTGTGTTTTGAGTAATAGTCCCCATAGCTGGATTATAACTAACCCCTGAAAGGTGCACTTGTTTGTTAGTGAAACATGGCTGTTGGGCACGGCCCTCCCATGAAGCTTTGCAGAGCGCTCAACCTGTATTGGGGCCAACCATGGTTACCTTCTCTAACTTTTTCTGTGCTTTCATGTTGCCAAGGAGTGCTTAATGCTTTGCAGTGTTTTCAAGAGTTTGCAGACAAATTAATAAAAATACAAGCTCCCAAGAACAAATGAGATATAGGTTTTATTAATTACAATGAAGCCAAAACCATACTTTATGATAGGTTATCTATTATAGATGAAAAAGTGACTACACTATTTCTATTATCATTTGCTTTAGTAGACATATGTAAAAAGTTTTGGACAAGATCTTGCAGTCATGATATAGGCTTACTATAGACATAACTGTCATAAATTTTGAATATATGATAGATCTATTAACTTCTGAATATGCAATTTTGAGAATTTGATAAATATTGAGTATGTAAACCATTACAAAGCACTTCATTGAAGCAATGTCCAAATAATCTATCATTGACATTTTTGTATTTTCATATTATCATTACCCTGTAGATTTTCAGGCAGACTTTTTGAAAAATGAAGCTCAATGATGCAAAACTAAATCCCATTTGCCTTGCAGATTTGGTTTTGCAGCAAAGTTTTGATATTTGTATTATTTTTGTTTCACAGAGTTGACATTGGCGGTTCAGACAGTCTGTTCAGTGGAGTTGAAGCCAGAACGGTTCCATTGGAACCCCGTAAATACTGTGAATGCCCTGGGTTATGTGATTATTCACTAAATGTTGAAACCTGTGATCTGGTCGAAGGTAAGATGGTCCATTGATTGCAATATGTCCATCATAATATACCTGTATATATACTTTTTTTACGCCTGTCTTAGACGGGAGGTATTATGGTATACCCAATGTCCATCTGACAGTTAAATTTTAGTTTCACCAGAATAACTTATCAGGGCTTTGATGGACTTTCACAAAACTCACTTGAGCTACTTATCAATAACTTATCTCACCTGAGTTCAATTCTTGGTAAAATCCACAGCAGGGATTTAATACATCCTAAAGCCAGTTGTCATTTGTGTACCTTCTGTTATACAACTGTCTTAAACAGGAAGCATTATGGTATTTACAGTGTGAGTAATGAAATTCACAATGAATGCCTACCACCAAAGTATCTTGCTTGGTTTCTGTGCTTCGCAAAATTTATTTAAATTTAATGATGTCAGATATCACATATTATTTGTGTATGGTACCAAACAAGAAAACTCGAACTATACCTGAATATGTATTCTGTTTGTTCTTTGAAGGTGGCAGTTCTTGTGCTTTTATCTTGTTGCTATACTTGCGTTATGGCGGGGTGTCCACCCCAGTGGGTGTTGTTACCAGATGTTCATGTTCTAGCCAAGGGATATCCATTGAAATCTGCATTTATTTTATTTTTATTTTTTTTACATGAATTATTGATGGGGTTATGATCATCATTATTTGATTGAGAATACACATCCCCAAACTGCCTGAGAGTGGCAGGATTTTTTTGCAGCTACGTTCCATTTGCTTAATGTTGTTATGTTAACATTCTTCGCAAAGGCAAACTTTATAAAGACAAGTTAAAGGTGTGACTCATGTCCATGAGGCGTATTATTGTATCATTGTATCCCCAGACAAAGTTGGGATAATATGGTTAAAGCACGGTCACGCCACCACGGCCGCAGAGATTTCATTTGGAAGCGATTACTCAAAAAATATTTCACCCATCTTTACCAAACTTGACGTGCATAGATATGGGTGAGAGGTAGCCATGACATTCTGACTCAGTAGGCAATCGGATATTTGGGTTGGTAAGCCTACTCGAGTTGTGATACAAGTCACATCGGGGAATGAATCGCAGTGGTCTTGCATCAGGTTGCATTCATATTGTGATAAATGGCCCATGATCTCAATATCATGCTAAGTTTGATGAATAAACACAATAGTATACATGTGAGCTCACAACCCAAACTGAAACACCTTCTCCATGGACATGGGTCATTTCCTGAATCGCCTGCAAGCTGCCTGCGTCATTTAACCCTTGCGAGCCATGCTTGTGTTCAGGCAGTCATAAATTCAACAAACCTGCCAAGGGGTTTACCAATGTGCTTGGTTAAAATGGAACTTTACTCACTCATATTTTGTATTATTAGAAAGTACTCAAAAATGCTAACAATTGGTCTGGTTTATGTTGATTGATAGTGTACCTGTATGCCATGAAGCGTTGTCAGAAATAAATATATTTGTATCTTCATAAGGCCTGATAATGCGTTCCTCAGACTTAGATGTAATGACACTCTGGTGCAAGTAATCTGGTTATAATGCCAGAGGGTCAATATGAGAGGACAAAGCCTATTTAATATGGGGTCATGACCTTTATTAGGAGAGTGACGTTGAACTTGAATAGTTCCTTTTTGGGGGAAAATCACACCCTTGCGAACGGGATAACTCAAAAAATATTTCACTGATCTTTTTCAAACTTAACATTTGTATAGATATAGGTAAGGGGACAAAGCCTATTTAAAATGGGGTCATGACTTCTGCTAGGAGAGTGACCTTGACCTTGAATAGGTCCATTTTTGCTGAAAATAACACAAATTCTTAAATATCTCAAGTAAGCTTGCATGGACTGGTCCAGAAATCAAGGTGACTGAAGATCTTGGATAGCCTTGTGATATACCGGAAACTGGTGGCGCCACCTATTATCCTTTTCTTGTTTTTACGCCTTTTAATACCCCCATAATTGCCACTTGACAGTACTGTAAGCATTATAAGTCAAAAACTAATGGACAGATCTCTTTCATATTATGCACATGTAGAGAGATGGGTTATGGGATCAGGTTTACTTACATTTGGGTCATAACCTTTACCATGAGAGTGGCCTTGACCTTAAATGTGTCCATATTTGGTGAAAATCACACACCTCTTATGATATCTCAAGTGTTGATAGCCATATGGATTTCAAACGTGACTTATGTATGGCCCACCACTAAAGTAAGAACCCTATAGGTTTTAGGGTCATGAGGTCAAAGGTCAAGGTCACTGGACTCGCGTCTTAAAAGATACTGTGGATGCATTTTAAGCCAAACTTTCATCCCAGGTCTTCCATCTTGAATATATAGCTCACTTGCCAATAGTTAATGATCCATATCAATTTTGGGGTCACAAGGTCAAAGGTCAAGGCCACAGGAGCTATCTGTCAAAAAATTAGTTTCTGGATGATAATTCGTGCTTTTATTGATGTATTAATTTCAAACTTGGCTTATATATTTCCCATTGAAAAAGCAAGACTCCAATTGATTTTGGGGTCATGAGGTCAAAGGTCAAGGTCACAAGACACATCTTTAAAAAGATTGTGGATGCATTTTCAGCCAAACATTTCATCTCAGACCTTTCATCTTGCACGTATAGTTCCTCTGCCAGTAGAGGAAGACCCCTATCAATTTTGTGGTCAAAGGTGAAGGTTACAGGAGCCATCTGTCCAAAAATTAGTTTCTGGATGATAATTCCTGTTTTTATTGATGTATGGATTTCAAACTTGACTTGTATATGACCCATTGGAAAAGCAAGACTCCAATTGATTTTGGGGTCATGAGGTCATAGGTCAAGGTCACAGGGGCCTATTCTTAAAAGGGGGGAGCGTACTATATCTGGGGATACTCTGGTACCTGCGGAGCCAAGAAATGTCTAGTTATCTCATATATTTATCTTTATTTATCTTTTTATCTTATATATGTATATCTTATTTTTCATATTACTATATTTTATGTATCTTATATTTCACATCATTAGGATGTTTGTTTTAGGTGAGGAAATAACTAATGAAGTTCCAGTGAGGAGGGTTGAAAAGAAGAAAAGAAACAAGAGAGCTGTAAGGGAAAACGAAACATGGAAACCATCAGAACCAATCATCATTGACAAGAACTTTGTGCCACCAGTAAGATGTATTATTGTAAATTAACTAACGTGTAATATTCATGTTATTTTTAAGAATTAAAAAAAATGTCATCCTGTGAAATACCTTAATTGTAACTACCAAAACAGAGTTTTTGGATACTATGTTTTCAGTCGGATGCCGCAGCCACCACTGCCCACCACCGCATAGGTTTCCGGAGGACTCCTCCATAACCACTGGGCAGAATTTTTAGTGAACCTGTGAGCTTATGCGATGATGTGGCGTCGTCCGGCGTCTGTCGTCTGTACGTTAACCCATACTATCTTGAAAACAGCAAGAGTTAGCATCACAAAAATTTATGCAAAAAATTAGTCACCTGAAAAACTCTAACTGGTTAACTGCATTTTCTTGGATTTTATAGGGACAAAGCTAAAAAAGCTTTAAAAATCTTCTTCTTCTAAACTGTTCAGCCAAATTATCCAATATTTTACAGAAATGATTCCTGGAACAATCTCACTCAATTTTGTTTGAATGGTTTAAGTTCGGTGATTTTTGGCCGGGTTACAGGAAGTTGAACTTAGTCATCTGTCCAAAAAAGCAAACTAAATTTACAATCTCAGAAACGGCTGGAGCTATCATCACATATTTATGCCAGTGTTGGTCACATGAGTCATATCTGAAATTGAGGTATTGGTGGCACCACCTGCATTGGCCTTTTTTGTACGGGGGTCATCAGTGCCAGTAATATACTTACAGCTACAAAAAACTTCTTCTCTGAAACCATAGGGCCAGAATGTTTAATATCGCACAGAAATGATCCTAGGGTAGTGCTTTCTGAAGTTTGTTCATATGGTCTCAGTTCAGTGAGTTTTGGCTGAGTTATTGGAAGCTGAATATAGTCATATGCCATTACAGCCGATTTTAGCTCAGTGGCTACAAAGATCTTCTTCTCAAAAACCACTGGGCCAAATTCTTAAATATCACACATTAATTATGATAATTTAAGTTTGTTCAAATGGTTTTGGTTCAGTGATTTTTGGCTGGGTTATGGGAAGCTTAATTTAGCCATTTTGCTGTATTTTCCCATATGAGTTAAAAACCTGCAAAATGTTTTTTGACTAATGCCACTGAGGCCGATTTGTTTAATATTTTACAAGAATAATCCCCATTGATTTTTGGTTGTGTTGTGAAAAGCTTAAGTTGGTCATGCCATTATTATTATTTCAAACTGAGGACTGCAATAGTGTTCCTCTACAAAATTATTCAATTATAACTTCTGTAACAGTGCACAAAAATTATTCTTAGGTGGCCTTTGTTCAGGTTTACTTTTTGGCAGAAATATTTGACCTTTAACAATGAAAGGACTGCATCTTTTATTATTCATGATATTATGATAAAAAGTTTATAAATATGTCAGCTTGAAAAAAAAGCATTTAAGCCAAAGTCTTTCAGTATGTGTAAACAGATTTACCAACAGGCCAAGATTGTGTCTGTATCTTTAAATAGGTTGAGAAACTGCCAACTGTTTCAGTTTTTGCAACAGATCAAGAGTTCATTCAGTGCAGCCAGAAATAGGTCAAGACTTCAATCAGTGCAGCCAAGCACGAGGCATGTGATCACCTCATGGGTGACATGTGAACACCTCATTGGCACCATTTGATCACCTCATAGGTAGCATGTGATCACCTCATGAATATCATGTTATCCCCTCATGTGTGTCATGCCCCTCAGGGCTGCATGTGGAGCCAATCTGTTAGCTTATGCAGTGGTGTGAATACTATTTCAGATTTGGCAACAGGCCAAAGGTCAGTCTGGATCTGTTTATAGCTTTGGCAGACTGCCAACTATATCAGATTAGGCAACAGGTCAAGAGTTCACTCAGTGCAGGCAGGTATAGCTCAGCAGTTCACTCAGTGCAGTAGCTGCATTCTATTTATCGAGTTGGCAGACTGCCCACTGCATCAGATTTGGCACCAAAGTTCAGCCTGGATCTATTTATAGCTTTTGCAGACTGCCAACTGTGTCAGATTATGCAAAGGTCAAGAGTTTACTCAGTGCAGCCAAGCACAGGTCAAAAGTTCACTCAGTCTAGCCAGGTGCAGGTCATGAAATCACTCAGTGCAGTAGCCTTTCTCACCTAAGCCTGGTCAGCCCCATGCATCAGACTCAAGGTAAGTTTGATGTATTGGCCTGATATTTTGACCTGTCTATGTACGCTCTTTACACAGCGCTTTAACTAAAGGCCTACTCCCTATATTGTAAGCACTGTTTGTTATGACCTCGTATCCTGAATTGCTACACCAGAGGGGAGCACTGAATTTTTGTCCAATCAGATGAGACCTTGGGCTGGAAGACACAGCCAAGCGAGGAATACACAGAGCCAATCATGTTCATTTCGTTTTGAGTGACAGCTTATTGCCCCGGTAACCATCTGAACAGGCCACACGCTCAGAGAGAATTGCCCTAGACGTGGTTTGCTTAGGGCCTTGGGCACATAGGATGCCCGGCTTGCGAGTTGTAATTCAAACGAAACATAACAACAAACGCTGCGGGCACACCTTGCTGTCTGGTTTCAGTTCTGCAGACAACAGATACATGGCTATGCTAACACAATCATAATGTCATAATCGAATCAGTCGATGATGTGAGAATACAGAGGGAGCAATTAAAATCCGACCATAAACTCTCATCAAGCTGCGCTTGATGCGCAGCTATGGGTGGAGCCAAGATGCCTGTCGAGTGTTTGTTTATTGGCATCTGGTTGGCTGTTTGTCACATCATACGCACGTTTTTTTCAAGGGACAACGAACAGCCATCTGGTGTCTAAATATATCATAAATCGTCAAAGCTGGCAGCATGCATATCAGTTGTTTCTTTAGAAGCGCAAGATTTCCGCTGCCTTGGGAGCGTAGTCTGTGTCTTTGATCGCTTTCTTGTTCACAAGACAGGTGTCGCCACATATAATGACTTTTGCACAGTGTATATGCCTGCTTATTTCTACAGAGGAATTTGATATATCAGCCTGAAATTGGGCATATTAATACATATCGAATAGCTTTGTCATATACAAGACTGGTGGTGCCACCTACAATAATTTTTGCACAGTGTGTGTCCCTGCTTATTTTTCAGATGTATGATATATCAGTCTGAAATTAGGCATATGTATATATCTCTGATAGCTACGTTGTACACAAGACTGGTGGTGCCAGCTACAATCATTTTTGTGTTGTGTGCACCCATACCAGAATTTCAGCAGTGATGTTTGTGTGATTGTTTCTTATTCAAAATGTTTAGTACTTGCATTATTCATATACATGAAAAGTAACGGTCCTGCATTTAAGCATTATACCAGGTGTATTTCTCAATGCACAGGTTCACATTAGGCCTGTAGGCCTTGTTTAAATTTGGGATAATGATCGGGTCACTGGTGAACTGCTGCGCCCTCATTTTTAGCTCAGCTGACTGAAAGTCAGTCTGAGCTATAGCGATCACTCTTTGTCCGGCGTCTGTCCGTCCGTCCGTCCGTCTGTCTGTCCGTCTGTCTGTCTGTCCGTCCGTTAACCAGGCACAAATTGTAACCGCTGGTTCTGGAATCTTCTAGCTTCATATCTAGGGAGGTCCATGAAAAATCTCCTTGGAAACCTGGAATAAGGTCTCTGTTACCCATATCCTTTGAGCTATGGGGCCCCAAAGTACCCCCCCTAATAGTGAAAAATTTCATACAAAAACTTCAATATCTCATTAACTACATCACTGATGGTCATGATTTTTGGCATAAATATTGATCATGAGATGTTCCATCAGTTCCTGCAGACTGGTGGCGCCACCTGTATTTTTTTTATTTTTTACGATTTTTTTCTCTATTTTTGAGACCTTTAAAAATGTGGACATCTATTAACAGGGCACAAATCGTAAAGACTGGACCTAGAATCTTCATTCTTGACATTCTGAGAGACCTATGAAAAGTCTCCATGGAAACCAGAAATTAGGTCTCTGTTAACCATATTCTTCGAGCTATGGGGCCCCAAAGTATGCCCCAGAATAGTGAAAAATTTCATACAAAAACTTCAATATCTCATTAACTACATCACTGATGGTCATGATTTTTGGCATACATATTGATTATGAGATGTTTCATCAGTTTCTGCCGACTGGTGGGGCCACCTGTATTTTTCATATTTTTACCATTTTTTTTCTCTATTTTTAAGACCTTTAATGATGTAGTTATCTGTCAACAGGGTTCAAATTGGACCTAGAATCTTTATTTTTGACACACAGGGAGACCTATGAAAAGTCTCCATGGAAACCTGAAATTAGGTCTCTGTTACCCATATCCTTTGAGCTATGGCACTCAGAAGTACAGCTCAGAATAATGGAAAATTTGATACAAGAGCTGAAGTATATGAACAGCTAATGCAGAGATCACCATAATTGTTTGTATGGATATTGATCATGGAGTGTTTCATCAGTTTCTGCAGCCTGGTGGCACCACATATATTTGTTCTTGCTTTTTTTTTAATTTTTTTCTCTATTTTTGAGACCTTTAAAGATATGAACATCTGTTAACATGGCACAAATCATAACAACTGGACCTAGAATCTTCATTCTTTACACACAGGGAGACCCATAAAAAATCTCCATGGAAACCTGAAATTAGGTCTCTGTTACCCATATCCATTAATCTGTATGGCTCCAAAATACCCCCCCAGAATAATGAAAAATTTGATACAAAAACTCCAGTATCTCAATAACTACAACACTGATGCTCATGATTTTTGGCATACATATTGATTGTGACATGTTCCATCAGTTTTAGCAGACTGGGTGTGCCACCTCTATTTTTTCAAATTTTTATAAATTATTTTCTCTATTTTTGAGACCTTTAAAGATGTGGTTATCTGTCAACAGGGTACAAATTGTAACAACTGGACCTAGAATCTTCATTCTTGTCATGCAAGGAGGCCCATGAAAAGTGTCAATTTGTGTCAATGCCATGAAATTAGGTGTCTGTTACCCATATCCTTCAAGCTTTAGGACTCCGAAGTATCCCTCAGAATAATGGAAAATTTGATACAAAAGCAAAAGTATCTGAACAACTAATCCAGAGACCACCATGCTTCTTTGCATGGATATTGACCATTAAATGTTTTTTATTAGTTTTTGCAGACTGGTGGAGCCACCTGTATTTTTTTAAAGTTTACAAATTTTTTCTCCATTTTGAGATATATTAATACAGACACAATCTCAGCCTGTTGGTTAATCTGTTTGATGCTTCAGTTGAATGGTTATATATTACCATTCAGATGATAAAATTTCCTTTTGCAAATCTCTTCCCAGTCAGCTGAGCGTCATGACCTCTGGGTCACTTGTTGATTGACCTCTGACCTTTCCTCTCTGCCAAGCGTCCATTTATGCGTCTGTTTCAACACATAAACCCACATATCTCGGGAACCATTTGACCTATCAGGCTAAAAATTTTCCACAAATGTAGCCCTTGGATAGCTTTATAACATACATATAAAATGGTGGCGCCACCTGCAACCATTCTTGCACAGCATCCAAATGTTCATCTGTTTTAGGATAAAATCACTCATATCTCTGCATTGGTTGGACTTATCCACCTGAAATTTTGCATGTGCATACATCCTGGATAGCTTTCTTGATTTTATGACAGGAGGCACCACCTACATTCACATTTACGCTACAGACATCCAAGCTCATATCTAGGGAACCGTTTGACCCATTGGGCCAAAATTTTGCATGTGTATAGATCTCACATAGCTCTTCATCATAAGCAAAACTGGTGGCACCTCCTGCAACCATTTTTGCACAGCGTCTGTCTGTTTGTCTGGCGTGGGATAAAATCACTCATTTCTCAGCATTGGTTTGACATATTTGCCTAAAATTTTGCAGGTTTATACATCTTGGATGGCTTTCTTGATTGTGGCAGGTGGCGCAACCTACATTTATGTTTACGCTGCAGACATTCAGGCTTATATCTCAGGACTGGTGTGACATATCCCCCTGAAATGTTGCATGTATATAGATAGCTTTAAATGATAAACAAGATTGGTGGCACCACCTGCCACCATTTTTGCACCGCAACCTTCTGTTTGTCTGCTGTGGGATAAAATTTCTCATATTCAAGTAGTAGTTTGACTTGTCTGCCTAAAACTTTGCATATGTATTCAACTTGGACAGCTTTCTGGATTTTGTGGTTGGTGGCGCAACCTTCATACACATTTTGGCTGCAGACATCTATGCTAATATGCAACATACCTCACTCTGTTTCCCCTTGCAACTCAATCCATGCCTCACTTCACCTGTCCCATTCTGATTTCGGCAGATACACGTAATGGCTTGTCGACTACCCATATTCTAGTTTCTGTTTTGTTCCAGTTCCCAAACAGATGATTTTGTACAGCATATATTTTATATACTGTTAAATACTCAGAAGCAGTTATTTTTTTATTGAAAATTTACTGAATATTAACTTATCTCTAATAGGGCTTCCAGGAATGTGAGGGTAAGCATCTGTGACACATGATATTTCTTTTGGATGCTCAGAATTTCTGGCTACCCTTGTTACAGTTACTTACCATTGTCATCAACCTAAAACAAATAAGTCAGCAGTGTAAACACTGCACTGACAACTGACCCTTAATTCACACTATGATAAAAAAAATTCATATAATGACACTGTTGCTAATCATATTATGATATGATTTTTACATGAAATATAACAAAAAAATCACTCTTATGTAACCATTCAGAATTTGACACAAGGCATCTCCCCTTGGGACACTGCAGACTCAAATGGGACTCTTAGGCAGTTTATTCTGAGCTTCCTAAATTCCCTTCCTATTGGATGCTCTTCTCTTATGATATAATTAGTATTTGTAACTGAATGTTCACAAATAGCTGTATTTAACAGCATCTCAAGCATTAGTGCCACTGACACATACCGTATAAGTTTGATATGGACAACCCAACTCTTCTTGATATTTTATCTTTTGTAGAAATATAAATGGCCGACGAATTCAGGGTGGAACAAGACCTATGCATACCAATTCTGTGATGAATACCTGCAAGAAAAATTTATGGTCGGGCGAGAGTGTTCCAAGATACCAGCTGTTGATGTGGACCAGGAGAGGAAGACGTGTATGGAGGACATAAAGGTATGTCATATATATCAGTACAGTAAAACCTCTATTATAAGACCACCCACTGGACTGGCCAGAAGTGTCTTAATTTACAGGTGGTCTCATAAGACAGGTCAGTCATTACCAATGTGAATGCTTTCAGTTCACACAGGAGTGGTCTAATAAACAGATGGTCTTTCAGACAGGTTCCATGGTATATATATTTTGTTTATTGATAATGACTGAATCTTGTGCATAATCTTGGTTTTGATTTATTATTTTGATGTGTCCTAAAATCAAAGCTTGTCATATATTTTGAATGCAATATAAGTAATTTAGATTAATATTTTGATCACTGAACAGTGTGATGTACATCATCGAAACTAAATGTACTCATTAACGGGGCAAAGGTTGTAACAGTTACACCTAAAAAATTCAAACTTGACATTAAGACAGGTCTCCTCATATATAATTAGTCCTTCTCAACTTACATTATTATTCCAAATAAAGATCCTCCTCCAGTCTGTATTGCAGTCTGGTCCATTCAAGTGTTCAGACAACTTCACAAATCAAGATTTTTAAAGCTCTTAGCAATGTTTCATCTGTTTTTCTTCTGCCATATTTCTTCTCCTTGTTTGGGAGTTGTCACTCATGTGCAAGATCAGACTTCTTTTCAGTCTTGTTATGGTAAACATAGACTGTGTTTACTCACACACAGAACCATAAAAACATATAAAACTGATGAACTGGAGAAAGAATGTCCATTTGCCAAGATATTTTTCCTTTGAAACTTTTTCGTATTTAGCCAAATTGAACTAATAGCTTGAGATAATACATATATGTACCTTTAACCGATTGCTGTTTGGGACGCCCCCTGGACGCCCGTCACAAAACTAATACGCTGTATTCATAAGCCAACATAACGCACGATGGACTCACCGTCCTAATGCATTTTTCCCTGCTAATTATTTGCGTTAAATATCTATGCCACGCCCTTAAACACATTTCCATATTGTTCAGGGACACCCCTACCGTAAAGTTGATAATTTTTTATTTATATCAACATGATATTTCATTAACCTGTTTTACCTAGATCTTCCATGACAATACACCAGGTACCGGCGGCTGATAATTCCCTTATTGTTCCTAAATTCTACAATGTCTTCACTCGGATATACTATAGACATTCATGTACAAATATGCTAAAACAATAAAGACAATAAACTTACCTGAATTTACCTAACCTACCTGGTTCTACTAATAGATATATGCAAAATTTATGATTGGTTAAGTCATTAACCACTTGCTTGGTATCTCTGTAATATGTGTTAAAAATTTCATAAGGATTCACCAAAAATTGATCACATTATCAATCATAACATTAATGTACAGTGTGTCAAAATTGAAAGTGTGAGAAACCTAGAATTAATCTGAACAGTAAGGGGGGTGTTTTGTGACAACCAAATACAAACAGTAAAGGGTTAATGAGGTAGTTCATCTGGTGGTTTATTTTGACAGATCACTGACAGTGCCAAGTGGAAGGAGTCAGCCCTGGGAGCCATGAAGGAGCAATGTAAGGAGGCTGTCAAGAACGATCCGAACCTCCCATCAGAAACCGTCAAAAAGATCCAGTCAAACATGTGTCTGAATGAATGCAGCAGCAGGGGAACATGCATTAATGGTATTACTATATTTCATGTAGCAGTTAAAATAATCAAAATAACAACACAGGTGTCACATATCAAAGGTAAATGAACTGATCAAATGATGAGAAAAAAAAAATAAAAATAAGCATTAAAACTTATTATGCACAGATGTTTGCCTGCATTCTCACAATATCCAGGTTATTTATCCTAACCCAAAAAGGATGGCAGCAGATTGAGGTTATGCAGTTTCTAACTGTATCGTTTTGCCTGTAAGTAACTTGGAATGGAATGGCTTTACAGGTTATGAAAAAAGGGAAAAAAGGATAATTATATTCTTAATTTTTTTCAGAATCTTTTTAACAGCATGGTAAAAGGTTAAACATATTTTAATCTAGTTTATGGAGTTTGTTTTTATTTTGTATATCAGTTGTTGTCAGCATCATCAATAATCATAATATATCTGTCGACAGAACCATCAATGGTCATTTTGTTACCTGTCACAGCCACCAATGAGTCATTAACAGACATATTGTATTGATAAACTTATAACCAGGACATATCCAAAATGCTTTCTGTTTTTTTCCAAAGGATCGTGTAAGTGTGAGATAGGATTTGGCGGCAGTGACTGCTCTGTTGACAAGGCAGAGCCCCCCTACCTGATGCAAATTCCTGCAGATGGACTGTGTGATACAAGATACACCAACTGTTCCTCCACACGGGTGTATGGAGACTCATTTCTCAAGTCACCAAATCTGAAATGTAAACTCCAGCCTGTTGAGGTAAATATTAAAGTTACAATCTCAATTACTCCAATACAGACCCTCGTGGTTTCTCCTATTTATTTTGTTTTTTCTCTTGGTTACCTTTCCTCATGGGTCACCTGGGCTAAATATTGTTTAATAAAAAACATCTTATGACAGTTGCTGGCAGTGATATCTTGTAACGTGCACGTTATCAGTTGATAATGTCACATGATATAACAAAATATTTGTTTCACTTTCTCCCTTAATAGAGGTTTGACACATGAAAGTAATTGGGAATACCACCTTCATTTAATTATTCTCAACCCAGCAGTAAGATTTTTTTGTTAATATCTTAATGAATAAGTAACAAAATTAATTCTGAAAAAAAATTGGGTGTTTTTTAGCCAAACAGTTAAAGGGTAAAATGCTCTGCTTTCACTTATGGTGACCCAGTTCAATCCCTGGTATGGCTATGAGAGTGGTTTATAGTTGTCCGTCCAAGATCTGTGGTTTCTCCAGGTCCCCCAGTTTCCTCCACCTCCACAGACCAACAAACGCCACCATTCAAGGCATTGAGAGTGTCTTGTTAGTTCACTCTGTGAACTTATGCCATGGCGCAGCGTCCACTGTCCACTTCCACCATCTGTTACTAAATATCTCAACAGCCACAGCAGCTGCAGTCATGAAACTTTGCAGAATTAATGATTATGGGATGAATATGCATAAATACGATTTTGGATGGGGCCACCTATGTTGACCTACTTTCTGTGGGCCTAAAAGGTCTTTTCCACTTCTTCAAAGATAAGTCATAAAGTATTCATATTTTGGCCTTCATATAAAGTTCCTGAGAGGAAGGGGAATAATAGTATCCCCTAAAAAGTTTTCCGCCGCCGCCGCCGCCGTGTTTGTTTCCAGAAAACTCCTCTGAGACTACTGGACAGATTTTACCAAAACTTACACCAATTATCGGGTAACATGTGAACTGGTGCCTAACCAATTGGCGTTAACCTCTGACCTTTCCTTCCGCCCAGCGTCAATTTATGAGTCTGTTTCCACACATAAACCCACATATCTTGGGAACCGTTTGACTGATCAGGAAAAAAATTTTGTACAAATGTAGCCCTTGGATAGCTTTATAACATACACAAAAAATGGTGGCGCCACCTGCAACCATGTTTGCACAGTGTCCATCTGTTCTTCTGCCTTGGGTTAAAATCACTCATAACTCTGCAGTGGTTTGACTAATTCACTTGAAATTTGGCATGCGTATACATCCTGGATAGCTTTCTTGATTTTATGACAGGTGGCACCACCTACATTCCATTTATGCTGCAGACATCCAAGCTCATCTCTTGGGAACCGTTTGATTGGGCCAATGTTTTGCATGTGTATAGATCTCGCATAGCTCTTTATCATACGCAAAACTGGTGGCCCCACCTGCAACCATTTTTGCACAGCGTCCGTCTGTTTGTCTGCCATGGGCTTAAATCACTCATATACATGTAGTGGTTTGACTGATCTGCCTTAAATTTTGCATATGTATACAACTTGGACAGCTTTCTGGATTTTGTGGTAGGTGGCACAACCTACATACACATTTCGGCTGCAGACATCCATGCTAATATGCAACACTTCACTCTATTTCCCCTTGCCACTCAATCCATGCCTCACTTGAAGTCACTTCACCTGTTCCACTCTGATTTTGGCAGATACCCGTATTCTAGTTTGAGTATAAATTCAGGCAAGTCATTTATAAGATTGCGTCTCTATGGAAGTTCAAATTGTGTCGATGGCAAAATTTGACAAGTTGATGTGTTTCCATACATAATGTATTGTCTGTTACCAAATATCTTAGGAACTGCTGCAGCCTTCAGTTTCAAATTTCAGGAATATTGATCATGTGACTGCTAAATGATTTTGACCTGCAGGTGGCACCACCTGTGTTGACCTCCTTTCTGCAGGCTGTAATGGTCATTTCTGCTTTTTCCAAGATATGTTATAAAGTATTAATATTGTGGCTTTCATATCATAATCAGCAGTACCTTAGAGGAAGGGGAGTAATTTGATTATAAATTTAGTCAAGCCATTTTCAAGATGGCGTCTCTACAGAACTTCAGATTGTGTGGATAGAAAAATTTGACAACTTGATGTGTTTACAAACATGATGTATTGTCTGTTACCAAATATCTGAGGAACTGCTGCAGCCTTCTGTTTCAAATTTCACAGGAATATTGATCATGAAGAGCTACTTTCTGCAGGCTGTAATGGTCTTTTCTGCTTTTTCCAAGATATGTCATTAAGTATTTATTTGTTATAATCCGCTAAAAAGGAGTCTCCTCTGAGACCCTTAGACCGATCTTTCCGAAACCCTGCATAGTTATTCCCTCAACTAATTAGTTGTGTGTAACAATGATGGGTGGCGCCACCTGCAATCCATTTCGTGCAGTACAAACCTGGGTGTCTCAGCAGGGGTTATAAGTATTGAGCTGAAATTTGGCAAGTCCTTGTATCTTGGACCTCTCAATCTCGTAATTGAGACTTGTGGCGCCACCTATAATACTTTTTGCTTAGCGTCCATCTCTAGATTTGCCATCTGTTCTTCTTAGTGGTTGTTCAGTGTAATGTGTTGGAATTGTGCATGTCCATAGATACTCGACACCTCCATCTGGTAAACAAGACTGGTGGTGCCATCTGCATTCGTTTTCCCATGGCATCCATCTGTACATTTTCTTTGGTGAAAATTGTTCATATCTCAGAAGTGTTTCAAGGTATTGGTCTGACAATTGGCATGTGAATCCATCTTGGAAAATTTTCTCATAAACCCGACAGGTGGCACCTCCTACCTTGTGCAATAGGACAGTGTCCACTTTGAAAGGAATGAAAGGTATTTTCACATTCACTTTTTTCTTTCTTAATCACCTGCCATCGTCCACAGTAATTCACAGAGTGAACATTAGACCCCAGGGTCTCTTGTATTAGTTATTATAACTGGTGTACAACAAATTTAAAATAAATATAGCTTCTATATATAAGGACGACTCTTTTTTGCTAACATTAAAGGCTGCTCAGCATTAAGGAGGTGTCTGTGGGTTTGGTCACACATATGACACACATTAAAACTTTTTATTATTTTATAAACAAATTTGTCCTTTTGCCTCCAGGTAAACAATCAAGGTTATACTGTTGTGAAGAAACAGCCAGTGGTCGGGAACGCAAGGTTTATCAACTTTAATACGGTGGAGTGTGACACCCCGGTACCTCACAAGTACCTGCTGCACATCAGTAATAACGGTCAGAACTACAGTCACCCACTCCTGTTTATTGGCTACGATTCCATATGTTACGAGTGTAGTTCAGCCAACTTCACGTGCGTACGCAAGGTAAGCCCAGCATGTTTGTTTTTTTAAGGCCTGTTTATGAGGGGACGTATTATTGTATACCCACAGTCCATCATGCCGTCTGTCAATCCGTCCATTAACTTTTAGTGTCGCAGCAATAACTTACTGGGGTATTGATGGATTTTCACAAAACTCATCATAATTACTGACCAATTGATTATCTCACCCGGGTTCAATCATGGGCAGAATCCATGCATATTTAATAAGGTCACAGGTCACTAGGCTACTTTGTGGTGTCACCATGATAACTTGTGAGGAATATGGTGGATTTTGATAAAACTCAACAGAAATATAAACCAATATAATATCTTGCCTGAGAGTGATTTCCAGCAAAATCCAGCATATATAATGAGGCCAGAGGCCATAAAACTTTGGTGGCACCATTGTGACCTACCAAAATCTTTTTGATTTGATGACACTCATTATAAATATTTACCAATAGAGTTTCTCACCTGAATTACATTCTCAGCATATTCTTTAAATTTTTACAAATTTTTTGGTTTATTCTTGAGACCTTCAAATGAAATGGTTGTTCTTTAACAGGGCACAAAATGTTTAGCCTAGAATCTTCCAACTTGACATCCAGGGAGGTCCATAAAAAATCTCCTTAGAAACCTGGAACAATGTCATTGTGACCTATTTTCTGCAAGCTGTGTGAAAGAACATGATTTTATCATTCTGTTTGTCAGAAGGGCACAAATGGTAGCTGATGGATATAGAATAAGGTCACTTTAATCTGTATCTAAGGTCTATGGCAAAATGCATAAATTTTACCCATTATTCAAGGCTCCTTGAATTCAGCTGAGTGTCATGGCCCATGGGCCACTTGTGATTTAATTTTATTTCCTACACATTTAACACTGTGTTTGCATTGCATGGAAGTAATAAAGATGACAATTTTTATCACAGAACTATATAGGAATTGAGGAATCTCTGTTGGGGGAGGAGGATGGGTAACAGTATTTCTGTTCCATAAAAATTCACATCACAGATGTTTCAATGCCTCTACAGTTATCGTATTACAAAGGTGACTCCATTGATTAGACTTGCACTATGTGACTTTATGCAATATGGTCTTGTCATACACAGATTTTTCATGATATGGTAGGAATTTGTAGATCATGCCTCCACCATGGATCTGTACAGTATTTTAGCGAAGCATAGGAAATGAAATAAAATTGTTATTTTTAAAATTGTGGTCCACTTAAGATGACTTATTGGCATATTGCAACTTTTATTTAGGATATTGCAGTGTAAGGAATTTTTGCAAATAATCACAGACAAATTGGACAGTTGTATACAATTGCAAAATGCTCGTCAGAACAGACACTGTCTGGTCAGTTGAAGGAACCTGTGGAATATGAGGGGTCATTCTTAAATGCAGTAGAATAAAATGTCATTTTTTATTTATTAGTTGTAGTTTCATAGCAAACCACAGATAATTGTAGCATACTACAGCAAAGTAAAGCATAGATAATCATAAAAAAAATTGCACAATTTAAGGCCTGCATCAGGTTACAGAGTGACTGTACTTTCTTAATTGTTACAGCCCAGCACGTGTAAAGTAGACCACATTTGCTACAGAGAAGGTGAGACAATGCCAAATAACAAGTGCATGGTGTGTCGTGGCCAGGAATGGACTACAGATGAAAGTAAGGTCATCGTATACCTCAGGGTTAAAGTTCATAGATACAAGTTAAAACAGGATTTTTATATGCATAAAAGTAAATGATATTAAAGTATAGTCTATTATCTATTTAATTTTTAATCCTGCTGACTAGATAAAGTGTTACTGTTTTTTTCCTTTTCCCTTTTTTTTACATAATAAATCTGGTACTATTATAAAAATTTCAAGATACAGTGGAACCCCGCCTTGCGACCACCCCACAATTGCGACCACCCCACAATTGCGACCACCCCACAATTACGACCATTTTGCTTGGTCCCGATTTTTTTTAGTTTATTTATGTTAAAAAATGACTCACAATATCAACCACCCGTGAATTCAGAAATACGACCAGATTTCCTGGCCCCAGCGCTAATGCTACCCCGCTAATGCGACCACCGCCGAGAAGTACTGAAACAACATTTGTCACAAGACAATGGCTGCGTCTTGTCACAGGCGCCTTAACGGAAGATCAAAGCAGGTAACAAGGTTTCTTAAGCCGAGTGTTAATCTGGTCCCGCATATCTTCCCGACTCGGTGTCTTCGCTGAGACTCGTTGAGGTGTAGGTTATAGATCAAAGAGGGTAAACATCGGCCTGATTACTTAATGAGCCGGTCTGACCTGGGGTCAGTTGCTAATTGCCCCTCAGTGATCACCTGTATTACAGCTACCCTAAGTGTGGGGTTGCGGGCTTAATATTTCAACTCATCACATATTGTTAGATCCTCATTGGTAAAATTAACGCTCTAGTTAATCCCAAATGTGTTCATACCTTACTGACACTGAGTATTGAGCATTCAGTAAAATGTATAAATAAAGCTTGCATGGGGAGAAAATCCCTCACATTAACTTGCCTTTTCTGATAGATCGTTGTCAGTTTATTTCTCTACTGGTTAAGTGTGCATTTAAATTGCTTGCTGTTAGGCAACCATGCCTCTGAAAGAGCTCTCCTTGAAGGATAAAGTGGCGTTAATCAAGGCGGCAACACCACGCGCAGTCAGCACCAAATGGCTCAGCAGTTTAGCATCGGGAAAACTCAAGTGCACGAATTTATACTCAAGCGGAAGGCTAAATATATGACAGCCACATATTATGTTCAATATGCATTCAGTAGGTTGTAATCGCATTGCCTTAGTGTTATTATTTGTTAATCATCAGTCACTACGTATGTGTACATGTATATTAATTTTTATCATGAATAAATATGTTCAGCTACACACACACACACACACAAAATTCATAAATAATAAGGGTCCTCCACTAAGTAAAATATTTTGTTATAATTCACATTAAAGATATGCAATAGATAAACTCTGATAAACATTAAATATCAGCGTGTTATATGCGACCACGGTAAGTTTCACTAATACGACCACTTCCAAATTACGACCACTTTGCTCGGTCCCCAGGGTGGTCGTAATTGTGGGGTTCCACTGTAACTATATATATATTTGGTGTCAACTTTTGTAATAACTTCAATATACATGTTAACAGAAAAACAAAATGAAATCCTATGATATTATTCATCTTTGAACAAGTCTGATATGCATGCTTATTTTTATTCTCATTTGTAAGTTTGAAGAAGAAGATATGATGCAGTGCCATGAAAATGATCTGAAATGGTAAAAATGCCCAAAAAGTTTATGTTGAAATTGTGATCTTGTGCACATTTATTGGAATATAAGAGTGAAAATTAATATGCATATTGCAAAGTTCTGCTCTCTAGATACAATGTCCTTTCAATTTTAATGAAATATTACTTGCAGGTCCTGAGTGTAGGCAGAATCCTGATGCACGGCCACTAGACTGGCATGAAGCTATGTATGGTATTGTCGGGGGGTCTGTCGGGGCCCTGATTGGTTTAGTGGTGGGGATCCTTCTGTATAAATTCTGCTGCAAGAGGTGAGTTCCTTTTTAATATGTTTATCATATGTGCTTTTGATTCCTTTCACATACAGTAGAACCTCACAATAGACCTTACCCAACTCCCGCCACCTGGTGGTGATGAATGACACTGAGTGTTTGGGTCTATTACACTGACAGATGAAAATTATACTCAGTCATATTTCCATTGATAAATGTGAAAATTCTACCATATATTTATCTATAAACCACCTGTTTTAGCCCCTAGCTTACATTACATTTTATTTGACAAAACTCGCAGTGCTGACTAATAGAACCTGCACACAGCAGACAATCCTTGAGTGCAGTTATATGATGCATTATAATGAAAAAGTCTATTCTGGATACAGGCTGGACCTGGGACTAAGCCAGTATAACAGAAGAGCCCGAATACCTTCAATCTTCTAGTCAGGCTAATGGAGGTCCCTTATACTTCCAAAGATATATGAACCTCACAAAACAGTCAACTAAACTAATACGACTTAAATTTGTTTGTGATAGAGGATCAAACAAAATATTGGCAAATTATAATTTCAATGGTTGCATGTAATTATTCAAAAGAATTTAGTCATCTGATTGTAACCAAGAAATACCCAAATTGTCAGGTCACAAAGAGAGGATTTCCTAGATTTTGATTTATGCGGGGATATATGTATATATTATCTAATTTACATTCAGGAACTAGTTTACATTTTGTTAACTGCTAACCTTTTTTTTATCTACAGGGACAAAAGGGAACTAGTATGTCAGGTATAAGAATAAAACCCAAAGCAATCTCAATAAATGTTAAAATTACATGTTTATTGCCCCCCGCCATCACCAATGGTGCCTTTGGTGGGGAAATAGAAATGGTGAGGGTCTGTCCGTCCTTCACACATTTGTTAACACAATAATTCGAAAAGAATTTGAGGTACACTCACCAAACTTGCAGCATTGATGCACCTTATCATGGGCTAGGTCAAGTTCAAATATGGATGACCTTGATGCATTTATCAAGGTCACAGTGGCAATAATGCTTGAAAGATTTTTACACAATAACTTGAAAAAATTTGTGGTACAGTCACCAGACTTGCAGCATTGATGGACCTATTATTATGGGGTTGGTCAAGTTCAGACATGGATGACCTTGATGCATTTTTCAAGGTCAGCAGGGATAGAAGCTAAAATGATGTTAAAACAATAACTTGAAAAGAATTTGTGGTACAGTCACCAAACTTGCAGCATTGATGTATCTCATGAAGGGCTAGGTCAAGTATGAGTATTGATGACCTTTATGCAGTTTTCAAGGTCACAGAGGTAATCCTGTTGTGTGACATTTGCCCAAATCAAATTTCATACATGTATCAACAACTTTTTTCTAAATATTCCCCCATCAGTCAGGGAACATACTTGATCTGTTCCACAGATCAACTTTTCCCTTGTTTTATAATTAGTGTTTTTCTAACAGCATTATAATGACATACTGTTCATTTGTAGGAAATCTACAGCAAATGAAGGGATGCCGCAAGACACACTAGATAACCTCCCTGACCGACCAATGGGAGATTACCGTCTTCATCGAAACCGAAATCTACCAGAGTTCGGTAACATTGACGAGGATGTACCTTTTCCACCATCACCAAGGCATGGAATTCATGAACAGTGGGGGTATGCTAACAATGGCAGGGGTGTGGAAAATGGTGTTGATGATACAACTTATTTCTGATGTCATGATAAAGAAGACTAAAAAATGTTATAATGCAGCATGAGGCTAAGAAGATCCTTAGTCAGAAAAAGAATACACAATTATCTATTGTGTCATATGGGCTCCTAAACACTGCCAAAGAGTCTGTAAGTTACATGACCTAGGAAAGTCACATGATACTCATTACAAAGGTCACATGACCATAAAGCTCCCATGATGTCGTCCAGGTCAGTCACATGATCTGTGCATTGGAGAAGCATAATATGAACAAGACAGCTGTGGTGACATCTGTTTGCAGAAAGATGACTGTGATGAAACAGAACCTCTACAGTTGCTGAAGCAGAACTTGAAAAATAAGGTGATACTCGAGGAGAGAATGATGTCCTTCATCAGTAAATCTCTGTGTGCCAAACATGAAAAAGTGACAATCGCCATGTATTAATAAAACACTAGCAAGCATCGAGTATACTCCATTTACTAGTTCCCCCCTAGGATCACATAGTAACTATCACATAGCCTTGGTTGTTAATTTATCTACCCTAGCTGCACCTGTAGACTGTAGTTATCATGGATGTTGATATTCACTGGTGGTAAGATTCATTACCCTTGGAATTTGATTAATGTGAGCACAGTCGCTTGAATCCCTATTTGTGGTTGTGTACTAATGGAGAAATGGATGAGACTGAGCACTATGTATGAGTATATAGTAGTGCCTACTTCGTACGGAAAAAGCATGTATCAGTATAGAGGGGTAACATGCACTAGTTCTTCCCATTTCCCCCTGAAGTAGGGATTCGAGTGACTGTGATGTGAGTCCTGTATATTGATGTTCATTCTTGCATGTAATATTGCACCTTTCCTCAGTGATCAAGCATGTGTTGCATATAACCATTTGCAGTTTTCACATAAGATGAGCCCAAGCTTTCAGGTGTTTTCAGGTTAAATCTAATACATGTCATAGGCTCAGACATGAAAAAACCTCATCATAAAAGATAAGTTTGCTTTTACTTTGTTTAATTGAGATATGACTAAATATAACATATCTTAGTCCATGTAATGAACTAGCCCCATTTAATCAAATTCTATGTTATAAGGCCCTGGCAAATATTCTATCTCACATCTGTACAATGAGAGTTTCAACATTATAAGCCTCAGACTACACACCACTCAATGCCCTTGTAACCTTTGTCTAAGGTATTATTATTACCCCATGCCATCACGTCACTCTTCAAAGTGTTGTTTTAAAAAAAAAGGTAACAAAAGTACCTCGAGTCGGCGAGGCTCCCAGAGGGGTATGCAGAATTGTTGTAGAAACTCTTAGTGTGTGGATATCAGACTCAATATTTGGGCCTAGTCTTCATTTTAAGAAACAATTTTGATTTTTATGAAAAAATATGGGTGGTAAATCCATAGAACAATAATTTTTGTGTGGCCTTTTAGGAAGGTTTTAAATGCTTCGTATGTGGCATCAGTTTCCCCCAGTTACCCTTCTGTTTCATACTTAAAAGAGCTACTATTTGTAAACATCATGAAAAAGAATTTAAAAGTTCATACTAATTTTTAGCTCAGCTGACTAAAAATCTTCCGAGCTTTAGCGATGGTCCTTTATTCGTCATCCAGGCGTCCATCCATCAACATGGCATATTTTGAACTGTTAGACTTTCATAGAAAAATTAGGCCTATTACTATTTTTATCCTTATTCCATCATTAAATGGTTTCAAGCTACAAGTTTCAAATATTACACAGTGCAGATGCAGTGTATACTTCATTGGCTTGTTATAACTTACTAATCAAATTTAGTTTTATGCTCATTTGAAAATGGAAAATTTTAATTTTTACAGCATTTTATTTCAGTTCATAAATTATTAAATGTTTATTATAATTCAGTTCATGATGTTCATTAATCTATAATTTACAGGATTTCATAAGTTCCCAGTGGATATATTTACATGCATATTACAGTCACTTAGCTGAAATAGTTAAACTTTTACAAATACATGTATGTGATCATGTAGTCCATAAAAGTTCACAGTCATCACAACCAATAGGATTTAATACAAATATTCTCAGAATCAATTTCAGCTGAGCGCTGTGACCAAAAGGTCCCTTGTTTACAAATTCCTTTCATTGTTAGTTTCTTGTCAGACGTAATTAATGATATAATTGCCAGAATGCTTAGGACTTGCAGTAAATAAATTAATGATGTCTTCTTACCAGGCCAGTGAGTTTTCAAATAATGCTCACAAATAATAATGAATAATTTTTTAACAAACCTGTTAATTGACACAAAGTGAACAGTGCCTTCCCGTAATGCAATGGCAGATGTATTCTTATGATGCTCTGCAAATGAGCAATACAATAAGTCTTCCTATATTATGAATATTTGATAAAATGCCTTCTGATAATACTCTGAAATCTCATAATATATAGATTTTCTTTTTTACTAATTCACCTATACATAACTGTTTATTGAACAACAAGAAATCTAGATTTGTACAACTTATAAGCTGAGGAAACATTGTCACTATTTTTTATGTATTGTATCTGCAGAATGTTTCTTGTTGAATCTCATCAAAATTAAATATGAGGCATTCTTTCACAAGTATTGGGGATTGGCTTTTGAAAAAGTTGAGCCTTTTACAGCTTGATGTACATAAACTATTATGTTTTCATCTGATTCAAAAGTTTATTGATTGAGTAAAATTAATTTACCTTAACACAATTGCATGATATTTTATTAGAATTGACTGTTTAATATACACATATACATGCAGCATAACCATGACTATATGCTATGGGTTAAATGCAATTAATAAAACATGACATGGTTTGAGAAAATATAAACATGAAGAGTCATGTTTTTTATATTATGAACATATTTAAATATCTTTCACTTTCAATTACCATCATGTTATATAGATAATGTATAAATTTAGGATTAATCTGCTAGATATTGCTTATTTGCTCGTGCTTAGTATAATGTATAAGCGTTATGATATTTGTAATATTTCCATGATTTGCCAAGGGCTTTAACATTACTTCACCTTTTTCACATATTGTAGTTGTATCAACTAGTGAAGTGTCTTTGAGGAAATATTATTTAAATGTATATAATTCATAAAAACTCAGTACAGGAAAAATTAAAATTAACTAAAATTAGGGAATTTTTTATTGAACATTTGCACTGTAAGAGGGAGTGACTTGGTTGAAGCAATTATAGTTATACTCACATAACTCATATGGTCTTTGTCTAGTCAACCAGCAGTTATTCGGTGTCCATATACATACTCTTTATAATAAGAGTACCTGTGTTTTAATATTAGGTGTTATTGATTTATAAAACTTTGTTATTAGATCTGTTCGGTTTCAGTGTTATTTTTAGGGTGTTTTAGCATGCCAAGTAGAAATACCTGTGTTGGTTTTAACCTTTTTATATAGGTTTCTTGTGTTTAAACAAAACTGGAATTTGTTTATTAATTTACCTTTAACTCTAGACCTTCCAATGTTTGTACATTGTTATGAAGGTTTATAAACTTATGGTATATTATCTTTTAGTGTTTACAAATTACTATTATATATTATGGGGTTATAAACCTTTAAAGTGGGCCTTCCAGGGTTTGTACATTGTAGTGAAGGGTTTATAAAGAAACCTATGGCATATTATCTAATACGGTTAACAAACACTATTTTGGGTTTATAAACCTTTGTACATTACCTCTGGAATAAGGTCTAATGGTGTTTACTCAGAATCTTGATGGGTTTATATAGGTCTACATGTGTACAAATGAACAAAAGATTTTAAACCTTAATATTGCATATTGAGGGTTTATTTTCCTCTGAGATGATGGTATATAAACGTTTAAGTGTGAAAGTACTTACTAATTGATGTGACAGGTTTATAAACATTGTGAGATATGTATACCATGTAACTTGGTAATACTGCCTGTGTTTACATGCTACAATGGTGCCATTATAATCCTTTGTAATTAGGTCTGTCTATGTTTTGACAACCTGATATGAAAACCATGTCTGCCAGCCTGTCTAGAGATTTTAATTGTTATAAACAGTACATCTATGGTGCTTCTGTACATAAACAAATCATATTTCTACTTGCCCAGCAAGAGAGATATGACAACAAGATGTTATCATGATCTCTTGTTAAATGTTGCCTTACATCATATGCTAATTAAAAATAATTTTTTACTGTTAAGTTATAATGTTCTGTGAATTAATTCGGGAGGAGAACACTGAATAATATTATACCTGACAGAACAAATTCTCCTTACATTTTCTGAATTTGGAGGTTTATCTTACAGACTTCGAGTACGCATGATCAAACTTAGTAGCTTTGTAGGAGATGAAAGTACATTATAATACAAGCCTTTTGCATTCTTACCATATGATTTTCATATTCATTATCATAATCATCATCATTTTCATTATCTTTTTTTAGAAGAAAGGTGCTTGGCTATCACAGTGTGAAATTGTAAATATTATTTGGATAACATTTAAATAGAAATTTACTTAGCATATTGTCAAATAAGGTGACCTGCTGAGGTCAAATTTCATAAAGGTCACATGTTGAGGTAGATTTTCTAAGGAATTTACTAAGCATATTGTCAAATAAGGTGACCTGCTGAGGTCAAATTTCATAAAGGTCACATGTTGAGGTAGATTTTCTAAGGAATTTACCAAGCATATTGTCAAATAAGGTGACCTGCTGAGGTCAAATTTCATAAAGGTCACATGTTGAGGTAGATTTTCTAAGGAATTTACCAAGCATATTGTCAAATAAGGTGACCTGCTGAGGTCAAATTTCATAAAGGTCACATGTTGAGGTAGATTTTCTAAGGAATTTACCAAGCATATTGTCAAATAAGGTGACCTGCTGAGGTCAAAGTTTATAAAGGTCACATGTTGAGGTAGATCTTGTAAGAAATTTATCAAGCATTTTATCAATTAAATAGGTGACCTGCGGCAAACATAAGGGCACAAGCTTGAGGTAGATTGTATATAAAGGTCACATGTGGAGATAGATTTTGTAAGGAATTTACCAAGCATATTGTTATTTAAAAAGTTGACCTGCGGAGGACATTGGTCATAAAGGGCACAAGCTTGTTAAAATAATTAAAAGCATATTGTCAAATAGGGTGACCAGAGGTCATAAAGGTCACCTGCTCAAGGACATGCTGCCTTGTCATGGACAGTAAATGTTAACTGCACTAGCACCTTAGATGACAGCTTAACTAGCTACAAGATGTTATATGGATTTTAATTATTTTCTGTGCTAATATGATTAAAAAGCGCTGTTATATACCAAATCAACTGCTTCCTTCAACTGTTTATAAATAACTGTCTTATCTTCAGACATTGGAAGTCCTTCAATAAATTTGTTTATTTCAAGAATTATTTTATCAAAAAAAGTAATCATGTTTCATCATCCTATTATTTTAATTACTTTTTGTGGGTTGTAGAAAAAGAAATTAATATTTTGGTATCAGATGCTTTCAAATGATTTACATGATGGCCACATTTAAAAATCTATTTATACAAAATATATCAGTTTGTATAGATGTATGTATACTGTTGATCCTCTCAAAATTGGATAGGTGAATGCAAACAGAAGGATATATTGCATAATAATATGTTTATAATTGAAAGTAGCATATGAAGAAAGCATGTGTTGGAGTAGATACATGTTACATGATGTTGGTCATTGGTGCCGAAGTTACAGTTAAATGCTTGATTATAATTACTGAGATATTAAGATTATTGATATGCTTGTTTTATAAAGATTTATATTATGGCTGGAGTAGTCACCAGTCAAGTGTTCTGTATATTATTATTTCAATAAATACGTACATTTTTATGTATTAAGCTGTTGTAATATGATTAAAACTATGTGAAGTGTTGTGCTTGGAAGACTGCATACTCCTGTTTGTAATTTGGAGTTTGTTGTATAAGGTCCTAAAGACCTTTGACAAGTTTTTGAGGCATTTTAAATGCCTGTCATATGACAGGAGTATTATAGTAAACGCGCCGTCCATCTGTCTGTCCCTTTGTTTACGAGTGTCACTGGGGCTTTACCAGGGCTTTTATGGATCTTCACAAAGCTCACCATAACTACTTACCAATAGATTATCTCATCGGATTTCAATAACAGGCAACATCCATACATATTTAACAGGGTCACTAGGCTTCTTTGTGGTGTCGCCATGAGAACGTATGAAGAATATACAGGATTTTGATCAAACTCATCAGAAATGTTAGTTAATAAAATATCTCACCTAAGTTTGATTTCCAGCTAAATCTCATACTTGATGAGGTCAAGCTAGGTCACTGCACTTTGGAGGCACCTTGGTGACTTACCAAAAATCCTATGGAATTTCATGAAAATCATTATACATATTAACCAATAGAGTTTCTAACCTGAATTACCTACTCATCAAAATTTATATGATTTTATGAAGTCAGAGGTCACCAGATACATGACGGTGTATTATGCCAATTGTGGTGCTCTTGTGGCTTTTGTCATGTAACCCAAGATAACCATGGAGTAGACATGCTACCTGCATAGAACTGGTCACAAGTCAGTGATGTAAGACTCCTTGAAGAAACTAAAAAATAAATGTAGTTTCAAGTCCATTTTGTCATGGCCTTGGACATGAACTTGAACTTGATAGTCCTGGACTCAGACTTGTACTTTAAGTTAGCTTTTAGAAATGAGGCCGAATCCATAGCAGGTCCAGTGAAATGGGGAAAAAGTCACTGAAGACCTGATGTTAACACTGATTTGTGTGAACTATTGACAGAATATTTATATATGAATTATGAGACCACTTTGAATTTTTTAGCTCAGATGAAAGTAAACTGAAGTATAGGTATGGCACTGTGTCCGTCATCCGGCTGTCTGTCCTGGAGTCTGGCCGTCCATTAGCAGGGCACAAATCGTTACCACTGACCCTAGAAACCTGTTACCAAAATATCCAAGGAGGTCAATAAAGAATCTCCTTGGAAACCAGAGATTAGGTCACTGCAAGCTATATCCACTGAGCTTTGGGGCTTGTATGAACCCCTCCCCCCCCCCCCCCCCGAAAAATTGAAAATTTTATACAAAACCTCCAATATTTTGATAATTAATGCATGGATTGTCATGAATCTTGCCTTGAATATTGACCATGACTAGTTTTGTCAGTTCCCAAAAAGTGGTGGAACCACCTGTATTTTAAGCTCAGCTGACTATAAGTCATCTGAGCTATAGTTGTGGTCCATGGTCCGTCGTCCGTCAGTCTGTCCTAGATGTGGCACGTTTTGAAACCTTAAGACCTGGGAATCCAAAATTCAGCATAATGTAAGATGTCTCCAAGATCTCCTACCAAGCCGAAAACTGGGTCATTGCGACTTCGTTCCTTTGAGAAATTAAGGAAAAACCTGAATTTTTTATTAAAAACCTATTTTTTCAGTTTCTCAGCTGTAATTACATCTGGTGTCCCAAAACCTGGTGTGTTTATTGATCACTAGTGGATGCCCTATAGTAATCACCCTGTCAGTCTGTCTGTTTGTCTGTCCATCAGTCCATCCACACAAATTTATTTCAAGATGATAACTGCAGGTTGGATTGAGATATGGATTTCAATTTGAATTGTGTATGGGCCACCACTAAAGCAAGAACCCTTATGATTTTTGGGTCATGAGGTCAAAGGTCTAGGTCACGGGACCCACTTATTTTTAAAGATTATGGCTGGGTTTTAAGCCAAGCATTCATCCCAAACCTTCCACTTTGCGCATATAGCTCAGCTGCAAATAGGGAAAGAACATAAATGAATTTTGGGTCACAAGGTCAAAATCACAGGAGCCATCTGTTCACATATTTGTTTCCAGATGATAACTCCAGTTTGGTTTTACATATTGATTTCAAACTTGATTTATGTATGGCCCACCACTTAAGCAAGAACCCTTATGATTTTTGTGTCATAGGGTCAGAGGTCAAGGTCACAAGGCCCATCCATTAATTCACAAATTAGTTTATGGATGATAACTCTGGTTTGGATAGATAGATTGACTTCCTAGTTTATTTATTAATGACCCACCCTTTAAGTATGATACATTTTGATTTCCAGGGTCTTGAGGTCAAAGGTGAAGGTCACAGAAGCCTCATCTGTAAAAAAAGATTGTGGATGAACTGTAGATCAAACTTGTTATAATTATAAAATAATTTGATTGGACTCCCAACTTCATTCTCAAATACTCAGACTCAAAGGTAGACTTGGAATTATGGAATCAGACTTGGGACTCGTATAGTCTGGAATCAGACTTGCACTCAACTTACAAGGACTTACACACATATATATATATATATATATATATATATATATATATATATATATATATATATATATATATATATATATATATATATATAAATAAAATCAACAAAAAATGCTGTTCAATCAGGCATATTAAAAATCTTTGTATTATATCATACAGTATTGATATTGGTGGATGAAAAGTTTCTTCTCTCATGCATTTTGCAGTTGGTCTAGCATGGTCACATGATCATAAGAATGATAAAAAATTTACTGTGTAATCTCCCCTCAATGAAAAATGGAAAAAGCATTTCATGGAATTTACTTTACTGTTGTAAAGTAAGATTCTATATGCACAAAATGTGTATCTGACATTTTGAATGTGGATAAAAATTGACACTGACTAGATAAGTGAGATTCCATATGCACAGATCAAGCATGCAGAATCAGGCAAACTAACATGTAGTAATTTTTGCAGGTTCTGCAAAAAAATATGCATGTTGCTGGTACATATGAAATCTCTCAACAGGCATTCTGCATACCACATTGTGCATATGGAATCTTAACTGTAAACAGGGAAAATAAGGGGTAAACGTAATTAAGATAAAGTGTATAATAAATGAGAAAAAAAAATGCAAGTGAAAAGTATCTCAAGACAAAATAAATGATAAAGCTTTATTATCACCAAAATATCACCAAAGACAATAATTAAACACTGATATCCCTCTCTGCATATATTTATATTTATAACCCTCTTTGTATACTCCGATTGAAAGGTTGGATGGACATTTTGTTATCACACGACTAGAATATAAAAAAATTTCAGTAAAATTACATGAACAATACATTTCACTTTATACATCAGCAGTATAATTTAAAATATTAATATATGAAGCATATGATATCACAACCCAATTGTGGCAATAAATCTGTATAAATATATGATACACACCACTGATACGGATTAAAAGCAGTCTTATCACTTATGGTCCCACTTTTTGAAAGGGCTAGCTATACTTGTACAGGGTCACAATTTGTTTAAAATATTAAGAGGCTGATAAATTGATATATAATTATTCATATCAAATGTGCTGTAATAATTCTTTTTCATGTTATAAAGTCAATATGTTTGATACAGAATAAAGTGAATATTATACAATATATAACATTACAATTTCATTTATACAGTTCCTGAATACATTCATATACATGTACTATCTTCAAGTACTTTGGCACATGAAAGCTTTCAATGACTTTGTCTTATTTCAAACATATCACAACTTAAGTAATACTAGAAAGCCATATCCAGATCTCAAGATTTTAAAGATTATAAATATATCAGGTTACATAATATATATACTCTGCATACAGATACAGATCTCATCAACACAGGCAAACAGATATACTTTTGATACATGCAAGGTTTTTCAGTCATACAGATTAGACTGAAGGAAGTCTGATACAACAGAGAGGACTTTAGTCTTCACTTTGTGTATATATTCTTACAGTGAAACCCCTATCAACAGCTATTCTTGTAAATGACCACCCTGCTTTTATGACCAAATTTTGGATCCTGGGTTGGGCAGTTCATGACATTTTTAAGGTCTAACATAAATTACATTAATAGTTCACTGAAAGTAACACACTGTTTCTGACAATCCTATAGGTGTTTATATTTTCATTTTTCACTACATACAGATTGTAGTGTATGTTTGTGTGATTTGTTATTACACTTCATCACCTCTTAAATCAAATGCCTTAATCATTTAAACAGTGACTGATACATGGAGTTCTAAAAGATTTACTGACAGATGAAGAAACAAATACAGATAGGGACACATCATTGCAACAATAGGCACCTCATTCACTTTGGCTTTACATGTTCATAAAGTTGTATTTACAGTAAAATGACATCCATGTATACTTTATAAACTTATTAACTTCGCACCGTGCCATATAAAATAGGCTATTAATATTGCACCAATTAAAACTTGACTTAGACCACACTTTGGCTATCACAACTGACCCCTCAAATAGCCTAAGAGATTCATCCCAAGGACTCTTTCACAATGATAACATTAAATAGCTATACATGTAGAACCTTTAAATACAGGTACAATTACATGGCAATTCATCAGTGCTCATTTGAAAGGTATCACTATATTCCCAACCTTTGTTAGCTGTTATTCATATCTCTAACCATAATTCTCTGTGAACATCACAGCTGATATTATATAATAAAAATCAGACTATACACAGCTAAGTTAACTTTGGTTTATCATTTAAAAACAAGAAGTGATATTAATACTGAATATCCTGCATTTTCTTATATATTTAAATTTATTCTTAACAGCAATGATATGTAATAGTCATGGTTTGCAGAGGGCAGTAGACTCTTCTTAAACACACTTTGTACAATTACACAAATATCACAAGAAAATCAAGCATTCTGCACTTCTGTTAATGTTAAGTACTTTTTTAACATTTTGTTTCACGGCAATGATATGCATTTGTCATGGATTCTAAAAAGGCAACAAGCAGAGTGTATCTTTGCCTAAACAATACATATGCATAACACACATAATGAAAATTATATTTTCATCACAAAATTGTTAATTTTGCTTGCATTTCATTTAGAAATACACATCTTCCCTTTACCTTTGTCGGGGGGGGGGGGGGGGGGGGGGAGGATTTTAGAAAAGGCGAGGGGGGGGGGGGGGGGGACTTACCACCCTGGTACATGTAAATGTGTACTGGAATTCTAACAGACTTTATAGATAACTCTCACATGCAGAAGTATAGACAAGAATATAGGACAAGATGCAATATCCAGCCCTGCTTTTTGGTATTAAGGGTGTATAATTTCATTTCACAGATTATTTTAGTTTGAAACAGGGGGCACACCCTCTCCTCGCCCCCTCCCCCAATCCACCTATGATTGTCTGTACTCCAGTCTTGCTCAGGATCAAATCAGTCTGCATTAACATATTACACAGGTAAAATATGATTGTGAGATAGCACTGGTAAGTCATCCCAATAAGTAGCAAAGATCCATGTTTTATTTTATCACTCTTTTAACTTCTACCATCATCCAAAGATAGTAAATTGATAAAAACGCTCACAGCCTAAGTACATATTAAGTTAAATAATATTTCAAGACTGCATATCAGTGCACAATCAAATTGTATCTCTTACCCCCCCCCCCCCCCCCCCCGACCGACTAGACAATACTGTTAGATTTTCTGTATGGTAAGACCATAAGAAACAAAGAATCTAGGTTGCATCATCTGCTAGTTGAATATACTTTTCCCATATTGCAGGAATGATATATAAATCTGAAGCTCATTTTATGTTTTCCTTACAAGATTGAGATTCATTAAGTCACTAGGCCCAGCACTCTCGATGACACGTACCTGTAAAAAATTAGGCTGGGGTATCTTCCTACCCTTAAAACCTTCTTACATGTAGGACCATTGTCTCCCTGTGATGCTGTCAATGAAGTGATGATCCCACTTCCCCTGTATCACTCCTCTAGATTTTCCAGTTACTTTGCCTCACTGACCAGCATCATCTTCTGCATCTCTCTCATCTCCATCTTCTTCTGCAGCATGCTCCGTTGTTTGGCTTTCTGGTCTTCCTTGAACTGCTTAAGCTCCTCTTGTTCCTTCTCCTGTAAAGAAATCAAGCAAGTATGACAGGGCTCACACATCATCAGTATCATCTCCCATGTGCCCTGAAATGGCATCCAGGTTACACCAAGACACACTGGGACACATCAGGGTGACATCAAGATATATTGGAAACACATCTGGGTAACACCAGGACACACTGGAACACATCTGGGTGACACCAGGAGGATGTGGAAGTGGAGAAGATCTTGTACACATCAGGATATTATTTAACATTTAAACAATTTAAGAATCAGGGTGACACACAAGACATATCTGGTACCATCATGACACATTAATGTGACATCAGGACACAATACCACACTTTGGGATGACATGAGACAACACACTGAGGTGACACAGGTGATGTGTGAGCCAGCCTTAAATTAAAGGTCAGCCTTCAGGGTAGCATATTGCCCCGTTCTCTCATTCTGCTTCACTAAATTACTGTGTGAGAGACATATATATTGGACACCTTTGTGGTACAGTATTAGTTAGCTGAGAATATACTGATCCTGCAGCATAAACAAACAAAAAAACAATTTTTTTGGGGGGGTGGGGGAGGTGTTACCAATTACAATTAGGAACTGAATACTCTAAAAATATAAAATAAAACAAAACCCTCTGAGGGGGGTTTAGCTGTAAAAATATTTGGAAAACAGTGCAAAACAGTAACTTTTCCTTGGTTTGGTGGGAACTGGCTATTATTTTAAACAAGCAGTGATTGCCAGTGGTAACAGGGTAACACAGAGGGGCTGATCCAGATTTAATCCGTGCTGGGGAATCACCAAGGTGAAAGAGTATAGCATGATCAGTGGTGACCTATATGTCCACATATTTAAACACAAGTGATACCAGACATCAGTGAACATTTAGATCCTGAGATAACTTAATAACTTACACTCTGATGCCACCTGATGTCGAGTGCCCTGCGGCCGTCAGCCAGCTCCAGTGAGTAGTTGATCTGCTGTCTTTTGCGTTCCTCAGTCGTCACTGTCTGCTCCACCACCAGGATAATCTTGGCCCACTGTGGGAGGATAACAATGTAGGATAATCATTAAATATCATTTATCATTATCTGAAAGCATTTTATTATAGACACACATCTCTATTACAGACACCTGTGGTCAAAATGTACTGTTTTTCTATTTCAATGGATTCTTTCAGTGGGAATTTGATTAGGTATTTAATTCACATTCAGGAAACCAAAGATTCAACATTAAGTTCCAAATGTCTTAAGGGAAAGACTCATATGCTCTGATTTGTTGAATTTCTGATTGCATACAAGCATTTCAACATGTCCACAGGTCATGTGGACAAAAGCTAATTTGTACAAGGAACGGGAAATGACCAGTCACCATAGAGATGGGAATAATACTTTGGTACATTCATATGTAACCAAATGTTAAGCTTATTGGATGTTTACAAACATTATTATTAATGCAATAGGATGGCTGGCTGTTGCTTTTAACAAGTGTCCCCACTGAAACAGTTCTACCACTCCAATATATATGATTACTGAGTCAATTATTCACAGCTAAGTAAAGATAAGATATACATTTACATACATACCTGTCTCAACCATTCTGTCTGTGTTTCATTAACCATCTGGTAGGTGTTACCCATCATAGCGATCAGCATGTTGACAAGCAGCAGCGTCACCAGGATCATGTAGATCACAAAGATTATCTGCAACAAAATGACACTGCTGTTAATCATGTGTTATACCATACATTCTCTAATACTACATACATCTAAAGCATGTATAAAACGTATCAGTTATGATAATCATGTTACACCATATATTCCTCAATACTACATCTAAAGCATGTATAAAACTTATCGGAAAGATCATGATTTCCTGATTTTCAAACAAATGACCCCATGGGTCATCACACTCAGCTCAATTTATATTAGCAGTTGGAAGTTTTCTGGAAGAAAAATCTTGTATATTTAACTAGCCACTGAAAATGAAAAATTCCATTTTCTTCTTAAGCTGAATCAAAATATACCAAGAAAAAAAGATGAATAATAAAAAATAGATGTGCTAACCTTTGGGGCATTTGGCTCATCAGTTTTACGGAAAGATTCGTAGATATCGGCAAATTCCCCAAGCGACATTATGAACATCCCCATCATGGCCTCAATCGGGTGGTTAAAGATGGTAGTCTCTTTCCCTCGGAATATTACATACATCGCTGTAATACAGTAGAATTTTTGTCAATGGTGGCCTTAATTTGCCTTTTAGAATTTATATACAGACTTTCACAGTGAGGTTTCTTTCAAACTAACCATGAAAAATTTTGTCTAGGCATAAAGTTTGATCAACTGTTGATGGTGGCCCTAATTTGCATAATACACTAACTGCCCAAGATCACAATGAGAAAAACCTGTCTCAAATGTATCAGTGGACCCCTCTGATCACAAATCGGTAAAAGAGGGTTCTTCAACAAATTCATAAATTTGTTATGGAATATATATATAGGCAGCAACTTGACTATTCTATGTGGCTCATATTTGCAAGATTCACAGATTTCACTTTTTCATTGTTTCATGTGGGTTTCATTTTCATGATCCCACCATACAATTACCTACATAGAGCTCTATATATATGATTATATGAATTAATTATATTACATAATATGTACATAAAATTGTAACAACTTGACATGGACCCAAGTGAACACTGAACAAGAAGAAATTATTTTTCACTACTGGCAGATACTTTTATTGACAGATACATTGAAAGATCTGATATAATTTATAAAGGCAATTTTTGGTTAATGGGAAACATACAAGATCTATAGAACCACACAAACAAAAAGGCAATGACAGTATTTGTGTTCTATTTTAATCTCATCAACACTATCATGTTTGGTTAATGACAGTATTTGTGTTCTACTTTTCTCTCAACAACACCATCATGTTTGGTTATGTACCCATGGTATGAATCTTTAGAACTAACCTTGTGAGAATCCAACAACAAAGATGAGATAGATGGTGAAAAATCGAAGCAAATCTGTCCGGATCATCTTGTATATCATCACCACAAAGGGCCCCACAATCCTCAGCCCCCTGAAGAAACATGCAAGTTGATACTGATGCTCTAATTGGTACATTATTCTCCCCTTATTTACACATTAACTCCCTATATTTGTCATATGTTCACGTCTCTAAACATGTTCACTCAAAGATGTTCATACTAAGGCTGTGACTATACATTATCTCACCATACAATATGTAATTCCATATGTCACTCATGATATGATACGAGATATAATTCATTTAATGTGCATTACAGTTTAAGTTCTAGGTTTTTGTTCAACCTTGTTGAATACAAAATAACCAAACCTCCTCACACAAAAGTATTACCAAATTATAATTAACAGTTATTTACTTTCAATCAGCCAATCAGATGCAATTACACTCATTTTCAACTTATGACGTTTCACCTTACATGCCACAGATTTGTTTTTTTTTTTGTTTTTTTTTAAGAATTTATAAATGTGGGACCTTGCTTTTCCCTCACACAACAAAATTCCATCTTTGTAATGATACAGGGGTGATGATACCGATATGATATGGGACTCTGTATCAACATGTATCACCCATTACACCAGTTAATTGTCACAGTCCTGGTTCACACAATCAAGTGAATACACTCTTATAGATATTATTGATTTCTATTCTTAAATAGCACAACTGCATTATGGTTAAGATCTTGACCAGGGAATCTGGTCAAAAGTGAACATGTTACCTGGGATGTAAACTGAAAAACACTAAATTATCATTAACATGGTAATTATGTTACTTTTATGCATTGTTATTTAAAATGATTATAATAAATTGAAACAGACTGATAAAGTAGGCAGTGATATACAAACCTGCAAAAGAACAGGAAATATGGGGCTGTGCAAAGAATTGCCAGCACCCCCATCACATCCTCATATGTACTGTGACACGCGGCACGTCCTGGTACCATCAGAATCACGAAAAAGTTAGCCAGCAAAAACAGGGCCTTTGAAGGGGAGGCTATCTGTAAAACAGGAAAGCAGAAATGAAATACCTATAACTTTACAGTATCATGATACTTCACTTACAATGCAAATTGTGCAATCTATAGAGCAACAATTTTTGTGTTTGACATAAAATATGATGCATGACTACTTACAAGTGTTTGAAAGAAGATCTTGAATCCTTGATGATAAATCTCCTTCAAAGACAGGAATACATAGATTGTGGCCCCCAGCAGGGTAAAACACTCCAACACAATTCTGGCCTGAAAAAATTGACAATGGATGTAAAAATACAGAACAATAATTTGGGTGATGTTTGGCACCAGACACAGTAAAACACTTTGATACAACACCGACCAAATTTCAAATTTACCACTTATTTTAATATGATTATATTGTGTGTGCACAACTTCATTTATTCTATATTCTTGTAAACCGACTAAAGGCTATACATTTATTAAAATATACACATGTAATAATCTTTTTATCAATGACCTTTATATTATTGCTTTCAGTGGCAACTTTCAGCAATGTTCTACTTTCCTTCTAACTTAGGCCAGATATTTTATTAATATTTCTGTTGAGTTTTATAAAAATCCATCATATCTTCCAAGTTATCACAGCAACACCACAATGTAGTCTAGTGACCTCTGACCTTTTTGAATATGCATGGATTTTGCCCATAATGTAACTTGAGAAACATTATATTTGGTAAAAGTTGTAATGGTTTTGTGTTTTGTGTAAATCCAATAAAGCCACAGTAAGTCATCACAGCGACACTAAAAGTTAACGAACAAACAGTGGGTATACCATAATACTTCCCATCACAGACAGGCCTATTAAAAATTTTTTTTATAACTAGGTGATATTAAATTTGCTTCATTCCAAATACTGTTAAACATAGATACTTGGTTGTTTTCCAGAACTATACTCACAATATCCCAATCTGACCGAATCCTTAGCAGATAGCAGGGATCCCGGACTGTACGGTTGTAGGTGTAGTTAGACATATTGTTGGTGAGACCGGCTTCAGTGGTCACTATAGGATCAGTATCAGTCCCAGGTCGCAGAAGAAATGTCCCAACAAAGATCACAAAGTAAATGAAGAATGCGATGAAACGTCGGATAAACCTGAAAATAATCAGTGATGCACAGTGTAGTCAGCCGCTGTTACTTTTTAACCCAATGTTCATTTTTCCTTTCAAATTAAGTAATTTTTTAGTTCTCCCACTAATATAACTTGCAAGGTTTGATCATTTGACCTAAAACAATAAAATATATTTCATAGCACAATTAATTTTTAAAAAATAAACATAATATTCTGTGAATGGAAAATTCTGCATTCATTTTTTTATATTCATAGGCATGTGGATTAAAAAAAAAATTTTAGAGAGATACCTACCCTCATTTCCCTATATTATATACATTAGAAATATAATTTAAAGATTATTTTATGATATAATTTGCATACTCCTATACCCTAAATATTGAACAATTTTTACAACACTGCAAATGTGCTGGACCTAAAAATATATAACATTTGCAGTTAACTTTATTAAATCATCTAAGAATGTATGACACTTTCATGAAACATTAGCACAGTAAAGCTTTAACTCTCATCAATTTCTTAAATGTGTGTGGGAAGAGTCCAGAGTCACCATTTGGAAATGTTGATTGAAAAAAAAAGAATAAGAAAAGTATATTATATATATAGATGTATATACCTGTATTTAGCAAATGTCTTCCACTTCCGATGCAGCAGCTGGGAGATCATTCCATCAATCATCTCCAGGTGATTAGGTTCATCCTAAAACAATAATATATGGACCTGGTTAATTATATATGCTAATTATTGTTGTGGTTAAGTCTGAGTGCAAGTCAGTGTACTTGAGATTTGAGTCCCAAGTCCACCTCACTCAAGTGTGAGTTGAAAAAGAAACAGATTTCAAGTTGAATAATAGTTATATATGAAATAAAAGAGCTAGATGGAATTTTATATAATAATTTGTATCTTCATGTTAGAGGATTTTGTTTTACTTAAATGTTGTTCATGATTTAGCTGGAGGTCCCTCATATGTGGGCATTCAATAGATAACATCTGGGTGACACTAGGACAAGTCACACTGGGAGAACATCACACTGGACAACATCATACTGGGACAAGATCAGGGTAACAAGGGGACAACATTATGGGTGACACTGTGCCAACATCAGTGTGACACTGGGGCAACATCACACAGGGAAAACATCAGGGTGACACTGGGACAAGTCACACTGGGCAACATCACACTGAGACAACATAGAGGTGACACTTGGACAACATCACACTGGGAACACATCAGGGTGACAATTGGACTAATTAAACTGGGAGAGCATCACACTGGGACAACATCAGGGTGACACTGGGACAAAATTATGGGTGATACTGGGACAACATCAGGGTGACACTGGGACAACATATGATATGTAAGATTGATGCTCTTACCCCTGTGACAACATGATACATGGCCGAGTTGGTATTTATCTCTCCAGTAGAGGAGATTGTATCTATATGTTGAAGTGGATATGCAGCACAGGTAACGTTCCCAAAGATCCAAAATACCTCCCTCTCTATCTCCAGGATGTGTTCATACATCTGTAAACATAAATCATAGATTTAACTATAATAGTAGTAATATCCAGATTATATATAACTTTGACTGATGACAGGGTAAAATTCAAATGTTAATGTCACAATGCACATGTTTGGAGTCAATAAGTTTGCTAGTATCATCTAAAAACGCTAATATTGAGAATAAACCAAAGTGGGGTCAACATGCATGGTTCATGGAGTGTAAAAGATGAATGAAAGCTTAAACAATGCAGACTATGTAGGAAGAAGAACAGAAGTTTCTTTTTTCTGTCTGAACATTAAATTAATTATTCATTAAAGCCAGCTATTCACCTGCCTGTTTTGCAGTATTTATGTGATTTTCAATATGGCTTACTAGTGCATAAGTATTGATGAACTGTAGGTAATTCCTGTTAAGAGAAATTCTAATAATGCCTCTGTGACGGATGTATGAGCTTGTTTATCTACAAGCTGTTGGTAAACAATGTACATGCACCAATGTTGACAAACAGAAATACCACACAACCTAAGGTGGTTGGTTGAATATATTGTGTGTTGAGATGTCACAAGTTGCAAAACGCCCTTGCAAAAGTCTGGATCATCTGACTATTACCTGAAAATGCTCTTGTCGAACGTGTGTTTATTATGTTGGCTGTCAGGTCATCACATGTCAGAAACATGTGTATATAAACCAAACAAAAAGCCTGTGTGCATATCAGAGTTTTCTGGAATATTTTTTATAAAAGTTTCAAGGGATTATCTTTAATTAATTGATCTAAGATATCAGAATAAGTCCCTTTAGCAAAACAAAAATTTCTTATTGGTGCTATTGCAACAACAAGGGACCTGTGGGTGATGGCACTAAGCTGATATTGATTATGAGAATATTTTTTTATAAAAACCTAACATATTATTATAGGGCAACATTGATAATTTTGTGTATGTCATTATTAGATAAATGTACACAATACTCATATTTGGAGTTACCTTTGTACTTTCATGGGCTACATGAAATATGCAGGAGCCTCTCATGGTTACATATTTGTAGAAGTACTGTTATACAAACAGAAAGACTGTAATGTGCATGTAAATTATAAACATGTTTCAAGTCAATCTTTCTACCCAAACTGGACTTATCATCCATTAACTCATTTGTGAATGGATGGGCTCTGTGACCTTGAGTTTTGAGCTTGTGACCCCAAAATCCATAAGTTTCTTCCTCTATTGGCAGGTGAGCAATATGTGGAAGATGGAAGGTTTGGGATGAAAAGTTTGGCTTAAAATGCATCCACAATTTTTTTAAAGATAGGGGTCCTTTGACCTTTGACGCCAAAATCATAGGGGTTCTTACTTTAGTGGTGGGCCATGTATAATTAGTCAAGTTTGAAACCAATAAATTCAATCTAACCTGGAGTTATCATCTGGAAACAAATATTTGGACAGATGGCCACTGTGACCTTGACATTTTACCTAGAGACCCTAAAATCTACCAGGTCCATCTGCTATTTGCAGGTCACCCATATGTTTTAGATGGAAGATTTGGGATGAAAGTTTGGCTTAAAATGCATCAACAATCCCTCTAAATGAGTGGGTCCTGTGATCCTGAACTTTGACTTTGTGACCCAAAAAAAATCATTTGAGTTCTTGCTTTAGAGGGGGCAATATATAATTCAAGTTTGAAATTGATATGTCAATCCAAACTGGAGTGATCATCATGCAGGAAACAATTTGACGGACATATAGAAAAACAAACAGACGGACGGACAGGGTAATTACCATAGGGCATCAATTATTCATAAATATTCAAGCTGGGCCCTAATTACACACAAGGTTTCAGGAAACTAGATGAAACCTTAGTTGCATATCTTTTAGAATCAATATATAATTTGGCAATCCCATAATAAAGGAAAAAATTTGTAAAGAATAGAAAAAATACAGGTGGTGCCACCATTCTTCCTGAACTGAAGAAACCAGTAATAATCAATAAACACATCAGGATTCGGGACACTAGATGCAAATACAGTTGAGAAACAGACATAACTGCCATCATTTGACATTCTCAAAAACAAAAACAAAAATTGAAATAATTTAGAAAAAAATGCAAGTGGCATTACCGGGGGGGGGGGGGGGGGTATGACAAGCGCAATAGCTCGGAGGATATAGGTCACAGTGACCTAATTTCAGATTTCATAGGAGATTTTTTATTGACCTCCCAGGACATTCAGTTACAGGTTTCTAGGTCCAATGATTTCAAAACGTGCCTTGTTAATGGACAGCCAGACAGAGGGACGGCAACTAAGACAGACGACAGACAAAGGACAATCACTATAGCTCAGATGACTTATAGTCAGCTGAGCTAACAAAGCTGTTTCATTAATGGTTTCTGAATCATATACAATATCTCTCAAAGTGCCCATAAAGTTTGGAGAAAGCACAACTCACCTCCTTTCGAGCCAGCTTTGCAGCAAGAGTAAGGGGTGTCAAGCCCTGTCTGTTCTGAATGTGTAGCTTTGCTCCAAGGTCAACCAGGAGGTCAAACATTTCCTGTAAGATATATAATCAGCTTACTTAACTAAATAATTATTAGTATCACATGAAATAATAAAAAGGGCTACAACCTATGTTTAACTATGACTCTCCTATCAATCAATTTATTCAGAGAAGAAACAGAACAGATGACAAATTGTTAAATCATCATACAATTATGACTGACCATATGTAAATACCAGCAAACCTGTCTGAAAGATGACCCACCTAAAAAGAACATCTCTGATATCATAAACATTTTATCATGACCCCACGGAAATTATAATCATTTAGTCACCAGTATATAACAGGACATACACACACACAATCCTATAAGATCTGTTAAATAGGGTTCATTTTTTAGTATATTGTTCATATTATTCTTCATTTACTTAACAGAATTGTGCTCATGCTGAGAGAACATGGTATGGAGAGTATACAAGTAGACAGAAATTACAGCTTAAAGTAGTTTGAAAATTATGGTTAAACCAAGATATATTATGTTATTTTGTATTATATTTTTAGTAATTAAGTGAAGATGGTTAAATCACAGATTGTAGATTAATAGGGTTCTTGCCTCACACATACACAGTTTCCAAATGATAAAGCAAATACTTGTAGTACAAGTGATTATTTAAATACAAAGAGTATTCTACCATAACTGTGCCAGTCCTACTGATAAATCACACTATACATACATACTATACATACATAAAAACACCAAACTACATACTCTGTTCCTATAGAGTACCCTAAGTCATACTAGTATTTTTTGCATAAGTCAAGGTCAGAGTCACTCTGGTAATTATTATGAACATAATATAATATTGGAATAATATCATACATTTGCTTTCCAGAACAAGTAATTTGTTTATTATATCCAGATATGTGGTAAAAATTCTCTGTCATGCTTTCACATGCAAAATTTGGGATTTTAATGGCTGGCTACTGCCTCTTAGTAGAAGTTCATGCATTTACCATAGAAGGTTATGCAAAATATAAAAATCTGCACAATAAAATAATACATGTACACATTTGTAAAAAATATCCTATGAACTAAAAAAAGACACAAAACCATCATACTAAACTGGTCAAGGTGAACTAATGCAAATATTGTTCACATACCATCAGGAAAGGGTTAATCCACATAACACCAACTAGACCTAAAACAACAGATATGACATGTACAGAAACAAATGGATGTAATCAGACTGATTGAAACATTGAGTAGTCCCACCTGACTCCTGAAGTGATCATTGGATGAAACAAGTTAAATGGAAGCAGCCTAAGCTCAATTACATAACAACATGCACAAACTCAAACATATGACATATAGCAGATAGAGAAGATAAAAGATCATAAATAAAAATAATTAAAAGAGAAATTATAATGGAAAATAACATTCAAAAATAAGTTTTGCTAATTATTAGCTGTTGATCTTTTTTTCAATATCTGGGTCATGGGCAACAATATTAAAAGCAGAAAACCCTAAGATAATGGTGATATTGATGTTTCTATACAGTTATGGATCCTTCAGTTTAACATTTGTTTATGATATGTTTTAAATAATACATAAAAACACTCAGTTTTGTACAATCAGTTAGCACTTCATTATCATATACCAGTAAACTGATCTGAGCCAAAATGAATGGTTGTAAACCCAAATCAATAATTAATAATGTTATTTTCTCTGATTACATTATTTTATTTTGTCAGCTCCTTAAATTGGCCAGTCCTCTTAAATACTGTACTGATCAGTTTTTACCTCTGCAAAAAATGTTGTCAAAGGTTATGCGTTCACCCCTGTATGTCTGTTTGTTTGTTTGCCTGTTTGTTTGCACAATAATTCAGAAACTTTTGGATACTTGGGATTTCATTAAATCCTGACAAGACAAGCTCTACGCTATACCCATATCCACACAAATAAAACATGAACACCCAGCCTGCACACATCTATTAAAATTAAACCATGATAAGGCATATGATGTAAGTCCAAACCTCTGGATGACTGTACTGTAATGGTAGAATATGAGTGATATAGAAGACAATGTCCCACATGCCATGCAGTTTTCTCTGACCATTTGCCATGCTCCAAGTCTATGCTTGTTCTGTTCATTACATTCACAACATAACTCATGGAATCTCATTCCTTAGAATGCAGTTTTCTTGTTTGCTTTATATGGTCTATCAGTACAGGATTCATAGAATTCCACATGATTAAGAGTTCAGAACTAATTCATAATTTCCTGATAACATGTTGACAAACTTGATGGTATCATGAGATATCTTTGCAAAGCTAAGATTCCTTGTGTACATGCAGAATGCAGAATACGGCATGCAGAATGTGTGTTGAGAGATTTCATATATGTTTTGACACAGAACATGCATGTTTTCAATGTATTGCTCCTGGATACCTTGTGGAACTGGTAAAAATTTCTACATGTAGTGATTCATTTTGCAGGAAACGATTTCCGCATGTCTGATCTGGGTATAAGGGATCTCAACTTTTGTATTTATTCAATACTGATTTTATCCACATTCCGCATTCTGTATTCTGTACTTAGAAATCTTAGCTTTACACTGTCCCTGCCATAATGAATGGACTTATTCATGTTCATTAACCCTTTTATCTTTTAATTTCTGTATGCTGTATACTATTATATACTTCACTATGCAAGTCATTGGGGGACTGTCTCTATAGTTTCTCTTCTTCAAATTATTTCTAAATTTAGGAGGAAATCTAAAGAAAAGTTACTGTAGATAAAATTGTCAGATAACAATTTTTCCAAGACTTCAGGCACATTTCCTAAAATTTCATTATTTTTAAATACTTTGATTCAAAAATATTTTAGGGTATACAAAAATTGAGCAATTTTATTTTGAAGATAAACACAGGATTTAAAAGGTAAATGTTTTCCTGTGTATTATCCATCTTTAAAGGGGCCTAATCATCTATAAAGCATGTAGAATTGACACAAAAAATAGCTCCTCCCCCTTAAATAAATCTGTACCTGCCAAAATATTGCCTTGAGACTGTTTGCGGAGTCCTGTAAATGAGTGTTAAAAACAGTGGACCAGGCATGATCACAGGTATCAACATAAACACAGCACGCTGTGCCCTGACTGTCCTGGCCCAAAAAAAGTAATCCATGTTCCCACTGGCTGAAACACCTCATGTTGCAGACAATCACACTCGGACCTCCAGTCATGCAGCCTTGTTATGGTTACCATACATATGTGGACTGTGTAAACCAACACGCAGAGCCATTACAAGGTGTTAACAGCATTTTGGAGGTACTAAGACTGTGTGATGGGATGGTTTTGCTGGGAACTTTTTGTATGTAGCAAAATGGAACTGATAGTGTGAAAAAACAGGCATAATATTGCTCCTGATTATGTCCCTTTAAATATCACTTCACAAATGTAAATCTATTAGCATGGCAAATGGTAAGAGATAAAGCAAATATAAATCATTAGTAGTCAGCTTGTTAATTAAGAGGTACCAGTAGTCATAAGCTGAGTTACAGGAGTTGATTACATATTTAGTATATACATCCATTATTGTAGTTGACATGGCAACAATAATATAGAATATACATACAATAATGACCCACGGACTGACAACATGTGATCAGTTACACAGGATTTATCATAGGTTTATTTATACATAATTATAGATTCATATATTCCAAATTAATTATAATACAATTTGAAACACAGAACACTATTCATCACATGAAATGATTTTACTCATTTCTTAAAATTTTCATCATACTGATCAAAGGACAGCTGAAGGAAATAATGAATCAATCTACTTAAATTATTGCCATAATTGTCTGATTAAATAGATCAACAAACCTTTCCAGTTGCAGCACTGTCCCTCAGCTTTTACACATAGTGCAAGGCAGCAATTAAGCAAATCAATGACAAAAATCATTGGGGGAATATAATTTTTGTACACCATGCATGTACATTCATAGACAAAATTACCCAGGCAGGCCAGTAAGGTGTTATTGATATTGAAAAACTGCATTCCATCATACCCATCTTTTAATTTATCCTGTCCCATGCAGGGAAAAATATTTTTTCTGTTATTTATACACAAGACATTGACAGAAAAAGCAAATCCCTAGTTGCTGTTCCACAAATCACTAAATAGCACATAGAAATATTGATTTGTGAAATCATTGTGTCAAAATCTAAAAGTTTCATTAAATATCACAATTAAAAAATCATAATCAATCTTATAACAACTGAATCTCTGATCTTGTCAGTACTAGTACAGATTTTACTGTGTCTTTTGAATCAAAATCAAACAACACCACACCAATTGGAATACACATCAATCCATACTGCATGATTATAACTATATGCTGTTTTTTACAGTCAATTAAAGCTTTCCTTCATATCAAACTAACATGAAGAAACTGTCATGAATATGATGCAAAATCATGTCTAAGATGTGATCTGTGTAAAAACTATAGAATAAAAAGACACATCTTCATATTAATCACCATGCTGAAATAATGACCTGCCACAAACTTACCTTTTTGTCATGAATAACCAACAGGTGCAGCACTGTATTGCCATTAACATCTTGCTTGTTGGGGTCGGCTCCCTTGGCGACCAGAAGACGGATACACTCTTCTTGACCCAGGCAAGCAGCAAACCCTAGTGGATACTCTCCCCAGTAGGTGTAGCTGCAAGTCACAACAGCAGGCACAAATTATAGATGTGTAAATTAAGAGTGTAATGTAATCAAGAAGAATAAAGTATTATAAATGTCACAGATTATAAGCATTATGATAAATCCATTAAAAATGGAAGGGTAACAAAATGTTAATGTGCTCAGCCGGTATGTACTATAAAAAAAAATGTGCTGACCCCTATTGAGTGTTAGTTGTACTATTTTGAACTGCTCATGTGAGATTTCACTGACTGCTTTTTTTATGAATGCATTATTATACTTATTTTAGGGTGTTTTCATGTGATTGCTGCAACAGTACTGTCCATTAGAAAAAAAAACACATGTGAATCATAAAACATTATGCATATTACACAACTCATTTTACAAAATTTCTACTCCTTTCATATATATTACATGTACACCAATACAAGTACTACAAAGACAGTGATATTATACTGAAAACCCACTGTAAGATCTGTTAAAACATTTCTTGGAATCTTGGAACAAGGCCTTCATTTGGAGTAGCATGAAAATTAAACTGACGTTTTACACATTTTGAATAAACTCTGACCCGTCATAGTTGGTTTTGGGCGACACGTCCACCCAATCATGTTCCAAACTGTCTGTACGTGAGGCTTTTTGGTCGTCCGGACAGAAGAAGTTCCCACAGCATCGCTGGTGATAGTCTGCTCCAAGGTCAAGGTAAAATTTCACCATAGCTGGGTCCTCATTAACGATGGCCATGTGGAGAACATTCTCACCTTAAACAAGAAGTAAATGGCATTTTATATCAATGATAAAATACATATGGGCTAGATTTTCTTAAGTGTCCACTTTTCGGTAGGAAAATATTGAAGAAAATAAGTTCCTAATATCAGGATATTAACCATAGGCCTTGACAGTACATGTCTTGCCAAATATGTATACCAAAGTACAGCATCCGGACTAGACCCCTTAATACTTTGCCACGTGAGCAAAATAAGACCTCTATCTAGAGTGTGATCTCCTTTACCTTTTTGTTCTGTTTCAGATGCATGCTATACAAATAAAACCATTCAAAGATACTGGAATACCTGTGACGCTATACGATGGATAATGCATCACAGAATAAAACATATGCAAATTTTGTTTGTATATCTGTAACCCTGTTTCGGGAGAGAGCATGGAAATAGAGGGCTTTTACCAGAATAAAACGTATTTTAATGGCATTTATATAACATATAGTTTCCTTTTGTATGGACAACTGTCAATTGATACCCTAGTTTATCCTTGCCTATCTTCAGTAAAAGAACATCACCATTTACCTAAATCAATTAACAACATACAGGCCAAAAGGCAGGTAAATATTTCATGTGCAGCATTAAACATTGGGTAGAAATGTAAAGGAGAACACGAGGAGAGGAGATACATTTAAGTATTTGAAATATTAATAAATGCTACAAACAACAACTGGAAAATGTTTTATTATAAAAAGACAATCTGCAGGCATCTTAATTAATGTGCAGTTCACGAAATATTTGCAAATAAGTGTTAATCTGTAAGTCAACTCGTCCTTTAGAAAAATATCCATGATAATTCTGAGCAAAGGTTATTCATCCAGAGCTTTATATTGGCCTGAATGACTACAAACAGATTAAGAAAAACAATATATGATGTAACTTTCTATGTGACTGCTAATCATTATATGATCAATGAAAATGAGTGTGTCAGTGAGTCAAGTAATCAGATATATGATATGTAAAGGAGAACACCAAAATAATAGCGAGTATAATATTACATGTAATCAGATGATAAAGTATTAACGCGAAATAAATCCATTACAGAAATGATTACCAGTGATAGAAATGCCTGATGCATTTTGCTTGGTTGACAAAATCAACTGCCAGAAGGTGTTAAGAACTATCAATCGTCCTTCATGATTTCAAGATCTGAAATATACTTATATACCTATGAATGATGAAATTGTTCATCTAAAATGAGCACTTGTTACAATTTTTGAAACAATAAAATGACATCAACAGTTCCAAAAGACTAGATCTTTATACAGGCATGTCGAACTGAGTCTGAATGCCAAGAAAATGATACACATATTGTATGTAAAGGAGATCACATGCAAAGAAAGTGGGTTACACAGAAATCTGAACCATCTTAGACAATACCTTCTGTCATTATTTATGTGTATCGGAACATGTGCCAAACATCATTCTACCCATCTTATATAGACAATTATAACATGAATCCTTTCTTAAGTGCAATATGCAGTATATTCAACTGGAATTCTTAGAATTGGGTCCTGCTGTACTTATGCAAAATTATGTAAGAGTGTCAATCTTGTCAAACTCTACTTGTTCTTAGAACATGTGAATTACAATTAGGAAACTTATATATAAAAGTGAACATTTAAATCGGGTACAGCCACTCGCAGTCTGGGTATTACCCCAGTTTTAATCCAGTAGGGAGATCAGCACTGAACACTCTCTTAGAATAAGGAACAGGTGCATTAATAGTGCACACAATGTCATCTTTTGGAACTGGAATTTCATCTTTCCGATTCGGCCACTTGAACCTATGCAGTTTAACACTTGTGCACTGCATAAAGTTAATTGTCAGGCTGTCTGGGTCTGGTACAGATGTTATCTCCCCAATGTAATGCGATTCATCATATGTGGCAACAACAAAAGTTCCAATAGGAATAGGATTTGGATCTTCAGACTTTGCAGCAGGACAATCAAGAGATGAAGCTTCACTGCCTGCAGACTTACCAGGAAGAGCCGGGGATGTTTTTGTGAGCTGTTGGTCACCGATGTTTTGCCCGTCTGCTGTGGGCTGGTCATATATTCTGAAGTTACATTCTGGAAACTTATGCACTACCCAACCCGGACATGAAGGCTGTTGTGCGAGTCCAGAAGGCTTATAGCATCCAGAACAAAAGCAGGACACATGGCGTAATGCAACTGAACTTGTTCCTTGTATTGGTATACAGGCATGGAACTGCATTGTGCCACAAACAGTTTCTCTTGACAGTTCATCTAACTCCTTGCGAGACTTCAAAATCTCCTTTGCTGTGTACAACCTGTATTTCGGAGCCATTTTCTCACCATTTCCCCACTTGACAAAGTCCTCGGCACTTTGTATTCGTATGCCCCTCTTGACTGCTATAGAAGCCATTCTCTTGCTGCTTCCACCTACCCCATCACATGCTCCCTTCCCGTGCCCGGCTTCCATGTATGTCCATGTAGCTTGTTTACTCCATAGTTTCTCATGGTGACTCATGATCTGAAACATTGTTTTGTTTCGATATTGGCTGGTTGGGGAATCACTGGTGTAATGCACTGTATTGACAAATGGCAAGTCTGCATTTAAGTCATCAATAAGTTTTTTCATGATTGTAAAGATTGCAGCGACCTTATGATCTGTGCTATCAGAACAGAATATGTAAGACTTGACCTTCAGTGATCCGTTAGTGTCATCCTTGTAGTAAATGACAACTGGGTGAAGACTAATAGTTGGTTTGTTATAATAGCTACTTTGCACCTCTTCCAGGTAGTCGCAAACAAAGTTTTCTGCAAAGTCCATCACGGCAACGGCATGCCCAAGATACAGGTTTTCTTTTAGGCTTCTTACTTCTGAGTACTGAGTCTTAGCTCTACTTGTGTGCTCTCTAAAAGCTGACATCTCTTTATAAAAGTCGCTGACGAAATCATTTCTTGTTTTTGAGACACGGACCAATGCAGTTCTTTTGTACTTCTGGTTCTCTTCTGACTGATAAGTCACCTGCTGCCATTCCTCAAAAGTAATGTTTGGTGGCAGCTTTTTCACATCAATGTCTTTCAGCTGCTTTTCACAAACAAACTGCTCAGCACTTGAGTTAATTGAAGGTATATGACGTTTCAGTGCACGGAGTTTAAGCTCAAAATTTTGATGTTGCTGACACAAGCAAATTTCTCTCTTTTTAAATGATACATGTCTGAGGTGCGTTGTGAGTCGAACAACTGTCTGAAAAAATGAGAGACTAACATATGGATTGCCTTCATCCAAGTACTTGTCCCGCAGGTTGTAAACAAAATCATTCAGAACTCTCAGCTGATGGCTTCCTGTCCCATCTTTCCTTCCTGGTAGCACACTTGAAATATCATCTCTTTCCAAGAATTTCACGACGGATTTCCTTTTCTGCTGATTTGCTTCTTCCTGTCTCTTCTTCTTCACTTTCTGTAACCTCTTCGTTTTACTACAGCGTAATTTCTTTACATTCATCTTAAGGATTTGGCTTATTCTGCATACTGATCTTGTCTTCTTCGCATAATTGCCAGAAACTGCATTGGATATAGACACATCTGTATCAGTTTGTTCCGTCACCTGTAGCTCTTTTGCAATGGTATGCAAAGCTACTAGTTCCTTGTGTAGAGAGGGTACATTTTCTGGTTGAATTCCAGCATCCTGAAGAATACTTGCTGCTCTCTTTTTTGGTGTGCAGAATGATTGTGGGGTGTCTGGCTGAAGACCATGAGTGATGATTTTACCTTTCAACCTCTGATTCTGTTTTTGTGTTGTTTTTAATTTCTTTTTCAAGTGTGTCATTTCTGATTCTAGTTTTTTATTTGCTCTTCTTAGTTTTGATGTAGCATGACTGATTCGTCTTCTGGATTTAGATTTATGTGACACTGGACCACTGCAAACGGTATTCACAGTAAATGGCAGCTTTACCACCAGATGCGATGATGATCTGTTCCAGGGTCCATCATGGACACTCGTTGATCTTGTGGCCCGCTTTGGTGTAGTAGGACATCCTATTTCTGAGTTGTTGTGATTTTTTTTATCTCGAGCCCTTTTTCGAGATTTCTGCATAGCCAATTTTACCTTAACCCTCCTTTTCTCAGCATTTCCTTTCTCAAGCGCTTCTGTTGGAATGTATGCAACTCTCTTTCTCTTTGCTTCTTTTTCAAGAAAAACTCTCCCTTCTCTTTCTTTCTTCCTGTGATAGTATCTCAGCTGTCTGCTTTGTTTGTCCATCTTACAGACTATCCTAAAACATATAATGACAATGGATACCATTACTATTATATCATACTATAGTTTGTATAATAATATTAGTAAAATTATGATGTACAAATTAATTAATCAAGAATCATCAATATATCTAAACACACACACTGTGCCCCCCCCCCCCCCTCCGTAAGGCGTGAGTAGTGAGTACCTTTGGTCAGGTTTTATTCATCAGAAATAAACTATCAGTATTGTTGTTAATAAACATGTCCAGTTATAACAGTCAGACCTGGAATATTAGAAATTAATAAAATGTGTACACTTGTGTCTGTGTATGTGTGTGTGTGTGTGGGGGGGGGGGGGGTGTTAACTTCCTAATATAATCTTAAACAAGGAAGCACATTTTTTTTGCTGTCATATGTGGTTATAGAAAATATTCTTTCAAGTTTATTATTCATAGTATATAAAAAGTGTAAAAAGTGTGTATGAGGGGGGGGGGGCAATTGTAATTATGAGCCAAAAAAAAAACTATATATACCAAAAATCTCTTGTTTGATCTCTGTATTGTTTATATACCAGTATCATGAGTCAAATTGATATAATAAGGTCAACGAGTGTGTGTTTGGGGGGGGGGGGGGTTGTTCCTGATGAAATATAATGTAATTGAAAGGGGTGAGGGGGTGAACAGGGGGCATGCATTAAGCATGTGTCATGGCTGAGGCATGCACCCAGGCATAATCTCCTATCATTTTTTTATGCTTACACACTTAGGACAGTAAGTAAGGCAAGAGATGACAATAAATTTGGTATTCTACCCAAACAATGGAAATATTTAACAAGATCACACCATAATTTAGTTTAGAAGGTAAGGAGGATTACTTACAAATCTTATCTGAAACATGCTTACACGTCTCAGTAAAAAAAAAACAGCCTAAACTGTGGGAGCTAAAGCAGTTATCTCCTTTACACATTATGTGAACTCCTTTACACCTTTTTCAATCACATTTCTGGAACGACCTTAAGCGTATTTTCTCTTATTTTCGCTCGAATAAATGTATCAATGATGTAAACAAGATACTTAATCAAGTAAAAGCGCCAATTCCTTGCTCTGCGCTACTAATTTCTGGCTTTGAAACATTGAAATTAATTATCTCACTGATAATATTACCCGTTTATCGTTGAAAACATACCTATAGGGACGCTGGACTCACGTTCTTGCCGCCATCTTCGTAACACAGGGTCGGGCTGACGTCACAAATTCAACTCACTGGTCTATATGCTGGCGCCACCTGTCTACCTTTTCAGACATGAAAGGCTTGGTAAAGGAGAACACGTAAAGGAGTTCACTCTCTTCACCTAGTTCCACTTGATACGAACCGCGGTGCGTCGCATTTACCAATTCATTTAATACATTGGGAGCGTGAGTAGGCCGGCAATATAGTAGCATGTGTTAAATGTCCGCAACTGCTAAGGTACCGTGTCAACAGGGCGTAAAGGAGGTCACTTCCTTAACGCATCTCTCTCTCTGTCAGGCATTGATCTGTCACATGCGTAAAAGTAGCAGAAGTACTTAAAATTTATTATCATGAACGCAGACCGTATGACGCGCGAATTATTTAAATATGTTACTGAATACATTAAGTGATATTTTGTCATATTTTATGGGTATTATTATGTTTTGTAAAGGAGAACACATGGCTCTGGCGACATTTAGTTTTGGAAGTTTTCTCCTGATTAAAACATACGCGGCCTGTATCTTGACATTACTTTTTAAGTCAAAACTCGCGTGTCTCCTAACCGAGGATTCTAAATTTTTCACCTTTTCCTTTTATTGTTTTGGTAATGTTTTGAAAATTAAGGAGTGCTTTGGCGACATGGAATTTCTTTAAAAAATGGCCGACCTCTTAACTATTACAGTTAACCACACGGGAAGTAAAAGATATTACCTGGTCATGTCATATATGTATAGCAAGCTTAGAAAACGATCTATCAATTGGTACAGGAACTTAAGTGAAAACAAATACTAGTTTGGAAAAACATGCTGGCGACAAAAATACACCTAAAAGTGGACAGTTAAGAAAATCTGGCCCATATATGATAAATCAAATAAATATGTGAAAAATTCCATATCAAGTATACTGAAATATGGTGAACATATGGCTACTTGAATGTATAACTTGGTAACTTGGTTTCTGGACCTTTACCATGCAAACTTCTTTAAGACTAAGTAATTTTAGGCTAATCATCCTGTATTTTAACTAGAACTCCTTAAAGACAGTAAGAACTAATAAAGACAAGATCCGTTTATTTTGGATGAAATCAACAATAGTAGTCCATTGTTGAGGACTTTATATCTGAATACTTTTGCAAGTATGCAAAAATCAGAAGGTCATAAAGGAAAATTATTTTGGCAATAAAACTGACCGACATAGCATAGAAACACTGTAATCATGTAATATTAACTGCATCTGGTTCCTATTTATTCAGAATCTAACACATAAACAAGTTGACCCAAAACTGGCAAATAAAAATACCTTTGTTATCATTTTCAAATGTCTGCTTTTTCTCACAATTCAAAATAAGCAGAGACATTCATTCACTATCTAAGTATGAAAATACTCTCAACAATAAGCTTTAAAGATGCCCATTCACCTACCATTTGAAAAAGAATTGATATGATTTCTGGCTTCCCCTGTGTATATATTAATGATCTAAGGGTAATTCTGCTTAGGAAAAGTTCTTATAAGGCCTCTGTGAAGGATGTATGAACTTGTTTATCAACAACATGTTTGTAAACACAGCAATGTTAACAAATTGGAAAAATGTAACCTAAGGTGGTAGGTTGCATAAATGTGGAGGTAGAAAAGTATGTTGTTGTAAAACACCATTTGCAAAGCTCTAGCTGCCAGATGCCCTTATTGAATTTGGTTTATTTTGGCGCCCCCCCCCACATATTATAAACATGTTGATATAAACAAAACAAGCAGCCTGTATGCAGTGATATCCACATTTTCTGGCCTATTTTTTATAAAAGCTCCAAGGGATTACCTTCAGTGTATAAAGGTCAAATGATGATTTGGCCCTTTTAAGGAGTTCAGCATAATATATACATATGAAGCAATATACAAAGCTGACTTACCATAATATTCCTCACTAATGTAAATATCATTCAGCAGTTTTGGGTAGTGTTTCAGCAGCCGTTTGGCCAGGTCGGCATGGATAGAAGAAGCATTTAGGAGACAACAATGTAGAGCATTCTCCCCGACTGCACCACGCTTGTCCAAACGCCAGCATGTCTCCATGTACTGAGGCCCTGAAGCAGAATTCATATGCTGTCAGGTTATAATGTACTCAAAAGATTATTAATGTCAGATTTTTAATCAATAGGAACATTTTGTTTTTTTGGTATCAAAATGACATTATTTGGCAAAAAAAAGGTAGGGTTCTTAAGCACAAGCGTGTCGATCTTAAACCCTGGCATCAAAAACTTATATTTTGATTTTCAATAGAAACTTATCAAATTTGAGCTTCAGCTGCTTGGACATTTCTTTCATGAAGATAAAATATCACAATTTTGATAAAATTTCCTTTGTAATGTAGTGCTTTTACATGTTTAGTGGAACAAATTTGTTGTTATCATTTTTTTTCCCTGATCATATGACATTTTTATCAAAACATACAGATAAAAGTTTTTAAAAATCACCCTAAAACACCGATTTCTGAAAAAAGTGCCTGAGAGTCCAACTTTTTTTTGGCCTTACATATAAACACATATTTAATACTGAATCTAAGACTATGGGTAAGACTAAGCATAGTGGTGAATGTGCAACACTTTAGGTCACAAGTTCAAAACTGTCAATGCCTCTACAGCAAAGCAGTTTTTCTTTTTCTTGTAAATTGATAGACAGAACCAACTTCAAAAGGCTAAGAGCTGGGAGATCATGTGTTCAAATCTCAGCAAAAGAGCAGTGGCTGCCACCCAGATCAAGTGCTCTGCAGGCTTACATGAGGACTAAACCTAACAGTCACATTTCACTCATAAAAGAGTGCACCTTTTGGGGGTTCCTCAGTGTTATGGGAAAGATTACACACATGGGGCCCAACAGGTGTGGTACACAAAGAGTCTGGTTGACATAAGGATTATTTATTTCTGCCATGTCACAGAGTCACAAAAACAAATTTGATTGCACATGTACCTTGTATTTAGTTAAGCCAGCATTTAAAATGGAGGTGGTTACTTAAACCACCACAAATATTTTGAAAAAAAGATAGATTCAGTCTTAAATCTACATGATGTACATGTTAATATTTCTGACCTGATTTATTCCTACCCTGTGCATATATAAACCTTAAATCAAAAAGGCTTAAAAATTACTTTTCACTCGTATTCATTAGAAGCGGATCCAGGGGGGTTGGGGTCCAGGGTGTCCGGATAACCCCACCCCCCTTTTTCACCCAAAGCAACCTTTTTTAAAGGGTTTAAGATGCAACTTTGCGACCTGGACCTGATGACCTTTTTTTTAAGGAATTTCATTAGTCCTCCTGGGTTAGACCCCCCTTTTCCTAAATCCTGGATCTGCCCCTATTCATTATGTTATTATCTTCATTTAACAGATACTGGGCATCCCATTTAAAGGCCATGGTCTCTTTAGAATAATCTGAATACAGATTCAATCTTTTTTCACCATATTTGCTGGTTACAGCTGATATAATGAGCCCTCTATCCCAGTTCTTTAAATGTACCATCTTTTTAATTAGTCTCTGTTATTATTAAGAGTAATGCTTAAAGCTTAATTAGTGGCAGTAAGCTTTTTAATTAAATGGAACAGTTATGCAATAAAGTAAATCTGAGGTACCAGTAGATGTTTATAAGTCAAAGCTTATATATAACTCAAAAAAAATATTCCAACAAGATTATCTGAAAAATTCAGCAAATAATTTTATAGATTATAATAATCTTATTCAAAATAAAAAGATCAAAGAGAAATCAGATTTTTGTAGCTATATACAATAAAAACATATATTGATAAATGCAAATTAATTATGATCATTATAGAAGAGGATGAATGTCATAATATTTATTATGGATATATTACATGGAAAGTACACATTAGAAATTACTGATATATATATATATATATATATATATATATATATATATATATATATATATTAATACATTATACGTGAGGAAAACATTAGTACAACAGCTATAATTTACTGATCATCTAGTGTAATGTTTAACAAGTATATATGATAATGTGTGTAGTTATATGTGGGTCTGTTTAGCCATTTGGACTTGTGTCCTACCATTCTTCTTGATATAGTCCACATCTTGCGCCAGCTGTTCCAACTTCACCAGCTCATTTGGGTCATTACGGTTGTACCGTTTTAAAATATCAATTCCTTTATCTCGACACCTGGCTTGCACCAACTCACTGACATGCGCCATCTTCCCGTTGCCATCATTATACATAAAATGCTTAAGTCCCTCTTTAATCTGCTCATCAAGTTCTTTGTAATTTTTAGTTTTGTTGGTCTTTTTCATTAAATCCACCAATGCCCCACCCCCTTTCATATCGATGTATTTGTAAATTTCCCTGGTCTCACCGGCCGCCTGCTCTTTTACTCCACTCGTAACGTTTCCGCTGTTTGTGTTTCCCATTGTGTGTAAATTTTGATACCTCCAGGTTGCGTTAAAATAAGTTAACACTATAACATTTTGGTCATAAATCGAGATGCCCCAGGTTTGACAGGCCAAGATGGCAACCAATGTAAACAACTTCACTGCGCAGACGCAGTAAACCGGATTTCCTGGTGTGACCATGGCGACGTTTACATGGTGGCCTCCTTAGTTAAATCGGGCACCTGGCTGATTGGTATACACGGGGGCAGGTACCAACAAGGCTCGGTTAGCAACTGGCCTTAGTAACTGCAAACTCAGGGAACCAGGCCTGCTAGGAAAGGTATATCAGTGGTGATAAGGTGATAATTAGTCACCAGATTCTTGCAGTAACCATCTGATCAACTTCCTGCAAAGATGACCACAATCGGATACGGAGGAGGGCCAACTTTGAGCCAGCGACGTGATTTTGCGGGTCTGAAAGACGGGACTCAAGTGCCAGGGTAAGATCCGACTTATCGACTTGCGCTCTTATCTTCAAACAGTAGTGCCTCACTCATTATGCTATTAACACTGGCTTCTATATATAAAACGCTTGATCACGGTGTCTAAATACTAAAAACGCTGTCACTGTGTACGTTGATACCAATTAAAAATAGACTTGGTTGTATTTCAGTTGTATTTTAAATAGAATATATTTATGTAATGTCAAAGTACATTTAAATGATACAGTATATATATATATATATATATATATATATATATATATATATATATATATATATATATATATATATGTCTGATATATGCCTCTCTAAACTGAATTTTGATCTTCAGATAAATATGTATGTTCAAATTTTTTCCATACATGCTCTTGGATCACCAAAATAAGAACATTAAAATATCTTTTTGAATGAAAAATTAATGAATTGATCTTCAAACTGTTGAGAGGTCATTATTTTATCTTTTTTCACTGCTTCAGGTACCGAGGTTATATTCCACAAATTAAATACCATGTTGGGAGGACATATGGTGACTCAACACAAGAACTTTCTACAGTAAGTATTAAGTAAAACATAATATATAATTTTACTTTTGGAAAGACATTTCTTGAAAATAAAGCTAATGTATGCAATTTTATTTGAATGTAATAGGCTTTTGTTCATTTAGTCAGGTGTTGTAGTGTTTTATTAATTTAATTGAGTATTGACATATTTTGATAGTAATTGACTTCAAGTTTAAAGATTTTAAAAAAAAATGTCTCATCATTTCTTTTTTGTTTCAGACTTATGAACATAGGCATCCAATTATCAATGATATAGACCCTCAGCCCCCACGGCCTCCACTGAAAAACAGGCTGCCAGACAGTAATGGAGACAACAAATACACTAAAAATATGGTGCCAGGATACACAGGTAAGAAGAGCTATTGTAAAACACACACAAACACAGGTCTATATTGCTTTACATTCTTGTATATTTCATTGTTATTCCTTTGAAACTGTCAATACAGATATGAAACCTTTCTAACAAGGAGTGTAATCAATTTGTACCTTTGTAGAAATATTGTTTATAAATACACTGTTCTAAGGTAATTACTTTCAGTGTAGAAATAAACTTCAAACCTGATATATTTAAAACATAGAATACAAAGAATACATCAGCTGATCTTAAAAAGCAGAATTTGCAATCACAGAAAAAGTGTTTATATGTATATCTATGGATCTTTTAAAATATTAATAGTGATATTATTAAATAATTATATCTGTTGGAGTTGCCCAGTACCTGTAACATGTATATGTTAGTTTACACAAAACTTAAACCATTTATTGTCAAGGCACCCGGAATTATACTGAGTTTATAAATTACTCCACTGAATTTGTTAAAAAGAGAATTAACACCCATTTACACCTATATAGATTTTATGTAAAACCCCCGCCATGGTTCATGTTTTTTTTTTTCAAGAAAGCTAGTCATTGGTTGTGGACCAGTGCCACTGGCTCTCTATTTACTCCTATTTTAACCTAGGGATCAAGGATTTATTTATACACACAGTGACTATACACAGAGCCTCAGTTGGCTGCACTCAATAGCACCCTCCTTGTCATGTATTAACTGTACAAGATCTCGTTGACAATGCATTAGGTTTCATTATACAGTACATAAGGTGTCAACAACAGTTTATAGTTCAAGGAAAATACCGGTATCAAGGATTTATGAGCCTTACAGTCTATGTTTAGATAGTCCTGGGATACATTTTATATGAACTCTTTCATAGGGTAGCTGCTTGGTCCTGTTATATTTGTAATGGTATATGAAATATTTTTGGGTTGCACCTTCAGGTTTTGAATCTGTAAGGAATCAATACCATTAATAACCACTCATTATATTAATCTTTTTAGATTTGTCAATCATTTAGAAAAATACATATGGAATCAACTCAGTTATATCAGGTGGATTGTTAAACTTAAAACAGGACATACCACATATAAATAAGATGCTTATATGTGCTCTCATATTCTTGAAAATATAATCCTTTGGTTATAAAACTTTTGTTCTGTAGGTTATATCCCCAGAATGCCCTTTAAGTTTGGGGACACTTATAAGGAAGACTGTGATGTATGCATCGACCAGCATCTGACAAACATGACACGCCAGCGCTCCAAGGAGACTGATCTCAGGCAGTCCACAAGGAGCCTCCCAAAACTGCAAACTAAAGCACATGATCCTTTCGTCAGGGATCATCTAAACACCTACAGAGATACCCATCCTGACAGACCAATCCTTATGGGTATGTAACTGAATTGTTTTATAATCCATTACAGATGGCTAAGATAAAATATGCAGTATAAGTTGACTGATAATTTAACACGGCAAGCCGATATTAACATTGGGTAAGATGTCTTTAGAACTTGGGTTAATTTTAATCCATCAAGAGTTATTTCAAAATTTTATTATGGGAACATTTACTAAAATTCAAATAAAATGGTTCATACTTGGTTCATTCATTTATTCAATTTGGCATATATTAAGGGTAATTATGATGGAATAAAGGCTGATTATATTTATTTTTTTTGTAGTTTAAATCTCAAATTTCATTTGACTGATTTCAATTATTAATTGGAATTATTCCAAAATAAATATTATTCCTGAAGAATTATGATACATTGTTTATTCATGATCTCATATGATTCAGGTAATATTTCTGTAGCAATGGAATCAACTTAATTAATGAATGGCCATTTGTAGACCTACAAAACTTTAGAGCTTTAAAGTTAAAGCTTAATTTATACAAACTTATAGCTTTAATTTCAAATAACATAATTTACCAAGTCTTTTATGGGAATGTGAGCAACTGAGCTGTCAATTTCCAGAGGACAAACGAGGTGCCACTGAGCCACCCATACCTGGGTATCAAGGATACGTACCTCGTATCTACACTACAGAGCAGGGCCTGGGCTGCCGTTACAACCAGATGACTCGTAATGGTCTGGTAACATTCAGAGCTGAGAATGACTTTGCACGATCACTACTTAAGGCCCCAGTTTCAATCAACAGGTAAAAAAATGTTAAATAATTTTCCATGTCTTTTTGTATTTTTCTTTCAAATATATTTTGCTCAACATGTATACATGATTCAATTTGTGTCATAATTGCTGCAATGCATGTTTATGAATGAAGATTAGTTAAAGCTGCAACAGAATTATCTTACACATTCCTTCAAGGGAAATGTAAGATAAATGATAAAATTAAATGTAACATTAGAAAAAACAGGAATTCAGAAAAACAAAAAATGGAATGAAAGAACAGTTAAATATTCTGTATTGATAAAATGTTGCAAATATAATTAATAATAGATAAAGCTGACTAAGTTCTTAATAATGTTTGTACATGTAGTTGCTGAAAGCATTAAATTGTTTAAAGTATACTATTTAAACATGTATATGTGTATGTTAAATTGTACAGCACTGTATTTAACACTTTATGTGTCATCTTTCATTTTCAGGCCTATGTCAGAATCCCATGTATCAGACTACACCAGGAGGTTGTATCTTAATGATGGCATGATTCCAAAGTATACAGGATATGTGCCTCGTAAGTATCCCAAATTTTTTTTATTGTAATTCATGTAATAATATTTCTTTCTTCATGTTATTGTCTTTATACAAGCAAGGCTGTGGCTAAGCAAGGCTGTGGCAGCTTAACTTCCTTAGACCTTGTGGCTACTTGCTTTATCACGCCACCCTGCTGTTTACTTCATACATGAACAAGAAAACATGCACTGGTAAAAGGATGTCAGTATGTTTACAATGACTTATTTGATTCAACAGTTTCTTGATCTAATTCCAGCATTAAGAGTCAATTAATCTAGAAATTGCAACAGCTTTTTTTTCACAAGTGTGTAAAGGAAGTACTGGTATGTGCAGACTATCTGATTGGTTCAAGTTCCCTGTTATAAATTCATGAAATAACACAGGGCAAGGCTTGATGAAGAAAGGTCTCTTAAAAAGTAGCTGCCAGAGCCTTGCTTAAAGAAAGATGTATTAACAGGTTACTAGTAGTACAAATATTATAACATCCATGGAAGGTTAAATTACATAGAAATCACAATTAACTGTAGTTTAAAACCCAATAAACCTTTCTCCAAGCCAAAATTATGTACAAAAACAAATGATAAAGTTATATTGATAAATTTTGTAAATTACTAACATTGTTGCATACACAATGGTCATATTAGACAGTCCTCTATTAGTGTTCATTTGAAAATCATATATCATGAAAATGTAAGAAGTGTATTTTAAATGTAATATAATGTTTCATTAACAGAGGAATTATGGGCATGATGAAATACAAAAATTGTGTTTCTATTTCAGAGAGACGATTTGCCTTTGGTAACACTTATGGTGATACCACCCGCTCACTGGACGTTTGTGCACATCCGAAGACACATTTTGGAGAATTTATGTCTGGGAAAACCTTGACACAGTCACTATGTTAAGAAGAAACTAAGGCAAAACTGATTTAGTTATTTGTCATTATTGCACTTACAGATATAGGGAAATTAATAAAGGGTAACATATTAATGATTTCATTGAATGTAAATGCTGATATTGTATCAGTCATCTTATAAATTACTGCTGATATAATAACTGACATTACCTGAGACATTAGTTTAAGAAAAGTCTTTTTTTACACATCAGGTGGAGCATTGACCTTTAAGTATTTTTGGCATTTACACCTGAGTATTCCAAGATATTAGTATTAATCAATTTGATTAATTAATTTAATCAGTATTATTTTAATCAAATGTTTTGAATTATTAGATTATTGCTTGGCTTTTTTATTTTCTTTGATAACTTTTACCTGAAAAATTGTAGAATCTGGATCTTAGGATACATCCAGGATACTTTTGGCCAGATAAATGATGCTTTCTCTTCTGAGTAGGTCACAAATTGTTTCATTTTTGTATTATCTGTTTTGTTTGCTTACCTGTCCATTACAATTAATATGTTGCGTACTGTGTATCCAATCAGTAACTAGTTTATCCAAAGAAACCCTGGATAAAGAGAAATATTATTATATAATCAGGTGAAGATAGATGAGTAGAAACATAGAATACCTCTTCATAAAACATGTATAACTTTAATCAAATTATTTTCTTCTGTGTATTACCAATAATTGGTGCAGCATATTAAAAATGTGGTGAAGACTCTTATTCATAATTGCCAGAAAACAGTATTATTATGATTTTATTTTTTAAATAAGTATTTCTTAACTTAATGGAGAGGGATTATACAGAGCCATGTAAAGCATAATTGCAATGAGATTTTTCCAATTTTTTTCTTTCCTTTTGAATGAATTGTATTGGTAAAGTTATTGTGTTATTGTGTTATAGTCTGTTAATTATCTACCTTATTTTCACCAATCCTGCTGTGATGTTAGAGTATTTGTACATGAATCCTTTATCCAATGATTCTTTTTTGCTCAAATGATTTTAACAAGTTTATGGTATTATCAAACCTAGTCTCCTTTCAGATTTGTATACACCCAGTGTTTTATGCAAAGTTTAAAGTATAACCAGGGGAACCAAATTGTAAATAGTGCACAAAGTTTGTACTGTATGATAGGAGAATGAAAAATACATACTACCTATACCTATTGTTAATGCTTGTACATTGTCAGATTCATGTAAATTGAGTGTTTTTTCTATGATTCTTCCTATATTTCAAGATTAGTGTGAATGAGTGTTAGTTGTTGTATATCTTATTATTAGTTATTTTATCTGTAGCTTTCATTGGGCTGAGGAAAGGTGATAAATTTAATGGTTTATATCTTTCATTCAGTGGACCGCAATGTGCCAAACTTGTGTACAGAATAAATGCTTGTATATGCCTGTGTTACAAAGGTCTTACTTATTTTATGTTTAGTACGTTTGCTAGCATGACTTTTTAAAAATCACATGTAAGAGTGCCAAACCATCACCATGCATGGACAAAGAATATAGGCCTGTATGCTGAACATGTATGAAATGAGCATGCCACTTGGCTTAAACTGGGGTTCAGTTGGTTAGTATGGTATTGTGGAGAAAGTCTCTGGACTGACAAAAAAACATGAAGAAGCCTTATAAAAAACCTTTAAGGTCATCTGAGCCATAACGATGGTCCTTTGTCCATGATCCGGCTGGGCAGCTGTCATTAACAGGGCATGTTTTTAAACCATTTGACCTATGAATCCAAAATTTGACATACAGTTAGATGTCCCTAAGTTCTCCTACCAAACCAAAAACTGGGTCACTGCGTTCCTTCAAGAAATTAAGGAAAAACCTCCATTTTCCATAAAAAAACTATTATTACACTTTAGGACTGTCTATTATCAAAACCACAAGAGCTGTTTTGTTTCTCTTTGGCTAAAATATTCCTTTATAAGTTTTCTATGGACAAGTCAAAGATTTAAGTCTGTATTTTGTCATTTCTTGAAGTTATATTGGTGTAAACATCATGCACTTTGTAAAAAAATAGAAAAAAAATATTCACTTCACACGATCATTGTTGAAGCTGGAGACTTTCAGTTATATAACTTTATATAATCAAGATTCAATTGTATACCAAGATTAGATCTGATTTTGTAAATTTTATAATTATTAGCATTAACATAAAATTAGTACCTTATATTTTGCCCAATTTTGAACACGATGTATTTTTACCTGTAAGTACTAATGATTAAATTTTCACAGCATGTACATATAAGTACTTAAGTACAAATTTTAAATTTAAAATAAATTTGCTAAAGAATTAGGCTATTTATTGAATATTTTGGGAGGCTCTATTGTATTCACTTGCATTGTCAAGTTGCAGGCACCCCACTCCTCGTCACTGGAGGTCACCTATGCCAGGGTACCTGATTTTTAATGGGTCACCGGTAGGATATCACCCTGCTGACACAGGTGTAAAATTCTCATATTGCCCCCCCCCCCCCTCCATTGTAATGCAATAATTGTTATTGTTTGAATTGTATTTCCTTTATTGTAATGCTGTTTCCACTCCAATATACAATTTTTTTATAGTAATTTAAGGATAATCCAGACGATGCCATGTTGTGGTAATATAGCATTTTTAAAAAAATCAATTTTCTTTTAAATAATTTGAACAAATTAAAGGTATTTATTGTTTTGTTATAAGATTTTTTGTTGTAAACATAAGTACATTTGTATGCATAATATTTTGTTCTCTGACAAAATTAGGGATTTCAATTCTCATGTATATGACAATGGGTAAATCAAAAATGCTTCATCCACCCATCACGTTCTTTCGTGCGCATTGTCTCAAAAACCGTTTCAGATGTTTCCCTGACTTTCGTCCTCCAGGGATGCGGGGGACATTGATTTGGGTTTTCTGTCTGTCTGTCTGCCCCTCTGTCTGTCTGTCCGTCCGTCAGGTTTTTCATTTCCGTGCGATAACTTGCGTAAATTTTATCTGATTTCATTCAATTTTGGGTCAGTGATTGCTCTGGTTGGGGTCGATTTTTGACTGTCTATCTGAAAAATAGTTCTCAAAAACAACATTATCAAATATTGGTCCAATTTATCCATGTGTTTTTGTTTTCATGTTCCCTGCAGATGTCGCCACATGTCATAGTGGATCTGAGTAATTTTTCATGTGCCCTCAAGATTACTCCGCATGTCATAATTTTGGTAGCGTATCAAGCAGTAGTATAATTTATTGACGAAATCTGTATTATTAACAGGTAAAAAAATTATCTCGGGTACTTAATTCAGTTAGACATGTTTCAGTTATGGCAAGCAAATGTGCTTAAAATGTTAGTTGAACAATACAACAACAGCCACGTGGATGAAAAAATGTTCTAACTGCTTCTTGCACAAAAATACATAAATGAAGTTAAAGTCACTTTTTGTCGGAAATATGTTGAATATGGTTCCTAAATTAGATACACTTTGGTGCAAAAGTTTTTAATTAAAGACTGCCCCCTTTCAGCAGCAGCAATCTTTTTCTTCGGGTTTCAGACCAATTTTTTGCGGCCTACCCCTTTCAGGTTCTGTCATTAGTCTTCTGGGTTGGACCCCTTCTTTTTCTAAATCCTGGACCCGCCCCTGATGTCACAATGTCCATAACATTGATAAAAAAAAAGACTTAAAGCTCCCTTCTAAAAGGAATAAGACCGTATGGCGTGTGAAACCTATATAAGTTTATTATATGAGCAGTCTCCCCATCATAATATTATATGGCATGAGACGTTACAATTTACTGAATGAGGCTACAAAGGAACCGGAGAAGAAAATCAGAGGGTTCTGGAGAGCAACAGCAGCCACGACCACCCGACGCCGCATTCCCTGATCCCCTACCATCTACCATGCACAAGCGTACAGACAGACTTGTTGTAGTTAGACCACAACGAACGATAACGAGCGATTTTTTTTTCTTCATCAGCCATTTAAGAAAGTGCGAAATCCTTTTCTCTATACAATGTTGTTTTTACTATAATTTATGATTGCACATACAAAACTGGGTAAAGGAAGATATTCGCCTCTCTTAAATGACTCCGATATACCTTCATGGTTTCAATTATATTTATATATAAGCATCTAGTAACAGATGCCTATATATATCAAAAGCAGACTGTATAAAATTCGATGATTTGAATCTACATATACGGCTCTTTTTGATAATCAATGTATTGTTTGTATCTGCGACGGTAGGGTGGACCAACAAAACGTATCACAACTTAAAAAGACACGTGGTTAAAAGTAATATAAAAAAAGTAATGAAATTTAAAATTTCCATTAACAGTTATTAATATAAACTGAAAATCCATTATTATTGAAATTATTGAAGCCAGAACAGGTTTGAAGAGAAAGATTTTATACTTGATTACTCTGGAACGGTGATTTTATGTTTAATATCTACTTTTATATAATTGTATCCGCCAAAACAGAGTTTTGCGGATACTATGTTTTCAGCCCACCGCCGCCGCCGTCGCCGCTTAGGTGTCCGGAGAACTCCTCCGTAACCGCTGGGTGGAATTTTACGAAACCCGGGATTATGTTCGGGTCACATGTAAACTGCTGCGCCCCGATTTTGTTTTGACCTCTGACCTTTCTTCTCTCTAGTGCGTCCATCTGTGCGTCTGTTTTGACACATTAACCCACATATCTCGGGAACCCTTTGACCGATCCGGAAAAAAATTTAGGCACAAATGTAGCCCTTGGATAGCTTTATAACATACATAAAAATGGTGGCGCCACCTGCAACCATTTTTGCACAGCGTCCGTCTGTTTGTCTGCCGTGGGATAAAATCACTCATATCTCTGCACTGTTTGACTTATCTGCCTAAAATTTTGCAGGTTTATACATCTTGGATAGCTTTCTGGATTTTGTGGCAGGGGGCGCCACCTACATTTATGTTTACACTGCAGACATCCAGGCTTTTATCTCGGGAACCGTTTGACCGATTGGGCCCAAATTGTGCTTGTGTATAGATCTCGCATAGCTCTTTATCATACGCAAAACTGGTGGCGCCACCTGCAACCATTTTTGAACAGCGTCCGTCTATTTGTCTGCCGTGGGATAAAATCACTCATATCTCGGCAGTGGTTTGACTTACCTGCCTAAAATTTGCAGGTTTATACATCTTGGATAGCTTTCTGGATTGTATGACAGGCAGCGCCACCTACATTCACATTTACGCTGCAGACATCCAAGCTCATATCTCGGGAACCGTCTGTTTGTCTGCCGTGGGATAAAATCACTCATATCTCGGCAGTGGTTGACTTTTTGCATTTGTATACAACTTTGATAGCTTTCTGGATTTTGTGGTAGGTAGCACAACCTACATACACATTTTGGCTATAGACATCCATGCTAATATGCAGCACACCTCACTCTATTTCCCCTTGTTACTCAATCCATGCCTCACTTCAGCCGTCCCACTCTGATTTCGGCGGATACACGTAGTCGCTTGTCGACTACCCGTATTCTAGTTAATTAATACTATTCACTGAGCGTCATCTAATTTTACTATATTACCGTATTTATTCACATTTTATCTAGACCATTACGTACTCATTAAATTTTTACCGGTTTTACCTTTGTGTACGCTTTTGTACTTTTATCTATGTTTTTAAATAAACGTCTTTCAAATATTGAGCAACTCTGCTGCATACTGGCTCACTACGTAACTCTACTACAGTGGAACTTATCTTAGTGGACACCTCACTAAAGTGGGCACCTGTATATATAGTAGGAGGTTTTGGCAGTCCCACTTTTTCTGCTCCTTATTATTTTACTTTCGTCCATGACCTTCAAAAATGAGCACCTCCGTCAAGTGAGCAGTATGGCCCAGTCCCAAGGGTGCCATTTTTAAAGTTAACAGCTGCGTATCTACTTGTACGGACCCGGTGCGTGTGCTGATACGTACATACGGATATGGATATACGTTTTCGTGTGTGTCCATTATATACGTTTGTCAGTGCGGTTTTAGGTCTTTCAGCTCTTCAAAGGGGCTCTCGGCACATACGTTTCTATATACGTTTCCGTTGCCGCGGCTACATGATCCGGTTTGCAAAAACGTATAGGCCTATCCGCACGCCGCACCGCATAAAAATGGGGGAAGTCTTTCTATTTTTATTTCCTTGTGCGCGATTTTTGCCGCGTCCACGTCTGTATCCCAAGTTGACACGCAGCTTAACTATAACTGTATTATAGGGCCTTTATGTGAACAGAATTTTATTTTGGTAGAGGCTACCCGGAAGATGTTGAAATGAAAAAATATGTTTAGTCAGTCAGGGTTACTATAAAATCGCACTGTTCCTGACTTGAATACCTGTTGCAGTCTGTAATACATCTCTATAGGCACATTAATTGTTTTAGAAGGGGCTGAAGGGCGTTCACCGGCGGCGCTGTATAGCTGTGTTTGATGTGAATGTGAACAGCCTGTGAGCTCCAACAGTTGTTTTCTGTCCTGTTTTGAACGGTATGTTACTCGTTATTTAAGAACAGTTCTACGTGTACTGTTGAGATACTGTGCCGCTCTTATTCGTAACCGCACAGACACTGTAGGTAAGTTTAACTCAACTGATTTTATATGTCAAAACTTGATCTGCACATATATGCATTTTGTTATTACCATGCATTATCAATTATGGATGATGTATGAGTGACTATAGATAGAGACTTTTGATTAGCTGAGGTACCGAAGCAAGCCATTTTCATATATAATTATATATTCATACATACATACATATTAGTTAGTTTGTTAGTTAGTGTATATCTATCTATAATTAAACGGATATATATTTGCTAAGTATATGCCAGAAGGCGTACGTATGTATTTTGAAGGAACCTGAAGTCTAGCTAAATATAGATGCATGTATGAAAAGCAATTTTTTTTCCATAAGCTCAACTGTTACATACTGATCTAAGTACATGCGGCTAAGCCTGCACCCTCGGGCACACCTGTAACTTCGCACAGCAATAGCCTGTGTCATAATAAGTGCGAATGAGGTGCGAATCTAAACATATACACCGGAGGTAATGTTTACAGAATATTATGCGCAGTGCTGGAACAGATTTATATTGTTGAAGTTGGGCTTTAAGTACACAGCTGCAGAGCTCTAGCTGTAAACATGCACTGGTCCACGACCCTATATTGGTCAGTTTGGCAATAATGTATTGTAAGTGCAATCGGCACTGGTCTGTTTTGTTTCTGTGGTTTATTTGCGGTTTATATACTGTTGATCTCGACATGTTTATACGAAATTGTCAGATAAACAATAGGTCTTTTCAGGTGAACAGGTGAACGCATTTAATATACGGAATATGAAATGGGGTTATTCTTCAAAATATACATATATGTATTAGTGAATTATATTTTGGCTTTAGCCGGAGAGAGAGAGAGAAAGAGAGACAGAGAGAGAGAGAGAGAGAGAGAGAGAGAAATCGTTCATTCCACAATTTACATTTTTAAGTGTAATATATGTATTTTACATACTGGTATATCTCACAATTTATATCGTTCCTTATTAAGGTCACAGTCTGTCTCCCACGTCTGTTAAACATTACCAAATACAGAGTATTCTCAGGAATCAGAATATGCATGGGCAACTAATTAAGGGATCCCTCAGTATGCCGCAGATCGTACATTATATCAATAAAAACGGAATCAATTACATACACTTACATATATGTTCTTTCAAATTTTCCGCAGTAAGGTAAGTTTTATCAAATATACAGGTAAGAATTAATTTAGGTAAGCAATGTATTCTTCACCAGGGCCATATGTCAGGATAATTATTACAGTTTCAGAAACCGGCGTGTCCCGCGGGCGTGTGTGATTTTTTTAAGCCAACTATTATATGTATTTGGAGAATTAAAGTGATAACATGTATAGTTAACTAATGCTAAGAAACTTTTCTTTATTTTACGGAGCTGTCACTGTCGGAGATTTTGACCTTGTTTATCTATAGGTTGTTAGTAAACACGTTACATATGTGAAGATTTTGAATTCGGTATAAAAAAAAACATGTACACGAAGGTGTTTGATGCACGTGCTTAAATTGAAAGGTCATTAGTTGTTGATAGTGAGAATAAATATTATGAAGCAGCGCATTTTAGTTTTTTTTTTTTTTTGGGTCATATAAATTGCAAATTTCAAGTTCGTCAGATTTGCTACCAGGTGTCATTGCTCAACGGGTCTGGATTACGACCGACGGCCAATAAACAAAAATGATAGCCCATCTGGGTAACATGTGATAGGTGCTTTATTTTTGCTTATTTTCAAAAAAAGGTTCAAGGGATTATTTTTTGAATGACCGTCAAATACCAGAACAGAAATAATTTATATAGCAAGTATAAGGCAAGTACGAATGTACTTTGAGGTTTATTTGAATAAACGGCTTACAATATAGTATGTTTTATTATTAATATATAGAAAATTATAAATATAAGACCAAATGTGTACATTTGACAATAAATTTAATTATCTTGTTCTCATATATTATTACATAACTCAAATACATTTAGCTACTAATGACCAACACGCATAAAAGTTAACATGGTTATTTACAGAGTCATAAATTATGAACTTGAGAATTTAAGATATAAAATACATTAATTAGTTTTTTTCAATATATGGATATAATGTTTCGTGTAAATGTCTCCATAGGTAAAATAAATGTATTTGTAAGAGAATGTACCGTTTCATACAGTTTAACCTCATAGCAATTCTGACAACTTCGGAAAGATCATGCTAATAGTTTATTGAGTGCATACAGGTGCATCGAGGGTCCTGAAACTAACAAATTACTACCTTGTAAGTTTCAGTCAAATCATTAATGCAGACAAGGGGATGTCAATTTCACGTCACATGTCATTCAAGTAATCAAGCATTCTCAGCTTTTTGCAGGTCAACCTACGATTCCTTCACTTTTCACGAATGCATTCATGTCGTATATGAAATCAAACGTTAATTCAGTGCAAATAAAACATATATAAGCACATAGTACACCATCAGTTAAATATTTCCATATTTGCTTTATGGCTAACACTTGTGCTTCCACATATTTCGCAATTTTAGTTTGCTATGGTATTTCACAGGTTTAATTTTTTATCATGCGTGAATTCATCATGTGTGAATTCCCACAACAACTCTGTCGAAAGATGATACAATTTAACGCATTTTCTCACACTTAACATGGACGAATAATTTATTATCCATGGTCTGTCGAAAAGAAGATTTTAATTGTCTGTTAAATTGTAAATACATGTTTTGGTTCATTTATCCACGTGTGTACAACTGTATATGTCTTTATTTATTTATTAAGAAATCTTTATTCAGTGTGACTTTTTCAGACTGTGTCTGATCTTCCGAAAGGCCCTGATATAAAAAATACAATGAAATACAAAATACAATGGTGAAATTTTAAAATTAACTTAGAAACATAATTAATCCCGTGTTAAGATATGAGATATTGTTTTATGCTTTTCTTAAAACTGTTGAGAGAAGGGACATTCAGTTGGTAACCTATTCCATAGTAGGGGGCCATGATATATGACGGAGTTTCTCAAATATTCTGTTCGTGCTTTAGGTACAGACAATGCTCCAGTTACGTTTGCCCGTGTTGCGTAACCGCGTGCACATTTGTGACATATATAGCTCAAGCGCTCTAACAAATAAGATAGACATTGGCTGTTAATACTTTTATATAACAAGATGCAAGTCATGTTAGCTTTTCTCTCTACTTTACTGACTGGATTTCAAGGACAGTTCGTAGATTTTTGGTTCTTCTCTCGTGATTGAAATCATTATACAATTATTCTCACTGCACGGTTCTGTATTTTCTGTATTTTGTTAAGATAAGTTTTGGAAGTATAACCAAAGATAGTTATCCCATAACTAAGTAAGGCTGAATGAAACCTTTGTATATATTTAACAAGATTCCCTTTGGTAAAAATTTGCTAGATCTGAACTGAGCGCCTATAATTTCGACGATATACTGTGCACGACAAATGTTCAATATGATCAGACCAATTCAGAAAGTCATTTAAAACAAAACCTAAATATTTCATCATAGTATATTGTTGTAAGGCCGTTTGGTTTAGTGTAATATTCAGTGGAAAATAAGACATGTATCGCGATCTGAAAAGTAGTGAATAGGTTTTGTCAACATTAACTGTTTATATGTTTTGTATGAACCATTCCGACAAATTATTTACTCCCATTTACAATTCTTTCGTTATACCTTCTGAGGATCATCACTAGTGAAATAAATACCAGTATCATCAGCTTATGTATGATGATTATTAATTCGTGCGCACGAATTATAATTATAGTATTCCGTGCCCACGCAATAGTATATATATATATATATATATATATATATATATATATATATATATATATCAGAATTAAAATTTTTTATTTTCGTGCATGTATCCATACTCTTAGTGAGGATGTGACCCCCTTTTTTCAAATCCTTGCCACGCCTCTGACCGCCTGTTTTGTCAAACAGAAAGTCTGGCCCTTGCATTCTCAGTTAAAAGGGTCCTTTGAGTTAGTTTTGAAACTCACTGATAGATGGCAGAACCATTCACAGGAGAATCTTGACAACTGCGCCAATGCATAACACACCTGACGGATGGGTTAAGCTGCATTCTCAATTTGCTGTACTGCTGCTTGCTTTTGCAAGGTTTGCTGGGTTTCATAGCCAAGCGGCTGACACAGAGCCACGAATGTAATCAGACCAATGAGAGCTCGGTACCGCGGGTATCTATCTTAAGTTCATCAAAATATGTTTCAATTTCAAATATTTTAAAACTTATATATACAAAGAACTTGTGAGCATTATACTATTTAAGAATGGATTTCCAGCAACATTGTAAAGTTAATAAAAGAAATATGAAATGGAGCGATAATGATGTGATAAACAGTGAAAACATCACGGATTGGTTTAAAACATAGAAAGCAGAATCTGAAAAAAAATGTCCTATGTTTGGCTTTCTATTTTCATAGAAATTGATTGGGTTATGAATCCAGAAGGTGAGATGTACATTCACAAAGAATTAAAAGAATTAAATGATATAACGTTTAAATGAAAACCTATAGGTAAAAAAGAGTAGGCCTATAAAAAACTAACGAAGAAAGTAGGACGTTGAATAAACAAGGGGAAAAACAATATCCTATAAATAAATTACATATGTCAGAATATTATAACTACAGATTATGAAACCTATATAGACAAGAAGCAAGTTCAGATTCGTTGGTGTAAACTTAAAAGTAGATTCGAAAAAGGATTCGGGAAGAAATATGAAGACGAATCGCACAGATAATGGTATAGCTTTCGTCAAAGTATAGGACCAATATGGCAAACCTCGCATACTCGCCCCAACACCAAATTAAGCATCTTATACAAAGTAAAGAACTTTCTACATGCTCCTTATAGTATATAGAGCAGAATAATTGGTGAGGAGTGTGAGATGCGACAGAAGCCATTTACGCTTTTCTGAGATGTTTGAGAAGAATTTTATAGGAATTCTTTACACAGCCCAGGACAATATTAAATAATGCTTTACACAAAAAAAGAGCCAACACTAGTTTGTGAACCATTTAACCGAGGGAGGTGGAAACGACCAGGACATGTTTCAATCTAAGATAAACAAATCACACAAAGTAGCACTGACCTGAGAGAAACGAAAGCAAGAGAGACCTAGGAACCAGGTCAACGAACTTTACTGAAAAGGATACAGATGAACTAGACGACTGGACAGAGACAGACACATGAAACTGTAGACGACTGGGAAACCATACATAAATGTCGATTTTTAAAAGTTTGGTACTGCCTTGTGCGCCATCCCTGGCGCAAAGCGAATATGTATAGGTATAGTGCTTCCGATTATCGATGCAGCCAACAATATCAAGATATATGTATATAGTTACAATAAATTATGGAGGAACTGTACACTATGTGTAATTGTGTATGCGTTACAGGGTGTTTATCCGTTATAGACAACATCCAGTTGGAACAAACTGAATGACATGTTATTGGCAACGAGAGAGAGAGAGAGAGAGAGAGAGAGAGAGTGTGTGTGTGTGTGTGTGTGTGTGCATACATGAAACGTGTAGTTTCCCCTTGAGAAATGTCATTTGAATATATTTACTAATGAGTATGTGTGTTTGCGCACGTGCACTATAATATAGCTAGTAAGTGGACATGTTTCTTGGAAACCGGCCCCGTTTTTATGATGCCGGTAAAGATAGCAATAAGCGTGTATACCATATATATAAACACCCTCATATCATACGATTGATATCCTACAACTACAAATATTATTAATGTCATTATATATATTAGATGATTTCATAACTCGTTATATTCAGAGGGAGAGAAGTTATAGAATTCGTCTTGAAAGGGAGTTTAACTGCTGACTATTGGGCATAACTCAAATCGAATCAAGCTGTAATCGAATTCCAGTTGTAACTGCATTTGAGAGAGAGAGAGAGAGACAGAGAGAGAGAGCGAGAGACTTTTATGTATTGATACCAATAATTTGTAAAAAGCTTAAAATGTTGCATCATGCAAGTAGTCGGAATCAATACATTCAGTCCGGCATGCACACACAAAGACGTTATTGAAAAGAAACTGTGTGATGCAATCCCTCTGTATGCCATGAGGTTGCCTGGGTGCAAGGTTGAGAATTACTCACCGGGGGCCCGCGGGCTCCCATTTCAGTTATGAACCCATAACAAACCATGAGGAAGAACAAGTGTCACGAGGTGCAAGTTTCCTTGATTTTTGTTCTGATAGAATTTCCTGTAAAATGTTTATATCATATCAATGCTATGTCGTTGTACAATTCTTTTATGGTCATGGTCTTTTATTTTTGAGCGTAATCCATGTGACATTAATAAGCCATACAGGCATGCAGATAGCTAGCTGAAAAAAAAAATCAAATGAGGAGTCCATTCTCATGGGCTAGCATTTAGCCTACCTCAATCAGATCGGCCCCGTCGCCGGTCCATAAGGGTCAGGTGCCTATATCCAGACTTTAATTCACGTTACCTACTCAAGTCACAGGTACAATCGTATACCTCTGTATATATATAATAGCAATCCAACAGTAGGCTATGGATTGGGGTTCATGGAACTGTAGGCCAACATTACTACGATTGCCTATTTGGCAAATGATAATCATACCCTTATACGGTAAGCACTTTTCAGCATCGAGGCTAGTCCATCATCCTGCCGAGCAAGCTGAGCATTATACTGCATGTATATAAGATGAAAATTGGATTACTTGTAATATGTATATAGAAGGATTAATTATTTTTGGTGGAAATGTTTAAATTTTCAATGTTTGGAAACAACACAGGTACTAATGCAGCTTATTTTTCCTAGTTAGGGTCACACCCCCGACCCCCTTCACGTTTATATACATGAACCTGAAGGTGTGATATATAAGTTTTATTGAAAAATGTGCGATATAATAAACATTAGTCCGTTATCTTGTTATCTGAAAAACGCGTCATCTAATGGTAAAAATAGCCCATATATGGCCGATCTCGACATTAATACGCCCTATATATGCTTAAAAACAGCCATATACTTAATACGTCCGTCCAACAGAGATTATAGCACACGGGATACGTGTATCACTGCATGGGATTATGTTAACTGTGTTAGATGTACATGTAGTATATTGGTATCTGATGTCCGTGTATCTGTAATACTATTCACAGAAAATCGTCCAGGGTTCAATTGCAAGTTACCGTAAAATATCGCATTTTACACGTATATCTGGTATTGTTTAGCTCAGCTGACTGTAAGTCATCTGAGCTATAGCGATCACTCTTTGTCCGGCGTCGGTCGCGTAGTCTGGCCGTCCGTCCGTCAACAGGGCACAAATCGTAACTGTTAGACTTAGACACTTCTTACTGTAAATCCAGGGGTGTCCTAGGCAAATCTCCTTGGAAACCTGAAATTAGGTCATGATGACCTATATCTCGCGACCTATGGGCCGAAAACAAGATTTTGAGCACCCAGACAGTCAGACGGAGCACAAAGGGTATCTGTAAGGCCTAGAATCTTCTAACGTAACAATCAGGGGGGGGGGGGTCCTGGACAAATGTACTTGGAAACATGACATAAGGTCATGGTAACCTATATTCCGCGCCCTATAAGAAAAAGATTTTCATATGAGCACCCTGCATGTCATATGGGTACGAATCGTATTTTTGGGCTTAGAATCTTCTTACGCAACATCCATTAAGGTTTTTGGCATATCTCCTTGGAAACATGAAATTAGGCCATGATGATCTATATAATCGACGACATACGGGCCGAAAATATGATAGGAGCACCAAGACCGTCAGACAGGGCACAAACTGAACCCAATAGGCCTAGAATTATCTAACGTGTATTTCTGGGAGGTCCTTTGCAAAGGTTCTTGCAAATATGAAATTAGGTCACCATGACTTATATTCTGCGACCTGAATGAGCGCCCTGAATGTCAAATGGGCACAAATCGTACCTGTTTGGCTTAGAATCTTTTAATGTAACATTCAGGAAGGCCCTTCGCAAATATCCATGGAAACATGAAATTAGGTCACTGTTACCTATATTCTGTAAGCTATAGGTAAAAAGATGTCATTTGAGCACCCTGAATTTAAAATGGACACAAATCGCATATGCTGGCCTAGAATATTCTATCACAACATCTAGGGAGGTTCTTGGCAAAATGCCTTGAAAACCTGAAATTAGGTCATGGTGACCTATATTCTGCAAGCTACGGACCAAAACCTTTATTTTAAGCCCCACACAGACAGGGTACTATCCATTTTCCTTGAAATCTTTTAACATAACATCCAAGTCTTGGACATATCTTAACGAAATTCTGAATTTAGGTCATGGTGGCCTTTATTCTATTAGCTACTATAACCAACAACATGCCTCTGACACACAGCCAGACAGCCACACACATAAATGGCACCAAACTTAACTCTTGGACCCAGAACCCTTTATGGTAAAATCCAGGGAGGTCCTTGGCAAGTCTCCATTGAATCTTGAAATTAGGTCACCGTGACATATATTCTATGAGCTGTAGGGAAAAAACATGATTTTAGTTCTGTGAAAGTCAGATGGGCACAAATCATAATGGTTGGACCTAGAATCTCCAACTTAAAATTCAAGGAGGTCTTGGGCAAATCTCATGATGCAGTCAATACCATGATGCCCAATATTCTGTGAGGAACGAGAGGCCGGAAAATCTAATATTGAGCACAAAGAAAGTCAAACGTATTCATAATCTCAAATGTTGGATCCAGAAATATGATTAAATGTATCCTTGGAAACAGATTAAGATCACTGCGACAACATGATTTCAGCATCCTATTAGTCAGATGGGCACAAATGGTGAAGTTGGGCTTAGAAACTTCTAACTTTATGAAGATTAGGGAGGGTCCTAGCTGTATATATAAGTAGTAGGAGTACAACTACTACTTATATATATATATATATATATATATATATATATATATATATATATATATATATATATATATATATATATATATATATAAATATATATATATATATATAAAGGCATATATATATATATATATATATATATATATATATATATATATAAGGGGCCTGTAAAATCTTCATAAAAAACACTAAATAAGGTCAGTGTGACCCATATTCTGTGTGCATTAAGCGTCAGATAAGTTAGATGGACACAAATGAGCAGTTTGACGTGGACCATAGCATCTATAGGGAGTTCTTGGTAAAATCTTCTTGGAAACCTTAAATAAGGACGCTGTAGCCTATCCTATTTTCTATGAACTATGGACAAAACGCCTGGTTTATATTATGCTCGAAGTCATTTTATCCATTGTTGAAGGTTCCATAACAAATATTTTTCACCAGATCATACATTAATAACTAATACATGCATCTCCTGTAGGTCAATGTCCAATTCAGCTGAGCGTTATGGCTCATGGGCCACTTGTTTAAAACTGTCTCTTGTTTGTGCTGGTAGGTACCGTAGGTTTAATTGTTTAAGGGGATATATCTGCACGTGAACAGTATCATCGCAGGGAGGCATTATGTCAGGTGGTTCACGATCCCACTATCTGTAAGAGTGAATTGGGGTGTGGATGTTATTAAGCAGACCGAGAAAGTGTACCGTATCTGCATAAGGGACCCACGCATCCACTTTAAAAATTGAATTTAAATACTTTTATCTTAATTGTTCTCATTATAAGTTAGCTTTTTAATTTAGACAACAAGCATATATATAAAACCTAAAGTTGTTATAGTTGTTATCCGATATTGTCAGAAAGCCGCCTGTTACAGGTTGGACCTCTGAGAGAGAGGGGGGAGGGCGGGAGAGACAGAGCAGCTATAGGCCTCAAGAGTTCATCGTGCGTTTTAGGGAGGAACTAGCTAGGTAACCGTAACCATAGACACGCAGACAAAAGTTAACCTGTATGGTATCCATATATTTAATAAACGACTAAACAATTCTCAAGGAAACTGGTATTGAAACCTTTCATCTGACACGTACAAATAAATATTTTTCTTGTAAATGATTAGCCATGACAACATGACACTCAGGCCTTCGGAAAAAAAACTGATAGGGCCTGGAGTCATGATGGCAGTCACAACAGAACGCCCATTCTAAGGGTCGGATCAAAATATTTGCTGTCTGGTATTATTTGGCATCACAGGCTTATATAGTCGTATTATATGTGCTAAATATCGAAGAAAAAATGTTGTTACACAAAAATAATTACAATTATTACCTCCTTTCATCACTGTGGCACCGATTCACGTGAAGCGGTACTTCTCATTCAAAACTAAATGTGTCATGGCGCGGTCGTGTATGTAAACTTGGAAGTCGGAAGCCGGAAGCCGGAAACCAACGAAAGCAGTTTAAAGCATATACAAAATGCTAACGCTTCAATACCGTTTTGTTTTTTCCCCGATAGAATAAGATCTTTTTTTATCATTCTGTGAAGAATAATAGTTATCCATTGTTTAATCTGAACGTTATGGAAGGTTTTGTGCTCGGAAGCCATCTCGGAAGTCAGTCAGAAGTGCTTGGATGTTATCCAATGTGTATAACTCGGAAGTCACAGAGACGCACTGTGCCCAAAATGCAGTTTCATTATAATTATAGTTGCATGCATATATTAAAATTGCTTATGCATGCTTCTGCTTATAATGAGTGTATGATGCAATACATGACACATAATCGGAAAACTATAAGTTCTTATTTTTTTATTTGTAATTTTATATATATATATATATATATATATATATATATATATATATATATATATATATATATATATATATATATATATATATATATATATATATATATATATATATATATATATCGTCGATGTTATTATCGAGTAAAGTGTGATAACGGAAATACTTCCTATCTCATTATACTAGTACATATTTGTATGCTCTCTCAGTGGAGTAAATCACCAATTTATGAATTGGAAAGTAATAAATATAATAATGAAATTGCTAGGGAATAAAAAAGTAATCTGGAAAAGAAATGAAAATTAAGAGATATTACGTCTGAACGGGCTTGCGCCCTCTATGGATGCACCACTGCATAATTAATATGGTATAATTAACCCTTGTACGGCATTAAAAATACAGTTATAAATTACGATGTCATTCAAAATAAAATATAGTAATATATTTTCCATACGTTGAACAAATATGAAAATTCAATATATCCCAGAAGGTCATCGCTGGAACAAACATACATGTATCATATGCAAAAACGAAATGTCTTTCAATATGTTAGAGTTCAACAATATTTTAAAAAAATGTTACAATTATATCTTAGAAAAGGGATACAAAAGTCCAGATAATATATAACATACTAATACATGTATTATTATATAATCTGATCGATTTACGAATTTAAGCAAATATTTTTTTAAAACTAAAATTAATTCTTTTTCAAGTTTTTGACTCTTTCTTTCAAACCTTATCAATCTCGATATTTATATTATATTAATTTCACTCCTGATGTTTCAACATCACATTTCAACTTCAAATATATGGATATTTAATAATATATTAAAGTATGTTTGCAAATGATTGCATGATAAGGGCATATAACCAGAATGTGCACCCTTCATATTACTGTACGATTACAAGGATCTCGATAAGAAATTACAATTTTGTTTATATAATATATATATAAATGCAACCGGACCATGAAATGTAAAATATAATTTGGCATAAAAAGTATTACATAATAGATAAGAGTCTAAGAGATTCATAATACTGATGAATTTTTTTTTTGGTCAATGGAAGAGGAAAATGTTTTTCAATTTATACATTAAAAATAAAATATTTTGTTCGAAACAACTTGTAAAAACATTAACTGGACGGTTTTTTGGTTCTGTCAAATTTTCTGTTTAAGTCTCTATGATATTATCAGGGTGATTTTTATAGGGGCACATGTATAAAATATTATCAAAACCTTTATTTTTTTCATGTTTCCATCAACATAAAATGCGGTAACAGCGTAAAATATTGATGAGTTAAAATAATCTTGTTTTACAAAATGAAATAAAATATCAATATAATATATTATTTAAAAAACAGCATCATGAATGTTACAAAACAGATTGAATTTATGAAAAATACATGATACTGAAGAAATTGAAAATGCTTGACACGTTTGCTGACGATATGATGACCAGTGCATTTGCCATTACTGGCTTCCGAGTTTTACACATTTGGACCATAACCGGGCATTTCCGAGCAAAAAATAGTCATTAACTTCGGGTGGATAACTTTGATTATTTTACATGATGATAAAAAAGACCTTATTCTATCAATAAAAATAAAAAGGTACTTTCCATTGATGTAGTAGCATTTTAATTATGCTTCGATCATTGCTTTAAAAAAAGTCCTTGCTTCCGACTTCGGACTTCCGAGTTTTACACATAGCCGTTTGGAAATCCCCTACCGGAAGTTATGATTCTCCCGCTGACAGACGTGGAGACTAGTTTTTCGAGTAAAGCAGCCTCGGAATTAAAAACTGCTGCACGTTTACACGTAAGTCAACCGTGGATGTAATAATTATTATTTTCCCCAACAGAATAACGTCACTTTTTGTCTTAACTCAGGAAAATGACAGTTCGAGAAGTGGATGAAAATGAAAAAGTAGTGTCAGAAATGGCGTGCACATCTGCACATACTAGAATTGATGCGAACCCAATAGCTTGTACTGTCACCCCATCGTCTTCAGTTCATCTAAAATCGACGTTTGGGGTGACAAGCTGTCGCTAGTAAATGATGCAATCCACCCACACAATGAATGGCCCCTTTCACATGAAGTGGGCGTGGTTGCACCTAGTAACCGCGGACAATCCCTTATTTGGGTATGCATGCCGGCCGCGTAGTTTGGCAACACAAATGCACCAATCAATAACCTCTAAATATCCTGGTCTTTCTTCCTCTTTTGTTATAACTACTACCACAAAATCCGACATTCACTTTTCGTTCCCGTGTCAACTGGCCCCTATGAAATAAACGTGACCATTATGCACGACAAGTTGCACATAGACAATCTGGAACACACATAACTCACGTTCGGCTGCTCAACGTAAACATTACTCTCGTGTTTTGGTGAGCACAAAACGACCGCCTGTGTGTTTTGAACAAGAGGCACCCAGCCACGTGGGTTCTCAGTATGGTTCTCTAAATTATGAAGACGAGATGCAATTTATTCGTTTACGCAACGTTCAGTAACCATGGTAGCTTGAATATCTAACAGTCGAAGATAAGGCAGGGAGATTTTCTGCTGCTAGAAAACAGAGTACGTTACGTGGGGGTGTGACCGCAGCTAGCCAACCCGACGCGACATTGCATCAGCAACTGGTCCCAGCCAGTTACAATTTATGCACGTATCTTTGATTTACCCACGTGCAGACACAGCTACACAAGCGGTGTGATAATCAGTTTGAACATTTACGTGGACACGAGAACAGGGATTCAGCTAACCTTCGTGGCCTTGGTATTCATAATTTTAAAACCCGATATATTTATAAACAGGATTACATCAAACAGCAAACAAACATGGGACAGAAGTGCGGAAAAGATAAAGAAAAAGATATGGAGAAACCGGCGAAAAATGTCGGCGAGGAAGACAATGGAGCTGTCAATTTGAAGAAGAAAATCACTTTGATTAGCGGCATCACTGTTATAGTTGGCAGTATTATAGGGTCTGGGATATTTGTCAGTCCGACTGGAGTACTCAAGAAAACCGGTTCGGTTGGGTTATCTTTGATAGTGTGGTTTTTAGGTGGTATATTTTCTCTAATAGGGTCGTACTGTTTTGCCGAACTTGGCACCGCTATCGTACGTTCTGGTGCCGATTATGCGTATATTTTTGAGGCATTTGGACCACTTTTAGCCTTTCTCCGACTGTGGGTTGAAGTGTTTGTGGTACGGCCATGTACCACTACTATAGTTGCACTCACGTTTTCCTATTACGTCATAGAACCCATCTTCCCTGATTGTGAACAACCACAGCTTGCAGTGATCCTACTGGCCGCGATATGCATCAGTAAGTAAACAATATGTCATTCATTGTGTCCGAGTGAAAGGGATTGATGTCATATTGTTTATCTCTGTCAGTCTCACTCATGGTACAGGACAAATATACATATAATATTATATATATATATAACCTTCACAGGTGATTCAGGTCAATAACAGACAGGAACAGATAATATATGATTATGACTTTGCCAAAGAGCACATTGACCCACTAAATCATTTAAAAAGTGGTCCACGAGTTCCTAGGACTGTATCAAAAGACTTGATAAATCATCAGATAAAAACACATTTTATTTTAACACATAATGTAGTACTTGCAGTCATATCTTATAAATTTACATATGGAATTGTGCATCACATTACAAATTTGTGTATTTAACTGTTTGGACCTGCAAATATACACAGAACTTTAGATAAATATGATTAAAATGCAGTCTCTCAGACCTAGAAAATAAGAAAAAAGTTTTGCGCCAGGTTCTAACACACTTCCCACCAATAATACCAAGAACCACAAAAAAGGTGAAAAAGTGTCACATTTTGTTTTCAGTTACAGCAGAGGTAAGTTGCATGTTCTATTGTGTGTGACAGCTGTGGACATAATAAATGTTTATTAAAATGGTGACAGCAAATACAATTAATGTTCATAAAATTGATATATAAAATTACTCTGTACCTGCAGAGTTTCCTGTATTGGCATGTTACCTCTCATGCAGATAATTAAAAATAATTTATAAGCTCATTTAACAACATGATGCACATACTTGCCAATCATTACTTCACAAAAAACTTTTGATTTAAATATAGAATTATAAGCATAATTTAATTCTGTGAGGACATGCATAATCCAAACTTAAAGGCATACCAGTATGCTTTTACCTTCACATATACATTTGTAGTTTTTGCCTGCATCCATAAAAGTCATACGCATATATTATATAAAATAATACATGCTTGTATATACCAGGTATATATAAATCTGTAAAAACTGCCAGTGGAACAAAAGAAAATTGTCATGTTTGTAATATATAAACATACAGTACTAGTCTACATGTAAAGTTAAAAGGCATATTAATTAAGGTTGTGATCTATTTTGTTCAAACTGGCTGTATATTTTATATTGAAAGATCACACTGCAGAATGTTGTACAGCAATTAATTGATAGATAATACACATGTATGTCAAACTTGATTACCGGTATATATATCTGGTTCCATCAGTTTTACTAACTTGTAGTTAAAAGACTGTGGATTTAACATTGTATTTTGACAGAGATTTGCTATATGATTCTGGTTGTTTTGCTTTTGATATAAACACTTGAAATGGGACATTCCCAAAATGCACAATCTGAAATACTACTGTATTTACCAAAAGATATCCTGCAGCATGCAGCAGTGATTTATGGGATAGCTTGGGAAGCCCGGATAAAAAAAATTGTGTACCAAAATGAACTGGAGCATGAAAGACTGTAAAGTGGGACAGTGTCAGTGCTAGGGACAAGCAAGGTCAGGTATCTCTATCTGTCAGTTAAATGACTGACATGCTCTGTAAAGGGGACATGATTTGTGATGGTAAACAACTGTATGTTTACACACATCAACTGGGGTCCCAGTTTAATATATATATATATATATCTTCAATTGGTTCAAACTCGGCACATTTCATTCCAATTATTGATATAAATCATATTGCCAGCCTTTAATACTTTTAATTATTAGTATAATATTTGTATTTTATGACTGTTTACTTATAAATTATGTGGACAAGTTTGCATAGTGGATTATGGTATGTTTGACACTGCAGTGCCTTTCACCTATACCTGTACATCCTTATACTGACATGATTTCATTCTGCCAGATGTTAAATTTGTTCACACCTGTTTGTTTTACATGCCCTAGTATGCTGATTACTCTGTATTACTTGTTGCTTACATGACCCGCTATTTATAGTGACAACAAGAAGGCATCATTAACATTAATATTGCCCCGGCCAGTTTGTGGTATAGATGGCTTATACCCTATCAAAAATTATCTTGGTATAAAACTGAAATTTTCACCTGTATTTCGATCCCATGATAATTAATTAGTGATTGAGGCCACATGGAGAATGTGTTAGAAATATTCAAGGATTTTGACAACATACAGCTTTAGGTTAATGAAAATTAGGAGGCTTAGACACCTTTCCTATATAATATGTATATACCGGTATATATATATTTATATGTCACAATGAAGATTACAATCCAGTAGGATTGGAAATTCCACCAGGAGAGATCACAGTTTGTGTTGCTACCAGGAGAGATCACTATGGGGATCTCCACTTGCTTGAGTCCAGTAGAAATCACAATCATAATCTCCACTAGGAGAAATTAAAATCTTACTAGGACAATGTCCATTCCAACCAGGTGAATTTGAAATCCTACAAGAAGAAAATCACTACTAGGAGAAATAAAAATTCTACTAGGACAATTTCCAATCCACCTAGGTGAAGATACTTCCTACATGACAGTAAATAGAAATATAAATTGTTATTGGATTTTAAGTAGGATTTTAATTTCTCCAATAGAGATTACAGTTGTGATTTTTCCTAGACATAAGCCGTAAGAGACCCCAACTGTGATCTTTAGTGATATTTCCAATCTACTGGATCGTAATCTCCACTGTTATATATATTTATATATATATATACTATTCATTTCATGTATTGGTCATTTTATAAACATAACCCCACCCCACTGATGAAATGCACACTCATTAATTTAATTTGTAGTATGTAATTACTCATTTCCCCCAATCTTCGTGTACATAAAGCTGAGCTGTAACCAAAGTTTATGAGGGATTTTAGTACATAGTGTTATCCCTTACTGACAATACCTATAGATTTTGTTGGCGGCCACTATCTTAATGTATGGATTCCTCACTTGAATCATATAATATTTAGCAGAGAACAAAGGACAGTGAGAGAAAGATGAAAATTTAACTTAAAACTATTATGAACTTAATTATAAACTGAAGGAAAACCAATATTTCTTAGTTGATGTCTGGCTTTACCAGGCAACTGTCAACACAATACAGGTATTGCTTTGTCCTCTAACCATAACACTAACAGGATATGTGCTGTAAATATATCTGCTGAATGGTAGTTTATGTGGTTGCCACCTGATCAGGTATGTGTCATTAACAATAAAAACTAATGGTCAAGTGGCCTATCTGGACTGGTTTGTTGTAAAAGTGCTGGTATATATATATATATATATATATATATATATATATATATATATATATATATATCACTAAGAACCATCACTGTGACAGATGATGTAATTAAATTTTATAAATGAAACTAATGGCCAAGTGGCCTATCTGGACTGGTTTGTTGTAAAAGTGCTGATATATATATATATATATATATATATATATATATATATATATATATATATATATATATATATATATCAATCACTTAGAACCATCACTGTGGCAGATGATGTAATTAAATTTTACAAATGAAGCTAATGGTCAAGTGGCCTATCTGGACTGGTTTGTTGTTAAAGTGCTGGTATATGTATATACATATATATGTATCACTTTTATAAATGATACATTGATAGGTATGTGGGTAGCAGTGCATTTAGTTGAAAACTTGACATCATCTCATTGAAATCGAAGTTATTTCCAAAATATTCCTTAAATAATCCATTATGGATATGGAATTGCTGGCATAAAATACCCAGCCTATTAACTCAGAATCAGGAAAATTAATTACCACCAAATTATTTTAATACGATTGTGATATACAGTAATAATAAGATAAATTATTTTGTGATGGGAATGATGAGCTAAATTGAACAGAGAAAACTGTCAAAGTGTGACAAATAAAGTCCGTCACTAGACATCAGATTCAGTGAATATCATTAAATCAATAAGTGTTGTTACCTAATGTGTTATAGTTTGAACCCCTTATGTTCAGTTGTTCATTTCTCAGCTACTGATGCCAGAACGAAGAATTATCATATATGATATATCACATAACGGGTTCTCCAGCATATAGACCACTTCTGAGAGGTGTATCTTTATGCCTCTTGTGGTCCGTCTTCTGGACTTGTTGTACTAGATATTTCATCAGCCAGCTGCAGCTTCCTCTCAGTACTGTAGCAACAGCTGCATTGATCATCTTTTGCATTATCTCTCTTCTTTCATTACTGATGACGCATCTCATCTCTTTTGGTGTTACTGAGCTGAATCAAAAGAATAAATATATATCTGTAACTAGTTTATGCAGAACAATATTACCTTAATTAAAACTAGGGACCCATGGGTCTCGACGTTCAGCTGAATATGATTGTAAGGATATTTTTATGAACCTTTCCAAAATGTGGTCTTGTGACCTTAACCAATGACCTTGTGATAAAAAATCTGAGAACTTTCTATCCTTGAACTTCCAGCTTTTAGATTACCTAAACCATCTTTTAAAAAAGTGATGTTGACCTCTGACCACGTAACCTCAGAATCTACAGATTTTTCTTCCACACTGGGCAGGTAAGCCATATGTGTAACAGATGGAAAGTTTGGGATGAAAATTTTGTTTTACTGTGCATCCACAATCTTTTTAAAGATGTGGCTCCTCTGACCTTCACCTTTGACCTCAGGACCCCAAAAATCAAAATGTTTCCTATATAAGTGGTGGGTCATTAATAAATCAAGTTAAAGTCCATCTGTCTATCCAAATCAGAGTTATCATCCATAAACTAATCTGTGAATGGATGGACCCTGTGACCTTGACCTTTATCCTAATGACCTAATAATCATAGGGGTTCTTGCTTTAGTTGTGGCCTATACATAAGTCGAGTTTGAAATCCATATGTCAATCCAACCTGTAGTTATCATCTGAAATCAGATTTTTGTGGATGGAGGGGTGGACAGACAGACAAACAAACAGACAGACGGACAGACAGGGTGATTACTGTTGGTCATCAACTTCCGATCAATGAACAGACCAGGTTTTGGGACACTAGATGAAATCACAGCAAAGAAATTGACATGATTGCTGTCATTTTAACGTAAAAAAAAAAAAATATTTGTAAAAGAAAAAATACAGGTGGCACCACCAGTTTTTTGGGGAACTGACAAAACTAGTCATGGTCAATATTAATGAAAATCAATGCATTGATTAACAAGATACTTAAGTTTTTTTTCTTCAAATTTTTAATCTTTCGGGGGGTTACTTACAAGCCCCATAGCTTGGAGGATATAGGACGCAGTGACCTAATTTCAGATTTCCAAGGAGATTTTTTTTATAGACCTCCTTGGATATTTAGTTACAGGTTTCTAGCTTCTGCAGTTACGATTTGTGCCCTGCGAACGGCCGGACGATGGAAAAAGCGCCATACCTATACCTCGGTTGATTTTCAGTTAGCTGAAAATGGGGGGATGAGGAATGAAGGTATAACTGGTCATAGACCCACAAGGGACACATAGTGGTATGGGGGGGGGGGGGGGGGGGCCTGAATGCTCATTCAACGTTTATTTTCTTTCTGTAATACTGGTTTTTTTAGGTAGTGTTTGTGCATTGGTTGATTTAGGGATGGCTGTTAAGGTATCACCAATTCCAACCTTCAGATGTCTGTGAGGACTGTTATAAACTCTTCAGTATCATTTGATACATGCTTTTGAACAGACCTACCAATTTAATTCATTATCTTTTAAACTCAAAAATATATATTGTCTGCTATCAATTTTATTTTTTTATAATGTTAGGAGATAAATTAACATAAAAATAGCACAAATATTATCTTGAATAAAACACCAAGAAAACAATTAAATGTGTCACAGATGACGTGAACTTTGAAGGATTGAGTGGAGTGAATGTAGCCTTGACACTTCATTGACATTGTCTGGGTGTTCAGTTGTTGGTGATAACTGACTGATGAGGACAGTTATCAAAGAAGGCCCTTTGTACTTGCCGGGCCACAACAAGCCACATGCAGTCTGCATGATCTGCTTTCCTCATCATCCACATTATCTTTCAGTATTTGATTTAAACTCCTGATCGTGCATAAATTTCTTAACAGTGGTTTGTGAGGAATGCAAGGATTGTTATGGCAGGGCTTTGACTGTATAAAGTAGGTCTAATGGAACAATTGGACTCACCTGATTGCTTATTCTTATTTAATATTAGTTTAAGTCTTGTAATAGTAAAGCTCTTATTATAATATAGCAGCTTTTCTTTACACAGCCCTTGGATATACAAGCATATTTAGGCATCGTATTTATCATTGTGCATTATTTTACAAATACATGTACTTGCTATATATAGCACAAAATATGGTATCATGTGTTCAGGTGTCGTTATTGGATAAACTGAATGCAAATACATGTATAAACATCATGTAAATGTGTGAACAGCGGTGGTTGTTTACTAGTATAAATGCCAGACATGCATATCTTATGCATGTGCTTATCATTAACTAAAAAAAAACGGAAAAAAACATATACATGTTTAAAAACTAGTAAATGATATTAAGCTTGCACACACAAGATGGTATAATACATAATGTGATAAAATAATATAATGTTATATATAATGACATTATGTAATATATAATGTGATTTAATGTATATATATATATATTTATTGGGAGGCCATTGCTTAGTTTCCAGTATTATGTCCTTGGCGACTTTTGAATGATAATGGAAAGTTTCTCATCTAATTAGCGAAGTCTGGTATTATTGATTTTGTCCAGACCAGAGTTATTCTTACACAAAAGGAATTAATTTCCGAAAGAAACCAGCAAAACTTCTGAATACGCCTACATGGAATTTCCTTGTACGGTTATTCTTAAATATATTTATTTAGTGCATGCATAAATAGAATGTCGGGTCAAAATCGATCTTTCACTGTTGCCCCACCTGTAACGCTCGTCCCATGCAGTACAGTGTATTGCGGAAAGGGGCATATATCGACCCGAACTATCAGCTGCATGTAGGTTTGATAGTTACTAGGGCTGCACGGCTATCGAGGGATATGTTATATTGGTTATCGCCCGGGTTAGGTAGGGGGTTGGGAGCTAATGGGTGAAATGTTTATAAATATAGGGGGGGGGGGGTCAGGGCGTTGAAACCCCGTCTAACGGGGAAAGTTCCCTTATATTTTGCACTTTTACACCTGTTTTTACGGCTAAACGGTAAAACCCCTCGCCCCTCTGTAACCTGTACACGCGCCCTGAATATAGAATACCGTTCCCGGATTCGGTGCTCAGGTGAAGATAAACTATAATGCAATTTTGATGTTTTGAATCTGTAAAATTTATTCGAATGACCAAGTTTGACAGCGATTGAGTCGATAGTGAGCGATATTATAACTTATTGCTTTAAAACAACAACAAAAAGGCCAGATATCTCAGCTGTATATACTTAATTTGCCTTGAATTGTAATGATAGGCTCGCAAACAGTTTATAGCTGATACCGAAAGTTCAGATCACGATTTAAGGACATGCACCATTCGAGCCAGGTCTCCGAAAACTATCAGGAATGGTATAGAGGGTTTGATTATTATAGTTTAATGAGATATCATTCTTCCATGATGTGTGTAGTATAGTCCCTTCATATGAAACCGTTTTGGTTCACCACAGAGTAGTATGCGTGCGTGCTGCATGGAACGGACTTCCATGTGAAAAACCCTCATACGTCAGTTCCTGGTAGATCTGAAAGTGGTTTGTCCCCCCAGCATGTAACAACTATATATATATATGTACCAACGTGCACGCTATTGACCTTCTAAACTTCGAAACACGAAATGATACTGTGTAGGGTGACAAGGTGTTCAGATAACAGTTGTGTAAGTTTCTGTAACGGTAATTAGTCGTTCATATACAAGTATATTTCTAAAACCAATAAATATGCTGATGCAAATATTTTATGAACCAAAATGAACTATTTATGAAAAAAAATTGAGGGTTTCGGTATCATATGGTAAAAATATATTTTAGATTATGTGGTCGCTTCAAAGAACATCCTCGATGTGTTTATATACCAGATGTTATTTGGCACAGGATCTAATGATATTGGAGCGCGGACCTATATGTTAATTTTATATCCGCATTTCGATCACTCCCAGCGGATCTCTTGTGTTTAGCTTGACTACTTAACCAGTTGTAATAACGTTAGACCAGGTATGCAACGTTGACGTCACTGCATGCAGCCATGGTACAGCGCCCATATATATATATATATATATATATATATATATATATATATATATATATATATCAAATGGATAATAGGAATAATTTTCCCTTATACCCCATAGCTGCACGTCTTTGTGTTATATATAATATGTAAGATTAGAATGCCGGGCTTTATATATTCATGTATGGTATATATATGCATATAGTACTTACACGAATTGGAACGTAGTAATTGTCATATATCGGCGTTACATTTACTGAGAATATAAACATTTTTTGTAGCATTGGTCAGATTTATATGTTAACGTGTATACTTGTTTCATGCAATGGGTATCCTCCACCCTAACCGAACAGAGTTGACTGCTTTTTTTCCCCCATCTTTGTATTGGTGTCTTAATTCATGATGTTAAGGACAGGTATATGCATGATAACATTAACAGTTTACACGGCATATTAATGAATGACTCCTGTCTACAAGGTGGTAAATTGAGCGTGTCCAGACCATCGTCGTCAGATATAAGGTATAAAATTATATAGACTTGGGGAAAGCCGAAATTAAGGTCAAACATATGACATCGTTGTTGAATGTAAGATATTTTACATTGGAAGCTTTATACAGCTAGAAGTATGTCCCGTTTTTTTTTGCACAATATCTTACTTCACGTGCCTTCCCCGTCTAAAAGGTTCGAGACGACATGTTAGTTTTCAGCATAATTATTGTGTCTCAACCCCCTCCCCCGAGGGGAGACATGTTGTTTTCAGTGCCGTTGTCGTCTGTCGTCGTCAGGCATCGTCGTCCGTAGGATATCTTGTGAACGCGATAAATTTTGAAGGGCTGCATATTTTCCTCCGAAATTTAAAACACTGATGGTTCCAACCAATATCTCTTGCGAGTTTGAAACCGGGTGACCTTTACCATCTTCAAGGTCAAATCTGCCGAAATGAAAATTACTTTTACTCGTGAACACGATTACATTTGAAGGGCTGCATATTTTCCGCTGAAATTTTACAAACTAATGGTTCCTACTGAAATTTTGGAAGAGTTCGAAACCCGGTGACCTTGACCATCATCTTCAAGGGCAAATCTACCGAAATGAAAAATTATTTTGAAGCCCATAACTTTTGAGGTATTTCCCGCTTTGTCCTCAAATTTTGTACACAGATTGTTCCTACAAAGTTCTCGAAGGAGTTCGAAAGCTTGTGACCTTGACCAGTATCTTTAAGGTCAAATCAGCCTAATTATAGTTATTGTCTTATAAACGCGATAAATTTTGAAGGGTTGGATATTTTCCTCCCAAATTTGACACACTGATTGTTTCTACCAAAATCTTGGATGAGTTTGAAACCTGGTGACCTCACAGGTTCAGATCTTTCACCGTGTGTTCATTGCTAAACCTATGTGCAAACAGGGGGCGGGAGAAATCTGATTTTGCAAGTGCGAAAACAAGCCATTCTAGTTTACATCCTTAATTCGACACCTGAGATCAAATATATATATATATATATATATATATATATATATATATATATATATATCACTTCTATAAGTGTGATATATACAGAAAGACGCGGGTAGATAATAAAGTCTTCCTAATTTGCATAGAACAATATAACACGGGTCCTGCATTATGAATCCTTTAGATTCGCATATAATTATGAGCGGGAGGATGGCTGGAGAAATCAACGTAAAAATAAATACGGTGTATATAGATCCAAACGAACTTCACTTTTTGAATATGATTACCTATAGAAATTTGAGGCACTGCATACCATCATTACTCAGGACGGAAATGCTCGCTTAATTCCAAGACTTTCATCCACGTGTATATATAACACGTTTAAATCTGTTGTTCCGTTACGATTTGGACTCTTGGTTTAAATGCCGATCTGTTTATTACAACAAAAATGCGTCAAACCCTTCAGATTACACCTCGTAGAGTCTGAATGGCTCTGTGCCATGTAACACGGTGGTACCATGTATAGTTAACCCTGTGTAATGACGGCGGGAGAGAACTATTAACTTTTTCATGGAGCCGTTAAAGGTTTCCAAGGCCGTGAGAGTGATTTTATTTAATGTACAGTGTGTACCTGCATAGATGGGCAACGCTGTTATACCCGCAGAAAATCGCATCATAATATACCGCATAACAGGCTTCCGACTTTCTTTTGCTGGTCATAATCGGATGATCCGTAAACCCGCTTATATTTAGGGTCAAACAAAGTTTTCACCGTGCCATGGAAGCTATATCTTTTTACGGCTATATTCATATACGGTATATATATTTACTGTTGAAAGCGGCTTCGGTTGTACGTAATTCACACACATGCACAAACATACATCATATATCACGAGGATCCTGATACCCACAGTTTATGAAGTATTGTCCGTATATAATTCCAATGGAAATTTTGCTGTATATGCATTTAACTGGATCTCGAAGCGTGTACTTGCGAACGAAATGTGTGTGTGTGTGTGATTAAAGGGATACCTTTTATATCTTTTTAACCTTTTTTTGTAAGCATCCCTCTTTGATCTTTCTCTTTCTGTCGCATCATAATAGGCATTTACGTGCAAATATATAGGCCCATATATATACAAAACAAGAATATAAAGGGGAAAGAGATTTATATATATATATGTATATTGGCCTCGTATGTTACATATTGACAGAGAATTGGTCTGGTTTGAAACTATCTTTATTCATCGCAGATCACTGGTGTGTTTTGAGCACCATCTCAAGTGGCATCGCATCATGTTCGTGTGGACAAGTAGGTCATTGTATACAGTAATTAAAGCTCTCGAGAGATAAATAAATCATACAACAAACTGAGGTTACCTTTGACTGGAGAGCAGTTTAAGCCCCCCAAAGTCACGAGAGTACCACTTCATCTGCAATATATGTCTTTTTGTCAAGTCAGTCATTCTCTACTGTTTTGATAGGTCTTTCTACCCAACGTATTGGACGATAAATTTCTTTCTTTGTCTGTATAAAATTTACGATAATGATTTTTTTGGCGTATAATTTAATCCTTGAAACGTAAATGGCGGCGGTAGGAGTTTATTCCTAATACTGTAAAACCTCGCCTGACGACCACCTCTGTTAAGCGACCTTCTAAAAATAACGACCACTTTTTCACGGTCCCAATTTTTGTTTTGTATATGGTTTAACCTTTATGTCAGACATCGCTTAGACGACCACCTGGAAAAATGTACCAATTTATCAAGGTCCCAATGTTGGTCGTAATTTCGAGGTTTAACTGTACATAAGCCTATATATATGGTTTATATAGTGATTTAATTCGGCACTGTTCCACAAAGACCCGCGTTGTGTATATATGTATATACACGAACACTATCCTTAACATAAACAGCTCCTGTAACATGACTTATAGACCTTTGAATGGTACTGATATTTAAATAGTAGCCGTGCGCTTCTTGGTGGCTCTGTGATGTTATATAGTCTTTAGCACTAACTAAACACTCGACACAATGAAATCCCTTTTATTGGATATTACCAACTATATATAGACCATACCAGTCTTAAATGTCATATCTCCATGCATATTTCTATGTAACTCGTATTTATACATCTGATACATTTGTGATAATCGTGGCTTTGAGTTTAAACCCGTCCGTGAGGGAAATACTTTGCACCATTTTATATCTAATCTTCAAAGCTAAAAAAAGCAAGATTTTCCTGATGTAGCTAGTCTGAAACATCTGTAGTTCATCTGTAAATCAACCGGACCTTAATAAGAACATTACATGGAAATGGAAATTTGTGACAGAAACTGCATTGTGATGCTTCTTTAATTGGTAATTTATACCTGATAAAGGAGATCATATATATATGTCTCATATCGTTTCCATTTTGGCGGAAATCAAGCATGAATCATTCATTACACAATTTGAGACAAACCTATAATTATACATTGCAATAGTGACCATGCGTATATACAGTTACGTACTTTAATTAAATACCGGATTTCCATCCTATTGTTAATCCCACCGAAATTTAACCCTAATGGCAACCAAAAATGAATTGTGCCTTACATAACACGCAGCGCATGCATGGGTTAGAGCGTGGATACCATGGAGGATATATGCAAACCTTGAGGATATAACCTCGTGAATATTAATGCGTGGTATGACCAGAAAGTGATTCTTTACTATAGTTCATGCTCCATTTGTACTTAAAAGTTATCCCCTTATAGTTTAGACTACAGCTGGTACAAACATGGCTTTATTTTATTATACATGCTTTGTACATAGATTTGGTATATATATATATATATATATATATATATATATATATATATATATATATATATATATATGTATCACATACAGGGGCGGATCCGGGATTGTGTAAAGGGAGGGTCAAGGACAGGAAGACTGATAAGAAAACCTAAGAAAAGGTTCTGATCCAGGAAGGCAGGGGCCAAGGTGGAAAAATTGTTTTATACCCTAAAAATGACTGGCTCAAGAGGGAGTCGCCACTGATATATAAGACCCATTTTGAAGCTTTCATAGAGATATCAACTGATATATAACAGCTGAGATGACACTGCTGACGGCCACAACATTTTGGCCTAAACCCCACAATCAACCACGCACAGGCTCATCCATCTGTTTCATGGCCATATGTCTTGACATGTTTACTACGTGGCCGACGCCTAATCCGGCTCTTATTATAATGCAATGGTTTTTTTTTAAAAATCCATATAAGAAAATAAATACATGCGCAAGAACTTTCCTATTTTTTCTGTATATGTATATATATATATATATATATATATAATATACGTGTACGAAACAAATTGTAAGTGTACTTTTTATTTACAGGATTAACTGTTATTGTGGGATAGCCAGGCCTGTGCAGTAACAATGGGAAATTTAGCTTCTAGCAGCAAATACATATAGTTTTGAAATATTATTGGAACGTAACCTGTTAGGCTGTATCTGTTCACATCGAAATGCAGTTAATACCTGGACACACGAGATAAAAGTACCATGCAGACATCAGACCCGGTCAACTTAGATGTCACGCGGGTTTTACCAGGCACCTTACCTCAGCTGGCCTTGCTCACATGTTTGGACGTAATTCATAATCACAATCAGTATAAATCTACATATATATCAGATGGCCCCGAATGTTGACCTCACCATGGCAGTGATAAGCTGGTCGGTTTCATCTGGTTGCCTCTTGATCGATCATAAATAGCTATATATTACCAGACCGGAATTTCACTTCTCTCTCTCTCTCTCTCTCTCTCTCTCTCTATATATATATATATATATATAATTTAAATATATATATATATTTAATATATACTTATCAGGGATCGTTATACTTTGAATTTTTCACTTTAACAACGGAAATGCGTAAATACTGGTTTGCCCTTTTGCAGAAAATTTGCCTTTCCGCAAAAGATGCATCCTACCATCTTCTCAAACTTTCAGTCATACTTCGCTCAGTGTGAACCTGATTCTGCCATCTTACATGCCACCCTACATGCACACTTACATGCATGCAAAAAGAACTGAATGTTTTCATTCATAACACTTGTATTACCAGAAACATGTTTATGCAGTAAAAAAAGCCCCCAGAAAAACGTAAAGGAGAAGAGGGCTAAAATACCGGAAAGAAATTATAGACCCATTTTATAGGGAATTATAGGGGTCGGTGGAATACCACCTGAAAAATATTACGTTTTTGTGTCATGTTGGTAGCATTTATCAGCTACTTCTGTGGAAAACATCTAGGTGTTCACCTTTTCGACGGATCTGTTCAAAATGGAAAAATGCCTTTCCGTGCACGTGTATGCTTGTCTGAGATCGACGGAAAGGCGCTATCAGGACCTATGCTTATACTTTGAAAGTAACATTGTTTTCTTGATCTCGACAATATTTATTTTATTATCATCACTGAAAAGAAAGTCGCCTATCCCAGAATGTCCTGTTATGGTTCATTTGCAAGAACTTTCATGTGACCCATTTGACCTGTTTGAAAACATGTAACCGTCAAAATGGAGGAAAGAAATGACGAATAACGCACGTGACACAAGTTACGTGTGCGCCTCCTAAAAAAATGGGATGTAGGGTCTAACTTTCTTTATGCTTACCGGGTTCAGATTTTATGAGAGTATACATTATATATGGCATTTAATCATGTGCGTCACACACCTTTGCATCCTTCATGCACGGTCTCTAATCGGCCTTTTGATGAGATATACAGTTCCTTAGGGATATTTTCATGGAGGAACTTTGTTGTTTTAATTCAGCATAGAGGGCAGAGCTCTATTTTTCGGCAAACTTGGCTTCCCATCACGTTTGTGTATTAACGTCCATGGGGAAGGGCAAATCACACAATTTCGGTGAATTCCGACCCCTAATTTATTCCCGGCTACCCCATTTTCCCTTTTGCACCACTGCCTTATAACGCATAACAATAACGGAAATTAGTATCTTTCTTCGCTGATTTATCTTTTAATAATGTTTGATTTAAGCGGCTCTGGTTGACCTTCCCACATCCAAGATCATGACTTTGAGGCATGTAGCGGACAAGGACGTCTGTTTTAATGAGGAACAGAGACGAGGCTTGCATGGTCGGGATCCGTTACGCCACTCTAGTTAAATCGATACAGTTCCCGGTGAAGTTGCTGTAACAAAGGTTCCTTGTTATGCCCGGGGTTGGGTCCTGATATATTTGAGAATGCACGTATATCCCCGTACATACAGGCGTTTCAGTAAAACGTAAACGATTCATCGATCATGTAAGCATGGTGATGTGAATGCGTACTTCATGTGTCGTATTAATTCTTCATTGTCATGATAGGTAAGAGGAACGTTGTTAAACAGTGATATACACATTTTCAAAATGAAAAGTACACGTAATCTTATAATGGTACTACATAAAAAAATGCAGTATTTCTGTACAATCTTTCATATTGTATGCAGTAAGGTTCGTTTAACTTGATTACATTTGGACCACCATCAAACTATTTCTGCGTGGTGATTACCCAAATATGTTGTGATGAACATATGTTGCTTATCGTGGGACTTTTTTAGGGGGAATTTTATATACTTTCATCGAGGTACAGCTGATCGATTAGAACATTCCTTAAGTGGATGTATTCACTTGAGAAAAGTAAACTGAGTACCGGCACACTGTGAAGTATTACAACCTAACAACCACACCTGTTTATTTTTATTTAGTTCTTAAACATTACATACTTATTGGTTTAATTAAGGGTCCTGATACTTATTGCAGAATGAGAAAAGGTTTTCTATATATCATGCGGAAAAACTATAATGTTTGGAAATCGTAATGTGAAAAAGTTCTTTACGTTTTATCGACTCAGCGAGTTATTTATCCTCTGATAGGGAGACATCTGCAGCGTTCTCATACACACAAAACATGACGACCGTGAGATTCAGCCCCTGTGTTTAACCTCGCTAGGTGAACTTATTCCAAAACATATTTACACGGTGGACTCAAATCATTGAAGTGTATCGATCCATCAATTAGAGGCCACTGCAACAGAACACAGCAACATATTAAGTCAATCAGGGCATGGCTGTCTCAGCCCTCGGGCGTGAGGACTTGTATTCGGTTATTTGATTGCCTTTACCCGATGACACGGCAGTCAGAGGAAGGAGGCGCCTTCCTTCATTATCTGAAGGCTATATACGTGTTCCTTTAACCGTACGTCATATCATCCTCTACCAGCCGAAAGAATACCCGAGGCGTGAACCGGCAGGTCTTATTGTTATAAGTCATTAGGCATTTCCCAGGATTTCAGTTTTTCGCTGTGATTAATCCGCAGTAGTTCTAAATCACTGGATATGTCAGGATTACTTTTGTCAGACTCAAACACACAAATGCCGGTTGTCCTTATCACTTAATTTTTCATTTCTGTAATTTAATCCTGTACCATTGTCCATGTTATGGTGATGTTTTTATCCTATTAAATTTAATCTAGTCACAACAACCGGTGTACCTACGCGGTGTACTTTAATACAACAAATTTCATATAATAATAACGCTGTATACTGTATAAGATACGATTTTTAGAATTGATCCATGTATATAATTGTCCGGCATTGCTGGCTGAAGATGAAATTGTATATTGATGGAAAGGTAGACTACTGAAAACTTTATAAATACATTATATATGATATACAAGCTGCATTATACTTAATGGTTTTTGTATCAATAGGCATGCAAGGAGCCTGGCATTCCAGCTTAGGAAACATTTGTCATTGAATAGAAATTGACACATCAGATAGTAACTCATCTCCATTGTCAAGATTACTAAAGGAAATATATTTATTTTGTCTTAAAACAAAGGGTTGTTATTTAATTAATATTTACCTTTTTAAAGAAAGCAAGACTGGTTATCATCATTCAGCATTGTCTACGCTTAAACCAAAGGTTCACTCTCGATTATACACCAGATAGTATAACGTAAATTGCGCATGGTGTGAAATTCCATCACTTGCCCATATTATTGGCTCTAACCTAAAACGTTCAACGCGTGCCAGAACGCAAGCCTTTGATGTTCCACAGGTGGATATTCATCAGGATTTTGATGAAGGGGAGAGTATAGTGGATAAGTATGCGAGTGCATGACTTTGGCTTTATTGATCATATCTGTGAGCACCGGGTATTCTATACTACACACACGTTTGGCAGATGGATCACTTTCTGTCCAGTAAAACCGGTTATGGCAGGATGGATCACAACTGCGTCATCAATACTTTATAACGCGCCAATCAGCGAAGGGGGTTTCTGTATGGAGGATCGGACTTGCAGTGCGCTTTGTCTGTATTATGAACCTGTATATGTCAGACAGCGCCACATGCCGCCTCAGGATTTATTATTCTTCAGTGACGCGCAGCTCGTGTTTGTGACGCCTGACTGTTCCCATGAGGAACTGACGTGGGCCCCTACGTTCTTTAGCATTGATTTCTCTACTTCTCACTTCATCTGACGTCGTCCGGGCGTCAAGTGATCTGATAAATGTATAATTATCGTTAAGTGACGAAAATCTACACAGGAAACCATAGGTTTCACTTATCTTTTTCACATTAGTCTCTTCTTTTGACTTTAAAATAGAACAGAGAGATATATATAATCAGTTTCAAAAATAAATTTCCTCTTCTTTATGAAATTGATAAGCAGCATATATATGCAGGTTTTATATTGCCGTGATGGCTAGCATTTCCTGGATGGATTTGAAAGAGAATAAGCACTTTTTTATATGTCTTCTGTCTTTTATGCTAGATCATTTAATTTCATATAGACTTGGCTTATTCTTGGTTTTTTTTTCCTTTTTTTTTCTTAAGAGATATCCAAGAATATTCACGGAACTCTTAAAAGTTGCCCCCCCCCCCCCCAACACACACACAGAGTCGTGGCAAAGCTACCCGGTACCCTTCTCTAGCTGCCCGTTAAAGGCCCACTGTTGGACGCAGGGTTTGAGTCTCGTCGGTGTGGTTCGCATTACCAACCTCCTATATATCACCGGCCGCTGTACCCTAATACTATCGACCATTTAAAAATAGCCTTTTTTTATAACAGTCTAGAAGAGCTCTTCAACAATTCAGCATGGGCCAGAATTTCATTTGGCGGTATCCGGTTTTGCCATTCACTTTTATTTTCATGTTTCGTGAAGTGCTCCATTGAATTATTCCGGATCAGCCGCCTAATGTACGAATTAAATATACACAAATTTCAACCAGGTCATAAAACTGAAAATTGGAACCCACAGCAATGTTACTGCTGCAGAACAGGAACACCCCATCCCAGTCACCTATGATATGCCCCTAGCACATCCTGATGCTTGGGCGCAAAGCGGTAGTGTATTTTTAGTGGCGGGAAAATCCGCCAGAATTGAGAAAATAAAAGAACCAAATGTAAGATCCGCGCCCTTGGGCAAACTAGAGGAACAATGGTAAAGTTCTGATCAATTGCCATAAAACCGTTCTTCGGGAGGGTTAAACTGAAAGGGAACGACCGTTCTTGAACTCAAGAAAGTGCTATCTCTCCTATCGCAGAAGTAGGGTATCTTATCAGCTTGAGAATCACACAGCTGATTTAAATAAAGCGTGTGCTGGTAAAAATATACAACGGATTGTTTTTGTTTGTTTTGCTTTTTGCCAAACTTCGTGATCTACGCAGTTATTAAAGGTTAACATCGTCCAGTCCATATGTAATATGCGCAGTTTTTCCACAAGCTAATGTCCATCATAAGCATATTCATTTTACAGATGTTGGATACTAAGTATAAGGAAATAAACCTACTGTCACGTCAGTGTAGACTTTTAAAGTTTAGAAAACCTGCGCTATGCCCTGTTTTGTTTCTTGAGATTTGTCTCCTGCCTTAACGGGATGTGTACAACCAGTTTTTTTCTATAAGACTCATTAGACTTGCATTTTTTTTCAAATTCTCCAAAAGAATTGACCAAAATTTTTAGATATTCAGTTATTTAATATTTTAATTAGATCGAGAACTAAATAAACATTTATGATAATTAAGTTGTTGACGTGGCGAGTGATTTCCCGCAAGCAAGAGCATAAATTCCACACAAAGAGCCCATTCCACACCACATTGCATGACATTTTGAGAAATTAAAAAAAAAATTATTTATTATGAAACAAGTCGGGACTGATTAACTTGTATATAACAAAAGATTTTTCTTATAGAATTTTTACTTTCGGTCATGACTCCGCACACATAGATTAACAATGCCTTATAACATTAACTGACGTAATGTTTCAATGACGCGTCGGCCCCTGGAATGTACCTAGGGATTGGTCACGAGTTCGTCCTTTAAATCCTCCTCGCAATAAGCTCAAGTATGACTTGATAAATCCCGTAATATATAGAAGATAAAAATATAATACATGTATTGCAGCATGGCCATAATGAGGATTTTCCCATGCTTCACTAAACGCAGGTATTGTCCAGAAATATCTAACAACCCATTTAACAGGAGAAACTATAGAGATCCATCATCCTCCAGATTATAGCTGTAACTGATAAGAAAGAAAGAGAAAAAAAAAATTGATGACTTACCCATCACACGACTTCAACTGTCATGCGTCCACGTGCGGGACACGCAACTTTCTTCCTTGTCCTTATAGGGGAGGGGAAAGTCTCGATAGCAGATGGTAAGTTTACACGGTTCTGCCGCATGTCCGGTGCGGGTATCATAGTTGCACCTCGATAATAGTGAAAACCTGCGTGGTTTTTACTGCCAGCATGAAGTAACGCCATAATACATTGTCAGGGAACGTTCGGTTTGCTGCGATTTCGTAGGAGTATTCCATTGCTCTATATTTCCCCATCTCTGTGAGTCTGCCGAGAAGTAACGGACTGGTTTTGAGCAAGAACGCAAAAGTTTTTTTTTTCCTCAGAACGACCGTGAATAATGATTCGCTCAACACATGAAGATACTATATTTGCATGACGGGAGCGGATGTGAACAGCAACGATTAAGAGTCGTTATATAACCCTCGGTTTCAAAGGGCACGCAAGTGCTATGTAGAGCAATTGTACAGTTTTGAACAACTTTCCGAAGACTTCAGTTTATCTTTCCGGATGATATCAATATATGCAATCTGTTGAACTTTGAGGTTCGATTTTATATAGTGCACCAATGAAAAGCTGTGCCTTGTAAGAACGGGGTATGAACAATACTCCTGTCTGCAACAGATGGTTCTGAGTGAATATTGAACGTATCCTTATTGGGCAAACACCCTGTGCCCTCGTGGGAGTATCCGTGGGCATTGTGAGGCAGATATTTGAATGACTGGTCGTCATTAGCTCTTGGTTTGAACACCTGGGCAACTGAATATACGAAATGATGCAATCAGAATATCTAGTTTTAGAGTGTGCATGTCCAGCGATTGAGGTATAAACAAGACCGCTTTGTTTAGTAGTACTTCATCTGAGAGTTCGATCGGGTACGGTGGAGGTTACAGACGAACTCAGCATATCAGGAGCTAAACAACCGGAGGAAAAGATCAGATTCATTTTAAATATACTGTAAAGGGCATTTTAATATCATGGAACCTTTAAAAAATGAACCAGACCAGGAGGAACATGTTCCTAGGCCTCGCACGAGGAGTCGCACGAGAAGTGGCACAAGCAGCATAGCGTCTATTATAGAAGAAGTCGGGATCAGCTTGAGACCGTCTATCACTCTTGCCAGCGGGATAACAGTCATCGTTGGCAGCATCATTGGCTCAGGAATCTTTGTCAGTCCTAAAGGAGTGTTGGAGAAGACAGGATCAGTAGGGCTTTCTCTCGTTATTTGGTCATTAGGAGGCGCTTTTTCTATGATCGGAGCTTACTGTTTCGCTGAACTTGGATGTGCTATTAACCGATCAGGTGCCGACTATGCCTACATTTACGAAGCTTTCGGCCCTGTTCTGGCTTTTCTAAGACTATGGGTTGAATGTCTTATAGTCCGTCCCTGTTCCACCGCGGTCGTGGCCTTGACGTTTGCTTTTTATGTCCTTGAACCGATGTTTCCTCATTGTGATCAGCCAGACAGTGCCGTCAGATTACTATCTATACTATGCATCAGTGAGTAATATTTTTTTCAAAGTATTCACCTGGGTACTTCAAAAGATGATATTAAAAGATTGCAAGTTTGCAAGCTAGTTGAATTGGAGCAGTACTTCAAGTCAAACTACTTCCAGTTGCAGTCAGTATGCTTGGAAAAAAAAATTAAATAAGACCAATTATTTCTTTTAAACGAAGAGCATAAAAGAAACCTACATTAATTAATGTAAACAGGGATTTTTTAAGTATTGTTCTGATAATGGTTTCCCAACTAAGGCATTGGTTTCATACCACTGTTCTGGAGAATGCTTAGCCATCCAGGCTTTTTATTGTAAGTTTACATAATTCATCTGCGTCAATGAAGTTATTTCTTCAGAAATGGTTTTGTGGATTTGGAATGATGATGGCACACTTTGTGTTTAAACTGAGCAAGTGTAAATAAAAGCCCACTTCCCAATATCCCACTTTGTATTACAACTAGATCAAGTATATCAAACAGGACATGAAAACTTTTCTGAAATTATATCCGCTGCTGACATGTTGAATAATTGAATCTATTAATGATCATTTCAGTTCATCAGTGGTGAAGCTTAACTTTTGAAAGACTTTAAAAAGTAACATGGGAATGATTACATCTATATATCAACCTCAAATTGGTAACCAGCCTTGCTTTTGGTATGATTCTTCATTTTACAAAAAAAAACTTATTACACAAAACCTATTATGGCCTTGATTTGTTAAAGGCTTTGTTCACCATGTAATACATCTTAAAACATCCTTTAGCTGCTAAATTTAACTTTCAACTCAGACCTGTTTTATCTGTTTCTCCAATTGTCCCTGTCCTATGACTTGCATTTTGTCGTATTTATTTCTTCACCTTCAGTATACTTACTTGTCCATTATTAAGTTTATCATCTAAGTTCTTGGAGATAGAAAAGTCTATTCATTTACAGATAAGATCTTATTTTGTAGAACTCTCTTTGGTGGACAATATTCAGTTCAGTAGGGGATAAGCCTGAAAAATCCTTCACCTTAGTTATAATAGGTTGACTGGCTTGTAGCTATGTTTAAGATTTATATGGGTCATGGTCTGTTTGAGGTGGATCAAAACTACTAAGTCATTGTTTACAAAACAGTACACATCAGATATCTGTAAATGGGCTAGAACTACAGAAGGCACTTGTGTACCCTCCTGCAAAATAGGTCAAAGAATGCATTTAAGACTCTGCATAGCCTTTTCTTGCTATGTATGATGACTTTCTTTTCTCAACATGCTAAAGAGTATGTCTTTTGTATATTTTAAAGAAGTTAGGGCGCAATTTTAATTAGCTCTGAATTACTTGGTTACATAGAAAAGTTATCTATAATATGCCAATAATGACAACATTATTTTTTTGTTGTTGTATAAAAACATCATTACTGCCACTGTAAATTAAAACAAAGTAGGGTACTTCCTTTAAGGAATAGATACTTTTCATACTTTTTAATTTTTTTCAATCATAATCTTCAAGATTATGATTATAAACTCTTAACACATGTATACAGGAGCTTTGTGAAACTGAGAAATACAGTCTGTGTTTGTATAATGAATTTTTAACAAGTCTGCCACATCAGCTAATAGGAAATTGTGACATAGCATGTATAGCAGTATTATAAATCCTGACAATCCTGGAGTTTTGTTGTGTTCCAAGTGGTCTAGACATGTTATGGCATATTGCTGAGTCTCTCCTGCAGACAGTCATCAAAATTACAGATATTGAAGTCCAGACTTGCTGACTCCTTTGTTATAAGGGTCCACCAAGAAGCAAATTTCGTGCATTTACAGGAAGTGATAATCAGTGGTTGGGCCTACAAAGTGGCCTGCAGAGATATCAAATAAGTTCCTCCTGTCATCAAATCGTAGCCAACTGTAATATATGAAACTGCTGAACCTTTGAGGAAAATACTACAGAACAACACATCCTCTGTGATAATCTGGCTGATATGGCTTACTTGTAGTAATTACTGCACTGCAATGGTAGCCAATTATGTTACAATGACACTATTGTACACAGCCAGTAATCTTCATATTACGCCCCAAGTGAGGTATTTACCCAAAGAAAACTTGAACGAAAGAACGAGTTGACAGATTCCATCTCTGACCATCATGTACAGTGAAATCTCACTAACCCTTGTTCCCACACTAACTTTGGCTGGTCCCACAGGTAGTCATGTTAGTGGGAGGTTTTTATGATGATTTACATAAGTGGGGGACCAAAAAAAGTGGTCTTGAAATTGCAAGTGGTCATCATAATAGCATTGTCTTCAGGGGAGATGTCACTGTACCTTTCTCTCTAGCTTTGCCAAGGGAAAAAACTCAGTCATGGAAGTTATGGAAGACATACTTATCAGTAAGCAAAAAATCATCATACAATAGTACCCAATGCTGACTAAAGCAGAACATTTGTCTCATAAATTATATGTCATTAGAAATTACACAGACTCAACTACTTACCTGATGTATTCATTTGGAGTTACAATTAAGCTGTCAATGACAAGCTGTCAGAAAGTTTTGTTTCCTTATCAAGAAATATGTTATGGTTTTCAGTATGACTTCCACTGCCATTATGACATGTGGTAGGAAAAAGTAGACTACCATGATGGAAATATCAAACCAAAGGATGCCTACTTTATGCAAAGAATGTTGGTTTAATGAAGTGAGCTTTCATTCTGGTGTTATGAAGAACCTGACCATAAAAGTCAGACTGTCTCAGACCTTGCAAAAATGACAGCACGGATATTGTCAGGATGATTAAGTTTTCTAACCACCTCGATTAAGGTGGCATTCCATTTATGTGTATGTGTTACTTCTGTGTATGCACCTAGGAATCAAACATATTATGTACTCTATGAGTGATTCGATATGTGCTTATGCAGTATGTATACATATACATGTATATGCAGCATGTTTCAGTTACTGTAGCGATGGAAAATGTATATGCATGGTAACAGATAGGGGTATTCCACACTTTTATATCACTTAAACGTAAGTGATAGGGTATTTCTATGGCAGATGACTTCTCTTCCACTGCAGCCCCTAACTTTATCCTCTGTTGCTGCAAATGTACCCCATAGGCATATGTATTAATGGAATCACCTGTCCATTTTCTAGCCTCATACGCATACATTATGTATATGCATATATGAAATGCTAGCTTTATATTGTTTTCTTCTTTTAAGGTGCAACTTAGGATATTTTAACTGAGTGCAATATGGAAGTTTTTGTTTTGGTTATGTGTGTTAGTGTGTCCAAAGAATATCCAAAGAATGGTTCTTAATATAATGGACTATAATGAAATTTTAAGTATAGATTTGGTCAGGGGTGTGAATAATGATTAAATTTTGGTGTAAATGTAGACCAAATACAGCTGTCTGTGAAGTGCAATTATGTGACTTTACATCACTTACAACATTGATGTCACAGACCAAGAGCTATTCGATGAAAGGTGGTTGTTGGTGTCTCAGCATACCGCATGGTCAGTTTGTGGTTGTCAATTGTCATGTGTTGTTAAGGTGGAAACACTGTTTGAAACCCTTAAAACAGAAATTTTAAATTTTTGTTTTAAGTAAGATAAAATCATGATAGAGGAAAAACTAAAAAATACTTTTGAGATATTGTCATGAAGTTTATTACAGTATTATAATCCGTTCCTGTACCCCTGTCTTTTTGCGATTAACTCTACATAAGACAAATTTGGCAAACAAAATTTGCACCATTGGCATAAAGAGGCAAAAGCGTAATTTTTGGTACCTTACCTACTGACGATATAAATATTATTTACTTTACGGCCTGGTTGACATGTCTCAAATATATATCCGTGGTTCATGGCGTCCCTAATATAGGGCCATTGTTCATCATCCTTGGATATGGATAAAAAGTAATGTGACGTAACAGTGAAGCGCGTGCACGCGGAGAATACAAGTCTCGCTGTAAATAGGGGTCGGCAGCTCTTGATTATTGGTTCCGTGAATAATGGTGCCTCTTTAGTACGTCACGTCCATTATGACATCATCACTATCCCCTGATATGCCCATTTAACAGATTATTGACAAGATGTCGCTAAAGAATAGACTAGTTACTCATAAAATGGTTTTAAATTGTTTACAGGAAAATTACATAAGGTAGGCTATTATTTCCATAATAGTTAACTACGCTTTTTCCTCTTTCTTCCCCAAGGTCAAACAGTTTTGGCGTTCTTCGGTTCACAAATAAATAATCGCAAAAAAACAGGTGGACAGGGGTACTGGAACAGACTATAGTTCATTAAAAAGTGGATTAATGATACTGGGGGCTTAAAACAGTGTGCCGTATAAAAATTTAATTTTTTTTTGAATGTTACAAAATCATGTGACAATGAATAAAAAGTTAAGAAATATGGTTACTATCAGAAAGGTCACAGTACCAGGTTTCAAATAACGTTTACTTTATGGGGTCTATTATGAATATAAACCACTTTTGGATTGAATTTAAATATAGGGGTTTCAAATGTAGTTACTACCTTTATCATAGGCAGGATGCAGGATTTGTGTTTCATTTGTAATGTCAGTCGTTTTCTTCTGTTACAGCTGTGTTGACAGCCGTCAACTGTTATGATGTCAACTGGGCCATCAGAGTACAAGACGTGTTCACGTATGGCAAAGTTCTTGCTTTGCTTATGATCATCATCACAGGCTTTGTGCAACTCGGCAAAGGTGAGGTTTTCACTTAGATCTTAGATCTGTGCCTCTGCCAGGAGTGCCTGCGTTCATCCCCATTCCTGTGTGTGTTTGTTTGTTTATTTGTTCAAAACATAACTCACACAATCATGAACTTCAGCTCATCAAACCTTTGTGGCACTTTTTGGAATAGGCCAACAGTCCCTTATGTACAAATTAACCTGGAAATATGGGCCGAATTAGTGAATGCAGACAAGGGTAGGTGAGCATCCCTCAATAGGGACACCCCCAACCAACCCACCCCCCACCCCCACAGGACAAAGGCTTGCATTCCTTAGAATGTGGGTTTCTATTTCTGTTTGTAATCTATTTCTGTTTGTAATTCACTATGTCAGGTTGTATAGGCTAGTATGTCTTGTGTGAAAGTGAGTATTTTGTAACATGTTGCAGCAGATGAGATGGTTTCTGTACCCTGACTGTTAACTGATGACTTTTGGCTGTTATTCAGTCATGCCATGACCTTGACATTTGTATCATCCCTACATGTGTTCCTGTAATTTTACATAACCTTAAAAAAAGGGTAGCTTTCTACATTGAAAACATGTTATGTTTAGGTGTGAGAATTCATAATTGCAGCCAGAAAGTAACCTGAGATCACTATATACCACTGCCAATATCCTGTTTAAATTATGTTATGGTTCACCAACTCCATGTTAACATCACAGGTGAGCCATGCTAACTAGAACAAAGGTAGCCCCCAATACCAGTGAATGTTACTGACCCTTAGCCAGGATAAACAAATTGCCTTATCTTACAATCAAAAATTCAATAAAATTAAAAATATATAATAGTGATTCAGATAACCTACAACTGTTAATGGATTCTTGCTTTGGTGTTACTCTAACCCTCCACTGGATTTCTTCAAGATCCTGTTCATAACTTTTGGGTTAAATTTGCTAACAGACTGAACAAATAACAAACCAGCCAACCAACAACGATAAAAACATGATACCTCCTTCTAGTCCTGGTGCAGGTGTAATAAAGTTTCATATTAATAAAAGCACTGATTGTTCTGCAGTGGTTGGCTCTTTGATTGGCCTTTTTGTTATACATTAAGTGTATATGTATTTCAGGTAAAAGTGAATATTTTCAAAACCCATTCGGAGGCAGTACCACAGACCCAGGAGATATTGCAATTGCCTTTTATCAGAGCTTGTTTGCTTACAATGGATGGTGAGTTTTCCTTTTTATTTCAACCACCCAAACTAAGTTAACTTAGCAAATCAATTAAACTAAGATTACTTATATTTGGTATATTGCATTAAGCGGAACGGGGTAAAAATTAATATGACTACAGAAATTGGGTTAGATTTCACTTGTTAAGTTGTGGGTTGCGTATCATGCAAACAAAACACTTTATGTATGAAAAATGGTCATGCCACACACAGGATTTTAAAATTTTTGCATGCTTGTGTACATATGAATCAAACTTTCCACATTCCACATCACATATTTATATTCACACATTCTGCAACTCGTATTGCATTCCTCATTCCATTTGTTTGAAATCTTAATTTAAGACTTAGGTTCCAAATATCATTATACTTTAAGAATTCATTCAGAAAAAATAAATTCACAGTATTTAAATCATAATATGTGAAATAAGCATTACTTCACAATTTATAAAAAAAAATTAAATTAAACACAAATCTTGTTTTACTGACAGAGACTCTAAATCTAATGTGACCAAAGGAAGCTTCATCAGTGTTGGGCTGTGTTCCTTCCTTGAATACATTGTTTTATTTCATATTTAACACATCAAAATCCACACACACTGGGAATTATATGATTATTTTCTCTGTGGAAACAGACCTCTGTGGAAACAGACAAGTTTTCCTGAAACATCCAGACATGTTTTGCTGAATTTATCTATTATGACCATGACTAACATTGTTCCAGCTGATAATAGCCCAGCGTGGTGGTTTATGTTTTTGGAATAAAACCATACCGGTAAATGTATATTTAAATAGTTACCTGGCTTCCCTTTGTTTCAGGAATTACCTGAACTGTGTAATTGAGGAGTTTCAGGAGCCAGCCAAGTAAGTAAATATTTCATGCCACTATCATGCGCTGCATTATTTTCCATCATATATATTCATATCCTACAAATTTGTACATATAAATTTTCCAACTATTGAAATATTTCTAGGTAACATCTGGAAGTTATCTTTATCTTCTTATTATGAGTGTTTGTTTAAATGTAAGTGTACATATAATTATACATATATAATATTGTGTGTCATGCTTTTTTATATAATTATTTTATTTTGTCTCATGTCCTGTGAGTTTCTTAAATTCATACTTATGCATATATTTGATTAGTCCATACATGGACCTCTATGTCCTATGATACTTCTGCTGGACGGACATTACAAAATGTCTGTCCAGCAGAAGTATCATAGGACATAGAGGTCCATGTATGGACTAATATTTGATGTGATGTTATGTAATTTTATGGTAATACATCCTTAATTTTATTCAATCAGTTTTCTTCTCTAGAAATATATAAAAACACTCTACTGTGCACTGATATTATTAACATCTAAAGTTAATATATACAAGCAATGCAAGCTGCCCTATTTACTGAACTGTTAATGTTTATTCCAACAACAGAAATCTTCCGAAAGCCATCCTGGCGTCAGTTTCCTTGGTGACCGCAGTGTACGTCCTGGCTAACGTGGCCTATTTCACGACTGTCTCACCAGCGGAAATGTTGGCCTCACAAGCCGTGGCAGTGGTAAGGATGATTCTGTAGTTTACAGGAGCCTATTTTATATAGGTGGTCCAGTAACTAAAGATAATCCCTTAACCCTTTCCTGTTTACATTTATTTTAGATTTCGGACAAATTCTGACACTACTTATATTTACACTAACAGGGATATCTTTTCAAGCTTTTTTTGTATCTTTATCAAATTTTTGACAGTTCCCACCAAGAGGGTTTGCTAAAGATTACTGAAAATCATGGAAACTTAGAAATAATATGCAATATTTTTGTCCTGAATGAATATACATATATCATGGCATTCTATTTGCCCATTTTGAGTGCTCTTTAGTGGCTTGTATACAGTAAAGGGTTAAACCTTTTATACGAATAGGCCAGAAAATGCCAATCCTGCCACACACAGGCTGTTCATTTAGTTTATACCCACATACCCATTAAATGTGAACATTTAAAATTTTCCCATTGAATATGATATGTCTTCAGAAGTCTTTCCATTCATAATATTATTCATGTATAGTGGCCTGGACAGTCAAGGGGTAAAATGCTCACCTCTCTCCAGTGGTAACCTGAGTTCTATCCCCGGAGTTGCCATGAGAGTGGGTTGTAGTTGCACGTCCAAGGCCGTTGGTTTTCTCCAGGTTTGCCGGTTTCAACCACATCTACAGTCTACTGAACGCTACAGTCTGAGCCATGGAGATGGCCTTGATTAGTTATAATAACTGTTTAACCATGTTAAGTTTATATTATTCTATGGCCATACTTAACAGATTCATGGGAACTGATGATTCATTTTGGAAAATATATTTACTCCAGTATTTGGGAGGTTTGGGATTCATTTTGATGCCTCAGCACTGCATGCCAATTATATAATCTTTATGTGCATAAATCTTTTAAAAGTGTTTTTGTATACAAGAAAGGTTTAAATTCATTAGATTAATATACCATGCAAGTTTGAAAGGTAGTCATTGTCATTTTCAAGGACTTTTTATTTAAAGAATATACAGTGAAGACGTACAAATTTCTACTCTTTATCTATGTATTTTTTTCAGACATTTGCACAGCGATTGTATGGCATGTGGTGGTGGATTATGCCTATTTTGGTGGCGTTGTCTACGTTTGGTAGCGTGAACGGCATTCTCTTCACCAGTGCAAGGTCAGTATCAATCTCATTATAAGTTCATAACCAGGTCAAGATTAAACATTAAGTCATGGCAAGAACAAATAAAAAAACTAAATTAGGTTATAAAAATAAAGGAAAATTCCCCATCAGGGTCTCTGCAAAGGTCTGAACATACAAACCTGTAAAGAATTAATGGATCTGAAAATTGACCTAAAGATTTGCTTGCATCAGTTCCATATAACATTCTGAAATAATATTGATGTATGAAGTAACATATTTGTTAATATATACAGGGGAACCCTTTTATGGCTGCATTCCTATGACAGGCACCTCTATATTTACAGATGCTTCGGTGGTCGCCAGATAAGCAAATTCAGATGTATACCTCTCTAGTATAGACACCTGTCTAGTGTCTATTACGGGCAAAAATCTTGAGTCCCACCAGTGTCCATGATAGAGAGGTGTCACTGCATTTTATCTCATAAATGTGAATTTATATATTCATGGTTTCAGAATATTATCTCAGATCATGATCATTGTTGATTAAGTATATGAGAGGAGGATATTGAACTTTGAAGATGGCACATTTCCTTGCCAAACTGACCAGTGTTACTGTAATAGCACTATATAGCAGTGTACCCATTAACGTTTGATTTATATTAAAGCAGGGTAATATACTTGTGGTATGACATACACCTTACAACCACGTTTGTGTAGTATCCAACTCAAAATAACAACCACTTGTTCAGGGTCACGATTCTTTTTTGCTCTTGATATAAGACCTCCCTTATATGTCCACCTTGAAAATGTATTCCCTTATTGAGGTCCCATTTATGGTCGTTGTTTCAAGGTTTTACTATAACAACATCAGAGTCTGAAAGATCATCAAACAACTGATAATTTGTACCTTATGACTATCATATTGTAGGTTGTTTTACGTCGGAGCGCGTGAAGGTCACATGCCTCAGATTCTCAGCATGGTCCAGACAAGCCGTCTTACTCCAGCTCCTGCTGCATTCTTTATGGTAATAATTTATTTTTAATTATTTATGGTATATCCTGGTTATCATTTCAAAATGTTACAGTATTTAATAAACTAGAGAATACGAATTGGCCATACACATGTAGTTTTACTAGAATGCCAAAAAAATAAATGGGTGCTATTTGTGAAGGTAATACAAACCAGATCTTTTGTTGCATTGTTTGGCCGTTTCATGATATTTGGTTCAACTGAAAGAACACATTGGTTTTGTCCATTCCACCACCCCAGTCCAACTGTTATTTCGTTATTATTTTTTGGCAAGTCAAAAGACTGCACATTTTTTGCACCAAGGACAGAAAGAGGGTAATGGGTAGATCAACTCATTTTCTTGTATACAATATAAAACAAATTTCATGAGAAACAATTCTATCGTGACATCTTACCAGCAGCCGTATGATATGGGCATGGCAGAGAGCAGTGATAAAGTCATTAAAGTACAAATAAGGCACCCTAGGGGACCAATGACTAAGAGCTGCCAACCTCTGTTTAGAGTGAGGTTTATATTCTCTTTTGCATGCATTTCACTATTAAGTCACACTTTACATCATAACCTTATCCCTGAAGGGAAATCAAATTTTCCACTTTCTGTCATTGGTGGAAGTTTTATTAGGCATTTGACCATGAATATTTTTTATCTACTTGACAGGGAGTGATGTCACTGGTCTACCTCTGCTCCACGGATATGTATGCACTCATTAACTATGTAGCCTTCGCTAACTGGCTTGCCATCGGGCTGTCTGTAGTAGCCCTTCTCTACTTCCGCTACACCAGGCCAGACATGAACAGGCCAATTAAGGTAAACATTCATTATTCCTTCAGTTTATATGACCAAATCTAATAAAACTTATAGTGAAGATGCTGTTTAAGTCTGTATTATATTTTATCCGACTGTAATAAATCATCTGACTGGTTATTAATAAACCCCTTTTTGGCTTTACTTTCTTGAGTAGTAGTTTGAAATAGATCTGCTAAGCCATTTGTAATTATGCTATGGTTACTTTCATATTCACGAGGTTAAAATTTTGTGATTTTCACTTATTTCATCGTTCCACAAGGGTTCCATTTTCACAAGCGTACTATACAATAATCTGCAGTGAGCATATCAATTTTTATATGGATTTATGACATTTGATAAAATGTGCACAAAATTGTAACAATTGGACAGAGACATAAGTGAACATAAAAAAAATGGAGCCTCTTGTTCATGTAGGTTATATTTTCACAATAGTTCTATTTCGCAAATATCAAGAATTTGAAACCCTTGCAAACACAAAGCAGCCACAGCATATGCCACTGAAAAAAGAAATGCAGTCAGAAACGTCTGTAATGGCTAATAGTAATGGCTTGTCCAGTGAATAGGATGAATCTCTGATATTTGGTTATTAGTACATCACTAGCCATTCGGGGAGCTGACTGTTCCCTCTCATTTGCATATTAATATGCCATGCTTTAGCTAAAGTACATATATGCTCATGGCAGTAGACCGACTGGACAATCCATACTATACATGATGAATGATTGAGGCATGCTGGTTTGGCAGTGATATTCCTGGTGATACCCCAGTAACTGTTGACATAACTGGAAAACACCACAAGGTAGTTCATCTGGGGGGTAACAGGTGGCACTTACTACCTTCCTCAGATTCACTTTTCCATATTGCAATGCTTCTGTCCTGTGACTAGCATGAATTAGTTTTATTATATGTCACAAGATGGCAGGACCTACATAGTCCTAGGTGCTTCAATATAGCGACAGTATTGCTTATCAACTGGTCAAGAGTTTGTTTCAAACTGAAAAGCAAAACCTGTTTAAGTACATCTGAAATTGAGATAACAGCAGCGGCAGTATATATTCTGTTCCAATGCCAGAGTTTTATATATTTTTATCTGGATCTTTGTCTTGTATTGTTTTTATATATTCACTCCAGATTAAGATACTTTGAGAGATAGCAATGCAAAATAAATGCATTACAATTGATTTTGGAGAAAAAGTAGCAAAAGTTTGATGATATAAAAATGATACAATGCATACTCCAACCATTGGAACTGTAAATTGTAACCATTGATATCTACAATATTAATATCTTAATGAATATTTACTACCCTACATGACTGTATAATGTTGTACTGTTTTTGCAGGTTTGGCTAGTATGGCCTATCATCTATGTAGCGATGTCTGCATTCCTGGTAATCCTTCCTTTGTTTGCCAGTCCATTAGAAACTGGTACGTTCAAGTATATTATATTTCATACATTGCCAGATTATAAGGTCCTTTTAAATGATGCTTCACAAACTTTCACAGACTTAAGACCACAGCCCATGCCTGATATGGCAATAGTTCAGACTATAATTTAAGAAATTGAGCATAGTCTGAAAAGAAGGGTTATTCAGCTCTAAATTTTGTCGATACATGTGTCCATTCTAAGTAGAAAAAATTCATACACAAATTAATAGCATTTGACTTAATAATTATATAGCCTAAATAAATGTGTAGAAACCTTTGGTAAGAACTTATTATAAAACACTTCATTAGAGTATGCTCACATGAATTAAATAAAAGCAAACATTTCCTCCTCACAAAACATATGTTATTTTGAAAACTTTTGTTATGGATTATAGCACTGCAAGGTAGATGATCAAATCATTGTTCATAACTGATCATATGCCAATCACTGTATACATGAAGTTCTCTCTAATGCTAGTCTTCAGGTAATATTGTCCCTAATTAGGCCTTGGACGTTGCATAAGAATATCACTATAATAATAAATATATCTACCCAGGTATTTTAATAATCCAGCCAAGAATTGAATTTTTGCAAAAACATGCAAATATCAAATTTAAGCTTGCTATTCAAGGGACCATATGCTAGTGGTTAGAAATATTGACTACTTGACAACAAGACCTCTGTGCTGGCTGACTTGCATCAACTACAGAAAACCCTGATTGTTAACACTTTCTTCCATTGGTTTAATAATTTACACCTGGTGTAATTAAACCTTGATATTGATTGGTTTACCTGGTAATCTTTTACAGGTATTGGCTGCATCATCATTGCCTCAGGTGTCCCTGTGTACATCCTTTGTGTAAAGTGGAAGAAAAAGCCAAAGAGCTTCCTCCGTTTCATGGGTAAGTTATCCAATGGTGTATTTTCAGGGTGGGCATAAGTTCTACATAATTAGGGTCTGTACATTATTAATTCAGAAGGTAAACATGATATAGTATTCACATAATACCAGTATATAAAATGCCAATATCAGAAAAAAAATCATATAAGAAAAAAATTTTTTTTACTGACATATTGCAAAATCATCCATCTTTTTAATCAAAAGTTCAAAGATCTGCAATCAACTATATTTGTTTTATGTGAGATTTTTGTTCCAGATATGGGAGCTATCACTCTGGTTCAAATGGCATAACCAAGTTTTGGATCCCTCTTTTTAAAAATTTCTTGATCTGGCCCTGTAATTGGTCACCGATATCAATGCTAAGAATTGGTGTTAGGTGACATTTGACAGTGCTTACGATGCCTCAAACACTGATTGTTTGATATTACTTGCAGATTCATTGACGGCTGGTGCTCAGAAGATCATGCTGGTCATACCAGAAGAGAAAACAGCCTGAACTCCTAGGAAATCTAGTTACATTGTCACTCAAATACTCCTGTGAAATAAATTTAAAGGGGGCTCTCCACACCCAACTGGGAATAAAATGCTTTGGTTGTTACAGTTGTCCTTGTATGTTATGTTTCTAAATTATACACACACAAGGTAGCTACTGTGGTAGCGGGTATAGATCTCATGAAATGCACTGATAGGTGTTTAAATGTTTTGGCTGATTGTTTGTAAGTGCAGGTAGTGCTAATTATCTGCTGATGGTACATAGAGTATGTTCAGAAAAACCTGATTATGAAATAAATGTACAGCTGATTAATTCAGTGTGTAGTAACTTGTTGATTATCTTAACACCTGAGGGAAGAATGTGGGTAGATAAAAAATAACAATCGGATAAATTATCATCGGATATACATTAAAAGGATAATAAGTCAGTATTTTATATTTGGGTTAAGGAATTTCCAATTATGTCCAGATTTGATGCCTCACTGTATTTGCTCGGAGAGTGGATGATTTTTAAGTTTAAGCTTCGGAACAAGTATAATGAAGTTGTGGGTTTGTGAAGACTGCTATATACATGTTTATCTAAAAAAAAACTCTTCCAGGAAATACTCTCAGTAAATTAGTAAGTAGCATTTAGTAAGTGGCTGGACTCTGTACACATTAGTTTAGGCAAGGGTATCATTTTATAAAAAGTTTTCTCTTTATTTTACAAATGGAGGTCTAGATATAATCAATGTAAATGAGAACACATGCACCAAGGTTTCTAATTAACATAGCAATAATCTAAAATATTTGAAATGTAATATTTTTATATTTTATCATTATGTTAATCAGGGAGTGAGATAGACATTACTGTAAAATAGTGTAACAGTAATTGTATTAATTTCCTGATTTTTACAGTCTTTAATGTATTAATTGGAAATACGTATTGCCCGCATATATAAACTTATTACCATAAAAAATCGGCCCATGTCTTCATAGACTAAATCAGATGATATTCAAAACTGCCGACAGTATGAATGGCTTATGAAAATCTGAAATGTTTGGTTTTGTAAGCATGGTTAGTACATTTCCAGACTTGCCACAGGACATAAAGTCTTGCTAAATTAGACTTATTAACAAGAGATAATGTATGAATTATCATTAAACATACAGTATCAGTAGCTAATATGCACCAACATAAAGCATATTTTGTATCCCAGGTATTGTTCTATACACCTCTGTACACTAACATAAGTTAAATCTGCATGTAATTGTTGTCTTGTTTAGTATATTAAGTGGTTTTGTTTATTTATCATCAGATTATTTAATTAAAGAGCTATTTATTATATCATCTTATATTGACCAAGTCATTGGTTGCCAGAAGAATATCTTGTTATTCAAGCAGGAAAAAAAATGAAAATTTAGAAATTTGGTTTTATAGGATGTGAGAAAGTGGATGTGAATATATAATTTGATAGATATATTTTAATGTATGATTATTGCATCAACCTGGAGCCAAGCTCCTGGATCTCTTAGGAAATTGTTGTTTATTATATTATAATGTTTAAAAATACAGTTCAAAGCTGCATGCTGTAATTGCATAATATAGAAAACATAGTAAATTTTATTTTAAGTACAGTGAAACCTTGTTGTGTCGAAGGAACCCTCAGAAAACTTCCACACATCCGAAGTTCGACACAAGCGGGTTTTATTTGGTTATGATTTACCTAGGGTTGTCCGGAATATCTAGTCTATATAACTTAGACATAAGCGGGATATTTGACTTAAGCGAGTTCGACACAACAAGGTTTCACTGTATATGTAATTTAACAGCACTGTTTGACTCTTGATGCACCCCCACAATTTCTTAAAATGCATAAGCACACATATAAACATAAATTAAGCACTACTTTTTCACCTAGGAAATTTATTAAACACCAAAAAAATAACTGCAGTTATAAATCTGTTTTGTTTACTTGGGTTACAATTGAGGAAATCATGGGCAATCATGAAAAGATTTATGTTAATATATATCAGAAGGTGCATCAGTAAATTGTTTAAGAGACCATGTAAACAGGGTGCTCGTTTTTTATTCTTTCAGGATACTGTACTGTAGATCTATTGTTATCCAAGTAGTTTTGTTATTTATATTTGGTGAAACATATATGTTTCTTTTCCATAATGTATATTTTTTGCTGCTTCCCTAGAGGTAGTACTTCACAAATTATTTTTATTATTTCCCTAAATTACAAATGGTCTGTTGAAATTTGGACATATTTAAGAAATTAGGGATTGGTAGTTGTGTTGCACATCATGTATATGTTTGTCAACACATGTTGTTCAGCATTCTTGATTACTTATATTCTTTACATCTCAGGCTTCTAGATTATACAGAATTTGAGATACATTGTCACAGCAGATAGGAGCAGATCTTAACATAAGCCAAATATACTGTTCAAAAGTTAAGTAATACTTTATTGTGTACATTGCTCTTGTTTCAGTAGTTCTGTCACATTTGTGCTGACTCCATCCAGTTATCCACTGTTTGCAAAAGCACCTTTGTTTATACAGACATCAGGGCTAAATAATCATACTTTCGGCAATGAGTTTGGTACAGCAAGTTTTCCCCAATTTTTCATTCATAACTGCAATGCCTTGCTGCCATTGGTAGGAATTTTCTTGGCTCTGTGCCAGTGCCCTAGCAGCACTATCTAAAGCAGCCATTGTGAGCGGTGGGTTGGTGGAATGAGTTAGAACAAATGTTATGTGACTGCTGCATTAGGTAGATCCTTAGATCCATGATATTCGCATCCTTTGCATATCGTTTGCGTGCCCGTGAAAAAACCCTGTTTAAGATTAAGGCTTTCTTGGGGTTTGACTGTGGGCCTCTTAGGGGCTCACTGTAGTTGCTTCTAATATAATGAGGAATTGATAGTAGGTATTCAGTGTTGGCTTTACTTTTATACAAGTTAGGGCTAGATTCTCATATATATATGGTTTTATCAGGCTTGCTAGAAATTTTAGGAATTTGGGCAGGATATGCAAAAATTTGCTCAGTATCAAGTGCAGTAGTAACTTTGCTTATTTCCAACAAATGCAATATACAACAAAGGTCAGGCTGTTATATTTCAGTCTTGTTACCTGATACATTACTTTGTGATAGGTGCATTAGAAGTAAAATGCTGACCCCAGCAGCTCATGCTTTTTAAAATCCGTTTTAACAGCAGCTTTGTGTTATTTTCAGCAGCTGAATGGAAATATTTGCATTCATTATTACTTAGGAAAGTTTGATATTTTGCAATTTTCTCACTAAAACATTGTCATATTTAAGAATATAATCCTCGTTCACCATTCCTAAATAATTTATGATGATGATATGTATAAATGTCACACAAATTATCATTTTCATATTATATTTGACCCTTTCAAAATTTCATAAGAGGATAGTATGTAGTAGATTTCTCAATTCAGTTTTGTAGATGTTGTAAAGTATATGTTTATTATTATATTTGTGGCTGTTGGGGGAAAATTAACATAATGGTTGAGTAAAAACATACTTTACTTATGCAGTGAGGTGTGGGAGTGAATTAACATGGAAGAACTAGTTGCTAGATGACTAGTTAGCACAAAGCATACTTACTGTTACTTATATGTTGTGTAGTAGTAATGTGCAGAACAGGTTAACATGAATGACAGACCATAGAAATCTGCATTCTAAAGAAGGCAAGCCTCTGCCATTGGGTGGGGGTTGTTAATGTTGTGAGATGCTTTTCAACACATGTTTGGATTCATTAAGTTGACCCATATTCCCAGGTTCATCTGTGCATAAGTGACTGCACATTTGTGAATATTCCTTGATGTTCCTGAATCTAGATCATGTTCTGGATCCACACCAAAATCTGATCAGTTCATTGGCATATTCCCAAACAATTCCCTGAAATTCATGTGATTTTGTTCATGATTGCACGATTTAAATTGTGAACAAACAGAAACATACAAACATGGATGCCAACATACCCTCCTGACAGAGGCAATGAACAGCACTGGTTAATTTGTTAAACTGTGTGTCACATGATGCAGGTGAAACATAATTACACACCAGTTTAGGAGTTAAGGTACCGGAGTAAATATGTCTGTTGGCTTTGTAGTAAAAATTATCTAATTCAATAGTTGTACATTGATGTAAGGATGGAGTATATCCATTTAATTAGAGATAAAAGTAAATACTTTGCCAAACTGCCAGACAAAGTAAATATTTTTGTAGGCAATGAAAATTAGCAATGATTTGTTATATATGATATTTTATAAACCATTGATGGTTAATATATCTGTCTGTAACCTCCTTAATTAATTCTCTATAACAGGTAAATTTTCATATCCATCCTGCAATAGTGAATCATTAAAGAGGTTAGTGTATGTATATGTGTGTATATATATATATATATATATATATATATATATATATATATATATATATATATATATATATTAAATCAACAGGGTGATGGACCTTAGACTGGTCAGAGGCTGGTTGACTGACAGATCTGAACTTTTCTGCAGGTTGCCAGTCTATTATTTCTATTTTATTTTCATCATCCAGCTTCTGTTTGGTCCAAACTTCTCATGATCTCCTGATAACTTATTGCATCAAGAACCTCTATGTGTGTATATTTATAACATGTATTGCACTAGGAGTGTATGTATCCATTGTTGCATGAATTAACTCAATACATTATAAGAAATATGCAATTTAGACTGGTAAACTTCTCTATAAATGCCACTGTGCTCATGAAATCCATGACCCACTGAGCATTGCGGCATTAATAGAGTAGGGTACCAGTCTACATGCTTATATATACTGCATATATGCAACTTCTTGCAATGCAGAGAATGTGTGTTTGTGTTGACTTAATATTGCACTAGGAACATGGGTGTGTGGGCTTGTGTGTGTGTAGCTTTGACATGAGGGACAAATTATATTTTTCAAGTAAAGGAGATAATAAAACAAGTGCATTTCTAATTATCTTTGTCTTGTGCATTTATGTACAACTGCAGAACACTAAAACACCGGCCAAAGTAACAGTCCATGCATAATCATGCAGTTAAGCCATGAATGTTTAATGTGAGCTCTGAGAAAACTAAATGCCTGGAAGGAAATTACATTATTCAAGTCACTAAAAATTAATTTGTGGTTGGCCACTAGGGGGACATCTTTTGGATGTCATCTAAAACCTAGGTGACCAAGGTGTGTATTTAAAAAGTCAGTCATTCACTAAGCAACATATGAAAATATTATTTATAAATCTCCCATATCTTTCCAGCTGATATGGTATTCACATCTTTCACCTTGTCATCAATACTGTAATAATCATGAACAGTTCGTACGTGATATATTTGGTTGCCCACAATGCAAAAATTTGACACTGTGAAAAATAAAGATTCAAGATTTTGTTTGCTTACAGATTATTGAATATAATCTTGAAGAAATTATTGTGCTGTCTTATGGAGAGATCTTTTGCACCGTGTGTAAATTTCTTGATGTTCATTCATTGCATTGATGCATGCAGTGTTTAATATTAAAAACGTTCATTGGTTACACAGTTACATACATTCACAGACAGTGGTAAATAATGTTTTTCCTTTCCTGAGCAATGATATATCCAAAATCCTCATCTACTTTATCAGTGATGTGATGGTGAACATGGCATCACAATGTTAATTAATATTCAAGATTTTCATCACTCGAGAGTAAATGACCATGGAGCACAAAAAGTCTAAATTATATTAATCAAATTACACCTAACAATGATTAACATGACATTAAATCATTGTGTGTAATGTTCATCATTTTCAGTGATGAACATGGAGTTAACTGTTTTATGATATATCTGTGATGTTCAGGGGTGACTGAATCACAATAAAAATTACCCATGAGTGAAATTTTTACACTTTTTTGGAGCAATGTAATATTAGCAGAGACTGGTTTTGTACCAGGTAAATATACACGGCAGCAGAACATGGTTAACTTGTGTATGTTCTACTTGTATTTACACTCATCAATTGTTCACTGTTAAATCAGGGAGAGATTTATATAAAATGCTCATTGGTGAATATGTGAATAATGTTGTATGAGTTTGTAGTGTACGTTATCAGTGGCATTCAAAAACTGGCCCTGATTTGATATCTAATGCTCCATATAATGTTGTGAACAACCATTAGGATTTATCGTACAAATTCCCTGCAAGTCTGCATTTGTGCAAAATGTGTGTTACTATTATATTTGGAAGTGAAATTAGTGTTTTTAATCATAATGACTGCTATCAAATAAAATGGACTTGTCAGTTGGTATGGGTTTTGATATGAACTACCCATTACAAGTGTTTCGACACACTTGAATCAGCTGAAGTGCATATGTTAATCAGTCCCAAAACACTTCAAAACATTTCAGGATTTTTTTTTCAGTGATACACTGTGAGGGAGTGCATTTTCACTTGGTGATGCACTTCAGAAGCTTGTTCAGTCTTCCTTCAGTTAGAGATTTTACATGGAAAGTTCATATTATTTAATTAATATATTGTGTGACAGATCAGAAGTCTACACTCTCTGAATAAAGATGGGAGAGTCCATATAATTATTATTTCATTGAGTGGTGCATCATGGGAAAGTTCACATTCCCATAAGTGATGCATACTGGGGAAACTGTTCCCAAGATGTAAATATTTCTACTCACTGAATTATCCCTTTGTCATTTGTCACACTATTTGATGGTGTAAAGCTATTGTTAGACCAGGATATTGGGAAATTCTGGAAATATTATTCACTGATATGTAGAGTAACACATGCTTTGGGAGTGTTTAGCACACCATATGGTTGTAATTAAGGTTATCATGAATTTACTGGTGATCAAGTTCTTATTCTCTGCTCCATTATGGGATGGCAGTCAATTTTAGAGATATTTATGACAAAGTCAGTTTCTTCTCTTGGCCATCCTTCAGTTTTGCCAGACTATGGAATAGCACTGTGTTGTGGTTATGTTGTTGTTGTTGATAGTCAGTTTACTTGATAAAATTAACAATCCACAACTGAACAAGGATAATTATAAAGATGGTATCGCCCAATAGGAGGCAAAGAATATGAGTGAATCAATTTATTTTCTAGGAACATGTTTATGTCAAAACAAGATGGCTGAAGTTACAAGGTCAGCAACAATTTTTGACAGCTGTTCATTAGACTTGGAAGTACTTGGTAAACTAAATATTATAAAATGCATTGTCATCTGTCGGACACCATCCTGCTGGAGAATTTCATAAAATATACCAAAAGTCATAGACCGTTAATTTCTAAAGTATTCATTCTCTAAAGGTCTGTTTAATTGATTTAGATGTCGTACTTGTATGACTGCATCACTTACATATACAGTTATGTTTTAATTAATTATAAGTGCATGTAACAATACATTTTTCAGTAACAGCAGTTCTACTAGAAAAATAATTGAGCAGTGAAAAAAAAAGATAATGTGGAAGGTTACCAAAATGCTGGAAAATGAAGGAAATTATAGGAGACAATTTTTTCATAGGTAAATCTAGGAAATAAGGGAGTTAGTGGGATCCACTTGAGAGGCACCCCCAGAGTGGAACAGACTGATATCATAAGGATTTTATTTTTTTGTCATATGATTTACTTAAGAGTTGTCCCATGATACAGATGGTGAAAATTTTTGTGGGGGGAAAAACAACTTGTGTGGTTAGGATGTTTTTAGGCTATTTAAGAGAGTACTTGTTTAGGCAATCATGTTTTAGGAAATTGTGTCATCTCCTATGAATAAAAAGTATAAAGTTTAATACTTATGAAAAGAAAAAATGTGATGACACTTGTGTAGACCAGTTTAAATGTTAAGACCCATATCACCAGGTGGAGCATTTAGTGTGTGGTGTGCAATAGTGTTGACTGTATATATTTCTGTATACATGAAAATAACAAGTTCACCTGTAAGGTTGTGTGCTCCCATGTGATGTAATATATTGTAATAATAAATATGATGTAAGGGTCCATATCATATCAAGCTTGAAAAGGGAATTGTAATAGTTATAAACAAATAAAAAAGTGTGATGTTCATGGCTTTTCTCTGTGGTTTTGTCACCCTTCCAGAGTACATTTGGCCTGACAAATGCACTGAATTTAGTGGTGGGCGGATCATCGAGTTTGATTGAAAGTCAGTCGGTTTGCTGCCACTTTCAAGCGCTCGATTAATAAAGGCAAATGGTTCCTTAGATATGAGCTTGGATGTGTGCAGCGTTAACTAGAATGTAGGTGGCGCCACCTGTCATAAAATAAAAAAAAATGTCCATGATGTATAAACCTGCAAAATTTTAGGCAGTTATGTCGAACCACTACAGAGAAATGAGTGATTTTAGGCCACGGCAGACTAACAGACAGACGCTGTGCAAAAATGGTTGCAGGTGGCCCCTCCAGTTTTGTGTATGATAAAGACCTATGTGAGATCTATACACATGCAAAATTTTGGCTCCATCGTTCAAATGGTTCCCGAGATATGAGCTTGGATGTCATCAGCGTGAATGTGAATGTAGGTGGCGCCCCCTGTCATAAAATCAAGAAAGCTATCCAGGATGTATATGCATGATGAATTTCAGGTGAATTAGTCAATTCACTGCAGAGATATTAGTGATTTAACCCAAGGCAGATGAACAGATGGACACTGTGCAAACATGGTTACAGGTGGCACCACCATTTTTTGTGTATGTTATAGAGCTATCAAAGGGCTACATTTGTATCAATTTTATTTCCTGATCGGTCAAACGGTTCCTGAGATATGAGCTTGGATGTCATCAGCGTGAACGTAAATGTAGGTGGCGCCACCTGTCATAAAATCAAGAAAGCTATCCAGGATGTATAAGCATGACGAATTTCAGGTGAATTAGTCAATTCACTGCAGAGATATGAGTGATTTTAACCCAAGGCAGATGAACAGATGGACACTGTGCAAACATGGTTACAGGTGGCGCCACCATTTTTTGTGTATGTTATAAAGCAATCCAAGGGTTACATTTATATAAATTTTATTTCCTGATCGGTCAAACGGTTTCCGAGATATGAGCTTGGATTTCATCAGCGTGAAAGTGAACGTAGGTGGCGCCACCTGTCATAAAATCAAGAAAGCTATCCAGGATGTATAAGCATGACAAATTGCAGGTGAATTAGTCAATTCACTGCAGAGATATGAGTGATTTTAACCCAAGGCAGATGAACAGATGGACACTGTGCAAACATGGTTACAGGTGGCGCCACCATTTTTTGTGTATGTTATAAAGCAATCCAAGAGTTACATTTATATAAATTTTATTTCCTGATCGGTCAAACGGTTTCCGAGATATGAGCTTGGATTTCATCAGCGTGAAAGTACGTAGGTGGCGCCACCTGTCATAAAATCAAGAAAGCTATCCAGGATGTATAAGCATGACAAATTGCAGGTGAATTAGTTAATTCACTGCAGAGATATGAGTGATTTTAACACAAGGCAGATGAACAGATGACACTGTGCAAACATGGTTACAAGTGGCACCACCATTTTTGTGCATGTTATAAAGCAATCCAAGGGCTACATTTGTATAAATTTTATTTCCTGATCAGTCAAACGGTTCCCGAGATATTAGGGTTTATGTGTGGAAACAGACCCACAAATGGACGCTGGATAGAGAGGAAAGGTCAGAGGTCAACGCAAATTGGTTAAGCACCAGTTCACATGTGACCCGATAATTGGTGTAAGTTTCGGAAAAATCGGTCCATTAATCTCAGAGGAGCTCTCTGGAAACGAAAGCAGCGGCGGCGGAGGAACCCGGTCAAAAACTTCGTTTTGGCAGATACGAAAAAACAGGTGGCTCCACCAGTCTGCAGAAACCAATAAAAACACTTAATGGTCAATATCCATGCAAAGAATCGAGAATCTCTGCATTAGTTGTTCAGATACTTCAGCTTTTGTATCAAATTGTTCATTATTCTGAGGGATACTTCGGAGTCCTTTAGCTTGAAGGATATGGGTAATCGAGACCTAATTTCAAGTTTCCACAGGCACTTGCATGACATGAATGAAGATTCTAGGTCCAGATGTTGGGATTTGTACCCTGTTGACAGATAACCACATCTTTAAAGGTCTCAAAAAAAAAGAGTAAAAAATTCATAAAAATTTGAAAAAAATAGAGGTCTGCAGAAACTGATGGAACAGCTCATGATCAATATGTATGCCGAACATCATGACCATCACTGTTGTAGTTATTGAGATACTGCAGTTTTTGTATCAAATTTTCCATTATTCTAGGGGGTATTTTGGAGCCATACAGCTTAAAGAATATGGGTAACGGAGACCTTATTTCAGGTTTCCATGGAGACTTTTCATGGGTCTCCCTGTGTGTCAAGAAGGAAGATTCTAGGTCCAGTTTTTATGAATTGTGCCCTGTTAACAGATGTTCATATCTTTAAAGGTCTCAAAAATAGAGAAAAATTTCGTAAAAAAACCCAAACAAATACAGGTGGTGCCACCAGTCTGCAGAAACTGATGAAACACTCCATGATCAATATCCATGCAAAAAATTATGGTTATCTACGATTAGTTGTTCAGACACTTCAGCTTTTGTATCAAATTTTCCATTATTCTGAGCTGTACTTTGGAGTGCCATAGCTCAAAGGATATGGGTAACAGAGACCTAATTTCTGGTTTCCATGGAGACTTTTCATAGGTCTCTAAGTGTGTCCAAAATGAAGATACTAGGTCCAGTTGTTACGATTTGTGCCACGCTAAAAGATGACAGCATCCTTAAAGATCTCAAAAAATAGAGGAAAAAATTGTAAAAAATCGAACAATACAGGTGGCGCTACCAGTCTGCAGGAACTGATGGAACATCTCATGATCAATATGCATGCCAAAAATCATGACCATCAATGAAGTAGTTAATGAGATATTGAAGTTTTTGTATGAAATTTTTTACTATTCTGGGGGGTATTTGGGGCCCCATATCTCGAAGGATATGGGTAACAGAGACCTAATTTCTGGTTTCCATGGAGACTTTTCAAAGGTCTCTTAGTGTGTTGAAAATGAAGATTCTAGGTCCAGTTGTTACGATTTGTGCCACGCTAACAGATGACAGCATCCTTAAAGGTCTAAAAAATAGAGAAAAAAATTTGTAAAAAATCGAACAATACAGGTGGTGCCACCAGTCTGCAGGAACTGATGTATCATCTCATGATCAATATGTATGCCAAAAATCATGACCATCAGTCAAGTAGTTAATGAGATATTGAAGTTTTTGTATGAAATTTTTGACTTTTCTGGGGGGTACTTTGGGGCCCCATAGCTCGAAGGATATGGGTAACAGAGACCTAATTTCTGGTTTCCAAGGAGATTTTTTATAGACCTCTCAGAATCCCAAGTTACAAGGTTCTAGGTCCAGCGGTTACAATTTGTGCCTGGTTAACGGACGGACAGACAGACGAACAAAGAGTGATCGCTATAGCTCAGATTGACTTTCAGTCAGCTGAGCTAAAAACCTGGGAAACTCCAGGAATTTTGATGTAATAGATGAGTTTGAACATTTAAACTGTAAGTCTGGGGTAACACAGTACTCAAGGTTTTCTTTCCTAGATAACAAGTGTATTATGTTCATAGACTGGGGCTCTGTGAAGACCATTTGTGTTTGAGCTCACTGCAGACTAGTTTTTCTGTGGAATAACTGATATACATGCACATGATATGGCCAGCTGTAAAACTGTTTTAAGGCAATGTTCATTCATAGTATTAATGTCCATGTATGTCTGTATCTTAAGGCAATGTTCATTCATAGTATTTATGTCCATGCATGTCTGTATTTTAAGGTGATGTTCATTCATAGTTTTTATGTCAATGCATGTCTGTATTTTAAAGTTATGTTGATTCATATTATTTATGTCCATGCATGTATATATTTTAAGCAGATGTTCATTCATAGTTTTTATGTCCATGCAGGTCTGTATTTTAAGCAGATGTTCATTCATACTTTTTATGTCCATGCATGTCTGTTTTTTAAGGTGATGTTTATTCATAGTATTTAGGTCAATGCATGTCTGTATTTTAAGGTGATTTTAATTCATAGTATTTATGTCATGCATGCCCTCTATGTATCTTAAATAATGAATCCCTGCATCCCCTTTTCAAAATAAGTACAATATATATAAAAAATACAACAGCATTTATTAGCAAAATTAACTTCATCACCATAACAAATTAGCTCTTGGAAGCTTTTATTATCAAAAGCTATAGTAATATTGAAACATTAAAGGGAAATAATTCTGGTATTAACATTAAAAATGCTTTCCAACAATACCAGACCCACATCATTTTTCTCAATATTTGAATTAAAAACATCACATTTACGATTTATCTGTAACAGGTATCATTCACAAAAATATCTGAGTCTATGGTTCGAAATGTTTGCTTCATCAGCAATACACATAAGCTCTGTGTCATAACTGTGGTATTGACTGGAACTACATAAAAAAGTCCAGCAAACACCATAAATTTAGTTTTTTTTTAAATAAAAAATATAATTTGTGAAATTTAAATGAATCTCTATTGTGGACCCCCATACCCTATTTTATATATTAAATTTTAAATGATTTTTTGTCACCAGGATGATCCCACTTCCATTTCCTTTTCCTATTTTCAGTCAAGTGTTGAGTATTTTTTTCCATAATGATCAGAACTATTATTTGACCAAAACTTTCTAAAGATGAACTCAATAATTGCCACGATAACACTTGTGGATACCCTTCCATCCAGTCTCAGTTGAATAAATATTACACCTTTGCAGGTACAAGGTACTGTGGTATTTCCATCAGTTGCATAACCTGGAGTTAGTAACATAAAACATCTGCTGCAGACACAGTTTCCAGGATTTAGAGTTACTTTCTCCAGGTCAGGTTAACTCATTTTGTGGCGACATCTGTTGCCCATTTTAGAAACTACATTTTACCACAAACAGATGTCTTCCCTTGCACACCTATTCCTTGGAGTAAAATAAAATTTAAGGTGTTCAGCAGGAGATCAATATATCATATTATGCAAAGCACCAAGTGGAATACATTCCTGGTCTTAGCAACACGTGCACATTACATGATAAATACTCTATTCCAAGTACTGGATCCTTTGGGCATTTAAAGCTTGAGTTATGACTGGCCTTAGCATTATAACATAGAGTCAGGGCCCAAAGTCATGACTTGAAGCAACTGTTTGTTGTTATTGTGCCATGAGTCACACATGTTAATATGATGTAGCATAATACACCATCAGAGCCAAGAGATGTTTCTCTGATACACTGCTTAATGCATCATTGCATTAGTAGGTAGTTGTTGGGCTAGGAAGCTGTCATCATCATCTCTGTATGGTCTGTAGCTGGTCTTGTATGTTGTCCATCATGGCAACACTGTAATAAAGACTGTTGGCAATATATATCAAGTTAATATGAAGAAAATAAATAAACATAGAGAAAACCTCGAACTAAGGACCCAGGGTCTCTACGCTCAACTGTATTTGTCTATAAGAATATTTTTAAAGAAAATGTCAGAATGACGGTCCTGTGACCAATGACCTTGTGACCAAAAAATCTGAGAACTAATTGTCCTTGAACTTGCAGCATTTAGATATTGTAATAATCTTCTAACAAGGCCTACAGGCCTAATGCGAACCTGTGCAAAGTTTGGGAGTATGAATGGAGGTTTATTTTTAAAATTTAATATTGATCCTTTTAAGTCCTGCATATCTACCTTAGTCATTATGATTTCAGCAAAATGGACATTTCGGACCGGCAAGTTTCAGACTAGGACATTTTAAAACTAGAATATGGGTAGTCTACAAGCGACTATGTGTATCCGCAGAAATCAGAGTGGGACGGGTGAAATAAGGCATGGTTTAAGTGGCAAGGGGAATAGAGTGAGGTGTGTTGCATATTAGCATGGATGTCTGCAGCTTAAATGTGAATGTAGGTGGTGCCACCTGTCATAAAATAGAGAAAATTGTCCAGGATGTATAAACCTGCAAAATTTCAGGTGGATAAGTCAAACCACTGCTGAGATATGAGTGATTTTATCCCAACACAGATAAACATATGGACGGTGTTCATAAGTGGTTGCAGGTGGCGCCTTCAGTTTTACTTATGATGAAGAGCTATGTGAGATCTATACACAAGCAAAATTTTGGCCCAATCGGTCAAACGGTTCCCGAGATATGAGCTTGGATGTCTGCAGAGTAAACGTGAATGTAGGTGGCGCCACCTGTCACAAAATCGAGAAAGCGTCCAGGATGTATAAACCTGCAAAATTTCAGGTGGATAAGTCAAACCACTGCTGAGATATGAGTGGTTTTATCCCAAGGCAGATGAACAGATGGACGCTGTGCATAAGTGGTTGCAGATGACGCCACCAGTTTTGCCTATGATGAAGAGCTATGTGAGATCTATACACATGCCAAATTTTGGCCCAATCAGTCAAACGGTTCCTGAGATATGTGCTTGGATGTCTGCAGAGTCAACCTGAATGTAAGTGGCGCCACCTGTCATAAAATCCAGAAAGCTGTCCAGGATGTATAAACCTGCAAAATTTCAGGTGGATAAGTCAAACCACTGCTGAGATATGAGTGATTTTATCCCAAGGCAGATGAACAGATGGACGCTGTGCAAAAATGGTTGCAGGTGGCGCCACCAGTTTTGCCTATGATGAAGAGCTAAGTGAGATCTATACACATGCAAAATTTTGGCCCAATCGGTCAAACGGTTCCCGAGATATGAGCTTGGATGTCTGCAGAGTAAACGTGAATGTAGGTGGCGCCACCTGTCATAAAATCGAGAAAGCTGTCCAGGATGTATAAACCTGCAAATTCTCAGGTGGATAAGTCAAACCACTGCTAAAATATGAGTGATTTTATCCCAAGGCAGATGAACAGATGGACGCTGTGCATAAATGGTTGCAGGTGTTGCCACCAGTTTTGCCTATGATGAAGAGCTATGTGAGATCTATACAGAAGCAAAATTTTGGCCCCATCGGTCTAAAGGTTCCCGAGATATGAGCTTGGATGTCTGCAAAGTAAACCTGAATGTAGGTGGCACCACCTGTCATAAAATCGAGAAAGCTGCCCAGGATGTATAAACCTGCAAAATTTCAGGTGGATAAGTCAAACCACTGCTGAGATACGAGTGATTTTAATCCCAAGGCAGATGAACATATGGACGCTGTGCAAAAATGGTTGCAGGTGGCACCACCATTTTTAGTGTATGTTTTAAAGCTATCAAAGGGCTACATTTGTGCAAAATGTTTAGCCTGATCGGTCAAACAGTTCCCAAGATATGCGGGTTTATGTGTGAAAACAGACGCACAAATGACGCTGGGCAGCGAGGAAAGGTCAAGGGTCAACCAAAAATGAGGGCGCAGCAGTTCACATGTTACCTGATGATAAACCCGATTCGCTTAAAATGCAAACCAAGTTTTTTCAAACAGTTGAAAGATATAGTTCCAATAATCTGGGAATTGTGCATCTAAACATTGTCTAGACGTCTAGACGCTGTGTCTAGATGTCTAGACACATTGTCTCGACACCCCCCCCCCCGCCAGGTCAGTTGCCATGGTGATGTCTGGACCCCACCTGTTTGTACTGAGTGACCTCTTGACTTGGCTGCTGAAACTCAGAATGATGTCAAATCTGTTTTCAAATACAGAAAGCCTTTTTCATTTGGCTACAACGCTTTTTTAAAACTGTATTTACCCAATCTAAACTTTGGTGATGCTGGCTCCTGCCGTTTTTGTGATAGCTATGGTTAACGTACAGACGACGCACGACACACGATGGATGCCGCCGCACCATTGCATAAGCTCACAGGTTCGCTAAAAATTAGAGTCCAGTGACCTTGACCTCTGACCAGGTAACCTCAAAATCTACAGATTTCTTCCACTTTGGGCAAGTAAGCCATGTGTCAAAGATGGAAAGTTTGGGATGAAAAGTTTGATTTACATTGCATCCATTTTCATTTTAAAGATGTGGCTCCTGTGACCTTCACCTTTGACCTCTAGACCCTGAAAATCAAAATGTTTCTAACTTTAATGGTGGGTCATTAATAAATCAAGTTTAAAGCCAATCTGTCTAGCCAAAGCAAAATGATCATCCATTAACTAGTTTGTGAATGGATGGGCCCTGTGAACATGACATTTAACCCTGTGACCCCAAATCAGAAGAATCTTCCCCTATTGGCAGGTGAGTAATATCTTGAAGATGGAAAGTTGGTGATGAATAGTTTGGTTTGAAATGCACACACATTCCTTTTAATTGGTCCTGTGACCTTGACCTCTGGACCCTAAAATCGCCAGGGTTTTTACTTTAGTGGTGAGCCATATATAAGTTAAGTTTGAAACCAATATGTCAGACTAAACTGGAGTTATCATCTGGAAACTAATTTGTGAACAGATGGCCCCTGAGACCTTGACCTTTGACCTTGTCACCGAAATTAATTTATGCTCTCCCTATACAGGCATATCAGCTAAATGTGCAAGATGGAAAGTTTGCGATGAAAAGCTTGGCTTAAAGGCAGCCATAATCTTTTTAAATAAGTGAGTCTTGTGACCTTGACCTATGAACTCATACAGGTCTTTCTTTACTGGTCGGCCATGTGTAAGTCATGTTTGAAATCCATATGTCAATCCAAATTTGAGTTATCATCTGGAAACTAATTTGTGTGGATGGAGGGATGGACAGACAGACAGGGTGATTACTATAGGGCATCCACTTGTAATCAATAAACCAGACATGGTTTGTAATCATAATCGTAATCGATTACATTTATATTTAAAGCAAAATAATTGTAATCGTAATTAATTACTCTTCCACTGTAATTGTAATCATGATAATTAGATATGATTACAATGATTAATTTGTATTTTCTGATTTTAAACAGCTACAGTTAATGTTTTCTTATAAACTGATCATTCATGCTTAACAGCTGAATACATCAGCTGTTGTTACTTCTGACAACCATCAAATTATTCTTAATTAGTAGATGTATCTGATGGAAGATTGGATTGTGTGTGTGTTAGCATTCTGCGATTATAAATAAGACAGGAATAAATAAAATCATTGTTTTAAATTTTATATTTGTCATGTTTAGTATGGTCTTCATACCTTATTTAAAGATCATGATGAAGTTCTCACTAAAACGGCTCTTAGCTATACTTATTTGTGTAATTAGTACTGCAAAAATGAGCATGCAGTTAAGGTATTGTTCACCTCCTGAGCAAATCACCTAATTAGTATATGAGCAAAGTTATGATTAAACCTAGTCATGATTATTTATCCATATATATTGATAAACAGATACCTTTGTACAACATCTTGACCACATCAACGATTATATGTTCAGCAGCTTACATGGTTTAAATGCTTATAACAGCATATCATACCTTAAAGGGTCAGTTTTAACATTTTAATGGATAAAATAAACAAGTGTGGCCCTATGTGTTCCATTTACATGCTTCTATACTGAATATAAAACAAAATTAAAACATAAAAGGGTCAATTTTTGTTACTGTAGATTCAGAAATATTAGTTGGGATTTTATTTTCGTGGTTTTCGTGGATCAAGATAATCCACGAATTCATGATTCCAACGATCAAAAAATCACAGGGTCAGAGGTTATACGGTATCCTAACGGTAGCTGTTGGTCGACTTTATATATATATAATTGTTACCCCTGGCTGATTTTCAATAAAGATACAAAAATTGTTTACTACTGTTTTATGATTGTATTTGATATATTTATTAAATGCACCGCATTGCTTTTTCCTAAATTACTATAAAAATATGGGATTTATAAATAATCTTTTGTCAATCAAATTATTTCCCCTTACATCGAACAAACACGGCCCCTTGATATGTTTACAATCAAACAATATCAACGTATGATTTAAACTGAAAACGTATCCCCATATTTCCTCATTTCCTCAACATTTCGGATGAAAAATTCAAGAACAGAACCACATTCCTGTCGCGCAAAGCGGTAGTTCTAACACGCCATGAACGGAAAACAAGTTCCAATGTTCTTAACCACAGCTACCGAGGCACGGCTTTTTCGGAACGGCCTTTTCAACCTTCTTTCAATAGAGATTAAACGAGACTTACGCTACCTATTGGCTTTAAAGACAAGGGCCGTGTAAACTCTTTGCATTACCGCGATTACCGCGGGACGCGAAAAACCGCCTATTCCGAATATTGCGACAACAGTTGCGTGCATAAGAGTGAGCCATTATTAATACATGCAGGCGGTACTTCTTCCGAATATTGCTGATAGTTGTACATATATGTTAGCGTAAGTAAGCGCCACAGAATACTATTAGGCAAATTATTTCTTTATAATCTCCAAATATAGCTGCATGATGAATGACGAACGACCCGTGTCTCGTCTCACCGCCCCGTCCGGGAATTACAGGCGCCACATGTGACTACCGCCTAGATTAAACAAAGTTAAAAACCTTCATGTGGACGGTCCCGTTTCATTTTTCCTCCGGTCAAGTGATGGTTTACGTTTTCTGTCAAAGTGGTGTGATCGGGTGTCACAACTAATAGCCGATGTATCGGCCGGCACGTGTCGGTCACGGCTGATTAATTCTTAGTTAGGCTCGGGTCGGGCGGAGCTTGTTTGTTCAACACTAACCCGATTGACCGCGATACAGGCGCACCGTGTGATAAGCATCAGAGCCGAACCACCTTTGTTCGTCGGGCTCGTCTTCCTTGCGCAAATGGAGGTATTAATAAACATAATTTCCTGAAGTTTTCTTTTGTCTTTCCACGAATTCAAATACCCCACGATATGTGTTTTGTACAAAAACCACGAAATTTTAAGCCCACGATATTATCTGAATCTACAGTATGTATGCCCAGAGCCACTAGCTGCACTAACTGGAGGACATTATTTCTTTGCTTAATTCTTTTTTACACCTTGTATTTCACAAACACACAGTCAGGTTAATCCCATTCAGTAATGATCAGCTAATTAGCTGAAAAGGATTAGAGTATGGTACTATAGAGGGAGTCCAGCATTGGTCCAGGAAGTGTAAACAGAGATAGATATCAAAAGAGCATGGCTTCTGGGGTCCACCGAAACACCCAAAACACTGGTGTTTTGGGTATGTGTGACGAAACACCACGAAACACCCTTTTAAATTCAAATTTGAAGCAAAACACTGACATTGGTTAATAAATTATCATCTGTTGCACATGACAATAAAGAATGGTGCTACTATTCTATAAATAAATGAAAGCAAAAGTGTTTTGTACAACTGATTAGTGCTCTGCTTGATTGCGACTTGCGCCACTAGGGGGCAGCTTCATAGCTGGCATAAAAAGGCTTCCGTGTCCGCCAATGAACTGACCACAGCACAAAACACTTGTTTTATCTGTATGTCATAAATTAATGACACAATATCGCAGAGATATATTCATCAGATGACTATTTATCGATTGGTGTTATATTCTGGCTCCATTTCAAATTTAAAAGGGGGTTTCGTGGTGTGTCGTCACACATACCCAAAACACTGGTTTAGGGGGACCTTGGCTTCTGTGCATCAAACTGTTTGCCCAAGCAGTGCTCTTAACCAACTATTTGTATTTGTCACCAGAACACCTCATGCTCAGGCTGTGTGTGATATGTAAAGCTATATCCAGCTGGGGACAGACCAGATGCAGCCCATGCAGTGGCTATTATTAGGTCGGCAGGTAATCATGCTGGTGCTCTACTCTGGGCCATGTTATGTAATTTGTGAGACTGGCCACAAGTATAGACTAAGAACGCTGAACAGTCTAAACATACAACACAAATGACAGGTACATTTGTACAACATCATGTCCAGTGGTAACTGCAAATACAAATCTGTCTAAAAATCAGAGAATTTAGATTTCACCAGTTCAGTAATTTTTTATACAGTAAGCGCAATCTCGACTGAAAATGGAATAATCAAAGCAATTGAACAGACCTGGGCATTACATTTTGGCAAAAGTGACTATCTCTTTAATGTTACAACAACCATACTTTTGGCCTACAGAAACCGCATTAAAAATCATATATTTTTTTACCCACCCCGCCCTGCAAAATCATGAAAAAGTCACACTTCAAGGGCCTGCAGGGCAGGATAGGCTGCAGACCCCGCAGCCAGGGGGCGGTTTCTGGCCCACTCAGAGCTCTAGATCATTAAAACACTCAGCTAAGCAACCCCCACATTTGTATATATGAGCAATCAACAATAAAGTGCAACAAGCATTTGAAGTGATGTAAATAATTCCTTCAGACTATTTCATCTATTTCATATCTTGATGAGACTAACTACTCAACTAGTCAATGTTTTGCACAAGTTTTCCTTCCTTTGATGCATTTGAATAAAGGTTATAGTATACAATTCTTGTGTTGGATTTTGGCAATATTAAGGTTTGTAATCATGGCTGTAATCATGATTACTTTTTGAAGTAATCATAAAGTAATCATGATCGATTACTTTTAAAGTAATCGTAATCTTAATCAATTACATATATTAAGTAATCACCCCATGTCTGCAATAAACACACCAGGTTTTGGGACACTAGAGAGACACTCATAGCTGAGAAACTGACATGATTGCTGTCATTTTATAGTAAAAAAAAAGAAGAAAAATATTCTTAAAAAAAAAGAAAAAAGTTTGTGCCACCACTTTTAGGGAACTGACAAAACTAGTCATGGTCAATATTCAAGGCAAGTTTTGTGACAATCCATGCATAAATTATCAAGATATTGGAGGTTTTGTATCAAATTTTTGTTTATTCTGGGGGTATTTACAAGCCCCATAGCTTGGAGGATATAGGTCGCAGTGACCTAATTTCAGGTTTCCAAGGAGATTTTTTATTGACCTTCCTGGATATTCACTAAGAAGTTTCTAGGACCAGCATTAACGACCAGCATTTGTGCCCTGCTAATGGGCAACCAGACAACGGACAAGTTGTCATTCCTTTACCTCAGTTGACTTACAGTCAGCTGAGCTAAAAAAACACCACCAATGGGACCTTGATGAAGTCGCATTTTCGAAGTATTTGTCTAAGCGAGGTCTGCCATCAAGAGCAAAAAAGAACTGGAACCATCAAAAAGTGGTCATTATTTTGAGGTGGTCACTAAACTGATGAGGTCATTTAGGTGAGATTTTACTGTACTTTGACAAAATGTACTTTTGCATAATACTAAATAAAATACAGGGCTAGAAATTACTTTTTTGATATCCCAGTTGCCTCAAACTGACTTGCTTTTATCAAACATCACATAAGATAACTACTGGCTCAAAGGATGATTCAAAAGGACTTTTATTGAGAAACAATTTCACTGGGGACGTGTGAGCAAAGCTTCCTGGTTTTAGGCCAAGTGTCATTACATGAATTTATATAAAGTAAATACTGTTGTTAAATAAATTTTAGAAAGATACATATTTTGAATATAATTTATTTTATCACTAAATTAATTACCAAACCCAAATATTATACACAAAAATTAAGCATAAATTGTGGTTTTAGGAGTCTTGTTGCAAGTAATCATGGTACTCACTTTCTCTCAATGGCCTCAGCTCTGCAAAGAAACAAGAATGCATGAATGTTTTGACATTTAATTAACTGTGTAAATGGAAAACATTAATGTAGTTAACAAGGTCTACCCAAACTTGAACTAACTTTGCACGATTTATTCCAAAACCAAGGACTTCACAGCGTAAGGATATTTTATATTAAAGATTTGGCTGATTCAATACCTTAAACAATATATGAAGACATTTATGTAACTCCAGTTTTATTGAAGATTCATGCAAATTTTCTGATAGCTGGACTCAAAATACAAGTCCAAACAAGAAACAACACTAAGCAGAGTCTGAATTCATATGTGCTGAAATTCTATATTGCAGAAAAAATGAAATACCTAGGAATGAGTCATACATTAGGTGATAGGACTCATGGAATAATGACAATAAACAAGTGACCCATAGGTCATAACACATTTGAGAGATGAAGTGGCTTATAATGATACTTGATGCATTTGTGCTTTGTACTTGTTGTCCTGAGGGCACTATACATATGCCTGTAATTTAAGCAAATGAGGCCATGGTGACTTAATCACCCATATGGAGATCAATGATTACAATATGTGCCCTGCAAATACAATCAAAGTTTCAGAAGCTGAGAAACTGGCACCTATGAAGTAATCTAGCAGTCTACAAAATAAAGGTAAAATGTGTGGAATAAACACAAACAAATCAAGGTGGTGCCACCAGTCATTATCACCTGACAAAACTAGTCATGATCAATAAACATAATAGGTTTTAGAGCAAGAAAACAAAACCACAACTGAGAAACTAATATGATTGTTGTAATGTGGTCATAGAAATAGAAGGAAAGATGATTTACAAAAATGTATGATTTAGTCATGTGAGCAAAACATATCTTAGAAAGATGTACCATTAGTAGAATAATTATGTGTATAGTACAGGTACTTACTGAAATTGAAGATGAGAAGCTAGCAAACCCATTTTCTTCAAAGTCTGAAAGAAGAACACTCAATGAATTTAGTAAATCATTGCATCATATTGAAGATCTCTTAATTATGTTTTTAAAGATTATAATACCACTGCTCTAGAAAAACACCTGTTTATTAATTTAAAATACCTGATAGTTCTAAATGTCTTTGAACTTTAACTATTATCTGAATTATTTGACAACTGATACCAATCTACAATATATCAATTCATTATTCACTAAAACATAGTATGAATATTATGAAACATATTGATAAGAATGACTGTTTAAAATTCATCAAATATTTTAACCTGTGATTGTTACCAAGTAGTTTCATATGAAATCTTCACCATATTTGAAGGTAACTTGCTATACATTTTGACAAGAATTACAAAGCCACTTACAACTGAGGAATTTTCTATGGCACTTTCTTGATAAACAAAATTCTTGGCAGCTTTCTCAAGGAGCTACAAATATAAATTTGGATTTATAAAAGGTTAAATACATACACATAATTATTACTGAATGCTGGTAATGTCAATTTTTTTCTACTGATGTGAATTCAAACCTTACTGAGAATTAAATCATGCTGATACTTAAGTGTGAGGGTCCAAACCAATGGGGCTTTAAGTCAATTAACAAGTATGTTGGTCAGACTGCTCCTGGAATGCAAGTCCTAAGACATATTGAAAATCTGATATATCTTCTAACTTTACAATCAGGCTGAAATCTATAGACCAAATACAGTATTTTGTATCTGGACCCTAGCACTGCAACACTTCCCTTTTCCTGAAACATATATACACACACAATAAATAATAAGCAATAAACAGTACTTTGACAAAAATCAGACAAGATTTTACCTCACAAGCCTTAGATCCTCTCAGGATCTGTCTTGACATTGATGAGATATCATTCATGTTGGCTGTCACTTTATCTGTCAGCCGGTTCTTGGTTTCCTGGTTCCAGTTTGTAGAAGACATGGCAGCTGCCCGGACCTCCGAGCTCCGCACTATATGGCCCGCAGAGAAAGACATTTATTATGCCACACTGGTACCTCAGCGGCAGAGTCCCCGAGAAAAATCAATATTGACAATAATGTTGATCTAACAGTGGTTGTCTTATTAATATGCACAGAGGTTACAAAGGTCAAACAGGCTGCCAATCAATCTTGCACGTGGTCAGTGATTTTGTTTTATTATTGGTCAGTTAATTAAATACAAAGAGGCTGATGCAGGAGGAGTTGGTGCGCTGAGCGCAAATGGCTTCAGTCATTAAACGCCCCTTGATAATAGTTTTAGTTCAAACCGTTCAGATGCAAGCTGTGGTCAGACGATTGGCTATGCGTAAGGTTTGGTAATTCATGAAGTATACCCAATGGGATTTGGCAAAGAAAATTGTTTATTTTTGTAGACACAGTATATTCTTGTTTGCACAAACTCACTCGTCGTCTGCTTCCTGCTTTTCCCTCTGGCTCTCAAGTACAAGATTAACTGGTGCTATATTTTATATTTTATATTTTACTTGATCAAATGTACACCGAACCGAGGAAAAATCTCGGAGATGTGGAGAGTTTTAGGTTCATTACACCCTTTTGAAACTACCCCATATTTTCTTTAAAATCAAAGTTAACCTTAGAGAAAGTACACAAATATTGCATCTTATAGGCTTAAGGTGATACATTTATGGTTTCTTGAAACAAAGGAATTACTTTCCCTGATTAAACCAAATTTATCAAGGTTTCCCTGAAGTATTCTTCATTGCTCCAGGATTCCTCAGAGATTTAGTCAATCCCAGCAGCAACCAGCAGACAACTTGTGTGTGTGAATCGTTTTCTGTTCTCTAATTAATAGATTAAATTTGGACATGTATTTTGCACTGGATGCACCAGAATTACCTGTATAAATCCTGATTGTAAATGCCAGTGTTGATAATTAGGGGGTAATTATATCTGTCTGCATGAAATTGGAACGTTTATAACGCCATACTTCAGCAGTTCAATCATTCACGGAGTCCAGACTTGCCAGTGCCCCCCCCCACCCCCTCTTTAATGGAAAACTGAAAATGAATGAATCACATGTGAAGGATTGAGTAATTCTTGAGTTTTGTAATCTGCCATGTCATTTTATCATGTAACTAATCTCTTAATAGAACAGTAAGTTGCAGATGTTCAGAATAAATCCAGAAAACTATGATGAGTATGATTATAATATAAGTATAAGATAATGAAGGGCTCAATAAATTTCCAGTAAGAGGTAAAGTATAATTTAATCATCTTGAATCCACTACCAGTAATTCCTGACTCATCATGCACAAACGAAATAAAAAGGGTTGAATTTTTTGTGTAACTTTCAAATAATGTTTAGTCTTAAAGTCAGCTATTCACATATCTTTTATTGCAGAATTCAGTATGCGATTTCTGTCTGACTGTGCATTCCTATTAATGAAGTGTGGGTAATTCCTGTTAAGAAAAGTTATCATTATGCCTCTGTGACAGCTGTATGAGCTTGTTTATCAACAAACTCTTTGTAAACACAGTACATGTGCCAGTGTTTACAAACAGAAAAAAAACCATGTATCCTAAGGTGTTTGTTTGCATATGTGCAGAAGTTGAAAGTCTGTCACTAGTTTGCAAAAGGCCCTTTGTAAAACTCTGGTTCATCTGATTTGCCCTTTTTGAATGTGTTTTGATTAAGTTGGCATGCCCCCACATGTTAGAAACTTGTGGATATAAACAAAACAAACAGCCTGTGTCCAATGGGATCAGAATTTTCTGGCCATTTCTTTTTATAAAAGATTGGAGAGATTATCTGTAGTTAACAGATATTAGAATAGACCCCTTTAAGTAAATCGGCATTTTGAAAAAAATATTGCTTGATGATTTGTGATGCACTTATTTATTTGTTTGGAAACAGTCAAGTGCTCCGAATATGTGCTATATTGACCCAACATTTAATTCTTTCTCAGGTCCATAAATTTTATTTGATTTTTAATCATTTACAGTATATAATTTGTATAAGAATAATATGGATTGTTGACTACCTAATGATATTTGAATAAATGTTTTAACTGGGCTTATCCAAAGAAGAAACCAGTAGCTGTTTTATAATTTTTCTGCTGATTTGAAAACAATAGGGTACATAGATCTCAAATAGAAAAATAGGAACACCCTTATTGCAAGTGGCATCATTTATGTGTGAGCTGAAAGGTCATTACTGAAAACTTTAAAAAAGTTAAGTTGCAATGACTTCATGTATAATTAAATCCAACTAATTATTTTCACTGAAAAATTAATCCAAATGATTGACTTGAGTTTGTTAATATTAACCTTTTGTGAATTTTATACAGTCTTTCTTCTTTAATTAAATTAGTTAGCTCAAGAACATTACTGTTAAGTACATGTGACCAGTTACTAATTTTTCTTCTCATTTTTTAAGGCAGGAGGGTTGAGTGAGATGCTGTACAGTTGAGGATGAAGCTGTAATTGACCCACTCATTAGAGATGACCAGGGCACCAAATAAGGTGAAGATACTTCATTATTCCACAGATTTAAATTTCAAAATTTATAATATATATTCCCTTTAATTTTAGTAGAATAGATATGACCCAGCTGAGTGGTTGACTTCAGAGCTGAAGTCCCCAGTAAAATCCCCACTGATGCTGCCCCCCCTAAATACATGCAATGGTTATCATATGGTTCTCTTCATTTTCATTCAATAGGTAGTGCCACCTGCAGGCCATAGCAGACTAGCAATAATTAGAATGGACATGGGAAGCCATTTGAATGCTGGCCAAAGTTTACTGTTCTGTCCCTTAATTAGGATGACAACAGTTTGAAATATATGTTACTAATAATATTTCTTTCACCTACCTTCTAAGTTTGTATTTCTGAATGTTGAACACCTAAGATCTTTTTGATATTTGGCACATATTTGTGAAATCTCAAACTGTTTTTTTTTTCATCCAAAGATTTCTGCAGAGTTTAAAACCAGTGATAGTTTGCAAGTTTTTTTTTGTGTGTATTTTTAGCATTCACTTCGATCAACAGAACTCAAGGAGAAATTGCTAATATGGAACTTGTCTTGTTTCATGGACCACCACATGTTGTAAGCTATTTTTGTATTCAAGTTATTCTAACATGAACCTATATAATTCTAAATGTAACTTACACTGTATCAGAGAACTAAATTACTCTGAAACTTGCAATTAAAATCATTTTAATTCAACAGATTTAAGGCTGATCTATACTGTGGACACATTTAATTTGAAATAAAACATCAAAAAAATATCAGACTGAACCAATGTATTTGTATGTTTTTAGTTTAAATTTGCTTGGGTTGTGTCTTATTTTCAATTACAAAAAGTCAATACTGGATAAATTGACACCTTAGTTTTAAATTGGATTAAAATATATGTAACATCCAATTCATGAAACATTCTTAATAGTGAACTGCAGTATTTTTTTAACAATCTTTTTATGCAAAAATCAAGATCTGTAGTTATAAATTGTTCCATTTTCTATGAAAAATTATTCTGAACAGGGGAAGACCAGCTATTACCATCAACATCTATCAAAAAGCCACAAGTACATCTGTCCTCAGACACTGTATCAGGAAGATTCAAGTCTTGGTCTGCGACAGGTGTTGATAAGGGTTGTCAGCCTCCTTAAACAGGTAAAAAAAATTGCAGTAGTTGTTACCTTACATCATTATAGTACAAAATACTGGACTTTCTTTTAATACTTTGTGTATCCCAATTCCTTGAACCTCCATTTGTGTAACCTCTTTCAACCAAATAAGTGTTTGTGATATCTGGACCTACAAGAATTACCGTATATTAATTTTTTTGTGTATAATGCAATCTGAGAAGAATAGGAGTTGCAGATATATCATAATACAGGATGCTTTAGGGAGAGAGATAGAAAGAGACAGTGAGAACTTCTAAATAATTGTAGCATTCTTTAATAATTTTTTAGCAGAACACAAGAACATTTCACATACACTGCATTTTTATATGTTTCAGGCTCACAAAGTTGTTGTGGATGATGAGCTGTCCACAGCAGAGCAGCGGGAGGCGTATGTGTCATTTGTACATAGAAAGGTGTGTGAATTTATTATAAGATGAAAGGTTAAAATCTAACCTCTTTATTCAGAGTTATTCTCTTTGGTCTCGTAATTGTTCATATTATCAAGAATCTTGTTTCAGAGGCCTCTATTTTAATATTTGCTGCAGTGTTCTTTTAGCTTATAGTCAAGTCTTAATTTTATTTAATTCCCTGTCTTCTAGTAAATAGCATTAAGCCAAAAAAAATGAAGGTACAGTTCTTAGGCACCGCGGGCATCAATTTTAACCCCCTGCATGAAAAATTTTTATTTTAATATTCCATAGAAACTTAACAATTTTGAGCTCCAGCTGCTTTGACATTTCTTTCAAGAAGATAAAATAATACAATTTTGATAAGATTTCTTTTGTTATGTAGTGCTTTTACGTGTTTAGCAAAACAATTCTGTTATTTTCATGCTTCCTGATCATATGACATTTTTTATCGAAACATTCAATAAAAGGTAAAAAAAATCGCCCTTGTGTACTGATTTCTGAAAAAAAGTGCCTGAGAACCAAACCTTTTTTTGCCTAATATCAATTTTTTTAGTTTATATTTGTATAATCTGTTACTAGAACATTTATAATTGCTTGATTTTATGGAATAACTTTTTCCTAATATTTGATTTCTGTTTCTGCCAATGTTGCCTCAACATTCAATATTCACTGAAAAACTGAGCCACTTTAATGTTGTGGACACTTTGTAGAGTGTGACATCAAATGTCTGTAATATGGAGACTGTCAGTAGTATTGATATAAATATGTTACATTCTGATACCATAATGACAGGTACCAAGATGTTCAGTTACCTGTTTGATGTTTACGCCCTCTGGTGGCCTGGGTCAGCTACGATGGGCCAGACAGATCCACCTGGCACAGGTCATGCTGTACAAGGGATGTACCAGGTCACATGACCAAGAGGAAGCCATTGATAGGAGGATGAAAGTATGGTGTCAACCAAGAGGTATTGATGCACCAGGCAAGTAACATAAGAGTGATGTGTTTGTTGGCATTTTCAGAGTGGGCAATTACTGTGGTTGCCTTTTTATTCGCCAGGTTTTTAATTTCAAGATTTTTTGTGACTGTGAAATAACTGAGATCTTCGGGAAACATTTACATAATTTATGTGAGGGTAATGTTAACAGTGTAAACGTAGTTTTTAGCATGTTACCCTACCTTTTAAGTAAAATAACACATTATTTTTGGTAATGTGAAACTTGAACAACTCTTGAACAGAAGGAAACATACAGATTTCTAAAGGTTGTTAAGATTCAGTTGATGGATCCCTTTCATCTTGCTGTACATTATTTAAATTAAAATATTTCTTTATTTATTGTTATCAGTTAGTTATAAATAAATAAAATCTCTTTTTGTAGACAAACCTTCAGCTGATGAAGATATGTCAGTGAGAGAAGTTAAGACCAATCTGCATATACAGTCACATTTTAAAGTAAGTTTTTAAAAGCATCCCTGAATTATGACATTTAATGCATTACTGAAATGTTCTTAGATTTCATGCTGAATTTATCTGTAACTCATGTAAATTTAAAATGAAACATTCTGATACATGAAAAATGGAAACTTGCAAAACTCAGATAAATATTGTGTTTGAAACTTGCAAAAGAACTAGTTGGTTGAGTTATTTGCATGTTACTTGGTAATATGTAATATCCTTAACAAAAATGTACCATTATGTCATGTATTTCTTTAATATAAGTGAGCCGCTTTACTTTGTTTATAACTTTAAATTAAGTTGAAACATTGGACATGATTTGAAAATTGTGTTTTAACTTTTAATCCTGTTTTAAAACAAACTCTAAAATATTGATTTCAGTTTGAGGTGCCAGCCTTGTTGATAGAGTGGTCAGCGCTGGTCCAGTCAGATGAGGTGGAGCTGGTCAGTGGTGTCCAGAAGGCAGTCACGATATGGTACAAGCAGCATCCATGTGGCAGAATCATCATTATACAGGGCGGACACGGTGACAAGAAGGGTGCGTGATCAATATATATGTCATAAACATGTTACCTTATAAGATCAGTGTTGCATTATTATGACTGAAGACTAATGAAATCACAAAATTTCAATTTCATATCAGTTATGTGATTTTTGAGTTTCAGCATGTCTCATCATCCATTGTTATGTATGTGTTCTGTAAAGTTTTCATGTGGGGAGCACCTGAATACTCTGTTATTGCTGTAAACAGCTTTTTTTTATCCAAGATGTTTTGGTCATATAAAATCCAAATAATAATTACATCATAAAGTTTCTGTGCTAGTTTTTATTACATATTTCTTCTTCTGCAGGCGTGACAGTGGACAGAAAACACCAGACAAAAGAAATCCTTGATAAACTGACAAAGGAAGTGAGTAGGAGAAATCTGATTATGTAGGTTTCATGTTAAGGTGATAGATTAACTGTTTGCCTTTACACTAAACCTGATAAGTGAATTTATTTATACTTTATTAACTAGAATATCAGCAAAAGCTGACAAAAGCCCTCAGCCAAAAGAACAGTGTTTATACGTGGTTACAGTAACAAATATGAAATATTTGTTCTCACATGGACATATATCTGTACATGTCTCAGTTATAAATTTAAACTGGAGAGGTATGTACCATGTTTCATAACAATCCACCAAATGCTTCCTGAGAAATAAGCCCCTACCTTGTGCAGCAAGTACAGAACATCAGTCCCAATGATCATAGTTAGTTTTGTGAAAATCCACCAAATGGTTCCTGAGAAATAAGCTTCTAAGTGTTTTTCTATAATCAACTCTAAAATGTAGAAAAGTAGGTCAAGGTCACCCATCTTCGAACTTGACCGAGAATTTGTCGACAAACATCTTCACCAAAGAAAAAGATTCCTGCGGTGAATCCTTTTAGAGATATCCCGCTCACAAGGTAAAAGTTAACGGATGCCAGACGGACAGACTGACGGACAGCTTTGGTGACGACAATAGCCCATCAGCCTAAGGGCTGAGGGCTAAAAACCAATTCCTGATAAGCTGATACTGTAATCTCATGGACTGAAATACTGGTATGCATGCTTACTGGGTGTACTGGCTGTCCTTACATGTACAGTGTGTGTGTATATGTGTACTCTTTAATAAGAAAAATGTGAATTCTATTTTATTGCTGATGAATTTTCCTTTTGGTTATTAAAAACACAGATGGTGCCAACAGATATTACTTATAGAAAATGTAGTGTTTTCATGGGTACTTGTAAGGTTTCATGAACAGTTCTGCCCTCAGTTTATTTTCAATGGATTGTCTTTTAGAGATTATTATGGTATTGCTCAAGAAAAATATAATCCATATGATTTATGGAAATATCAACAACTTTCATCCAAATCAGATTAAGTAAGTTACATGCAGTACAGAGTAAAACTTAATGGTGATTAAATTAGTATTTTTGTTCTTGTTCTACAGGTAACATCAATACCAGTGTACATGTTCTCACTAGATGATCCCTCAGATTGTGGTTCGTTTTGTGTTCCACCAAGTCCAGGGATCATTTCATATTTAATGTGTCTACATCATCTTGATCTTAGAAATCAGGTAAATCATAAGACATTTAACCTATAAAGAGATGAAGCACTGAAAGGCCAAGGCAATGTCTGATGAGAAAATAATTATTTTTATCATTAAGTGGAAAAACAATGACAAGTAAAATTAAAAAAATATAATATTTTGTGAGTCTGCTACAGTACATAACATGGGGTAACCTATTCTGTAATAAATATTGCTATTTTAAAAGTAGAACATAAAAGAATTATTGTGACCTGAGATTTTTTAAATAGAAATGACTTCATAATTTTGTGCTGGTCAAGGGATGGAAGATATGGTCATGTTATTTAAAGTTTGTTCCAGTTCATGATACCCTCCCCCATCATGAAGGAACTTTTTGATATTTGACAGTGTAATGGTACAGTTTATGATAGTGTAAAAAGCATTATGCATACAAAAGCAGGGAAAGGTAGGTTCCTGTACACCTTTGTTTTAGACTTAAATAATGATCATCTCAAAATATGTGTATGATAAAGCATGCATGATGTGTATGTTGATTTTGTAGGGCACTGTATATCTGTATTATACCTCACATCACATGAAAATGGCAGAACATGCTGGAATTCAACATCTTCAGGTAAATATTAAATGAACAGCATCACATCACTACATGTTAAAATGTTATTAATCAATAAGATTAAGGAAATTTGCAGTTTAGGTGTTTGCTTAAAACTTAAGATGTTAATAATTTTATGCTCTTAATATATTTGTCACAATTTACACATTTAATTTATTTTCACTTGAACTTTTATCCATCCAGCTGCTGATGAATAAAACACATATATGTCATTTTAGAAGGAGGAAAAAGTCCTTTGAAATATAGAATTTCCCATTTGAGTACTGTCAAATGGCAAAACAGAATAAACCTGTTTTTGAAAAATGTGACATTAATCTGTTGATAACTTTATTTGAATCCTCTTAACTTAAATGATTTGCATGTAATGGCCAACTATGAACCAAATAATTGTGCTTCCTTATGTTTTCCATAATTTCATTAATTTCAGTAATTATTTAGCCCGATGAAAGATTTTTTTTTCGTTTGCAGGCATCAAGGGCTTTCAAGCATCCCAGTCTAGTGAGATGTTTTTTTATGTATTATTCTAGTTGCAACTGAACATTTGTGGTAACAGTTTTAACCTTAATGGCAGTTGTTTAAATGTTATTCTTATTCAGTTGGTATGAGCCAATAAGATCTGGTTAGGTCTAGCAATTGTTTTTCACATACAAATACAACATAAACCTATTATCAGTTTAATGCACTGCAAAGTTTTTTTAAGATAATTAACCAGTACTGGAAAATATAATTTAATTTATATTTGTTTATACTTTATATAACACAATCTTGCCTGTTTATTCCCCAAAATTATGCAAAATAATGCAACTGTTATGGAATCAACATATGTCTAATTAGAGACATCTGGTGGATACTGGGATAATAAGTATATTATAATAATAATATTCTATTGAGGTCACACCTTTCTTTCGAATGTTATCCCAGTATGCAATATATCAGTATAAAATTGGCCTAAATTAAACCTTTACATGTAATTCAATAAGTGTGTCTTTAATAACCTATTCCTTCTATTCTTTCATCACAATTTATCATTTTTATCCACAGCTTAAGTCCTCTCATGGAACCACCAAAAAGAGCCAGCCAGAAGTGCTCCAGAAAATGACTGTGTCGCCCCCTATGGGTGATTGGATTAACCAGTGTGACCCGGTCCTGCCAGGTTTCAGTGAGCTGGTCAGCAGTAAAACCAGTCTGTGTCATGTCAGCCTGGGACAGGGGAAGAGTATGTTTGTTGGCTGTGGCTGCAAAGAAAAGTTAAAAGAGTATGTATCACTAACACCAGCATGTCCTATATCATGACTGGAAACTGATCTATCAGTATATGTCTTTGTAATAATGTTCATTTCTATTATTGTGCTATTTAGTTAATGTAAGGAAATTTATGACTCCAGTGCTAGGTTTACCTTCATGGACTTCCAAGGACATGTTATCTAATGGAGCTTTCGACATGAAAAACTATATGTCATACTATAAAAAATAGAGAACAAGAAATTTTCCTGAATGTATATAGTTTTATAATGTTGATATATATCTCTTAATGTACTGTGTGAGTGCTTAGTTTCATACTTTTATGATTTTATTAAAGGTTATAAAATTTGCTTTTCTTCATACCTAAATAATCTTTAATTCTTACCTAAATCTTATCTAGAAATTTTGCTGAGGGAGAGGTCTAGGGTTTGTGAATAAAGTTGCTTTAATCAAACACTGAATGTGACTCCTCAATCAGCATCATGTCAGCATTGGCTAATATGAATATTCATTTTCAGCATTATAATATTTCAGATACCAGGAGCTGTATTATGATAATGCCACCCCCATCAGTGAGACTGAGAGCAGGATTGACAAACTGAGCAGTGACCTGAACGGCTCTGTGCTGCCATCTACCAGCAGACCTAGGAACTCAGGGAGTCCTGATGTCTCCTTCCTGAGCAAAGAAAGATCCCTCCCAGAGTGGATGCAGACACAGCAGTCCTCCAAGAAGAAAAAGAAACTGATGTCTGAGAGCATTTCTTCATTGGAGAGCAGCAGTTCTGTAGAAAGGTTGGAATCTTCATAATAAATTTTTCTTGTGTCTAAACTTTTCTGCAAACAAAGTATTTCATTCGAGTGCTCTCATATATTCTGGTGTGCATGTTTCAATTATCTATAGAGGCCAGTGTAAGAATACTTGAATCTGAAAGGAATAAAATGGTACCCATTATTAGTATATTGTTTGAATGGTTTTGTTTGAGTGAAACAGTGCACTGATCACTTTGTCAGCAGAGGCTGTCTTTGTAATAACTGTTGGATGATAAATGCTCATCTGTGAATTATTTTATTCTTTAATTATCTGATTTTGGCATCATGCTTTTCTGTTTGAAAGAACAGGAATTGTACTGAAAATGTAAATCAGTAAATGTTCTTACTCTTAAAATAAGATTTGAGACATATTTTGTGCACAAAGGTTATCCCATATAGGTACATAAATTTGTAAGCTTTCATTTATAATAGAAGCATATTATCCTTAGCTGTGTCTGTAGTGAAGTCACTGCTTTTTACTGCATTGTATGATCTTTGAATTTCCTTTGTAATCTGTCATTGTAGAAGACCAGGTAAGAGTACTGTTTACATGATGAATGTGAAAGAACTGTTGGAGGTGGCTCACAGTGTACTTAAACAGGTAGGGAAAATTAATAAATGACATAAATAATGATAAAACCAGTTCTACCATTGCCAAAGTTGCCTTAAGTAATGTGTGAAGAATTTTGTTGTCTGTTGATATTTTGTCTAGGCATTATATGTTATGTCCTGGATAGAATTTTAGTGTTTATATATTTTATTTCCTCAAATGTGATATTTATATCAGAGCACCCTGATAACTTCAGTGATGGTGAAATAAGCTAGAAAGGTAAAGAGCACTGTCTGTTGACTTGCAGTTTACATGTTTTATATGAATTTTTTAATTAACTTACTTAATAAGTAGAAATCACAATCTTACCTACAACCCAAAGTTATAAATTAACAATATCAATAAAATTTTATCAAAAAGGAATATGTTATTTTATTTCTTTACACAATTTAGGCTGGCATAAAAGCTCCAGAAAGAAAAGATTCTATATTACAAAGCAGACCTGGGAAAAACAATGTGAAAGCTAAACCTAAACTGCCACCTCCGAGGTCCCCGCATGGCAGAAAACATTACCCAAAACATCCCATAGTGTACAGTAGTGAAAGCAGCCAGAAGCTTAAGGTAAAGAATAACTTGACTGACCATGACAGTGAGCCAAAGAAAAGCAGCACCAGACGGAAATTGATACAGGACAGAAGGTCAAGAGATTCTGAAGATGATGGGGATAAAGAGGATGAACAGAACAGAGGGTGCCAGGAGGCTGCTGCTGCTGCAGCATCCAGGTCAGAACATAATGAAACCATGGCAGTCCTGGATGATTTATTCTTTGATGATGCTCCTTCGAAGAAGAAGAAGAGTCCTCCAAAGAGAACTAGGTGAGATATATAAATGTAAATTACCCAACAGGGATACATACTCAGCTGAATAAATGAAATAAAGTCTCCCACCTAGAACTAGATGGGCCAAATTGATTTAAAAGCATGCTAATTTAAAAAATATATACATATCCATAAATTTTAATCTAGTGTGTCATGCATTTTTTCATTGAATGAGTATTATTGCCATTTAATCAGGATCTCAGTAACCTCCAGTAAATGGTTCAGTGTAAGACTTTACTGGTTATTTCCCTATTTATGGGTAACAGGGAAATTCCCTTTCATAAATTCTGAATGCATATTCTGAATTAAATTTTTTTACCTTTAGGCCAAAAAAAGGGAATGTTCTCAAGGACCTTTCTTCAGAAATCATTGTGCTATATTTTATAAACTTTTTATGATGAATTTTCATAAAAATTCCTGTGATTAGGGAAAAAGAAGATAAAAACAATCATTTTATCAGGTAAAACCACATCATAACAAAATAAAATCAAATTGAAATTTATTATTAAATTTTATTGAAAGAGCTTAATATTGATAAATTTCTTCTGAAAATCAAAATATTTTTTATGCAGGGGTCAAAGCTTGCATGCACAGTGCCTGAGAAACCAGCCTTTTTAGCCCTCAGGCTGATGGACTATTGTCGTTACCCAAGCTGTATGTCAGTCCAGCGTCCGTTAACTTTTACCTTTTGAGCAGGATATCTCCAAAGGTTTTCAACATTCTTCATTTCTTCAGTGCTGATGCATATTAACAAAATCTCAGTCAAGTTCGAAAATGGGTGACCTTGACCTATTTTTCAACATTTAGAGCTGATTATAGAACAACACTTAGAAGCTAATTTCTCAGGAATCATTGGATGGATTTTCACAAAACTTACTATGATCATTGGGACTGATGGTCTGTACCTACTGCACAAGTTTGGTGGTGCCACCTACAATTTCTGAATTTTTATCAGATTTTTCAACTTTGGCCTTGTGAGCCAGATATCTCCAAAGGTATTCAACATAGAAACATCATTTCTTCAATGCTGATGCATATTAACAAAATCTCTGTCAAGTTCGAAAAAGGGTGACCTTGACCTATTTTTCTACGTTTTAGAGCTGATTATAGAAAAACACTTAGAAGCTTATTTCTCAGGAATGATTGGGTAGATTTTAACAAAACTTACTATGATCATTGGGACTGATGGTATGTACCTGCTGCACAAGTTTGGTGGTGCCACCTACAATTTCTGAATTTTTATCAGATTTTTCAACTTTGGCCTTGTGAGCCAGATATCTCCAAAGGTTTTCAACATAGAAACATCATTTCTTCAATGCTGATGCATATTAACAAAATCTGTCAAGTTCGAAAAAGGGTGACCTTGACCCTTATTTTTCTACTTTTTAGAGCTGATTATAGAAAAACACTTAGAAGCTTATTTCTCAGGAATGATTGGGTAGATTTTCACAAAACTTACTATGATCCTTGGGACTGATGGTATGTACCTGCTGCACAAGTTTGGTGGTGCCACCTACAATTTCTGAATTTTTATCAGATTTTTCAATTTTGGCCTTGTGAGTGGGATATCTCAAAAGGTATTCAACATAGAAACTTCATTTCTTCGATGCTGATGCATATTAACAAAATCTCGGTCAAGTTTGAAAATGGTTGACCTTGGCCTATTTTTCTACATTTTAGAGCTGATTATAGAAAAACACTTAGAAGCTTATTTCTCAGGATCCGTAGGGTGGATTTTCACAAAATTTACTCTGATCATTAGGACTGATGGTCTGTACCTGCTGCACAAGCTTGGGGGGCCACATACAAGTTCTGATTTTAAATGAATTTTTATTGGATTTATCAACTTTGGCCTTGTGATCGGGATATCTCCTAAGGCATTCAGTGCTGATGCATATTAACAAAATCTTGGTCAAGTTCAAAGATGGGTGATCTTGACCTATTTTTCAAGGTCACAGAGCTTAGTAAGAAAAAACTTAGGAGCTTATTTCTCAGGAACCACTGGGTGGATTTTTATGAAACATGGTATAATGACATGCCTTGATGATCTCTAATTCCTGCATGAGATCGGTCTTACCATACTTGCAAAGGTACTACATACCTCTCCAGTTTAAATTTATAACTGAGACATGTACAGATATACATCCATGTGAGAACAAATATTTCATTCTTGTTACTGTTACCACCTATAAACACTGTTCTTTTGGCTGAGGGCTTTTGTCAGCTTCTGCTGATATTCTAGTTCTTTTTGCTTTAATCATTTTACTTTGCATGTATTTAATTATGCTGGCAGTGAGGAGTAAAATACCTCATTAGCAAAAATACCTCATTAGCAAATGCAATACTTTCCCTTTCACTAATCTCACTAGTTGTTACATGCAAATTTCCATACTAATTACCATTGCACATTAATTATTTCACCAGGTTTCTGGAAGACACCTGTCCACAAAGTGTCCAGGATGCACTAGATGACCTGTTTGACAGATCTCCTGTGAAGAAGTCCAGAATACCTGCAACTCTCATTCAGGAGACTCAAAAACAGCACAAAACCAGAACTCAGCTACCTTCTATTGTGTTACCAGAGACTGCCATGAACGAGCCAGCAAGCCTAAAAACAGCCACTGGTGGACAGCACCTGTCAAAACCAGACTCTCAGTACTCAAATGATGATTTGTTCTCTTTTACTGCAAAAAGCTCTGTTAAATATAATCATAGTGTTGTTCTAGATGATTCAAGTGATGAGGACTTTGGCAGCTCAAAAAGGACTAAAAAATCAACCTTTAGAAATTCATCAAGACCATTTTGTGGCATCTCAGGGACAGACACACTCAAAAGAGATACTGGTGAAAAAAGTCCAAGGATGTCAACAAAAAAGAAAACTAAAGTAAATTTTTCTGAGAGTGAAAGTTCTGAAGAAGAAACATGTCACCGAAGTCCAGTCAGGAGTTCAAGAAGGAAAGTGAAAGTTTCCCCGTCCAATAAGAATCCTTTCTGTTTGTCTGACAGTGACTCTGACAGTCCTACAAATGTTAGAAAAAAGAAACCAGTGACCGGTGCAAGGAACATAAATACTGTGGCTGAAACTATTAGCACTGTACCAGAAACCCTGCCCACTCAGTCCAGTAAAAATAAAGCCAGCAAAGACACAGCAGACAGGACTTCTCACCTAGCATTTCTGGATGACCTCTTCTAGGTTTACATTGTATAATTGCATTATAAAAGGCAGCATGTGTGAATATGCATTATCACAAAAATGTCTTTATTTTACAAACTACTTTGTATAATTTATGAATAGTTATTTTCAAATCTAGTCACTGCCATTATATCTGTTTATGAACTATTATCCTGAGGTTTTTCACACTGGATATATGGAATACATTTGTTAGAGAATACTTGTGTTTTAATTATCAGTGTACCTGTCAAGTAAGTTATCAGTGCACCTGTCAAGTTAGTATGTATTTTGCATGTTAGTGATATCACTGAGAGGCAATTAACAAGAAAGTTAAAACATCTTTATACAATTATATTTTTATACGTTATTTTTATGTGAACTCGTACTTTTTCTTGCATTTCTCATACTTTTCACAGCCACAGTATTTCCTTTTTTCAAAATATAAAAGCTGTACTCATTTCATATATACAAAGTACTTTGGGAATTTTTTTTTCTCATTGAAACATGTTCAGTTACTTATTGTATCTGCCAAAACAGTTTGTTTCAGCTGGATGCGGCTGCCACTACCTTTCCAGTTAACTACTCCATAACCACTAAACAGAATTTTGTGAAATTGGAAATATGATTGGGTCACATGTGAACTGCTGCACCCTCATTTTGGGTTGACCTCAGACCTTTCTTCTCTGCCGGGTGTCCTTCTGTACATGTTTTCACACATAAACCCACATATCTTTGGACTTGTTTGACCAAATGGGGCTGAAATTATGCAGGAGTATAGCTCTTGGATATCTTGATATCATACCGGTACACAAAACTGCAATCTACAACCATTTTTGCACAGTGTCCATCTGTTCATCTGCCCATAATTCAGCATAATTCAGCAGTGGTTTAACCTATCCACCTGAAATTTTGCATGTGTATACATCTTCAATAGATTTCTCATTCAAATGACAGGTGGCACCACATACATAACAATCATGTTGATGTGGCAGACATCTATGCTAATATTTCAGTACTGGTTTGACATATCCGCCTGACCCTCCACCCCATCAATAATGCAACAAATCTCACGCTAATTCCCCTAACCACTCAACCCATGCCTATCTTCACCCATACCACTCTGATTTCAGCAGATACACCTAGTCGCTTGTCAACTACCCGTATTCTAGATCTACAATTTACTATACCCTTTTGACATTTGATAATTACTGTAATTCATATTTGGGCACTGAAAATTATTGTTATATTTGTAGTGGCATTTCCATAACTGCATGGAGGGTACAATACAAGGTTATTATGTTATCTTGAATTTTTAGCTCAGCTGACTGTAAGTCATCTGAGCTATAGTCGTGGTCCTTTGTCCGCCATCCGTCCGGCCGTCTGTCCGTTAACAGGGCACGTTTTAAAACCGTTGGACCTACATATCTATAATTTTGCATACCATTAGATGTCCCCAAAATCTCCTACCATACCGAAAATTGGGTCATTAGGACTTCGTTCCTTCGAGATACCATAAAAAAGCCATTGTAACACTTCAAGGCTGCCTAATGTCAAAACCACTGATCTGTTTTTGATCATATTTTTCATTTCTATGAACATACCAAAAATTAGGTCAGTATTAGGTATTCTTTTGAAGTTATGGGCCCAAATATAATGCAATTTTTAAAAAATCAGGAAATATATTTACTCACATAACATGAGAATTGCTGAAGCTGGAGACTTTTTTTCAGGAATATAACTTTATTTAATCAAGATTCAATGGTTTACCCAAAATTAGGTCTGAATTTTGCAAATTTTTCAAGTTATTAGCATAAATAAAAAATCAATACCTTAAATTTTGTCCAACTTTGGCAATGGCACATTTTTTCCCAGTAAGCACTGTTGATTTAATTTTCACAGCATATATACTTAAGGATTTAATCTTTTAAAATCTGAAATTTCAAAGGAATTGATTGAAAAGAGTAGCTTTTATTCAAGTTTTCATACACCATGTCAAGTGTTGTTTACATCTAGCCCACCTAGTAACACAGCCTTCACTTGCATTATGTAACCCACCCCAGGCAGCTTGCCTTGGCCCAGCTTGGCCACTACTAGCAGGCTTCCACTCTGCCCTGCACTCCCCCCCCCCCAGATGGTGCATTAACTAGATGAATGTTATAATTTTCTGTATTTTCTTTTATTCTTGGCTATGCTACATTTTAGATTTTGAATTGTACCACCAGGGTTACAATGAATAAAGTGCACATTTAATTGTGTCCACAAAGTGGTGTATTGCTATGAAAGTGTGGATGTTTATCAGATAAGTAAATTCTTACTTCAGAAGAGTAAAAACTTCACCAGATGTGAAATTGACTATTAATTCCAGTAATAAATTATAGCCGTGATAGTAATTAGCACAATGATTTTGTTTGTCCCTCATTCAACCAACAGTGTGTACATTTTATTTGAAATATGTTTTTATTTTATCAAATTTACGGAATCTTTTATTTTATTTCAGTGAATAAAATTAAGCATGTACTGAAAACTCCAATGTGCAAAACTTTTAAATAGTGATTCAAGGAATAATCTTGTAGATGCCATGTTGTGGCATTATTTTCTTTTAATTTCAGTTTAAACATTTGTGATTTAAAAATAATAAAATATATGTGTATGAATAATATGACTCAATATGAGCTACACTCTGGATAAATAATGATTGCAACTTAGAATTCTAATATTTTAACTTATATTTTCAGTTTATTTTTATTACAAATTTATAAAACTTGTAAATAAAAAAAAATGAATCAGATAAAAACTGTAAATGGAAAAAGTTGATATGCTTAAAAAAATAGGCTTATATATAAACTTAAATGCATTATTCCCTTGAAAGTGAAATAAAGGTATTAGTCCATTCTGTCCACTTGCCTGTCCATCCGTAAATTTTTCATATGCATCACAGTATCTCAACACTTTTACTGGTTTTCTTCATGACAGTCTTGTCAGAGTATTAGTTTGCAATCATATATTTAGAACTTTACTATAACCAAGTAGGGAGGCCCCTTTCCTCTTAGGTTCTCATATGCTTATATAAATGAAAAACATTACAATAGAATATTTTGCATTTGCAAAAAGCTGAGCGCCGTGACCCATGGGTCCCTTGTTAAATGTCAGTGCATATATATCACTCCATTTATCAAATATGAAAGTAAGTAATATTATTATGTTCACACTGAACTTCATTTTATGCTTGACACAATTCAGAGAGTATATCTTTTGGTGTATTTGTCATGGATAATTTTCATGATTTATATTTCACATGGCAGGAAAACAAGAGGGTTTCAAAGTATGTTGTGTCAAGTTACCTTTGTAACATAAGAAGGATAAGTAAAGTATTGTCACAGTTTAAACCTTCAAGTATTAACCTTCAGTGCGGAGGAATGGCTGTTTGAGTTCGGGAATTGTATAATAAATGTCTTAAAAGATTAACTGTTTGACTTATTATTACGCTTTGATGTTCTTAGTTCACAGCTTTATTCAGTTACAAAATGTACCTGTTTTGTGATTTATTTCCTTAATTTGTTTGCAAACATAAGAACTAGTTTTCCAAGATGTATGCTTATATCACAAAGAAAAACTTGCACCCACACATCAACCAGTTCATTAAATTTACAATTTGGGTAGCAAACTATTGACTCTAAAAAATCACCTGGATAATGGCATTCTCACTCTCTTCACATTTTAAACAGTTGCATAAAAAACATCATTCTAAGTGATACTGTCACCTTGTCTGACTAGGTTTGCAGCTGATTGCTGCCAACTCTCGCTCAGATAAATGAATTATACATTAAGGAGAAAAAAGATCAGTATTCCTGATATGACATTTTATTTTCAAATATGTTACATGGGATATCTTTTAAATTGTATTATCACTCATGCCATCATTTTCAAAACCTCTTCTTCAGGTATAATAAAATATTGTAGTATTTACTCTCTAGACACTGGCAGTCAAATATACCGGTAAAATCTAAAAAACAATTACATCTCCTGCTAAGAAGATTCCATTTTTGATTCCACATACTCAAGTGCTTTCTGCTTCACTGCATTCACTAGTTCTTCTGTGCCAAACTTGGTCTCAAAGTCCATGTACTTCTTAAACAGGAACTTCATCTTCTTGGCTGACAGGTTCAAGTGGATAACTCGCTCGTACAGTTGTCTGTAACATTAAGATACAGTGAGAAAACACCTGTACCAAATTCAGTCTAAGCAAATAATCATATAAATATCCTAACATTAAGAATTTCAAAATTGTACACTGCAAATTTCATTTTTTTGCATTCAATCTATGATCATTACCTGGAAAACTTTAGATTATAGATTCAAAGCCTGTCTTATATTTTAATCAGCTGTTAACAAAATTTATCACATACCTGCTACCTTTATATAATAACACAAAAAATTGATTACACTGTTCTAATTAAACTTCTGTTCTAGTATAGGAAAGGAAACTGTCAAAATGGTACCTAAAAATTCTTTGATTTTCTTTACATTTCCATGTATGAAAATACTGAGAAATAATTAACTCTGACATACAAAAGATTCTTGATCTTTTAAGTATAGATAACTGACCTGGTAGCTTCCACCTCTCCTTGTTTGGATACACAGTCTATGTAAACCGACCACAGGTCTGTCCTCTTTGGGTAACTGCTGAGGATGTTCTCAAAGATGGTCTTCCCTCGCTCGGGTTCCCCGTGACGAAACTCCAGCTGTCCAAACTTTGAAATAGTCTCTACATCTGTAATGTTAATGTCATGTGTAGACATCTGAGACCCATGCACGGACTGTATGTCTTGTATACCCTGCACATATTACTTTCAACAATGATAATACATGGGGACACAGTCGTTTGAATCCCTATTTCAGGGGGGAATGTGAAGAAAATGTGCATATAACGCCTCTACAGTGATACATGCCATCTCCGTACGAAGTATTACTATGTAAGGCACTACTATATATAGTGCAGTATTATTCATTACTTGAAAAAAACACAACCGCAAATAGGGATTCGAGCGACTGTGATAGGGACAAGGATGGTGTTTCAAACACTGCAATGAGGAAAACAATCTTTCATCTCTTGTTCCCTCTTATATGCATGAATCTTACATCTGAATTCACATACACTAATATCCAGTAAAGAATTTAATTTTGTGTTGTATGAAGTGAGTAAAGTGGTCTGGCGTGCATACATTAAGATTTAGATTCTGATATTAAACTGAGATGTAGTTTTCCCTCAAATCCAACCCAATCCATTAACATGCACTTACAGACCCCAACAGTATATTTAACCAACTCTCCTTACAGATAATCTTGGTTGGCATGGACTGAAACAGGTAGTGGTCCTGACAGTCACTAAAAGAATACACCATTACAAAGGCATGGAAATTCCTTTGATCTTTTGAAATTAATTTATTAAGCTTAAAAAACAACATAAATGTGGGGTACTTACGCTCCCGTTGTGCCAGGCTTTTCAATGCTCTCTGCAGCACCTGACGAGCTGAGTCGGGTTTACCGCTCTTGAACAAGAACATACCAAAGTTGACCCACACATCCTTATTCTGACTAAACCGACGTACCAGAGTCTGATATAACTGTTCAGCAGCCTGAAAGAACAAAGTCAATCACACAATGATATTCTGACACAGGCCCAGAAGGATTTTTTTCTCTCACAATAAGTTTGATTGTTATTTTTCTCACATTCTATATGTAGTTCCCAATACTTATTCCTTGAAGCAAGTAGCAGAAAGACTGAGAATGAGAAGGTGACTTGGCAAATAGCAAAATTATATCATCTTAATCACTTGTTTATACACTTTAACTTTAAATATTCTATTGGTTCTTCTAACAGGTGACTTATATTAATCTTAATACAAGCTCTTATTCAATAACACTGGCAAATATTGATCTAAACTGGATTGCCAAATGTTCTCAAGTATTTCTTCTTAATGTAATTATATCTTATTTTATTTGTTGCAAAACTTGATCTCACCTCAACCTTTGATGACTTGACATAAATATTGATAAGCTGATTGTAGACGTTGATTGGTTCGTTGTGTTGAATGGCTCGTTTAAACACAGAGTCAAGGGACTCCTCTGTTCCATACATATTCTCCAGGTTCATGTAGGCCACCCATACATTCATCTTCTCTTGCTCCTCTCTGTGGAAGATATATAATCTATATTTGAATATTATTATTTTTAGCTCAGCTTAGCTGAGTCTGGGCTTTGGTATTTGCATTTACTAATAAAATGCTTAAAATAAAACGTGATTCCATGTACCAAGAGACTTAACTCACTGCCAGCTCTTATCACTAAAGCCCTGTAAAGTCTGTATGGTGAATCCTTGATATTTGCATTTTAAGGCATCACAAGGCTCTCTGAGGAACTGATGATTCCCCCATATTTGCATATCAGGCTGTCACACCTCATGTGAGTGGCATCATTGCTATGAGAACGCCAACAGTGGTCCGACAGCTCTATCCGCTTGGAAACATTTGCATTGAAAACATGCATTCAGGTATTCCACACTTGGACCTTCGTGGCCTTTGATATATCTCTGTGAACGAATATTACGGTCCATGGGCCAAATGTAAGAGCATGTTGTAGACACTATCACAACAATTTTGTACCCACAGGTCCAGTAAAATACCCTCTGCCAAGATGACAGGAGCAGCTTGCAGCATTTGTCTGAACCTGTGTATTAACTGTCAAATTGTGACTTGCGAATCATGATCGTTTCAGTTAGCTGGTACATTTTGACTGTGCTTGTCACATGTGTGTCCTGAATATCTTGCGCTGATTGGCTGAGCCAGAGTTTGTTAGGTCTATTTTCAAGGGTGGTGGTCTGATAAATGTTAACACTGATGCTTAGGGTTAGAGTGTTTTAAAGTCTCGCTGAACTCAACATAAGCGACGTCCTAAAAATATTTAGACAAATTAAATGGGAATATTAGTAGCCAATTGGAAGCCCGGAATAGGCGATGACTGATTGAACCATATTGGTTTTGAAAAAGATTCTGGGCAAGTCCACTGCTGACATCACTGGAAAGGGCCTTAGTTCAGAGAGGCGGTGATGTGTGGCGCTGACCATCTGGGAACTGGCCAAGATTACTAGTCCATGAAAAATAGCGGGTCAGATAGTGGTAAATTAGTTATATGAGTTGCCGCAAGATGGCAGTACTGATACTAAGTGCGATACAACGTGGGAACGTTTGGTTTCTCTGTCGGAAGCAACAATTATGACAACAATGACTACAGTACAAAAAAGGCCGATGCAGGTGGCGTCACCAATATCTCAATTTCAGATATGACTCATGTGACCAACATTGGCATAAAATTTGGTGCTGATAGCTCCACCTATTTCTGAGATTGAAATTTTAGTATGCTTTTCTGGACAATTGACTCAGTTCAACTCCCTGTAACTCGGCCAAAAATCACTGAACTGGAACCATTCAAACTAACTTGAGAGAGATTGTTTCTGGAATTATTTCTGTGAAATATTGGACAATTTGGCTGTATGTTTTCGGAGAAGAAGAGTTTTACATGTTTTAAGCTTTTTCCCTATAAAATCTAAATAATTGTAGATAGCCAGATTACTGATTTTTGCATAAAGTTTGGTGATGCTAGCTCCTGCCATTTTTGAGATAGTATTGGTTAACTGACAGATGATGCATGACAAACAAAGGACGACGCCACACCATCGCGTAAGCTCATAGGTTCACTAAAAAGAAGATCAAACTAGAAATCTGCATTCTAAGGAATGCAATCCTCAACCATTTAGTGGTCCCTATTTTGAGATGCTCACAAAGTGGTGTTTGCATTCACTTATTCAGTGCATAGTCCCAGGTTCAATCATGCATAGCGGTAAGTGACTGTACATTACTGAATATAACTTGATGACATGCCTGAATCTGGATGGTGTGCTAGATCCACACAAAAATTTAAATTTTTTCATGAGATTCCATTCATGATTGCATGAGTTATGTTGTGAACAAACAAACAAACAAACACTCATGAACGGGGATGTTCACATACCCTCCTGGCAGAGGCAAATATTTGTTCAAATATACACTGAATCTGTCTCAAATATTGGATCAATGGTAATTTAGAAGTAAAATCTGAGCTGCAGTAAACATCATGACCCATAGATGAGTAATGAACAGATAACCAATAGATAATTTTATTGAAATTTTCTGTCTCTGAAATAAAAGGAATGCAACCACACTATACAAATGCTATGTTGGCAATATGTAGTTAATCCACGCGCCTTCCAATTATATTTTAACAAAACTTATTTAAATGAAAACTGCATAAAACAAGTGGCACATGGGCCATGAACCTCAACTGAATTTGACCTATAGGTTAATTACTGATGTTATAATCTGAAGAATACTTGTTAAGGAACCTTGAACAATGGTAAGAGTGATTTCCAGAGTGCTTAAAATCATGCTTTTTGCAAATAGTCCTTATAACACAGGTAACAGTGACCTTATTCAGGGTATCCAAGAAGATTTTACCAGGAACTCCTTAGATACCAAGTAAGCAGAATCTACATCCAGCTGCTTGTTTTTGTGTCAGTCTGACTTATAGGATACTTAAATCATGTTCTTTTTTACACAGCTCACAGAATTTCAGTCACAGAGACATTATTCAAGTCATACAAGATGATTTTACAGGAAACTCCCTGAACCTTAATCAAATTAGAAGTTTTTAAGCCCATCTGTAACAAACTGAGCAAATCTGTAATAGGGTGCCCAAACCATGTTTTTTCACTTATTTTGCAGAATATAGGTCACATTGATCTAGTTTCAGGTTTCAATGGAGATCTGCGCAGAACCTCCCTGGATGTTATATTGCATTAGAAGATTCTAGGCCTAACAAATACAGTTTGTGCCCTATCTGCGAGCTTGTTTTTGGTCAGTGGCTTGCAGAATGTAGGTCATTATGACATAATTTCATTTTTCCATGGAGATGTGTTGTTTGAAGATTCTAGGACTAATGGATACAATTTGTGCCCTGACTTTTTTAATATTTTCTTTTAACAATTGCTTTTACATGAACTTTTCAGTATGCATGCTTAAAGTCATGGTAATTAGCTCTAGATGCCTTTTTATCAAGGCTATATAAACTTTCAAGAAACTCCAATATAGCTGTAAAATGAAAATAATGTTTATGAACTCTTGATGTACAGGTAGCAAATCTTTAATGTCAGAATATTAAAGCACAAGATCATACCTTAATAACCTTATAATGAGAAAACAATTCTGACCTCTTTCTCTGGTTGCCACTTAATGGGTTTTCCCCAATAACTGCTTATCATAATGAGAAATTTCTTGAGTTCCCAGTTTATTAATTAAATCAGCATTAGACGAAAAGACCACCATCTGTTACATAAAATGTAAGCGGCTGGAATTCAGTTTTGAAACAGTAAGGTCTGGTGCAACATATACAGATCTGGTTACTCCAAATACCACACACTCAATATTAGAATCTTCTGATGTGAAAGAGTCCATGGTTATTAAACAAAGCTTGGCCATAACACCCTTCTATCACTCATGTAATTCTTAAAATACCCATATACAGGTATACAAAATTAAACATTTTTGCAGGAGAAACTTTAATTAATGTGAGGTGAAAGTATGACCATGGAAACTTGGATTTTTGCATTACTGAAAACTTAGAAAGTAATACTTCACAGAGCTACATGACAGACAATGCAGTCATGCATTTAGTTTGATCAGTCAAAAGTAATGTTAATATCTGTGAAAACTGTTATTTTCAGTTAATCCAATCCATCAAGCATTTAGAAATGTTATCTGACCTGAGGAGCTATATGTTGTCCTGGATTTCGTACTTAATAAACAGGACCCTAAAGTAACAGTAAGATGCCTCTGTGGCAGTGATTTACTTTGAGATGTCTTTCTGTATTATCAACAGGTAAATCATTCTGTATTATCAACAGGTAAATCATTCTGTATTATCAACAGGTAAATCATTCTGTATTATCAACAGGTAAATCATCCTGTATCATCAACAAGTAAATTTTGTTGTTGATGGTCCTGGTTATATTGTGACAGAATAAACTGAGGTTACAATCAGGTACTTTCCAGCTCCTGGTAATTAAATTTTGTTAATCAGCTCACTGGCCTCTCTTTAATCAATGGAGCAGGTTAGGTCATGCCTGAGATGGTTGTTAGGATTTAATTATTTGTTTAAAGTGTTTCCATTGGATATGTGATAAGTGTTGGTACTGCAGGTGTATTTAAATGTTAGAAAAGGTCAATTAGTCAGACAGTACAGTTTGTAGAGAGCAGTCAACAGGAGGAGAGTTAGTCAGAAGGAGAGATCGAGTGAACAGAGTGGAGCAAAGCATCTTTAGGAACAATAGCCAGAAAGAAAACAGTTTTATTTGTAAGAAGATCAGTTATTTGGGACTAGATCCATCAAGCAAGGAACAAAGTTTTATATTTGTGTGGATTGAGGTCTCCTGTCAAGACCATCAGAGTAGTGCAGAATTTGGGACAAAATATTAGTGGTTTGCAGTTGTAAATACCAGCTAACAACTAGTCAAAATGGTGTACAACTATACAAAACCCCGTGGACCCATCGCTGCTATGTACAGCAGCCCAGGACCATGCTACAACCTCCCAGGTCTGGTGGGACAGGAGGCACATGATCCCCGCAGCGTTCACCAAAGAGGAGCAGCTTACCCATTTGGTGTCCGCCATGGAAAAGACAAAGATGACTGCAGCCCAGGACCATGCTATTACCCAAGTGACAAAATCTACCGTGATGGCCAGGATGGCACCCCTCAATACTCCCTGTACTCTCGCCCCAAGGATGGTACCATGTTCAAAACGCCAGGACCAGGTGCCTACCAGCCCGAGAATGCAGGCCCATCCTCCTGTCAACAGGCCCCAAGGTACAGCTTTGGTACAAGACACCGACACAGGAGGACCGACAATACACCTGCTGCTAACAGCTACACTCTGCCAAACATGCTCGGAAACACTGTGCAGAGTTTGAAACGCCAGGCACCTCAGTACTCCATGCCCGGTAGGAGTAAGACGGGAAGTTTCCATGAGGACCTGCAGAAGACGCCTGGGCCTGGAGCCTATAATACTGCTGATCCTAGCCTGTACAAAAACAAGGCCCCCCACTACAGTATGACAAGTCGTAATGTAATGCCTGGAGATAACACAACCAAACCTGGACCAGGTGCACACTCCCCAGAAAAACAATGGTACCACAAGAAGACAGCACCACAGTTCTCTTTTGGAATCCGTCACTCTGCTTACATTTGCCCAAATATTGTGGAAGTCCAGGATTAAGATATCTCAAGGATATTTCTCATTTGGTATCTTTAACAATTTCTGATCTGAATATGTTATCAAATGTCAGATTTGAGAAATTAGTGCTTATTTATATAAAGTAATTTAACATATTTCCCATATCCCTATCATGAGTCAGGTTTGTGGCAGGCATCTGTGCATTGTTTATTGTTTAAAAAACACATGTTTTAGTAAACGTTTTGGTTAAAAGAATATTTTATTGAAAAAAAGCAAGAGGATTTATAAAACAGGGCACTGTTCTTTTCTTCAGTATTCATTTAATTTACAATATTTTTTTAATCTAAACATGGTTGTTATGGCTTATTCAAAATAACTTACCTGATTCTAACATGACTTTTCTGTTATTTCATTCTATTACAATTTTCCACTTGATAATGCATATCTATACAAGTGGAACACTGGTGAGAAATCTTTGCTCATTAAAGGGTTTTGATATTGTCAAGAAAGTTGTCAATGGTAGTATTTTGAAGCAAATAAGTGTTGTGTGTATGGCTGGCCAGATACAGATATTTAAAGTATATATATATATGATGGCCAATGTGTCCTGATCTAACTACTATTATACTATATCATTCCTGTGCTAAATTTTAGGGAACTGTTCACCTTTCACTTGCATTAATAAACACATTTATTCATGCTACAATGGTTTTCACAACTGGTCACAATTTTGTTGTTAAATAATTCAACATCAGTAGTACATGAACAGAGCTCAACTCCACTTTCGAATGTATTTAGATGGAGCACTCTATTCCTGTGAATTCTCTGTTTTTCAGTATTATTTTCCATCCTCCATTGTTTTGAAAATGTGCAACTTGTGAGTAGGAAGCAAGCAAGAAGTCTGTCATTATTTCATTTACAGATACGAGTAAACCATGAAAGCAATATTGTAAATATATATGTAAAGTGGAACAATGCATCCACCCAAGGGACTGTACAAACCAAGATGACATATGTATAATGGAAGTATAAATATCACACCACTCAGATACATATACTTACATGTATATTTGTAAAATTGAAAAATCTGTTGTTACATGTATTTTGTATAAATGTATTTATATGTGTTATTAATGTTTTGACATATAAATAAAATTAATTTGCATACAGTTGATTAAAATGTTTTGTTTTAAATGTAACTTGAATATGTAATTATGTGTATCCTTTGGGACATTCTAAGCATTATTTCCAATCATTAGTAAATGGTTTCATAAATGGCCAGTGGCCAACATTTTACAGGTGGTCATTCAGACAGGTTGGCCTTTATATACATGTGGAAATATATAGATCTCAAATAAATTGCAATAAGTCTGTGATCATTTCATTTACAGCAACATGGTTAAATATGCATATGTGTTTTAATGTATATTTCTCAAAAAAATTTTGGTATTTCTGAAAAAAAGTTTTATATATGTAACAGTAATAAACCATTATTAAACGTCAAGAAGAGTCCTCAAGTTTACCAGCTGTAGAGGATGAGTTTATCCCATCCCTTGTGCTGATCAAGTCACCCATTTATACGGTTAGAATATTTAAACAGGAGTGCCTTAAGTTCTTAAAGATTTAGGATTTTTTATAATGCTTTTTCTGATGGAGGAAATTGTAACTTATCTATCATTACTTATGTCAATCATAGATGAATTGCCAGTCTGGATCCTTCTAATTAAATATTAAGACTACAAGAAAATTGAGATTTGGCAACAGTGGTTTAAACAGTGATACACCATGGGTTCTTCCTGGAAAGACAGACTGTGCTAATCACATAACCTGCCATCCCCTGTCACTGGATTATATATCTACTGATAGCTCCAGTGAGACTGGGGCAAGCCCAGTACTAAAGCACAGAACACCAGTCATCTTCCAATTCATCTGCATGAAGCTCCGATATGGGTGAAAGTATATGCCTTAAGACCTGCCATCTGCTATTGTTTTAAACATATTCTAAAATACACCTCCAAGTGTAGCAGCCCTTTTGTCAGACATTTGACCACAAGGACTGGTCCTGGTTTATAACTGAACATGCCATCTGACTCCCACTATACAGCACACCAAAACTACAGGTAAGCAGTGGAAAAATATTTTGGTTGTGAGAGAAACTGGCTATTTCTGAGTGAGGCAACTTATTCATAATTATTATTTATATTGACAGCTCTTGTAAGTTCAATCATTATAACAAAGATGTTCTCAGTTTAACAGAGATAGAGCTAAGTACCTGATCTCCCTGCATTCACTTAAATCTGTCTGTTTTTTTTAATGTCAAACTCATACACATCAATCAATTATTTTAACTCATCCACAATACTTGCAAGTCTATCAAGTAAGACATCTGACATTGGCCTCAGCCCTTGTTTTAGAACAGTGGCCCATGGGCCCTGACACTCAGCTGAATTTGAAACTATGAGAAGGCTGTAACTGCACAGAAAAACAAATGATATCTTTAACCAGAACCAAGATGATACCATGCAGAGTACTGTCCTGAAAACACAACATTTTCAATAAGCAGGAGCAGCCTGTAGATTCTCTGCAACTGGAACTGCAAGATTGCAATTTATGTCAGATTGCAATCCAATAGCTGTTTAACAGTTTGCTTTTTTTGGCAAACTGGCAGTTTCTATGGGATTTACAAGTATTCTAGCAAAAACAGATTTTTCCACTTCATCTGTGAGTTCAGCAAGAATTAGTAAGCATTTGACATTAAAAATTCCTGCCCCTTGTGATTACAATTTGTGCTCTGTTAATGACAGATCAGAACTTCTGGAATTTTTGCTGCATAACTCAGTGAATATAAGTCACAATGACCTACTTTTCCGTTTTTCCAAAGGACCTGTCAGCCTGTGAAGTTCGATCTTCCAAATTGATGGAGGGTTTCTCATGTTTTCCCTGCACAACTCAGAGAATATAGGCCAAAGTGACTTACTTTTCTATTTTCCTGGAGGACATATCTGGGCCAACAGCATGTGAACTTAAAAGTTCCCAAGTCTTTTGGATACAAAATGAGTTAATATACTGATTGATGGGTTTTGATGTTTTGGCTGCATTTTACATTTGCCACAGAGAACCTATCAGGTAGTATAGGTTACCATACTTTTTTGGTTACAACAGAAGCCCTGTACCAGTTAGCATGGTAGGTTTGAACTTTTTTGGTCTTTAGATTTTGATTTATGCCCTATTAACAAAAGGATTCTGATTTTCACTGCATAATTAGAAGAATATGAGTCACAGTGACCTAATTTAAGGTTTTAAATGAAAAATATCAAGGACCTCCCTGGAGCCTAAGTTAAAAGTTTCTTGGCATAAAGGTTATGATTTGTGTCCTGTTAATGGAAGGTTCTCTAATCTTGATGTTTCAAAATTAGAGAAAAAAAACTCACAAAAATAAAAACAAGGCCTACAGGCCTAATGCAAACCTGTGCAACTTTTGGGAGTATGAATGGAGGTTTTTATTTTTAAAATTTAATATTGATCCTCTTATGTCCTGCATTTCTACCTTAGTCATAATGATTTCAGTAAAATGAACGTTTCGGACCTGCAAGTTTCGGACTTGGACATTTTAAAACTAGATTGTATCAGTCAGGATATTTTGGATATGTTCTTTTTTGCCATATATGAATGGATAATTTGGCAGCCTGATTTTGGAGAATAACATTTTTTAATGTTTTTTTTTTAGCCTCTTACAAAATCTAAGAAAATGCAGTTAGCCAAGAAATAAGCAAAATCCCATAGAATTTTTAGATGACAAATTTTTTGCAAAAAAATTCAGTGATGCTAGCTCCTGCCCTTTTTGAGATAGTTATGACGCACAGCGGATAACTTCACCATTGCATAAGCTCGCAGATTTGCAAAAAATGCAAACCTAGGTTTTTTCAAACAGTTGAAAGATATTGTTCCAATAGTTCAAATCTGGGCATTCTGCGTCTTGACGATGTGTCTAGAAGTCTAGACACTGTATCTAGACACCTTGTCTGGACACCAGACAGAGCCAGGTCAGTTGCCTTGGTGATGGCTGGACCCCACCTGGTTGTACTAAGTGACCCCTTGACTTGGCTGCTGAAACTGGGCATGTTGTCAAGACTGTTTTCAAACACAGAAAGCCTTTTTCATTTAGCTACACTGCTTTTTTAAAGCTGCATTTACCCAATCTATTCTTATGAAACTGGCAGAACCCTACATTAGAATAATTCTTGTACAGTTTAAACCAATCAGCTTAAGTTTCATCATAAAACAGTGTATTAGCTAGAAGAGTCTAAAATTACATTTTCACTTGTAAAAAACAGATCAATGTAGGTGGCGCCACCAATACCTCAATTTCAGATATGACTTATATGACAAACATTGGCATAACAAAGCATAGCTCCAGCCGTTTCTGAGATTTTAATTTTAGTGTGCTTTTTTGGACAGATGACTAAGTTCAACCTCCTGAACTCGACCAAACTCACGGAACTAGAATCATTCAAACAAACTTGAGAGAGATTGTTCCAAGGAACATTTCTAAGAAATGTTGGACAGTTTCCAAGAAGAAGATTTTTAAAGGTTTTTAAGCTTTTTCTCTATAAAATCTTAATTAATGCAGATACCCAATAAAAAGCTCTAGGGTACCAAGTTTCACATGTGACTAATTCTTACATGTAATTTGAAGCTGCTAGCTCTGACAGTTTCTGACTTACAGCCATGGATGCCAGACGGGCCAGCCCTGGACGGCGGATGGACGACGCCACGCATCACATAAGCTCACAGGTCGCTAAAAAAAAAGGTGGCACCACCAGTCTTTTGAAACTGATTAAACTGTCCATGATTAATCTTCAAGGATAATTCATGGCAATCCATGTATTATTTATTGAGATACATGAGCTTTGCATCAAATTTTTAATTATTCTAGCGTTTTCAAACACCCCCCAGTGTGTGTGTGTGGGGGGGGGGGGGTCTCTAACTTAAAATCTAAATCTCTAATTAAAAAACTCTCAAAATGCCCTAAAATTTTCATGAAATTCTGTTCATAACTGAGGGAGTTGTGTCATGAACAAACAAACACACAGACATGAATATGGATGAATGCATACACTCCTGGAGAAGGCAACAAAATAGCCAACAATATGTTCAGACATTCACTGAATCTGACTTAGAATTGGTTTAATGGTAATTTTTTAATTAAGTAAAATCTGAGATGCAATAAACATCATGACCCATAGATGAGTAAGGAACATATGACCAGTAGATAATTTTATTTAAATTTTATTTCATTTTTTCATTTAAAGGACAGTACATAGCTTTTCAGTAGCAGTCTCTTGCTATTATTGGCAGTAGTTGATCCAGGGACCTTCCACTCATATTTTTACAAAACTGATTTAAATGAAAACTTCATATAACAAGTAGGCCATTGGCCATGGCAAGCAGCTAATATGACATATAGGTAATATGTATTTATTATTAATAGTATAATCTGATCTGGGGGAAATATTTATTAAGAAACCTTGATCAATAGGTAGAATGACTTCCAAAGAGCTCAAAATCATACTTTTGGAAAGGTAGTCCTTAGAACACTGGTTTCAGTGACCTTATTTAGAAGAAGGTATCACTATGAACTCCCTAGATATTTAGTTAAAAGCTTCTACAACTGCTGCAACGTGTATGGATCTGAGTTATAGGATACCCATGATTTGTTCACACAGCACACAGAAAACTGGTCACAGTGACATTATTTCTGGTTTCTAAGATGATTTTACAGGAACCTCTCTGGATCTACATCAAATTAGAAGTTTCTAGCTCCAACTATTACAAATTTTGCAAATCTGTAATAGGGTGCTCAAATAATGTTCTTTCATATATCTTGCAGAATGTAGGTCACACTGACCTTATTTCATATGTCAAACAAGACTTCACAATGACCTCCCTTTAGATTAAGAGAGATCTTTCTAGATCCAACAGTATAGCTGTGTGTCCTGTCTGACTTTCTAGGAACTCAAAATTATGTTTCCCATTAGTAGCTGAACGAATATGGGTCACCATGACCTAATATCAGGCTTCCAAGGATGTTTCATTTGAAATTTCTAAGACTAACAGATAAATATTTTTGCCCTGTCTGACTTTTTTGGTGCTCAAAATTATGTTTTTGGCCAGCAGATCACAGATTATTGGTAACCATGACCTAATTTCAGGTTTCCATGGAAATTTGCCCAAGACTTCCCTGGATGTTTTGTTAGAAGATACTAGGGCTGACTGATATGATTTTTTTTTCCTGTCTGACTTTTTGGGTGCTCATAATCATATATAATTGGCCATTTGCTCACAGAATATCGGTCACCATGACCTTGTTTAAGGTTTCCAAGGAGATTGTCAAGAACCTCCCTGAATGTTGGATTAGAAGGTTCTAGGCCTAACTGATATAATCTGTACCCATCTGACTTTCATGTTTTTTCCCCAAATAGCTCACAAAATACAGATCACATTGACCTGGTTTCATGTTTCCAAGGACATGTCATGTACCAATGACCCGCCTGAATGTCACTTTTGATGATTATAGGCCAAATGGGTACAATTTGTGTCCCATCTAACTCCCTAGGTAGTCAATACCATGGTTTCAGCCCATGGCTTGCAGGATATAGGTCAATGACCAAATTTCAGGTTTCACAGAAGATTTTCCTAGGACCACCCTGGATGTACAGTTATTAGTTTCTAGGTCTGATGATTATGGTTTGTGTCCTGTTTATGGCTGGACTGCTTCATTTGAAGGTCTCAAAAATGAAGAAAGAATTGTGTAAAAATGTGAAAAAAGAACAAAGCTGGCACCATCAGTAACTGATGAAACTGTCAATGATCAATATGCATGGAAAGTACCATGGCAATCAATGTCTTAATTATTCAGATACTGGATCTTTTGCATCAAACTTTTAATTATTCTTGGGTGCACAAACAAGCAACATAACTGAGATTTATATTTTGTAGTGAACTAGTTTCAAATGAACAGTGAGATTTTCAAAGACCTCTCTGGATATCAAGTCTAGGTCCAACCATTAAAATTTGTGCCATATTAACAAATGACAGGACAGAAGAAAAAATGATGAACAAAGAGTGATCACTATATCACAAATGACTTTCAGTCAGCTGAGCTAATAATTCAACTAAAAACACTGAGGCTTTACACACAATGACTCACCTTTAATTTTCAAACTTTAATATACAGGACCCTGAGGTAACAATCAGGCTGGTCTCCATGGTAGTGATTTACTTAGAGATGTCATTCTGTATTATCAACAGGTTAATCATTCTGTATTATCAACATGTTAACTCAGTCTGTATTATCAACAGGTTAATCATTCTGTATTATCAACATGTTAAATCATTCTGTATTATCAACAGGTAAATTATTTTGTATTATCAACAGGTAAATCATTCTGTATTATCAACAGGGTAAATCATTCTATATTATCAACATGTAAATCATTCGGTTTTATCAATAGGGTTAATCATTCTGTATTATCAACAGGTAAATCATTCTGTATTATCAACAGGTAAATCATTCTGTATTATCAACAGGTAAATCATTCTGTATTATCAACAGGTTAATTATTCTGTATTATCAACAGGTAAATCATTCTGTATTTTCAACAGGTAAATCATTCTGTATTATCAAAATGTTAATCATTCTGTATTATCAACAGGTTAATCATTCTGTATTATCAACAGGTTAATCATTATGTATTATCAACAGGTAAATCGTTAGTATTATCAACAGGTAAATCATTCTGTATTACCAACAGGTAAATCATTATGTATTATCAACAGGTAAATCATTATGTAATATCAACAGGCTAATCATTCTGTATTACCAACAGGTAAATCATTATGTATTATCAACAGGTAAATCATTATGTATTATCAACAGGCTAATCATTCTGTATTATCAACAGGTTAATCATTCTGTATTATCAACAGGTAAATCATTATGTATTATCAACAGGTTAATCATTCTGTACTGTCAAGAGGTATAACACTTGGTGCTCTCTACTGGCGACCCAGGGTCGATCCCTGGCCTGGCTTTGAGAGTGGTTTATAGTTTTACCATCCAAGGTCAGTGGTTTTCTCTGGGTCCTCCACCTCCAAAGACTACTAAACTCCACCAACCATGCCACAGAGACTGCCTTGTATTAGTTATTATGACTAGTTGTATAATCCATGTAATTAATCCATAATTAATGTTTATATTAAATCATTCTGTATTATCAACTGGTAATTCATTCTGTATTATCAACAGGTAAATCATTCTGTGTTTTCATCAGATAAATATTGTTGTTGATGGTTGTGTTCATATTGTGACAGAATAAACTGAGGTTACAATCAGGTCATGTCCAGCTGCTGGTAATTAAGTTTTGTTAATTAGCTCACTGACCTCTCTTTAACCAGTGGGATCAGGTAAGGTCATGCCCCAGACGGTTGTTAAGATTAAATTATTTGTTTATAGTGTATCCCATGGATATGTGATAAGTGTTGGTACTGTAGGTGTATTTAAATGTTAGAAAAGGTCAATTAGTCAGACAGTACAGTTTGTACAGAGTAGCCAACAGGAGGAAAGTAAGAAGGAGAGATAGACTGAACAGATTTGAGCAACGCCTCTTAAGGAACAGAAGTAAGTTTTATAACTGTGGATTGCAGTTCTCCTGTCCAGACCATCAGAGTAGTGCAGAATTTGGGACAAAATATTAGTGGTTTGCAGTTGTAAATACCAGCTAACAACTAGTCAAAATGGTGTACAACTATACAAAACCCCGTGGACCCATCGCTGCCATGTACAGCAGCCCAGGACCATGCTACAACCTCCCAGGTCTGGTGGGACAGGAGGCACATGATCCCCGCAGCGTTCACCAAAGAGGAGCAGCTTACCCATTTGGTATCCGCCATGGAAAAGACAAGGATGACTGCAGCCCAGGACCATGCTATTACCCAAGTGACAAAATCTACCGTGATGGCCAGGATGGCACCCCTCAATACTCCCTGTACTCTCGCCCAAAGGATGGTACCATGTTTAAAACGCCAGGACCAGGTGCCTACCAGCCCGAGAATGCAGGCCCATCCTCCTGTCAACAGGCGCCAAGGTACAGCTTTGGTACAAGACACCGACACAGGAGGACTGACAATACACCTGCTGCTAACAGCTACACCCTGCCAAATATGCTTGGAAACACTGTGCAGAGTTTGAAACGCCAGGCACCTCAGTACTCCATGCCCGGTAGGAGTAAGACGGGAAGTTTCCACGAGGACCTGCAGAAGACGCCTGGGCCTGGAGCCTATAATTCTGCTGATCCCAGCCTGTACAAGAACAAGGCCCCCCACTACAGTATGACAAGTCGTAATGTAATGCCTGGAGATAACACAACCAAACCTGGACCAGGTGCACACTCCCCAGAAAAACAATGGTACCACAAGAAGACAGCACCACAGTTCTCTTTTGGAATCCGTCACTCTGCTTATATTTGCCCAAATATTGTGGAAGTCCAGGATTAAGATATCTCAAGGATATTTCTCATTTGGTATCTTTAACAATTTCTGATCTGAATATGTTATCAAATGTCAGATTTGAGAAATAAGTGCTTATTTATATTAAGTAATTTAACATATTTCCCATATCGCTCTCATGAATCAGTTTTGTGGCAGGCATCTGTGCACTGTTTATTGTTTAAAAAACGCATGTTTTAGTAATTGTTTTGGTTTAAACAATATTTTATTGCAAAAAAAGCAAGAGAATTTATAAAACAGGGCACTGTTCTTTTCTTCAGTATTCATTTAATTTATGATATTTTTTAAATCTAAACTGGTGGTTATTGCTTATTCAAAATAACTTAACTGATTCTACTTAATTTTCTGTTATTTCATTCTATTACAATTTTCCACTTGATAATGCATATCTATACATGTGGAACACTGGTGACAAACCTTTGCTCATTAAAGGGTTTTGATATTGTCAAGAAAGTTGTCAATGGTGGTATTTTGAAGCAAATAAGTGTTGTGTGTAGGGCTGGCCAGATACAGATATTTAAAGTATATTTATGATGGCCAATGTGTCCCGATCTACCGTAGCTACTATTATACTATATCATTCCTGTGCTAAATTTTAGGGAACTGTTCACCTTTCACTTGCATTTATAAACACATTTATTCATGCTTCACTGATTTCACAACTGGTCACAATTTTGTCATCAAATAACTCAACATCAGTGGTACATGAACAGCACTCAACTCCACTTTCAAATGTATTTAGATGGAGCACTCAGCACTCTATTCCTGTGAAGTCACTGTTTTTCAGTATTATTTTCCATCCTCCATTGTTTTGAAAATGTGCAACTTGTGAGTAGGATGCAAGCAAGAAGTCTGTTATTATTTCATTTACAAAGACGAGTAAACCATGAAAGCAATATTGTAAATATACGTGTAAAGTGGAACAATGCGTCCACCCAAGGGACTGTACAAACCAAGATGGCATATGTATAATGGAAGTATAAATATCACATCACTCAGATACATATACTTACATGTATATTTGTAAAATTGAAAAATCTGTTGTTACATGTATTTTGTATAAATGTATTTATATGTGTTATTAATGTTTTGACATATAAATAAAATTAATTTGCATACAGCTGATTAAAATGTTTTGTTTTAAATGTATCTTGAATATGTAAGTATGTGTATCCTTTGGGACATTCTAAGCATTATTTCCAATCATTAGTAAATGGTTTCATAAATGGCCAGTGGCCAACATTTTACAGGTGGTCATTCAGACAGGTTGGCCTGTATATACATGTGGAAATATATATATCTCAAATAAATTGCAATAAGTCTGTGATCATTTCATTTACAAGGAAGCATAAACCATAGAAGCAACATGGTTAAATATGCATATGTGTTTTAATGTATATTTCTCCAAAAAATTTTGGTATTTCTGAAAAAAAGTTTTATATATGTAACAGTAATAAACCATTATTAAACGTCAAGAAGAGTTCTCAAGTTTACCAGCTAAAGAGGATGAGTTTACCCCATCCCTTGGGCTGATCAAGTCACCCATTTATATGGTTAGAATATTTAAACAGGAGCGCCTAAAGTTCTTAAAGATTTAGGATTTTTTATAATGCTTTTTCTGATGGAGGAAATTGTAACTTATCTATCATTACTTATGTCAATCATAGATGAATTGCCAGTCTGGATCCTTCTAATTAAATATTAGGACTACAAGAAAATTGAGATTTGGCAACAGTGGTTTAAACAGTGATACACCATGGGTTCTTCCTGGAAAGACAGACTGTGCTAATCACATAACCTGCAATCCCCTGTCACTGGATTATATATCTACTGATAGCTCCAGTGAGACTGGGGCAAGCCCAGTACCAAAGCACAGAACACCAGTCATCTTCCAATTCATCTGCATGAAGCTCTGGTATGGGTGAAAGTATATGCCTTAAGACCTGCCATCTGCTATTGTTTTAAACATATTCTAAAATACACCTCCAAATGTAGCAGCCCTTTTGTCAGACATTTGACCACAAGGACTGGTCCTGGTTTATAACTGAACATGCCATCTGACTCCCGCTATACAGCACACCAAAACTACAGGTAAGCAGTGGAAAAATATTTTGGTTGTGAGAGAAACTGGCTATTTCTGAGTGAGGCAACTTATTCATAATTATTATTTATATTGACAGCTCTTTTAAGTTCAATCATTATAACAAAGATGTTCTCAGTTTAACAGAGATAGAGCTAAGTACCTGTATCTCCCTGCATTCACTTAAATCTGTCTGTTTTTTTTTTAATGTCAAACTCATACACATCAATCAATTATTTTAACTTATCCACAATACTTGCAAGTCTATCAAGTAAGACATCTGACATTGGCCTCAGCCCTTGTTTTAGAACAATGGCCCATGGGCCCCGACTCTCAGCTGAATTTGAAACTATGAGAAGGCTGTAACTGCACAGAAAAACAAATGATATCTTTAACCAGAACCAAGATGATACCATGCAGAGTACTGTCCTGAAAACACAACATTTTCAATAAGCAGGAGCAGCCTTTGGCTTTCTCTGCAACTGGAACTGCAAGATTGCAATTTATGTCAGATTGCAATCCAATAGCTGTTTAACAGTTTGCTTTTTTTTTTGGGAAACTGGCAGTTTCTATGGGATTAACAAGTATTCTAGCAAAAACAGATTTTTCCACTTCATCTGCGAGTTCAGCAAGAATTAGTAAGCATTTGACGTTAAAAATTCCTGCGCCTTGTGATTACAATTTGTGCTCTGTTAATGACAGATGAGAACTTCTGGAATTTTTGCTGCATAACTCAGTGAATTTAAGTCACAATGACCTACTTTTCCGTTTTTCCAAAGGACCTGTCAGCCTGTGAAATTCGATCTTCCAAATTGATGGAGGGTTTCTCATGTTTTCCCTGCACAACTCAGAGAATATAGGCCAAAATGACTTACTTTTCTATTTTCCTGGAGGACATATCTGGGCCAACAGTATGTGAACTTAAAAGTTCCCGAGTCTTTTGGATACAAAATGAGTTAATATACTGATTGATGGATTTTGATTTTTTGGCTGCATTTTACATTTGCCACAGAGAACCTATCACTAGTATCAGGTAGTATAGGTCATCATGACCTACTTTTTTGGTTACAACAGAAGCCCTGTACCAGTTAGCATGGTAGGTTTGAACTTTTTGGGTCTTTAGATTTTGATTTATGCCCTATTAACAAATGGATTCTGATTTTCACTGCATAATTAGAAGAATATGAGTCACAGTGACCTAATTTAAGGTTTTAAAAGAAAAATATCAAGGACCTCCCTGAAGCCTAAGTTAAAAGTTTCTTGGCATAAAGGTTATGCTTTGTGTCCTGTTAAGGTTCTCTAATCTTGATGTTTCAAAATTAGAGAAAAAAAACTCACAAAAATAAAAACAAGGCCTACAGGCCTAATGCAAACCTGTGCAAATTTCTGGAGTATGAATGGAGGTTTTATTTTTTAAATTTAATATTGATCCTCTTATGTCCTGCATTTCTACCTTAGTCATAATGATTTTAGTAAAATGAACATTTCGGACCTGCAAGTTTCAGACTAGGACATTTTAAAACTAGGATGTATCAGTCAGGATATTTTCGATATGTTCTTTTTTGCCCTATATGAATGGACAATTTGGCAGCATGGTTTTGGAGAATAACATTTTTAATGTTTTTTTTAGCTTCTTACAAAATCTAAGAAAATGCAGTTAGCCAAGAAATAAGCAAAATCCCATAGAATTTTTAGATGACAAATTTTTTCCTAAAAAATTCAGTGATGCTAGCTCCTGCCCTTTTTGAGATAGCTATGACACACGGCAGATAACTACACCATTGCATAAGCTCGCAGATTTGCAAAAAATGCAAACTAAGTTTTTTTTTAAAGATATTGTTCCAATAGTTATTATCTGGGCATTCTGCGTCTTGACGATGTGTCTCGAAGTCTAGTATTTAGACACCTTGTCTGGACACCAGACAGAGCCAGGTCAGTTGCCTTGGTGATGGCTGGACCCCACCTGGTTGTACTAAGTGACCTCTTGACTTGGCTGCTAAAACTGGGCATGTTGTCAAAACTGTTTTCAAACTTGGATAGCCTTTTTCAATTGGCTACACTGCTTTTTTAAAGCTGCATTTACCCAATCTATTCTTATAAAACTGGCAGAACCCTACCATAGAATAATTCTTGTAAAGTTTAAACCAATCAGTTTAAGTTTCATCATAAAACAGTGTATTAGCTAGAAGAGTCTAAAATTACATTTTCACTTGTAAAAAACAGATCAATGTAGGTGGCGCCACCAATACCTCAATTTGAGATATGACTTATATGACAAACATTGGCATAACATAGCATAGCTCCAGCCGTTTCTGAGATTTTAATTTTAGTGTGCTTTTTTGGACAGATGACTAAGTTCAACCTCCTGAACTCGACCAAACTCACCGAACTAGAATCATTCAAACAAACTTGAGAGAGATTGTTCCAAGGAACATTTCTATGAAATGTTGGACAGTTTCTTAGAAGAAGATTTTTAAAGGTTTTTAAGCTTTTTCTCTATTAAATCTTAATTAATGCAGATACCCAATAAAAAGCTCTAGGGCACCAAGTTTCACATGTGACTAATTCTTACATGTAATTTGAAGCTGCTAGCTCCGACAGTTTCTGACTTACAACCATGGACGGCGGACGGGCCAGCCCTGGAGGGCGGAAAGACAACGCCACGCATTGCATAAGCTCATAGGTTCGCTAAAAAATAAAGGTGGCACCACCAGTCTTTTGAAACTGATTTAACTGTCCATGATTAATCTTCAAGGACAATTAAAAAACTCTCAAAATGCCCTAAAATTTTCATGAAATTCTGTTCATGACTGAGCGAGTTGTGTCATGAACAAACAAACACACAGACATGAATATGGATGAATGCATACACTCCTGGAGGAGGCAACAATATGTTCAGACATTCACTGAATCTGACTTAAAATTGGTTTAATGGTAATTTTTTAATTAAGTAAAATCTGAGATGCAATAAACATCATGACCCATAGATGAGTAAGGAACATATGACCAGTAGAAAATTTAATTAAATTTTATTTCATTTTTTCATTTAAAGGACAGTACATAGCTTTTCAGTAGCAGTCTCTTGAAATTAACAAAAGCAACCATACTCTAAGAATGCTATTATGGCAGTAGTTGATCCAGGGACCTTCCACTCATATTTTTACAAAACTGATTTAAATGAAAACTTCATATAACAAGTAGGCCATTAGCCATGGCAGTCAGCTGAATATGACATATAGGTGATATGTATTTATTATTAATAGCATAATCTGATCTGGGGGAAATATTTATTAAGAAACCTTGATCAATAGGTAGAATGACTTCCAGAGAGCTAAAAAAAACTGCTGTAACATGTATCAATCTGAGTTATAGGATACCCATGATTTGTTCACACAGCACACAGAAAACTGGTCACAGTGACATTATTTCTGGTTTCTAAGATGATTTTACAGGAACCTCTCTGGATCTACATCAAATTAGAAGTTTCTAGCTCCAACTATTACAAATTTTGCAAATCTGTAATAGGGTGCTCAAATGATGTTCTTTCATATATCTTGCAGAATGTAGGTCACACTGACCTTATATCATATGTCAAACAAGACTTCACAATGACCTCCCTTTAGATTAAGAGAGATCTTTCTAGATCCAACAGTATAGCTGTGTGTCCTGTCTGACTTTCTAGGAACTCAAAATTATGTTTCCCATTAGTAGCTGAAAGAATATGGGTCACTATGACCTAACATCAGGCTTCCAAGGATGTTTCATTTGAAATTTCTAAGACTAACAGATAAATATTTTTGCCCTGTCTGACTTTTTTGGTGCTCAAAATTATGTTTTTGGCCAGCAGATCACAGAATATTGGTAACCATGACCTAATTTCAGGTTTCCATGGAAATTTGCCCAAGACTTCCCTGGATATTTTGTTAGAAGATACTAGGGCTGACTGATATGATTTTTTTTCCTGTCTGACTTTTTGGGTGCTCATAATCATATATAATTGGCCATTTGCTCACAGAATATCGGTCACCATGACCTTGTTTAAGGTTTCCAAGGAGATTGTCCAGAACCTCCCTGAATGTTGGATTAGAAGGTTCTAGGCCTAACTGATATAATCTGTACCCATCTGACTTTCATGTTTTTTCCCCAAATAGCTCACAAAATACAGATCACATTGACCTGGTTTCATGTTTCCAAGGACATGTCATGTACCAATGACCTGCCTGAATGTCACTTTTGATGATTATAGGCCAAATGGGTACAATTTGTGTCCCATCTAACTCCCTAGGTAGTCAATACCATGGTTTCAGCCCATGGCTTGCAGGATATAGGTCAATGACCAAATTTCAGGTTTCACAGAAGATTTTCCTAGGACCACCCTGGATGTACAGTTATTAGTTTCTAGGTCTGATGATTACGGTTTGTGTCCTGTTTATGGCTGGACTGCTTCATTTGAAGGTCTCAAAAATGAAGAAAGAATTGTGTAAAAATGTGAAAAAGGAACAAAGCTGGCACCATCAGTAACTGATGAAACTGTCAATGATCAATATGCATGGAAAGTACCATGGCAATCAATGTCTTAATTATTCAGATACTGGATCTTTTGCATCAAATTTTTAATTATTCTTGGGTGCACAAACAAGCAACATAACTGAGATATATTTTTTGTAGTGAACTAGTTTCAAATGAACAGTGAGATTTTCAAAGACCTCTCTGGATATCAAGTCTAGGTCCAACCATTAAAATTTGTGCCATATTAACAAATGACAGGACAGAAGAACAAATGATGAACAAAGAATGATCACTATATCACAAATGACTTTCAGTCAGCTGAGCTAATAATTCAACTAAAAACACTGAGACTTTACACACAATGACTCACCCTTAATTTTCAAACTTTAATATACGGGACCCTGAGGTAACAATCAGGCTGGTCTCCATAGTAGTGATTTACTCAGAGATGTCATTCTGTATTATCAACAGGTTAATCATTCTGTATTATCAACATGTTAAATCAGTCTGTATTATCAACAGGTTAATCATTCTGTATTATCAACAGGTAAATTATTTTGTATTATCAACAGGTAAATCATTCTGTATTATCAACAGGGTAAATCATTCTATATTATCAACTTGTAAATCATTCGGTTTTATCAACAGGGTTAATCATTCTGTATTATCAACAGGTAAATCATTCTGTATTATCAACAGGTAAATCATTCTGTATTATCAACAGGTAAATAATTCTGTATTATCAACAGGTTAATTATTCTTTATTATCAACAGGTAAATCATTCTGTATTTTCAACAGGTAAATCATTCTGTATTATCAACAGGTTATTCATTCTGTATTATCAAAATGTTAATCATTCTGTATTATCAACAGGTAAATCATTCTGTATTATCAACAGGTTATTTATTCTGTATTATCAACAGGTTAATCATTCTGTATTATCAACAGGTTAATCATTATGTATTATCAACAGGTAAATTGTTAGTATTATCAACAGGTAAAATATTATGTATTATCAACAGGTAAATTATTATGTATTATCAACAGGTAAATCATTATGTATTATCAACAGGCTAATCATTCTGTATTATCAACAGGTTAATCATTCTGTATTATCAACAGGTAAATCATTATGTATTATCAACAGGTTAATCATTCTGTACTGTCAAGAGGAAAAACACTTGGTGCTCTCCACTGGCGACCCAGGGTCGATCCCTGGCCTGGCTTTGAGAGTGGTTTATAGTTTCCCATCCAAGGTCAGTGGTTTTCTCTGGGTCCTCCACCTCCAAAGACTACTAAACTCCACCAACCATGCCATAGAGACTGCCTTGTATTAGTTATTATGACTATTTGTATAATCCATGTAATTAATCCATAATTAATGTTTATATTAAATCATTCTGTATTATCAACTGGTAATTCATTCTGTATTATCAACTGGTAATTCATTCTGTATTATCAACAGGTAAATCATTCTGTGTTTTCATCAGATAAGTATTGTTGTTGATGGTTGTGTTCATATTGTGACAGAATAAACTGAGGTTACAATCAGGTCATGTCCAGCTGCTTGTAATTAAGTTTTGTTAATTAGCTCACTGACCTCTCTTTAACCAGTGGGATCAGGTAAGGTCATGCCCCAGACGGTTGTTAAGATTAAATTATTTGTTTATAGTGTATCCCATGGATATGTGATAAGTGTTGGTACTGTAGGTGTATTTAAATGTTAGAAAAGGTCAATTAGTCAGACAGTACAGTTTGTACAGAGTAGCCAATAGGAGGAAAGTAAGAAGGAGAGATAGACTGAACAGATTTGAGCAACGCCTCTTAAGGAACAGAAGTAAGTTTTATAACTGTGGATTGCAGTTCTCCTGTCCAGACCATCAGAGTAGTGCAGAATTTGGGACAAAATATTAGTGGTTTGCAGTTGTAAATACCAGCTAACAACTAGTCAAAATGGTGTACAACTACACAAAACCCCGTGGACCCATCGCTGCCATGTACAGCAGCCCAGGACCATGCTACAACCTCCCAGGTTTGGTGGGACAGGAGGCACATGATCCCCGCAGCGTTCACCAAAGAGGAGCAGCTTACCCATTTGGTGTCCGCCATGGAAAAGACAAGGATGACTGCAGCCCAGGACCATGCTATTACCCAAGTGACAAAATCTACCGTGATGGCCAGGATGGCACCCCTCAATACTCCCTGTACTCTCGCCCCAAGGATGGTACCATGTTCAAAACGCCAGGACCAGGTGCCTACCAGCCCGAGAATGCAGGCCCATCCTCCTGTCAACAGGCCCCAAGGTACAGCTTTGGTACAAGACACCGACACAGGAGGACTGACAATACACCTGCTGCAAACAGCTACACTCTGCCAAACATGCTCGGAAACACTGTGCAGAGTTTGAAACGCCAGGCACCTCAGTACTCCATGCCCGGTAGGAGTAAGACGGGAAGTTTCCATGAGGACCTGCAGAAGACGCCTGGGCCTGGAGCCTATAATACTGCTGATCCTAGCCTGTACAAGAACAAGGCCCCCCACTACAGTATGACAAGTCGTAATGTAATGCCTGGAGATAACACAACCAAACCTGGGCCAGGTGCACACTCCCCAGAAAAACAATGGTACCACAAGAAGACAGCACCACAGTTCTCTTTTGGAATCCGTCACTCTGCTTATATTTGCCCAAATATTGTGGAAGTCCAGGATTAAGATATCTCAAGGATATTTCTCATTTGGTATCTTTAACAATTTCTGATCTGAATATGTTAACAAATGTCAGATTTGAGAAATTAGTGCTTATTTATATTAAGTAATTTAACATATTTCCCATATCGCTCTCATGAATCAGGTTTGTGGCAGGCATCTGTGCACTGTTTATTGTTTAAAAAACACATGTTTTAGTAAACGTTTTGGTTTAAACAATATTTTATTGCAAAAAAAGCAAGAGAATTTATAAAACAGGGCACTGTTCTTTTCATCAGTATTCATTTAATTTATGATATTTTTAAAATCTAAACTGGTGGTTATTGCTTATTCAAAATAACTTAACTGATTCTACTTAATTTTCTGTTATTTCATTCTATTACAATTTTCCACTTGATAATGCATATCTATACAAGTGGAACACTGGTGACAAACCTCTGCTCATTAAAGGGTTTTGATATTGTCAAGAAAGTTGTCAATGGTGGTATTTTGAAGCAAATAAGTGTTGTGTGTAGGGCTGGCCAGATACAGATATTTAAAGTAAATATATGATGGCCAATGTGTCCTGATCTACTGTAGCTACTATAATACTATATAATTCCTGTGCTAAATTTTAGGGAACTGTTCACCTTTCACTTGCATTTATAAACACATTTATTCATGCTTCACTGATTTCACAACTGGTCACAATTTTGTCATCAAATAACTCAACATCAGTAGTACATGAACAGAGCTCAACTCCACTTTCGAATGTATTTAGATGGAGCACTCAGCACTCTATTCCTGTGAAGTCACTGTTTTTCAGTATTATTTTCCATCCTCCATTGTTTTGAAAATGTGCAACTTGTGAGTAGGAAGCAAGCAAGAAGTCTGTTATTATTTCATTTACAAAGACGAGTAAACCATGAAAGCAATATTGTAAATATATGTGTAAAGTGGAACAATGCGTCCACCCAATGGACTGTACAAACCAAGATGACATATGTATAATGGAAGTATAAATATCACACCACTCAGATACATATACTTACATGTATATTTGTAAAATTGAAAAATCTGTTATTACATGTATTTTGTATAAATGTATTTATATGTGTTATTAATGTTTTGACATATAAATAAAATTAATTTGCATACAGTTGATTAAAATGTTTTGTTTTAAATGTATCTTGAAAATGTAAGTATGTGTATCCTTTGGGACATTCTAAGCATTATTTCCAATCATTAGTAAGTGGTTTCATAAATGGCCAGTTGCCAACATTTTACAGGTGGTCATTCAGACAGGTTGGCCTGTATATACATGTGGAAATATATATATCTCAAATAAATTGCAATAAGTCTGTGATCATTTCATTTACAAGGAAGCATAAACCATAGAAGCAACATGGTTAAATATGCATATGTGTTTTAATGTATATTTCTCAAAAAAATTTTGGTATTTCTGAAAAAAAGTTTTATATATGTAACAGTAATAAACCATTATTAAACGTCAAGAAGAGTTCTCAAGTTTACCAGCTGTAGAGAATGAGTTTACCCCATCCCTTGTGCTGATCAAGTCACCCATTTATACGGTTAGAATATTTAAACAGGAGTGCCTTAAGTTCTTAAAGATTTAGGATTGTTTATAATGCTTTTTCTGATGGAGGAAATTGTAACTTATCTATCATTACTTATGTCAATCATAGATGAATTGCCAGTCTGGATCCTTCTAATTAAATATTAAGACTACAAGAAAATTGAGATTTGGCAACAGTGGTTTAAACAGTGATACACCATGGGTACTTCCTGGAAAGACAGACTGTGCTAATCACATAACCTGCAATCCCCTGTCACTGGATTATATATCTACTGATAGCTCCAGTGAGACTGGGGCAAGCCCAGTACCAAAGCACAGAACACCAGTCATCTTCCAATTCATCTGCATGAAGCTCTGGTATGGGTGAAAGTATATGCCTTAAGACCTGCCATCTGCTATTGTTTTAAACATATTCTAAAATACACCTCCAAGTGTAGCAGCCCTTTTGTCAGACATTTGACCACAAGGACTGGTCCTGGTTTATAACTGAACATGCCATCTGACTCCCGCTATACAGCACACCAAAACTACAGGTAAGCAGTGGAAAAATATTTTGGTTGTGAGAGAAACTGGCTATTTCTGAGTGAGGCAACTTATTCATAATTATTATTTATATTGACAGCTCTTTTAAGTTCAATCATTATAACAAAGATGTTCTCAGTTTAACAGAGATAGAGCTAAGTACTTGTATCTCCCTGCATTCACTTAAATCTGTCTGGTTTTTTTTTTAATGTCAAACTCATACACATCAATCAATTATTTTAACTCATCCACAATACTTGCAAGTCTATCAAGTAAGACATCTGACATTGGCCTCAGCCCTTGTTTTAGAATAGTGGCCCATGGGCCCCAACACTCAGGTGAATTTGAAACTATTTGAAACTGTAGCTGCACAGAAAAACAAATGATATCTTTAACCAGAACCAAGATGATACCATGCAAAGTACTGTCCTGAAAACACAACATTTTCAATAAGCAGGAGCAGCCTGTAGATTCTCTGCAACTGGAACTGCAAGATTGCAATTTATGTCAGATTGCAATCCAATAGCTGTTTAACAGTTTGCTTTTTTTGGCAAACTGGCAGTTTCTATGGGATTAACAAGTATTCTAGCAAAAACAGATTTTTCCACTTCATCTGTGAGTCCAGCAAGAATTAGTAAGCATTTTACGTTAAAAATTCCTGCGCCTTGTGATTACAATTTGTGCTCTGTTAATGACAGATGAGAACTTTTGGAATTTTTGCTGCATAACTCAGTGAATATAAGTCACAATGACCTACTTTTCAATTTTTCCAAAGGACCTGTCAGCCTGTGAAGTTTGATCTTCCAAATTGATGGAGGGTTTCTCATGTTTTCCCTGCACAACTCAGAGAATATAGGCCAAAGTGACTTACTTTTCTATTTTCCCGGAGGACATATCTGGGCCAACAGCATGTGAACTTAAAAGTTCCCCAGTCTTTTGGATACAAAACAAGTTAATATACTGATTGATGGATTTTGATGTTTTGGCTGCATTTTACATTTGCCACAGAGAACCTATCAGGTAGTACAGGTCATCATGACCTACTTTTTTGGTTACAACAGAAGCCCTGTACCAGTTAGCATGGTAGGTTTGAACTTTTTGGGTCTTTAGATTTTGAATTATGCCCTATTAACAAATGGATTCTAAATTTCACTGCATAATTAGAAGAATATGAGTCACAGTGACCTTATTTAAGGTTTTAAATGAAAAATATCAAGGACCTCCCTGAAGCCTAAGTTAAAAGTTTCTTGGCATAAAGGTTATGATTTGTGTCCTGTTAAGGTTCTCTAATCTAGATGTTTCAAAATTAGAGAAAAAAACCTCACAAAAATAAAAACAAGGCCTACAGACCTAATGCAAACCTGTGCAAATTTTTGGAGTATGAATGGAGGTTTTATTTTTAAAATTTAATATTGATCCTCTTATGTCCTGCATTTCTACCTTAGTCATAATGATTTCAGTAAAATGAACGTTTCGGACCTGCAAGTTTCAGACTAGGACATTTTAAATCTAGGATGTATCAGTCAGGATATTTTGGATATGTTCTTTTTTGCCCTATATGAATGGACAATTTGGCAGCATGGTTTTGGAGAATAACATTTTTTAATGTTTTTTTTAGCTTCTTACAAAATCTAAGAAAATGCAGTTAGCCAAGAAATAAGCAAAATCCCATAGAATTTTTAGATGACAAATTTTTTGCTAAAAAATTCAGTGATGCTAGCTCCTGCCCTTTTTGAGATAGCTTTGATGCACAGCGGATAACTACACCATTGCATAAGCTCGCAGATTTGCAAAAAATGCAAACCTAGGTTTTTTTTTAAAGATATTGTTCCAATAGTTCTTATCTGGGCATTCTGCGTCTTGACGATGTGTCTAGAAGTCTAGTATCTAGACACCTTGTCTGGACACCAGACAGAGCCAGGTCAGTTGCCTTGGTGATGGCTGGACCCCACCTGGTTGTACTAAGTGACCTCGTGACTTGGCTGCTAAAACTGGGCATGTTGTCAAAACTGTTTTCAAACACAGAAAGCCTTTAGCAATTGGCTACACTGCTTTTTTATAGCTGCATTTACCCAATCTATTCTTATAAAACTGGCAGAACCCTACCATAGAATAATTCTTGTAAAGTTTAAACCAATCAGCTTAAGTTTCATCATAAAACAGTGTATTAGCTAGAAGAGTCTAAAATTACATTTTCACTTGTAAAAAACAGATCAATGTAGGTAGCGCCACAAATACCTCAATTTCAGATATGACTTTTATGACAAACATTGGCATAACATAGCATAGCTCCAGCCGTTTCTGAGATTTTAATTTTAGTGTGCTTTTTTGGACAGATGACTAAGTTCAACCTCCTGAACTCGACCAAACTCACCGAACTAGAATCATTCAAACAAACTTGAGAGAGATTGTTCCAAGGAACATTTCTATGAAATGTTGGACAGTTTTCAAGAAGAAGATTTTTAAAGGTTTTTAAGCTTTTTCTCTACAAAATCTTAATTAATGCAGATACCCAATAAAAAGCTCTAGGGCACCAAGTTTCACATGTGACTAATTCTTACATGTAATTTGAAGCTGCTAGCTCCGACAGTTTCTGACTTACAGCCATGGATGCTGGACGGGCCAGCCCTGGAGGGCGGATGGACGACGCCACGCATCGCACAAGCTCACAGGTTCGCTAAAAAATAAAGGTGGCACCACCAGTCTTTTGAAACTGATTAAACTGTCCATGATTAATCTTCAAGGATAATTCATGGCAATCCGTGTATTATTTATTGAGATACATGAGCTTTGCATCAAATTTTAATAATTCTAGCGTTCTCAAACACCCCCCAGTGTGTGTGTGGGGGGGGGGGGGGGGTCTCTAAATTAAAATCTAAATCTCTAATTAAAAAACTCTCAAAATGCCCTAAAATTTTCATGAAATTCTGTTCATAACTGAGCGAGTTGTGTCATGAACAAACAAACACACAGACATGAACAAGGATGAATGCATATACTCCTGGAGGAGGCAACAATATGTTCAGACATTCACTGAATCTGACTTAAAATTGGTTTAATGGTAATTTTTTAATTAAGTAAAATCTGAGATGCAATAAACATCATGACCCATAGATGAGTAAGGAACATATGACCAGTAGATAATTTTATTTAAATTTTATTTCATTTTTTCATTTAAAGGACAGTACATAGCTTTTCAGTAGCAGTCTCTTGAAATTAACAAAAGCAACCATACTCTAAGAATGCTTTTATTGGCAGTAGTTGATCCAGGGACCTTCCACTCATATTTTTACAAAACTGATTTAAATGAAAACTTCATATAACAAGTAGGCCATTGGCCATGGCAGTCAGCTGAATATGACATATAGGTGATATGTATTTATTATTAATAGTATAATCTGATCTGGGGGAAATATTTATTAAGAAACCTTGATCAATAGGTAGAATGACTTCCAAAGAGCTCAAAATCATACTTTTGGAAAGGTAGTCCTTAGAACACTGGTTTCAGTGACCTTATTTAGAAGAAGATATCACTATGAACTCCCTAGATATTTAGTCAAAAGCTTCTACAACTGATGCAACGTGTATCAATCTGAGTTATAGGATACCCATGATTTGTTCACACAGCACACAGAAAACTGGTCACAGTGACATTATTTCTGGTTTCTAAGATGATTTTACAGGAACCTCTCTGGATCTACATCAAATTAGAAGTTTCTAGCTCCAACTATTACAAATTTTGCAAATCTGTAATAGGGTGCTCAAATGATGTTCTTTCATATATCTTGCAGAATGTAGGTCACACTGACCTTATTTCATATGTCAAACAAGACTTCACAATGACCTCCCTTTAGATTAAGAGAGATCTTTCCAGATCCAACAGTATAGCTGTGTGTCCTGTCTGACTTTCTAGGAACTCAAAATTATGTTTCCCATTAGTAGCTGAAAGAATATGGGTCACCATGACCTAATATCAGGCTTCCAAGGATGTTTCATTTGAAATTTCTAAGACTAACAGATAAATATTTTTGCCCTGTCTGACTTTTTTGGTGCTCAAAATTATGTGTTTGGCCAGCAGATCACAGAATATTGGTAACCATGACCTAATTTCAGGTTTCCATGGAAATTTGCCCAAGACTTCCCTGGATGTTTTGTTAGAAGATACTAGGGCTGACTGATATGATTTTTTTTCCTGTCTGACTTTTTGGGTGCTCATAATCATATATAATTGGCCATTTGCTCACAGAATATCGGTCACCATGACCTTGTTTAAGGTTTCCAAGGAGATTGTCCAGAACCTCCCTGAATGTTGGATTAGAAGGTTCTAGGCCTAACTGATATAATCTTTACCCATCTGACTTTCATGTTTTTCCCCAAATAGCTCACAAAATACAGATCACAGTGACCTGGTTTCATGTTTCCAAGGACATGTCATGTACCAATGACCTGCCTGAATGTCACTTTTGATGATTATAGGCCAAATGGGTACAATGTGTCCCATCTAACTCCCTAGGTAGTCAATACCATGGTTTCAGCCCATAGCTTGCAGGATATAGGTCAATGACCAAATTTCAGGTTTCACAGAAGATTTTCCTAGGACCACCCTGGATGTACAGTTATTAGTTTCTAGGTCTGATGATTACGGTTTGTGTCCTGTTTATGGCTGGACTGCTTCATTTGAAGGTCTCAAAAATGAAGAAAGAATGTGTAAAAATGTGAAAAAAGAACAAAGCTGGCACCATCACTGATGAAACTGTCAATGATCAATATGCATGGAAAGTACCATGGCAATCAATGTCTTAATTATTCAGATACTGGATCTTTTGCATCAAATTTTTAATTATTCTTGGGTGCACAAACAAGCAACACAACTGAGATATATATTTTGTAGTGAACTAGTTTCAAATGAACAGTGAGATTTTCAAAAACCTCTCTGGATATCAAGTCTAGGTCCAACCATTAAAATTAACAAATGACTGGACAGAAGAACAAATGATGAACAAAGAGTGATCACTATATCACAAATGACTTTCAGTCAGCTGAGCTAATAATTCAACTAAAAACACTAAGACTTTACACACAATGACTCACATTTAATTTTCAAACTTTAATATACAGGACCCTGAGGTTACAATCAGGCTGGTCTCCATGGTAGTGATTTACTTAGAGATGTCATTCTGTATTATCAACAGGTTAATCATTCTGTATTATCAACATGTTAAATCCCCCCATTCCCCTCCCTGTGAATGGTGGTTTTGTTAGTAAAGGATGTGAGCTTTTCTGTATTAATGAGAATATTCTCTGTTATATTCACATGCCAGAAGCCCCACTTACAAAATTTTCCCTGAGTAGGCCTATCATCGCCCACTTCCACCTCATTCTCGGTATATAGATCTTGTCTCGTTTTGGTAGAGCCACTTATTCGAGGGCAAAGTAGGAAGTATCGGGGGAGGGAGACATGATTGTAATACAGAAAAGCTCACATCCTTTTACTAACAAAACCACCATTCACCGGGAGGGGAATGGGGGGGGGGGGTTTATTATGTAAACATCGATGTGAGCATTTCTGTATTAATGAGAAGAAACAGATAAACCATAGGGAGGGAGATACTGACCTGGAACGACGAAGATGAAGAGAATGCGGTCAGCAAGTAGTAGAAATCACAGCAGAAGACGAAGTCTGCAGGCAGGTAACGGGCCGAACATGAGTAGACGTCGAGGAAGCTGTGCTGGTGATGTTAAAGATAGTGGCTGCGGCAACCACGGGACCCATGGCATATAGGCCGGAGTCCTGCAGGCGGACGTCCTTGAGGTAAAATTGAGTAAACGTGGAAGGGGACTTCCAGATACCCATTTTGACCAGCGCGGCAGGAGACACGCCTGAAAGGTGAGCGAAGGATGAGGCGATAGCCCTGACCTCATGAGCCGTGACATGGAAGGACTGGAGTTCAGCCGGACGTAAAGAGTCATGGGCTGGATGATAGCAGCATTTATCCAGTTACTGATAGTAATAGGACTTATTTCTTTATCTGCTGCACCCAAATTTGAAGAAATAAAAAGTTTCTTACGGCCCCCGGAGTGATTTGGTAGCCTTAAGATAGTATCTTAAGGCCCGGACGGGGCAATTCGTGGCGCCGAACCGGTACCGGCCGTTAGGCAGGGCAGGAACGTGCCATGAAATTGCGGGGTCATCGTAAGACTGCGATTTACGATAAAAGTCCGGAGGAAAGTGAAAGTTTGCTGACGCAATTTGAGAAAATTTAGGATCGGCCATGAGAGCATGAAGCTCAGCTCGACGGCCAGCAGTGGCGAGCGCCAGGAGGAAGGCTGTCTTACGGGACAGATGGAGCAGGTGCTCGGAGCGAGCGGTTCATAAGGAGCACTGCGAAGGTGCCTGAAGACCAAGTCAAGGCGCCAAGAAGGAACTACGTACCGCGGGCGGGATGAACGAGCGCGGACCCCCTGGAGAAAATTGGAAACGACAGGATGACGGAGAACCGAATCCCGATGGAAGGGGTGAAGCAGGGAAAGAAGAGCAGCACGATAGCCGCGAATAGTGGGGAAGGATAAAAGTTTATCCTGTATTAACCCTTTACTGTTTGTATTTGGTTGTCACAAAACACGCCCCTTACTGTTCAGATTAATTCTAGGTTTCTCACACTTTCAATTTTGACACACTGTACATTAATGTTATGATTGATAATGTGATCAATTTTTGGTGGATCCTTATGAAATTTTTAACACATATTACAGAGATACCAAGCAAGTGGTTAATGACTTAACCAATCATAAATTTCACATATATCTATTAGTAGAACCCGGTAAGTTAGGTAAGTTCAGGTAAGTTTATTGTCTTTATTGTTTTAGCATATTTGTACATGAATGTCTGTAGTATATCCGAGTGAAGACATTGTAGAATTTAGGAACAATAAGGGAATTATCATCCGCCGGTACCTGGTGTATTGTCATGGAAGATCTAGGTAAAACAGGTTAATGAAATATGATTAAGGTTATTTAATTTATTATAGGTTGGGAGTTCTGAAATAAATTAGACAAAACAATATATGATTTGTTCTAAGAAATTTATAAAAAAAAAATAAACTTGTATATTTGACATGAAATATCATGTTGATTTAAATAAGGGTAAATTGCAATTGCCTACCTGTTCAGGTATGAAGAACTAATTAAGACCAGGTGATAGAAAGAAAGGTGATAAAAAATGTAAACTGACAGATTTATCCATCAAATATGTATAAAACCCTATGAAAGTAGCCAGAAGTCCACCAGAATGGTTAAATCTAACATTTATATATGTATTTCAACCTTTGTAATGTTAACTTTGACCGTTTTGGTACTCCCGGTAAAGCGTGTATTTCCCGTTTTGTCGCCCGGTGACAGTTCTTTTCGGGGAATCCCCGTGGAATTGCATGATGGTTAACAATGTCAAAACGATGTCAGACGTCTTTTTTTATCTAAAGACATAATAAATATTCTCGAATTTCAGTCAAACTTTATTGAACATCTTTTCATATTTATTTTGTCCAAACATATTCTGAGATTTGTCAAAGCACGAGGTCTATCGAGCGGCAAGTCCGACGGCCGCCATCTTGAAAATTTGTGACATCGCTCGACCTTCATAACAGGCATCATAAACACAGAAAATGGCTTTTGGAATGAGAAATATTCACATTTTAAGTACAAAATGATAATAATTTAGATAGATACCGATCTTTTGTGGAAGTTTTATTTGAGTTATTGTCATAACAACCCAGCACGGTCAGTTGAAACATTGCGCTTGTTGGCCACCCTTGTGTCACTTGCCGACTCATTTCAACCAATCGGCTTGCCAACAGAGTCCTAATTAGAATTTAAATAATATTCAAGAGAAATTCCCATGTAAACAAATAAAAAATTATCAACTTTACGGTAGGGGTGTCCCTGAACAATATGGAAATGTGTTCAATGGTGTGGCATAGATATTTAACGCAAATAATTAGCAGGGAAAAATGCATTAGGACGGTGAGTCCATCGTGCGTTATCGTGGCTTATGAATACAGCGTATTAGTTTTGTGACGGGCGTCCAGGGGGCGTCCCAAACAGCAATCGGTTAAATGCAGTAGGAAATCAAGGAGCGACTGGACCGGCGGATCCAGTGGATCTATATGACGCTCCCTGGCCCATCGAGAGAAGATTAGCCAATGGGAGTCATACACACAGTCAGAAGATCGTCGACGGGGAGCCGCTGCAAGAGCCGCAACCGGCGTTGAAAACCCCTGATCTTTGAGCGATCGGACAACAGTAAGAAAGCCCTCAGAGGGTACGACCAAGCAGTGCGAGGACGGAGCGGCAAATCGACCGACAGTGGTGGGAGAATGGGCGGACAGACGAGAAACAAACGGCACCGAGGAAACCACGGAGCCGCTGGATGAAACGGGACGATCAGGATGAGGTCCATGAGAGGCGCTGCCGAGAGACGCAGGAGTAACCGCGGGATCAGGGCCGGGGCCGGGAACCCGTACAAGAACCGGCTGGTCCAGGCGGACAGGGGCGTGTCCGGGAGAAGGATTCGAGGGCAACGTAGCCGTGGACTGGACGGAACGAGGGGTGGAGGGTTCGGTAATTCGAACAGGTCCCCGAAGCGCCGAAGATCCCCCGGAGAACCTGCAGAGGGAGGGAAATGGCTGTAAGGGTACCAAGGCGATCCTGGGAAAGCGTGTCGGCAAGGACGTTCACGGCGCCGCGGACATGACCAGCCTGAAGTGTAATACCGAGAGGGATACACAGATCGAACAGGCGATAAGTTTCCCGCAGAAGCGAGGGTGACCGAGTGCCGCCCTGCCTGTTGATATATGCAAGAACCGTCGTGTTGTCTGTCATGACCAGAACATGACTGTCGAGGAAGCGCGGAGACCAGTGGAGATCATACGAAGATCGGCCAGGTGGGCACCCCAGCCCATCTGAGACGCGTCGGTAAAGATTGTAAAGGCGACGGTCTGCGTGAAATGAATACCGCGAAGGAGAAAAGACAGCCGGAGCCAGGGGTGGAGTGCCCGCCAGGCCTGGTGGGCAGGCAGAATCGCCGTACTCTGAGATGCAGAACCCAGGAGACGTGCGGAGCGAAGGAGCGACTGCACCGGGCGGAGGAACAGGCGGCCCATAGGGACACACGTGGCCGCCCAGTTAAGAGAACTGTGAAAGGAAGCCCCCAGATGGGAGCTGACACGATGAGCAGACAGAAGGGATCAGATCTGCCGGTGCAGACTGACCACAAAGTCGAGCGGGAGAGATACACGACCGGCCTGAAAATCCAGGACCACGCCCAGAAACTGAATGGTCTGGGTAGGGACCAGATGAGACTTCTGGACATTGACCAGAAAGCCTAGATCACGAAGAAGGTAAAGCACGAGGGCACAGTGGTGGAGAAATAGATCGCAAGAAGGGGCGTGAACGAGCCAGTCGTCCAAGTACGGGAGGACTGATACCCCGACTGACCGAGGTAAGTGGTCACAGCATGAACAAGGATCGTAAAGATCCAGGGCGCAATATTGATCCCGAACGGGAGGGCTCTGAATTGAAACACGCGAGTGCCGTAGGCGAACCGAAGGTACGGCTGAGACACAGGGTGGATAGGTACATGGAAATACGCGTCTGTTAAATCGATCTTGAATGCCCAGTCGCCTTGGCGGACGGTGCGGAGCACGGCGGGAATACTGAACATTCGAAAATGGGGTGGTCAAATATAGGCATTGAGGCGCTTCAGACCTATAATCGGGCGCCACTGTCCGTCTGGCTTGGGGACAAGAAAAATGCGGGAATAAAACCCGGGAGTTCCGGGATCGACCGGGAGAATGGCCCCCTTCAGGAGAAGGGACCGAATGGCATTTTCTAGCGCAAGACGCTTGGCCGGATCCTAGGGTGGGGGAGTAACGAACAGAAACGCTGTGTGGGGCAGAGGGGTGAAAAACGAAATTCTGAAACCGAAACAAACGGTGCTTAAAACTAGTGGATGTGAGGTGACACGCCTCCAGGCCAGATAAGAGATCTGAAGGCGGCTGCCTACCGGACCTGGATTGTCACGGCCGCGACCCCTCCGAGCGGATTTTCCTGCGAAAGGAGGAGGCCAGGCTGGACCCGGACGTCCGAGCAGACGGGCGGGCGGGAGCCACCGAGCGGCTAGCAGACGGAGCCCGTACCAGAACAGTAAAGGACCGGTAAGGGCGAGACACCTGTGAGGTCGAGGGAGGCGCCGACCGGAGGTGGGCCTGACGATCTGAATGATCCAGGGCAGTCTCATATACGCGGGATAGATGACCCCCAAAGAGGAGAGATCCCGTGAACGGCTGAGTATATAGATCCGAGAGCTTCGCGGATGACAGCGTGGGCTGGACGGAACGAAGGGTGCGGAGACACCCGGTGCGGCGGAGCCGGATACAATCCTCCACCAGGCGCCAGGCCAAGTGTTGTAATTCGGCACATGCGTGAGCGGAAGCCTGCCATATATTATTTAATATGGCAGGATCCGGAGAAATAGACAACAGGCTGGTAACGGCCTGAAGGTCTGGCAGAGGGGAGCCTCCATATCCGAGAGCTGAGAATCGGATACATGCGCCGCCGGGGAATAAAGCAACCTACCGTCAGAGAAGGGTTGATCAAGCCTCGTTTCCGCCCGCATCGGTTCCCATGGAACAGCGGGAAAGGCAGGAGACGGGACGAGCCTGTCAAGGCAGGTCACCCAATAAGCCTTAGGGGACCACAAGGTACAGATCTGCCAAGGGCGCCGCGCCAGGCGGCACCAGCGACCCAGACGATGAGGATATAGCACCGGTGACAGCGGCATGATGATTGTCAAGCAGCCGAGCCGTCTCATCGGTAAATTCCATGCAGACCTGAGGTCCGGAAGTTCCGCCGAGAGCGTCCGTCTAGCACAAACGCCAGAAGAATAAATGGCTCTGCCAAAACAAGGCATGACCTAGATACCAAGAATGAGGCGGAAGTGGGCGATGATAGGCCTACTCAGGGAAAATTTTGTAAGTGGGGCTTCTGGCGTGTGAATACTAACAGAGAATATTCTCATTAATACAGAAAACGCTCACATTGATGTTTACGTAATAAAACAGTCTGTATTATCAACAGGTTAATCATTCTGTATTATCAACAGGTAAATCATTCTGTATTATCAACAGGTAAATCATTCTGTATTATCAACAGGTTAATTATTCTGTATTATCAACAGGTAAATCATTCTGTATTTTCAACAGGTAAATCATTCTGTATTATCAACAGGTTATTCATTCTGTATTATCAAAATGTTAATCATTCTGTATTATCAACAGGTAAATCATTCTGTATTATCAACAGGTTATTCATTCTGTATTATCAACAGGTAAATCATTCTGTATTATCAACAGGTTAATCATTATGTATTATCAACAGGTAAATCGTTAGTATTATCAACTGGTAAATCATTCTGTATTATCAACAGGTAAATCATTATGTATTATCAACAGGTAAATCATTCTGTATTATCAACAGGCTAATCATTCTGTATTATCAACAGGTTAATCATTCTGTATTATCAACAGGTAAATCATTATGTATTATCAACAGGATAATCATTCTGTACTGTCAAGAGGTAAAACACTTGGTGCTCTCCACTGGCAACCCAGGGTCGATCCCTGGCCTGGCTTTGAGAGTGGTTTATAGTTTCCCATCCAAGGTAAGTGGTTTTCTCTGGGTCCTCCACCTCCAAAGACTACTAAACTCCACCAACCATGCCATAGAGACTGCCTTGTATTAGTTATTATGACTAGTTGTATAATCCATGTAATTATTCCATAATTAATGTTTATATTAAATCATTCTGTATTATCAACTGGTAATTCATTCTGTATTATCAACAGGTAAATCATTCTGTGTTTTCATCAGATAAATATTGTTGTTGATGGTTGTGGTCATATTGTGACAGAATAAACTGAGGTTACAATCAGGTCATGTCCAGCTGCTGGTAATTAAGTTGTTAATTAGCTCACTGACCTCTATTTAACCAGTGGGATCAGGTTAGGTCATGCCCCAGACAGCTGTTAAGATTAAATTATTTGTTTATAGTGTATCCCTTGGATATGTGATAAGTGTTGGTACTGTAGGTGTATTTAAATGTTAGAAAAGGTCAATTAGTCAGACAGTACAGTTTGTACAGAGTAGCCAACAGGAGGAAAGTAAGAAGGAGAGATAGACTGAACAGATTTGAGCAACGCCTCTTAAGGAACAGAAGTAAGTTTTATAACTGTGGATTGCAGTTCTCCTGTCCAGACCATCAGAGTAGTGCAGAATTTGGGACAAAATATTAGTGGTTTGCAGTTGTAAATACCAGCTAACAACTAGTCAAAATGGTGTACAACTATACAAAACCCCGTGGACCCATCGCTGCCATGTACAGCAGCCCAGGACCATGCTACAACCTCCCAGGTTTGGTGGGACAGGAGGCACATGATCCCCGCAGCGTTCACCAAAGAGGAGCAGCTTACCCATTTGGTGTCCGCCATGGAAAAGACAAGGATGACTGCAGCCCAGGACCATGCTATTACCCAAGTGACAAAATCTACCGTGATGGCCAGGATGGCACCCCTCAATACTCCCTGTACTCTCGCCCCAAGGATGGTACCATGTTCAAAACGCCAGGACCAGGTGCCTACCAGCCCGAGAATGCAGGCCCATCCTCCTGTCAACAGGCCCCAAGGTACAGCTTTGGTACAAGACACCGACACAGGAGGACCGACAATACACCTGCTGCAAACAGCTACACTCTGCCAAACATGCTCGGAAACACTGTGCAGAGTTTGAAACGCCAGGCACCTCAGTACTCCATGCCCGGTAGGAGTAAGACCGGAAGTTTCCATGAGGACCTGCAGAAGACGCCTGGGCCTGGAGCCTATAATACTGCTGATCCTAGCCTGTACAAAAACAAGGCCCCCCACTACAGTATGACAAGTCGTAATGTAATGCCTGGAGATAACACAACCAAACCTGGACCAGGTGCACACTCCCCAGAAAAACAATGGTACCACAAGAAGACAGCACCACAGTTCTCTTTTGGAATCCGTCACTCTGCTTATATTTGCCCAAATATTGTGGAAGTCCAGGATTAAGATATCTCAAGGATATTTCTCATTTGGTATCTTTAACAATTTCTGATCTGAATATGTTATCAAATGTCAGATTTGAGAAATTAGTGCTTATTTATATTAAGTAATTTAACATATTTCCCATATCACTATCACAAGTCAGTTTTGTGGCAGGCATCTGCATATTGCTTGTGTAAAACATGTTTAAGTATGTTTTCTTTTTAATCTAAAATGGTGGTCATTATTGTTGTATTCAAAATTACTTACCTGATTCTACGTAATTTTCTGTAATTTCATGCTGTTACAATTTTACACTGAAGAATATACATTGATACAATATTACTGAGTTGACCACCAGTAACAAATCTTTGCTCATTCTAGGGTTTGACATTGCCAAGATAGGTTTATGATGATGATATTTTGAGGCAAACACGTGTTGTGTGCATAGGGTTGGCTATATAGATATTATATCTGCAGTATATTTATGATGGCTTATGTGTACAGATTTAATTACTATTATGCTATACAACTCTAGCACCAAGTTTTATGCATTGTTCACTTTCACTATTAAACACATATTATATATGTTTGATTGATTTTCACTACTGGTCATCAAATTGTTATCAAATAACTCCACATCAGTAATATTTGGAAGGAGCACAACTCCACTTTCAAAAGTATTTTGATGGAGCACTATTTCTGTGACTTCACAGATATCAGTATTGCTTCCATCCCATTGAAAATGTGATTACAGGAAAAGCAAGAAATCTGTGACTTTTACATTTACAAGGACAAGCAAATCATGGAAGCAACATATATATATATGTATATATGTTTGGTAATTTATTTATATATCTCAAATAATTTGCAAGAATAAGTAAACCATGGGAGCAACATTGTAAATATATTATATATATGCGTATGGTAATATATATATGTATATATCTTTGGTATTAAGAAATAGATTTTTATGTGTAACAGTAATAAACCATTATCAACTGTCAAGAAGTGTTCATAAGTTTACCAGCTGCATGAAGAGAAGGAGCTTACCCCAACTCTTGTGCTGCCCAAGCAAACCACACTCTTGGTTACATTATTTAAAAGAAGACACTAAAGTCTTAAAGATTAAAGATTGTCTATAATGGATTTCAAGTTTACAGTTTTTAGGTCTAATGGTTATGTTTTGTGACCTGTTAATTGACAACCAGACAGACAGATGGACAGACAGCTGAACAAAAGAGAAAGAGTTATCGCTATAGCTAAGATGAATTTCATTCAGCTGAGCCAGAAATTGTTTATTTATTCATTGAACATAAACACCACCTGAACATTTAATCATCACTACTAATTAGTTATGATCAAATTAGTTATCCATGAACACTTTGTGACCTTAATCACATATTCATTTAATGAATAATCATGAGCAGAACAATTGAGACTAACCATTCAAATAACTGTTGGCAAGGTAAACAGTCATTCATCCCACAAGCGCAAAATTTGCATAATTTGGGTGACTCTCCAAAACAGAACGTGTATTCTGCACCAGTACCCGTGTTGGCATTTTTCCGGGATTTTTTTTATACAAAGGAGACAGTATAAAAAGTTCTAGGCCAAAGGTTGCTGCAGGAGTCATTCCACCAGCTATTCGGTGAATAACTAGAATATGGGTAGTCGACAAGCGACTACGCGTATTCGCCAAAATCAGAGTGGAACGGGTGAAGTGAGGCATGATTTGAGTGGCAATGGGAAATAGAGTGAGGTGTGTTGCATATTAGCATGGATGTCTGCAGCTGAGATGTTTATGTAGGTTGCACCACCTACCACAAAATCCAGAAAGCTGTCCAAGTTGTATACATATGCAAAATTTAAGCAGATAAGTCAAACCACTACATGCATATGAGTGATTTTATCCCACAGCAGACAAACAGAAGGACTTATGCAAAAATGGTGGTATGTGGCGCCACCAATTTTGTGTATGATTAAGAGCTATGTAAGATCTATACACATGCAAAATTTCTGAGGGAATATGTCCAACCAATCCTGAGATATAAGCCTGAATGTCTGCAGCATTAACATAAATGTAGGTGGCACCACCTGCCAAAAAGTCGAGAAAGCTTTCCAAGATGTATAACCACGCAAAATTTTACGCAGATAAGTCAAACCACTACTGAGATATGAGTGATTTTAGCCCACAGCAGACTAACAGACAGATGCTGTGCAAAAAATGGTTACAGGTGGCCCCTCCAGTTTTGTGTATGATAAAGATCTATGTGAGATCTATATACATGCAAAATTTTGGCTCAAACGGTTCACAAGATATGAGCTTGGGTGTCTGCAGTGTAAACAAGAATGTAGGTGGCCCCACCTGTCATAAAATCAAGAAAGCTGTCCAGGATGTATAAACCTGCAAAATGTTAGGCAGATATGTCAAACAACTGCCGAGATATGAGTGATTTTATCCCATGGCAGACAAACAGAGGGATGCTGTGCAAAAATGGTTCCAGGTGGCCTCTCCAGTTTTGTGTATGATTAAGAGCTAAGTGAGATCTATACACATGCAAAATTTTAGCCCTATCAGTCAAACGGTTCCAAAGATATGAGCTTTGATGTCTGCGGCTTAAACTAGAATGAAGGTGGCGCCACCTGTCATTAAATCAAGAAAGCTGTGTAAGATGTATAAACCTGCAAAATTTTAGGCAGATATATTAAACCACCACCGAGATACAAGTGATTTTATTCCACGGCAGACAAAGGGACAGAAGCTGTGCAAAAATGGTGGCAGGTGGTTCCACTAATTTTGTGTAAGATTAAGAGCTATGTGAGATCTATACACATGCAACATTTCAGGGGGATATGTCAAACCAGTACTGAGATATAAGCCTGAATGTCTGCAGCGAATAAATGTAGGTGGCCCCATCTGCCACAAAATCCAGAAAGCTATCCAAGATGTATAAACCTGCAAAATTTTAGGCAAATATGTCAAACCACCACCGAGATACGAGTGATTTTTTCCAATGGCAAACAAACAGACAGATGTGGTCCAAAAATGGTTGCAGGTGGCACCACCAGTTTTGCATATGATAAAGAGCTATGTGAGATCTATACACATGCAAATTTTCAGGAAGATACATCAAACCAGTCCAGAGATGATGTGAGATCTATACACATGCAACATTTCAGGGGGATATGTCAAACCAGTCCTGAGATATAAGCATGGATGTCTGCAGCATGAACATGAATGTAGATGGTGTTACCTGTCATAAAATCAAGAAAGCTATCCAGGATGTATAAGCATGCCAAATTTCAGGGGAATCAGTCAAACCACTGCAGAGATATGAGTGATTTTAACCCAAGGCAGACATACAGACACTGTGCAAACATGGTTACAGGTGGCGCCACCATTTTTTTGTGTATGTTATGAAGCTATCCAAGGGCTACATTTGTACAAAATCTTTTTCCTGATTGGTCAAACAGTTCCCCAGAGATATGTGGGTTTATGTGTGGAAACAGATGCACAAATGGATGCTGGGCAGAGAGGAAAGGTCAGAGGTCAACACCAATTGGTTAGGCACCAGTTCACATGTGACCCGATAATTGGTGTAAGTTTTGGAAAAATCAGTCCAGTAGTCTCAGAGGAGTTCTCCGGAAAAGAACCCCGCCGCGGCGGAACCCGGTCAAAAACATAGTATCCGCAAAACTTCATTTTTGCGGATACAATAATATCTTACCTGGCACGTAATTAGTATGAGATCAATAATCCAAAATATGGCCAAACATTTCACAATGACTGCGATTTATTCATCACTGGAGAACAGGTATATGGCAATTCCAACTGATGACATCAGTCAATGTGACATCATACGTCATTGACCTTTGTGACGTCACAATTGTCCTGTAAAGAGCTCTCTCAACTATAGACATGGAAGGCCTTTTGTGTGGGAGCGTATTGGGGACTCATTAGCATAATCAGGTTAAAAGGACAGAGCATAAGGGCCCTGGTGGTGAGGTCAATTAATGGATGCATTGGACGATACAGGATGCTGGGTAATAAAAAAGAGCATGTGATGCATTACCTGAAAGAAATGGTCTTCAGTGCCCTCTCTGCCACTGCTCGGGCTTTATCTATTTCTGTTGTTTCAAGATGGAATGCCATGTATCGCAGCCATACCAGTGAGCTGTCGGGAGACTGTAACACCAATCGGTCAAACTCCTCTGCGGTCTCTGGGACATGGTCAGAGCTCAATAGCTCTTTCTCTGTCTGTACCATACAAAGAAAGATAACATAGGATGTTATGGTCTATGGATGTTTTATAAACAGAAAATATTGTTCTTATGAGACAACACTTTAGACTATTAAAAGTAAAACGATGTGATTCTATAAAAGACATTTCTCACATACTTTTGTCATTTATGATAGGATTATCATTCGCTACAATTATAAATTTATGGTAAATATATGGTTTTTTTTTATATTCTTTTAATTGAAGTTTTTGGTTCCAATTTGACTTAAAATATGAATTCATAGATATATTTAATTTTTATATGTACAGCTCACAGGTTTCATAAGATGAAAAGACAAAAAAAGGAGACACTTTCCTCTAAAGTCAATTTTATGATGGAAAACTTGATATCAATGTTTTCAATACTGTATCAACAGATTTGATTTCAACAGCTTATCTCATGGAGGCTAACTAATGTTTCTATAACTGGTTTTCATGTACAAAGATCAATCAACCTTACCTGAAAAAGTCTTTTCTCTTCCTCTTTCTTTTCAGCTAACTTTTCTTGCCTTGTCTTCTTGGACTTGGGCTAGTAGAAGAAACAATATTATGTACAGTAACTAGTGAATGTTTGAAGCAGAAACCTGCCCATAAAGTAACAGAAATGTTTAAAATGTTTTCTATTAATTTTTTCCATATTTACCCCATAAACAGATTAAATTTTGCTTCACAGATGTCGAAGCTCCAGACCATGTCATGCTGTCAATTTTCTGACATTTAATTGGGTACTTTTGAACAAGATTGTTTTTTGTGGTAATTCCTGCATTTGCTTATCAGCGCAATCTAGTACCGTTCCCCCCCCGTGGATAATCCGCTACCGTAGATAATCCGCACCCCTATTTAGAGCATCAATTTCTGAGGAAAAACACATAACCCTGTGTATAATACGCAGCCTGCTTCTGGCCAAAATCTTGAATGCTACAATTTGTATTTGCCGTAGTCATCGAATGTTCACTGGCAGTGTGGGGGTAAACTTTGCCAGTCAGACCGACAAGTCTCTAAGAAGAAGATAGCAAAAAGGTTATTCTCCTTTAGCTGTCGTGTGTAAAAGAATGTGCTGTCAAGTGTGCAATTCTGACACGTACCTGTTTTAAGTAAGATATAATTACTGGACAACCACCTGTAAAATGTGCGCAAATTACGCTCACTTTATATTATATCAGTCCCTTTCCAAACTCCTTTATATTATAAATGCTGTGAAATACAACCACCTGGCTATAATAGATCACGAGTTTTTTTTCCTGACCAAATTGTTATATTACTATTAAATTGACCTGCCTAATACTGGCACTCGTGTTAATCAAGCGCTGACCCGGTTGATTGTCCATGGGTGAAGTCGCGGTCACCTGAATGGGCTCACCATTTGTTCTATTGTTGTGCGCATGTACCAACTACCGAACCCTGGTTGGTGGTTTCAACAACACCTGGGGCTGACCCTAGATTTCCCCTGACCACGTGACAGACTTGCACGACCTGCTAATCTGCATAAGTGGAGGTGCCCCTGATGTACAACTGATCAATCTGACCATGATGATGTACACAATAGGGTTACTAATTAACAAAGAAAACCACTAGGCAATTATTCCTCCCTTGGCTCAAGTTGTTTAGAAAGTAATTAAGTGTATCATGGATAATTTCCTAAGAGAATCAATGACCCGGCATAACAACCCCAGTGTTGGTGCCCACGGCGCCATCTACCAACTGACAATGACATTAAATGAGGTCAGCCAGACCATGCATCGTCATGCATATTTCAGTTCACAAATCATCAATGTTCTTTGGCTGTAAGCTACATTTATGGTATATTTTAAGTATTTGAAATTATGACGGTTAATAAAACCTATTATTATGTTTTCTTATGCCTAATTTGATAAAGTTCAGTGTGTATACACTTCGTTTGCATAAAATCCTTTATTATCACTCACCGTCGGCCCACCAAACAATGTCCAATGTGATGGGGAAAATAGTTTGGAATTATGCTTCCATGTATAATACGCACCAATGTTTTTTATTTCTATTTCATGGGGGTAAACAGTATTAAAATTTTGAACGATTTAGAAGTTTAAGATATCTATATTTCTTATTAAACATTAACTTTAATCATATTTCATCTCAACTTAGTGAAGCTTTATGTATTACTGTTGGTGATCCACTCAAATGTATAAATATATATATACAAAGGAATTAGCCAGTTTTAATGCCTTACTCAAATGTTCTGTGTTTCACTGAATAAACACAAGATGGGGCTGATAAGCAAATGTGGGAGTTACCGTAAATAATAATAATCTTGTTCAAAGGTACCCCACTGTGACTCACCTTTTCTTCCTCGTCTCCTGAGAGCTCACTGTCACTCTCCTCTTTACCACCAGATGGCATTGTAAAAGAATTGTCCCAGCTGAACCCTGAGGTCAAGGACAAACGTGGTGCACTTTGTATGTCAGCTTTGCTCATCACCTTAAAAATAAATGATAAGAAATCCCTAAATATTTTATTCTTATATGAAATTATTTCCATTTTACCTAGGTATCTCAAAAGAAGTTGGCACAAAATAATAAGAAATTTATCAATTTCATGATACTTATTACAGTCTTTCAATTAAATAACTAAGGCCACTGGTCTAATAAAATCCTTAAAGCAAAAGTAATGAATGTCAAGAAAAAAAATTAGGTTTTATCAGTACCTGGAAGATGAATGACAAAAGACAATAAAATGAGGAATTTCTATTCAACAACACTCAAATGGATGAAACATATAACAAAATAACATTAATTCTTCTGTTTTCAGAATGTTAAACTGATACCTGGATCTCCATTTCACTGTCCGAGTCCTTGTTCATCTCCACACCACTGTCACTGTCTGTGGGATGTTTGTCTGTTTTCTTCTTCTTCTTCTGATGACTCGCATCTTCTTGCTCGCTGGACTTCCTCTTGCTGACCTTGACCTTCTCTGGGGCAGCGTGTCTCTTTCCGGACATGCTTCCCTCTGGCAGGTCTAGCTTGATTCCTGTATGTTTCTCTAGTAGGGACAGCTCCACTTTGTTGTTCTTGGCGTCAGTGCTGCAATGTTTTGATTTAATAAAACTAAGCAACTGGCAATAAATTATATAGACTAAATTCTACTAAATGATTATTCAGATATTCACCCAAAATTCTTGTTGAAAAACTTCAAGTGCAATTTTTTTTTATTTCATTCTGCAACAAAATGTTTGCATGGCACAGATTTAGACAATATTTGGGCTTTTTGTGAAGCCTTACACAAATACAGTGTACAATACTACTTGTATAAGCCTGAATATATCAATAATGATATCAATTAAATATCCATACAAAAAATATTTTAAATTTTCTGTAGACATAGTGGGCTCACAAAGCAATGTTAGATGTATACCGCGTAAAAAAAAGCGTAAAAAAAAAGGAGTATAAAAACAACATACAAGCCAACATACACTGCAAGCTGAATCTCTGAACAAGAGCATTTATCCTATTACGGGTAGATTGTTATTGATGAGAACACTGAAAAGTTCATACATCTGATCAGGCAGAGCCCTATATGCTTGCAAACAACAAGTGCCTAGGCCTACCTGAGCACATGGACTTTGAGGAGCCTTCCTGGGTAGAAGATTGTCTCAGGTGACTTGATAAAGCTGTCACAGATCTGGCTGTACTGTACCCTCCCCACAATGTCATGGGATAACCTGGCAGAAATTTTGTACACATTAATAGTAAATTGTTGTAATGAATTAATACACTATCATCAAATAACAATGAGAGGAACTGTTCAATTACACAAACAATGTATATTCAGCATATCATTTTCCTGAAATCAATAATCATGACAAATTCCGCAATAATATATATATATATATATATATATATATATATATTTGTGATTTATTCAATTTAGTCATAAGCTCTCTGAACCAGTTCAGCTTTCTTTGCTTGAACTTACTCACACCAAGGCTGCTATAGTTTTATATCAATACATGCCTCTTCATTTGTTTCAGTGTTCAGCCATCACTTTTACATCAGAATTTATATCTCACAATTACAAGTTGTAGAGTAAAATATAAAATAAAAGTAATTTGATTAAATTAAACAACATACCTGATGAAGAGACCATGAGGGGTGGTGTTCACAACAAATCCTCTACATGTGCTGCCAGGCTTCAGATCTGTAATGCTCTCAATCTCAGGATCTGTAACAGTTTTCTTCTTTTTCTTTCCCAGCCTGTCATCAAATAACAGGTAGTCATTTAGTATCAGTGGCAATGCTTTCATGCACTAATCAGTAACATGGGTCTTATTCTGACTTCTGTATGACATTTAATTAAACCTACTTAATTTAGGCAACATAGTCCACTTCACCTTCACAAGGGTTTCAAGTTTGCTTTAATATTTACTGTCATGTAACAGAGCTGTGTTCTCTTTTTTAAGAGTTAAATACATGATATCTATCAAATAGTATCTATTTTAAAGGTTGTGCTAGTCTATTCTGTGTTGTATGCAAATAAATTAGTAAGTCTATTCAAAAGCCCTTAATATTCCTAATCAAGAAACAGTGTATGCATATAAAAATACTGTATTTTGGCTATGTAAGATAGATATGCCTAATTAACCTTTTCTAATCTAATATACTTTCGTAAAATCCTTTCATAAAATTATTATTTATCTGAATCTGATAATTTTTTTTTTAAATAATTTTTTTGTACCACTAACCTTGATTTTCTTCTGGACAGTACACATTTGCCCTTGTCTGTATCACTGCACTCCAGAACATAACACCGGACCACCTCGTTCTCTTTGTACTCTCTGGTTGGTCTGTCTTGGTATTCATCAGCCAGGTCAGTGAGTGCAACCCTTCCCTTGAACCCCTGTGCCAGCTGTACAGTCAGTCCGTGGCTGTCTGATACATCATTGATTATTCCCATGGCTGTGCTGCCCTGCTGGACTGCTGTTGTTTCATCTGAATAGATTACATTTTCATATGCTGAATACAAATCTGGAGACAAAATAGAATAGTATTACACTTGATAAGTATCCATCCTGTATCTTTCTTTATAATTATTCTCATTTCAGGCTGGTTACCTTTGGCAAAAGCATTTTTATTAATGAAGTATTCAGTATAGTTGACATCGATGTTTTCTTTTCACATGTGGAATCTTCTACTCAAGGTACTAAATAAAATCTCCTTCCACAGAAATCAAACTTCCTAAAATTCTAATGAACAGATTATTTAGGGTTCCTGCACCTCTTGGCAAAGCAAACTGAAGACCTTTTTAAGACTTTTTAAGACAAGCTGTAAGAAAATTTAAGACCCTTTCATATAAAGAATTCTTAAATGGCCCTACCGTTCTTTAAAACTACTGAAGATCTACCGAGATCTTTCTTCAACAAGTAACCAAGGTAACTTCTCCTAAACTGTCTCAAGCTTAGGAGGATCAAGATGGGTAAAATCAAATTTAAGACAATTTAATGACCTATGTCAGGATTCATGGTATTTTCAAGGCCTTTTCAAGGCCTTAAAAATGCAAAATCAAAAATAAGACTTTTTAAGGCCCCGAGGGAACCCTGTTATTTTAAGGGAGCTTTAATTTTTTTTATCATGTAGAAATTTAGGTTATTCGTTCAGAAATTATATTAATTGTTAACTATGAAGTTATTCCTCTGTAACTAAGTTTGTTTGACTCCATGCGATACAGACATTCTAGCATATATATTATAGCACAGCTGTACAGCAATCTTTGCTCACAGCAGCTTGTTGGAAATTAAATTTATTTGTGATTGTTTGCACTGGTTTATGCTAAGTAGAAGATGTTGTTAGGAATTAATCACCTGAGACTGCAAGATCCAGCATGTCAATGTTTGATGAACCAATCACTCGGGCATTTAGCACAGTTCCTGGTACAAAATGACTGCATGGATCCTGAAATATTAAAGACAAATTTGAGAAATTAACACAAATATTGGGATAAATATAAAGCAAGCCTTTGAGATCATAAAAGTGAATAAAACAACTGTCAAACAAGGCATATAACTGCTAATTTTAAGGATTAAATAAGTGAAATGACCTTCTTTCAAAGCATTGGCCATATTGTAAATCACATTTATTTTAACACATTTGAAATTATCATCACACCATTTTACCTGTATTTTACTAGCAATCAAGATACAGCTATGAACAAAAGTTAATGGCCTGCTGTAAGACACAGCTCTGTTCATCAGAAATGCTTACAATGTTTGCTTGAGGACAGGAATTTAAAACCTCATTTTATGAACAAAACAGTATGCTTAAACAAAGACAAAACAAGCCTATCATTAATTCTTTTCCCTGATGTTTTATTTTAACATTTAAGATTTCTGGGTACCAGACATGAGAGCAGTCTGAACAAGGTATGAATAAGTACTGACTTGCAAAGGATGTGTCTACTTGAAAGAAATGACTGAACCTACCTCAGGGATTGGGTTGATGTGTGGGAGGAAAATCCTTCCTTTGACAACAGGTGTCACTAGTGTGTATATGTAGCTGGTAGACACCTGTAACATAATCAATATCATCATTAAAGGATAAGATTTTTAACGCCATAAATATCTATTCATCATCTCCTCATTTTAAGCTCTTAACCAATGATTCAATATCCTAAGGGGGACCCTGAGATAATTTTAAAGGTCTCCCATTTTGAAGCTGGCTTAACTTAGTACTATGTGCATCTGAAGTTTCTGTGTCAGTTTCAGACAACATGACAGGGCAGTAGCACAATTATCCTGGTATGTTCTAGGCTTTGTGTGGGTTCGTCTTGGATGTTTCTGATAACTGTCGAACTCTTTATAAAGTAAAATGGCCATCTAGCGGGGAAAGGAAAAACAAATGGAAGTAGCTCTTGTGAAGGGAGGAGAGAAGGGACAGGGAGGAGAAGCATATGGCGTCCCGAGGTGGGAAGACGTAACAAAAGTTTGACAGAGGACGGAGGACGACATTGGACTGACGACGCTACTAAGTAAAAAGTTACGAACAAACAGAAGGTGCTGGTACGCGAGTCGAATTGAATTTTCTCTGACTTTTCAGTTTCATCATCCCATTACTGGATCATAATATTGAGGAACCCAGAAAAGGTGCACACATTTGCATGTGAAACATGACCACATGGGCTCAGCCTTCCCAGCCTGCAGAGCACTCACCCTGGATGGGGACGACTGTGAACAACCATCCCAATACTCTACTGAGATGGAACCTCACTGTCCCCCACTTTCACCATTATGCCCAACCCCTAGACCCTAGAAGCTGTTGAGGTGATTAGTTTTCATATAATCACAAATTTCCCTCACTATTATGTAAGATAGATACACTCAGACATCCATGGACCTTATAGATAATTCAAAGCCTCCGACCTTGAAAAACCTAATTGAATATAATTACATTAAGCACATTTAAACAATGCAACCAAACACTTACCTTACATTATTAGTTCAGATAAGAATTATTTTGATAGTTCTATCAGGCAATATATTTTCTTCTGGCACTATGGCAACATAAAATGGCGATACAACGATTTCTCCATGATGATAAAAGAATATAAATATTTCTGTTTATAGCTCAAGAATTGTTACTGGAAACTTCACAGTGAGATGTACAACATGATAGGTCTCTTACGTTGTGTACAAATGCTTGAACTTTGTCTCCTGGTTTAAACTGCTGCTTTTGTACATTCACTGGTTCTTCCACATCAGGTTTCGAGATTTTACTGCAAGAAAAAAAAGAAAACACTTGTAACCACCAAACATGACTCCAATATGTGCCAATTTACACATTTAATTATGACAATGTTTCACACATAGCTAGAGAGGATAATGTGAACCCATTGTTTTTGTTCACCACAGTGCAAATTTAAGTTGTTAAATTAAGTTAAGTTTGTCCCACACCATATGCTTAACTAGGAAAGTGTGGCATCAGTGACAGGGTGGGATGGACAGATGGTAAGACGAAAGGACAAATACAGACCATTTTAGTAGTTTTCACTCCTTACAGGTGGGGGGGGGACTAATAAAGGTTCAGTTGTTAAAAAGCTGATCCCCATATAATGCGCCCTGACCCTTATACACTGACTCCTTGGAGGCCTGCTTTGATTCTCCTAGGATATGGCAAATGACAAGCTAAATTCTCATGAATATTTCTCATCCTGTACTTCTTACATTATGGCAGTCAAATGGAAGTTGAGTTGCTTTATATAAGTCAAATCTATGCATTACTAAATGCATCTATGCATTCAGTCATTGCCTCCGCCAGGAGGGTATACATTCACCATCCTTTTGTGTGTGTGTTTATGTGGGTGTGTGTTTGTTCACAAATTATGCAGTCATGAATGGAATTTCATGAAATTTTCAAGGAATTCGTAAATGAGCCAAGGTAGAATAGATAAGATTAAGGTGTGGATCATGATCTGGATCCACGAAGGACTTCCAGGAATATTCACAAATGTACAGTCACTTATATCTGAATGAAACTTGTAATATGGGCCGATTAGGTGAAGGCAAATACATTTTGGGGAGCATCCAACATTAAGGACCTCCCACATGGCTGAGGCCTGCATTCCTGAGAATGCATATTTCTAGTTCAATCGACATTGACTACTATGAACAAACACCTGTTGCGTGGAAGTTGTATTTTAATTTAGCATGTCCACCAGAAGCTAAATGGACTTAACAGGGAAACCCTCAAGCATGCATACTGAAATAGGCAGCTGCTGTATAGGAGGGATCCAAGGCAGCAAATGTGAATACACATGGAACTTTATAACTAAGGGAAAACACAGCTGTCTGTTGATATATTCCCTTCTGATTAAGTGACATTGCATGTAACTGTATGTTAATGTTTGCAATTTTTCCTTAAACTTTACCACTCAATGACAAAAATTGAGAACTACAATATGAAAACAGCAGTATTTTTAAATACCTATAGAAATTATTGAAGGGTAATACTGTAACTTGAATTAAGTAACTAACCTTTCCTTCATGGAACACTCCAACAGGACTTTAGTATTGCCTGGCTTGCTGACAGGAAGGTACCTGAGATAAGAAAACATTACAATTAATATTAGAAATCATGTTCAGACATCTGCATCTGAGCAGGGTCTCTAAACCTGATAATTTTTATCATACTATCATACTCTATTTCTGAGCTCTGGATCTGCATTGTGTTTTCAATTGTCAGTATTATGAATTATAAACAGGATGAATGATTTGACCTTTTCGTCAAAGATACAAAATTCTACTACAAAAGATGACTGTTTCCAGTATGAATGATAAATGCCATCAGGATAATACTCTAAAATATCTGGAAAAAAAAACATTGTTAGACTTTGATCAGCTCTACCATGCAGACTTAAAACAGAAAAATATTTCAAATTTGATCAAATTTAAAATATAAAAATATAAGACATGATATTAACATTGTGAATTGATGTATAACATACCTGTTGGACTTGGTTTCCCTGAAGCCAATAATTTTGACCTTGACCTCTGACCCATCTTCTAGGTCAATCAGTGGATTTTTACCCTGGGAACATAAGATAACACTAAAAATACAATCTCAAAATTTGATTTAACATTTCATTATTTTTGTTTTCAGTTTTCAAAAGTAAAAGGGATATAAATATCTGCTTTTTTTTTAAATTTACACTTCAATATTAACAATTTTCAGAGGTTAAAGATAAACAGATATCTCCTTTTCAGTCAAATTATTCACAATTCAAAACTGAAAACATATAATTGTATTATCTTACAAATATTAATTACTCATAAATACAGAACAAATTCATAAATACTGCAGAAAGCCTAAAAACGACTGACTACTTAGTTACATTGAATGAGTGATTATGACCTTTAGATAGATCATAAAGTACAATGGAGTAAAATAAGGTCTACCTCAACTGCATTGTCTGTAACTTCAGTGATGTGGACCCTCCCCAGCGTTCCACCAGCACTGATGTTAGCTTGGAATTCATGAACCTCTCTGATACTGAAATGGTCAAAAGTTACACTCAATTGGAATAAATCAAGCATTTTACCTTCCAAGAATAAGCAAACTACAGCAGCAAAAGTTAAAAATTAGCCACAGCAATTCTAAATATCTTACAAGAATAATTTGACTATCAAACTGATGTGGTTTAGGGCTGTTAACCTCTATTAAATCTGAAATGATAATCAAAACACTCACTAGTTAACCAACACTGTTTAAATTATTCAACCTCACCTGGCTGTTACAACATTTCCCAGACTGACTTTGCCTCTCCCTGCAGATTTCTGTGTTTTATCTCCTGTGGATGATGTTTCATGGATCTGAAGTGAGACTAGAACTCTATCCTCTGTTATCCTGTGAAAAACAGTCAATAATTACATTATGTCCAATATGTCTGACCACAGAGCAATCACATATTATAATTTATAATAGATATATGAATCTCAGAAAAAGACAGAAGGTTATTACAACAAATGTCCCACCCAAGCAAAAATTCTCTAACCTGATCCTCACGCTTTATTCTAATTTTTAGGGGGGGGGGACTGCCTCAATTTTTATTGCTGGCTTAATTAAATAATATGTTGATCTGCAGAATTCCACTTCAGTTTTGGGATATGTGATAGAGTGGTGATACATGATTACCCTCGAGTCAACCAGGCTTGATATATACCTGTGGGTCTCATGTGTAATCAACCCACTGATGAGTCATACAGCTACGGAAACCCACAAAGACGCACTCGTTTGTGAGTGAAACATGACTGTGGGGCACAGTTTTAAGGCTGAATCTATGAGCCCCCACCCTTTCATTTTCCAGACTTTGCCTATGTGAGTTGTATTCATACTAGTCCTAAATCTGATGTTTGTTAAACATGACAGGACCAGTTTGGACAAAAGATTAAACTGATGAGAATATTTATAGAGTTAGTAACATCTTCAAATATTCATGTAAGTTACATACCTTTTAATGACTACAGCGTTCTCCTGCCCAACACTATACTGGTGACGCTCAAGTACATCATTCAGATGCTGAAAAATATATATATTTATTCTTAATTCAACTCCATCCGTAGAAATACAGTTCAAATTTATAGTAACAGTCTTGGTACAGAAAGCATATCAAGGTTTTCACTTTTGTAAAACTTTGTTTTCAATCATTAAAGTACATTGAATAGTTATGAATATTTACCATGAACCCTGAGTCACCTCTCTGGATTTATATAATATTTATATGCAGAATGGCATAGCTAAAATGAATGTAATCCCTGGATATATTATGGAGGGACCATTGGAAACTGGTAAGGTAACATTTTACAAATGGCTAGTTGGACAAAATGTATCTACGTATCAGCTGCAAGATCAAACAGAGTATAAATTATGCAAAGTACACTGAACAACAAACCTAATTTATATTGTTACTGTATAGCTATTTCAAATTAATGTGAAAGGAAAAAGCTGATTTATATATTTATTTTGGCTGTCCTTCAAGAACATAAATCAGTGTTTATAAATTAAGTATAGAGACTGACCCTTCTAGCAGGCAGGTAGGCCAGTCTACCGGCAGTGTGACCTTTGAGTGACACCAGGACAAAGTCCTCTTTGATAAGCTGTACCCGTGACTTAACAACCTGACCCTCTTTCGCCTGCAAAAAACATAATTACAGTCAGTAAGAACAAAAATACACAAGAACCACAATAAAATACACCTCAAGTACCCATCAGGTATAAAATAAAGGTAACTCACCTTTTAATATCTGATGTTTTTTCTAAAGGTTAAAACTATTATCTGCATGCTGGACTCCATCAAAGACTTCATGCACCAAAACAAAACATGTGTTTGTATCAACTGATTCCATTAACTGTTATTATAAGTATTGAGTAGGGCTGGGTATAAGTCTGTGTATTCAGGTACAACATGTATTGTGATATATTCAGTTCAATACCCGATACATACTGATGATATGCTCCAATGGACAGACCCCTCACATTTCCTCAGCAAACAAGGTTCATGTCAGTAATATTCCCCTTGTATTGCTCACACATGCTGCCTTATCATTGAACATATGGCAAAATATCTGTCTGGTTAAATTCTTATCAGCCAAAATAAAAAATATAAAGTGGCTATAGCTTTATACGTAATTAAAGATTTAGTTCAAGTAAGACTTGTATTTGTTAGGAGTGTTTTATTCCTCTAGATATGAACAATACAGTATGCAAAGCATATTGAAAACCATATCAATGTTGCGTATTGATTCATATTGATATATTAGTATATTTATACAGCACTAGTACTGAGGGGTTTAAAGTCCAAAGAGAAATTGTACACTAAATTGTTATGTAAGAAATCTGCTTTGAAAAGTATCCAAAGTATTACAAATAAGCATTAATATTTAAATGTTACTGAGCTACATATACCTTGCCCGGTAATTATAATACATTTTAATCTCTCTGAAATGTTAATGCATAATTATCCCATTACTGGTAATGTTTGTCATTTGATTTCACATTAACCAAATACCACAATTTCATGAATTCTACTCAGTAAGAATGTATGTAAGTATAACAATTATCAATGTGTATATGAAAGTTAGAGACCTTTGAGAACTTGTTGTCCTTGAAGTTTGTGATGGCTGTGATGAGATCTTGGCTGAGTGACAGTTCTACACAGAGGACCTTGGGATCAACATACAGGATCACAGCTCTACACTCATCTCCAGCAGACACATTGCACCCTGCGTGTAGAAATATGAACATTAAAATAACAGCAGTATCTTGTCTGAATGACCGTTCTACACAGAGGGCCTTGCTATCAACAAACAGGATCACAGCTCTAACATGTTGGCATAACTGGTATTTAGTGCACATTTCCAGTCGGATCAAATCTATATACAGTGGAACCATGTCTTGCGACCACCCCACATTTACCACCACTTTTCTTGGTTGCCCATGTATGGACCACGTAACTTAGAATTTAATAAATAAGATCACCCCCAAATTACTACCACTTTGTTCAGTCCCTAAGGTGGTCATAATTGTGGGGTTCCACTGTAATCTGAACACATAATGTCAAACAAAATAAGTAAAATTAAATTTATGTTATTTTTATGACTAAATTATTAAAGTCAGCTTAGTGTTAGTCTATTTTCTATTGATCATGCTCATTTTTACATTTTCCTTCAATGTTCATGGATGTCCGTGTGGTAATTTTTAAGTTTCAATGCTTTTCATGGTATATAATTTTTTTATGTGATAAAAAATATCATACCTATTGTGTGTTCATATATAGCAAAGCCTTTGGCACCATTTTCTAACTGACATAGGGCTCCATCTTCTGTTACTTTGGTGACCTCAACCTTCACTAGCTGGCCTATCTGGAGGTCACCTAACTGGTTCTTCACAACTGAAATACATGAAGTATACATGTAGAGAAATAAAAAGATATACACACAAGTATTTACAAGTATTTTATTTTCAAATATTAAATATATAAGCTTTGAGAAACTCCACACAGAGCATACAGAATATTGTTAAAATTTTGTTAAAATTTTGTCTTGAGCTTCTGCAACTTGAAAACAAATAATGAGCATGCACACATATCATTCTGAAAATAACATTTACTGATATTACAGTATCTATGTCTGGATGGGTGAATATTTTACACATTTAAGTGTTAAATTATAATTGCTAATTTTTACTTTTTCGGTGATTTTTATCTGAATGTGATTTTTCAGATAAATCTGCAACACGCAAGCATTTATTTTGGTACATCTGTTTTCTTATATATAAAGTTGAAGATAACGAATTTTTTTCTCACCTTTTTTCTTCTTCAGTCTTTCCATGATCAGTGCTCTCTCTGTGAAATATGACTCCAAGAGGTCCATCCCAACATCAGTGTTTCCCTGGTAACAATCAGACATTCGCAGGCTGAGTAGGAACCGTTGTTTCTCTTCATCAACCTCAACAACCTTGGCAATGACAGACTGGCCAGGATGTAGCACTTGGGAGGGATCTGTCAGCTTACGATCACACAGATACTGAAAAATATACAATTAACGACACTTGTTCATTTGTTATTTGTAAATTATGTTTCTAGCAAAGACATCACACAAGATTTAGACTAGATGTGTCGGAACGACACGAATGCCCCCGCCTGGGGCAAATTAGAAACATTTGTTTAATTTTGTAAAATTTTTTAAGTTCAGGTGTCGTATGGTCAAAAGTAGGTCAATGGGAACGAAACGCGATCTCAATCTGTAACTAGTCATTATCTGCCCACACATAAAAAATCAGGGTGGTATCTGCAGACATTGCGGAAAAAAGTCCGTACATATGCACTTGTTATGAAAATTTATATTTTTCATGAAACTTTCTATGTTCAGGAGCAGTCAAATGGTCAAAAGTAGGTCAACTGGGACAAAACAAGAACTTGATCTGTAGATGGTCATTATCTGCCCACACACCAAAAATCAGGCCCGTATCTGCAGTCATTGCGAAAAAAAGTCCGTACATGTGCACTTGTCATGAAAATTTATATTTTCTATAAAATTTCCTATGTTAGGGCACCGTCAAACAGTCAAAAGTAGGTCAACTGGGACAAAAAGCGAACTCAATCTGCAACTGGTCATTATCTGCCCACGCACCAAAAATCAGGCCCATATCTGCAGTCATTGCGAAAAAAAGTCCGTACATGTGCACTTGTCATGAAAAATTATATTTTCTATGAAATTTCCTATGTTAGGGCACCGTTAAACAGTCAAAAGAAGGTCAACCGGGACAAAACGTGAACTCGATCTGTAACTGGTCATTATCTGCCCACACACCAAAAATCAGGCCAATATCTGCAGTCATTGCGAAAAAAAGTCAGTACATGTGTATTTGTCATGAAAATTTATATTTTTCATGAAATTTTCTATGTTCAGGAGATGTAAAACAGTCAAAAGTAGGTCAACTGGGACGAAACGCGAACTCAATCTGTAACTGGTCAATATCTGCATACACACCAAAAATCAGGCCAATATCTGCAGGCATTGCGAAAAAAGTCTGTACATGTCTTTTTGTCATGAAAATTCTATTTTTCATGAAATTTTCTATGTTCAGGAGCCGTAAAACGGTCAAAAGTAGGTCAACTGGGATGAAACGTGAATTCGATCTGTAACTGGTCAATATCTGCCCACACATCAAAAATCAGGCCAATATCTGCAGGCATTGTGAAAAAGAGTCTGTACATGTGTATTTGTCATGAAAATTTATATTTTTCATGAAATTTTCTAAGTTAAGGAGCTGTAAAATGGTCAAAAGTAGGTCAACCGGGATGAAACGCGAACTTGATCTGTAACTCGTCATTATCTGCCCACACAACAAAAATCAGGCCGATATCTGCAGGCATTGCGAAAAAAAATCCGTACATGTGTATTTGTCATGAAATTTTCTATTTTTCATGGAATTTTCTTGGTTTAGGAGCTGTAAAACGGTCAAAAGTAGGTCAACCGGGACAAAATGCGAACTCGATCTGTAACTGGTCATTATCTGTCCAAACAAAAAATCAGGCCAATATCTGCAGGCATTGCGAAAAAAAGTCCGTACAACTGTTTGATTTCGGAATGACGGAAGGACGGAAGGATGGAAGGACGGGTAAAACTATATGCCCCGGCCTCTTTGTGGCAGGGGCATAATAATTAAAATGTTTCATCGACAGAAGCAAAGAACAGCAAGCAATGAAACACCAATCTCAAACTGTCTTTATAACAGCAGGGCCTCCCATTAGGGCCCAATTTATACCCTCATGTGAACTCATAAGTAAGTTCTAGAGCACTCCATTTAGTTCATGACAATACCTGATGGGATCAGCTTCAGCTTTTGTGCTCTGCAGTGAGCAAAGAAAAAAATCAAATAATGAACAGATCCACAGGACAAGGTATTCACATGAATAGGTCATTATTTGTGATGTCATTTAACCCCTTCACATCATCACTGACTGACAAATCATCATTCCAAAAGGAGTTACGTTTATTATGAAACTGATATCTTTTTACAAACTGATATTACCTGCTAGGTTCCTGATATTCAAGAGAAAATAACACAAAGCAGATTAAAAATGGATATATTCAACACATTTTACTTGAAATAAATATTTTAACACATTTTAACAGGCAGTCTCTTGAGTAAGTGCAGGAGGGCAATTTACGAACAAAATCTGCGCAAGATAAATGGTTTTGTTACCTTGTTAGGTACAAGTCCTAGAAGACCAGGGCCAACTTCTACAAACATCCCATAATCCATGGTCTTCTTCAGGGTCCCAGGGAGCAACATTCCAGGCTAAAAACATCAATAACCTTCATCAAAACTATTCTCAATATCACCACCACCATTACAACCTAGATGTTGTGGTCAAATCTACTGAACATTTCTTGTATAAAATCTAAATAAAACATGAGAGAAAACTGTAGAGTCATACTTCCTCATGTCAAGGTGCAAGTTCGCTATGATGAGTTTATCAGGTATTCTGGCAAATGCACTTCTTTCAAATATTCAACTAATTCATGATCTGTACAAAATTTGTTTATTTACATATTTATAATCAGTAAGTGCATTTTCTGAATATCAACCTTTCACACATTTATGCAGAATTTTAAAAAAATATCTACTACTTCAGATAATTGCTTAATAAATGGTATCATGTGGATATTTAAATATGTTTTACTTTTTACTTTATACTCACCTTGATCTGATCAAATGCAGTGATTAGATTCTCTCTCTTTGCTGCCTGCAACAGGATGGCTTTTCTTGTAACCATCTGTAAAACTTGTTAAGGTTTCTGTCTTTCATTATAACAAATGCCCAGTTAAAATATTAATATCTAATGGAATACTGTAGTCTTACTCAGAGATACACATATAAGCTTCTTTTCCAGGTGAATTCCCATAATCAATCCATTTCCACTTGCCTTAAAAACCTGCCTGTGTTAATAATACCAAGGTCTAAAAAAAGAAGTCAGCGCCTATATTATCTGCATAATCAATCTTATTAAATAGCTTGGAGACAGATGTACAACTGAAAGATACAGCTGCTATCTATTCAAATGTTTCATTGAATTTAACCTTTAATTTCTTGAGAAATCTTGAACATACAAAAACAAACAAAGAAGACAGGACAAACAGAGAGATTAATTATGAATATTGTCTGACTTGTGAAGCTTATAACATATATGCATGTTATGAAAGGATACAATCATGTTGCCACCATTCCAGTACATGGTATCACTGAGCTTGTCACCAGCTTTGACCACATCATATAACAGCTGACAGTTGGTCATGTGATCTGACAGGTGGGCTGTGGGAATGAAGCCTGCAGCACCAGAGGGCAGCACCTGCACATCCAGGCCAGAGTCTCGCTTACCCATAACAGTGCAGTCTACCATCTGCAGATCAAACAACAACATCAAATTTACAATGACTGACGGACCTCTGAAGCAGCAGCTAATAAGAGATTTTCAAAACATAAATAGTGATAACTGAAAAAAAGATGGGTTCCACTACATTAGCTTCAGTGTTTTGAATACATGAGCGTAAATAATATTAAATGATTATTAAGTTCAAAATTAAATTTGCCCAAAAAATGTCTTTCCACACTGCACCAGTGCATGTATAAACATATATATATATATAGTTATGGGTATGATCAATATAATATAAAAAGGTTTTCAGAAATGGTCTATCATTGAGGATTTCAGGTTAGATATGTAAGATCTTCAAAATATGTATGAGGTAAATGTATCAAAAGAATGTAAAGCACTTACTTTGCCGATTTCAAAGTCATCTGGCAGATCAACTTGCTTCGAAGCTAGAGGAGCCTTTCCTGAGAGCTGAAATACAGAAAAACAGATGTGGATTAGGGATTTACAGTTTAAACTGAAAAATATAGATGTGTGACAAGGTTTGTAATGGTACCTTCTTGCAAGCAATTCCTATAAACATATTGTGAAAATAAGTCATAATTACTTAATACAAGCAAAAAGCTGTTCACTGAAAATGATTGAGTATGGAAATCTTTTTGGGGCACTGGTAATACATTTATATAGTTGCATAAGAAATGTAACAAAATTAACCCCTTTATAAAACATAATGACATTGTGATCTTAATTTTATCACTGCGTGTGTCTATTATAGAAGACCTGTTTATTAATACATCCTGGTAAAAATTGCTAATAATTTCTTCACACAGCATACTCTGACTGAGGTCTGATCACAATACCCACATAAAAGACTGTCAGGAAACTGATATATCTATTAACATACCCTAAGAGTGAGTTTAAGCCTCTGTTCTGAAGGGTTACAGTGAAGGACCTGACATCTGACCACCTGCCCCACATAAAACACTTTGTCAGGAAATTCTATCTTCTCTACACTCCATTCATTCCTAGGCACCCAGCCCTGAAAATAAGAACATGGAAGGCTTTATATTCTGTTGTATTTTATGTCTATTAAATGTGAGCACAGAGGTAATGAAAGCAGCTAACTGATTAATGTCTGACCTACTTTGAAGTCCAACACTAACAAAGTCTATTAACCAATTACAGAGGTCTGAATTCTATTTATATAACACACAGTAAGCAGAAGCCATTCAGTGAATAGAGCATAAAATACTGACAAGCATGAATAAATTGCTTAGGCTTACAAAATTTTAATAAAAATTAATTCATTTCTCAAATTTAAAGTACTGCTAATACTACAAATCATTTTAACAAACTGTTAGTGGAATCAAATGAGATATATACATTCATGAGTAGAATGGAAACTTTCACAGGAGAGTACTCATTACACAATGATTTGATAATCATGTATGCCATTTATGAGACTTTCACTAAGTTAATCTTTACAAGAAGAGCTCTGCATTTGGTGGTATTCTACCTTGACGTTATTATAAAACACCACAACCAGTCCTTTCTCCTGTATAGCACCGATGAACCCCTCCAGGGTGACACCACGATGACACTGGTTGTAGTCCACCACTAGCGGGTACTTGGATGTCACCAAGGTCTTTTACATGTCATCACTAACTTCTTCTTACTGGGGTCAACTACTAGCACCTGATTGGAAAAACAATCAGTCAAAAGATAACAGAGATCTACATAGCAACCTCTAATGATCCTGTCTGTCAATATGAAATATTTATGACTATGCAGGGTCATTATCATGCAGTTTTACTCCAGATGAAAACAAAATGTTTCATCATAAGCAGAGTTTGAAACAACAAATCATCTAATATAAACTTAAAATGAAAATTATATATATTATCTATAACCTGATGTAGAGACAATGCCCTGTAGGTTTGACTTGGGGCACAGAATAATAATAATTCCATAATAAGATTTAAATTCCTTGTCCATCCTGATGTACCAGTGAGTGATTTTATGGTACTTACTACATTTTGAAGTTTATAACACACCTTAAAAGTTTGGGCTCCAGGAACAACAGGTCATTTATTTTATACACTGCTTTAGAGTAAGTCAGTATAATGATGAAAATGATCGAAAAAACTTTACCTTGCATTTAACATCAGCTCCTTCAATGAACTTTCTCTCAGGATGTTTCAGGGGTACATCAGACAGCTGGATGGAGGGTACAAACCCCTCAATCCCTGAAGCCACCTTGACTAGCATACCCTTAGGAATCAGCTCCTTCACTGCACCCTGTGAAGAGGAGTGTCACATTAATCAAAATGCAACCTTTTAATCAATGTAACATTTTAACCTGGATTATATGTACATCTTGCATATCATCACAGATGTACACTTCAAACTGAATCATTGGAAATTAAATGAAAATTAAAAAATATATGCATACTATCATGTGGTATTAACAACAATATTAAACTGCCATGTGAGATTCACTGAAATGTCAGATTATGCAGAAAAATGTACATACAAACATTTTATATTAATTTATACACATTTTATTATGTATACCCCTAAAAGGGAATTTTTTGTGAGGATTATTTTTTTCAACAAAATTCAGTTTAAAGGAAGTATTATTTCTGTAATTGGGTGTTGATGATACTAGGCACTGATGTTTGGCAAGAGAAAACATATAGCAGATCAGTATAATTATTTCAGTTTAAAAGAGATGGATTGCCCTCCAAATTTAAATATTCATACACATATATATATTCATATCAGCACAACTCTTTTACTCAAATACTTTGACAGAAAGTTAAAAGCATATTTTCCACTGTAATTTTGTTGACATTACTGTTAAAAGTACCCTTTATCTCTACTCACCTTGACTATCACACCAGGCTCAATGTCTTCATAACTGAGGAATGGCTGTGACAGTATGCTCCTGTGTAAACAGTCATAATCAAATTCTCTATGCAAGTTGACAGATGATAACTTTGGTAAAATACTGTAACTTACATATCTTATTGGCTTATCTTAGCCAAACAGAAGAATTAATTAAAAAAGATAAAATCTTAATATTATATTTAATATTATAGTGTTTATGCTATATGGTGTTTACTGATTCACTTGAGACCACATTTCTTCAATTCTGAACATAAGTGGTGCCACCTGTTGACAATAAATGACACCATCTGATGAACATTTGAAATTAGTCCATGATCAGCACTTTCCATATTAATTCTATAAGCTTATAATTAATCTATAATACCCTTTACCAGAAGTTCTTCATCATTTACTTACTCTTTTAAGGTTATCAGTGCAACTCCATCTGCATAATTCAAGTTCATGATTCTGCATCTGTGAACAAGTAATATGACTCATAATGACGGATACTAGGAGGGCAAAGATCCTCTTTAAAATGCATTAGAATACAAATTAAAATTACACAAGATGCATGTTCACAATGTATGGCTCTTAATAATATGAAGTACAAGGGGAAGCTTAAACATTGAGCATATTTATTGTAAGATAATACATAATATGGATAATATTTTAAATGAAAACTATTATTAATATTAAATATATCATTTACATCATCAAACATGTTATATTACAAAAAATATAATCAGTGTACCTTCTATTCAGGTAGAAAAGAAGAATGTTCACACTAAACTTGCTATGTTAATACATTCGCAGGAAGACAAGAAAGCTGACTGGCTGGCTGAATGACAGATATCAAATTTATAACCATAATGTTAATTCATCTGAGTGACCTGACTCACCTGTGTTTTGATTTCACTTTAAACTGGTCACAGGCCTCCTGCACAGGTGTGTCACTCAAGTTTTTCATCTAGATGGCATATTGAAAATAAATTATCATTTATGATGAGCATTTACAAATTGTCAAAAGTAAGCATAGTGGAGTGTAAGTACAGTGGAAACTCTCAATAATGGATAAAGACATCGGAAGCGAACCCATCATATTTATGAGTCCACTCATATTTTATGAGTTTTTGTCATGAAAAGGTACATCATTTCAGGCCAGAAAATAACCTAATTTTCAGCTTCAATGGTGCTCTTACCTATAAATGTGTTAATGCAGATTAGCAGTTTATAACTGTGAAAATTCTATAAAGTCTCTGCTTTTCTGTCAGGCCACAAAGTGATGATGAATTATAGAAACATATTACAATAAAATACATGACTTCCCTCTATGATAACTTTGAAGAAACAATAAAGTTGATGACATAATAAGTTACTGTGAATTTAATTCTCGATGAAATATAGGATATCCTCTCTGCAGGTGTGTCACATACAGAGTCAATTTTAACTGATCTGTAAGGCCAAAAATAATAAAGGGTATAGTTCTCAGTCACAGCCCACTTCAATTTTAAACCCCTTCATGAAAAATATGTATTTTAATATTCATTTTTCAAGAAGATAAAATCATACAAATATGATAAGATTTCTTTGTTATGTGGTGCTTTAACTTGATTAGCAAAATAAATCTGTTATTATCATGCTTTTCCCTTATCATTTGACATTTTTATCGAAACATACAAAAACATTGAAGATAAAAATACCTACATTGATTTCTGAAAAAAAGTGCCTGAGAACCAAACCTTATTTTTTTACCTAATCATTAAATTTAACTGCAACTTTGTGTTTGATTAGGAGACAGAATTACCTTTTAAGCACTGGGAACTTTACAGCTCATCAGTATAAATAAACATATTAGAACCCAAATGAACACAATGATTTAACACAGGTTATTACTTGTTCCTGCATGAGAGACACTGGAAGAGAAAACACAGCTACTGGACTCTGATGTAGTACAGATTAATAAATATGGACAAATAGCCTTAACACATGCTTTTATCCCAATTAAGTACCCTGATGTAGCCCTCCAGATAAACTATAATACTATAAAAGGATTACACTGCAATTCTGGATCAATATCCAGTTATTAGTTGGCAGTTATAATCCAGGCGGAGGACAGAAAGTAATAGTGGTGACTGGGACAGAGACAGACTGCAAAAATCAATACAAGGATGTCTACAGAGACTGGCCTAGTCATCATCCAGGCAGCTTGTGAATATTGACTACTGAGCCGCCAGCACCCATGCTGCCTCCCACCCTCTGCGAGGAAGGACCACTGAAAAGTGCTGCATGGGTGTACAAACAGGTCAGTGTGACTCATAATATCTGTGTGTATTTTTCTGCCATGGCATTTTGTCTTTATGTCATAATCTGTCATTAATGCTGGAGCACTGGCCTAGCTGCCTCATTTGTATATTAGATGTACAATGCATGTGTGTATATGGTGCAGCCACTCAAGTGAACTGGTTTTATCTTTTACCATTTATTTCTAGTTGACAGCTCTGTTAAAAAACCTGCCAGTGGGCTGAGTATTTGAGGCCATTCTCAAAAATAAATTCATTGGAAATAACTGACATGTTTGATAAGGTACATTTGTAAACATCACCCTAACACATTGTACAGTGCATCTCCTTGAATTCATCTGAGGAAGCAATTATTAACATCCAGGGCACTGACACAAACAATGAGTCACATATTACACTGCACTGAAAATATTAATTTATGCCACCTGTGAATGAGTGGTGAGTATATCTTTTAACATCTTGTATATAATTCAACATCTCATGGTACAATGGGATGATTGACTATGAACTCAATATATTCAAGTTAGGTTGAAGAATAAAAATAAGAAAAGCTTGGTAAAAAACACAAAGAAATCATTAATTTTGAAATTAATTAACACTTAAGTAAATATTGTTATGATGAAATTAATTTTCAGTAATTATGTACTATCCTGAAAAAAGAATACACCTGTTATGAAATGTGATCCTAAATCTTAATTTTTTTAATTTGAAGCAGGTAGATTATATTAGATAAATGTCTCATCCTAGCAAATACAAACACAAACTTCCTGTAAAAGCTTGATATAACATTGATTGCCTCAGATAAATCTATAACCAAAGAGCAGAAGACCCAAAATTGAATGTGACCTGCTGAACAGCACAATATGGTAACAGCCTCATAGGAAGCCAAGGGATTTGGAAATACAAAATAGTAATTTGTTGTGGAATTTCTATACTGTACTGAATATTTCATTCTTAACAGAATCCAGTAGCCCTTTGCACTTTAATCCACATTTGTTCTTTATGGCACTACAAAGTACCTTGTTATCCAGGAAGAGCAAATTTGGACATTACAATATTTACCATCCACATGCCATTTAGAGAGGGTTCACAAATGATTAAATAACGGACCAGATTACATATGTTAATTTGGACAGCAAGAAAGAGACACTTCTTACTGGTAATTGTAGGTTGATGCATAAATAAAATTTATGTACAGCATTTTTTAACTTCCATATTCCTAGTTTAATACTGGATGATCCTAGTACGGGTAACATTCAGCTAAACTTTTTAAAAGTATAATGATCATTACTGACACTGTATAAAGAAGCCTTATCAGAAAAAGTAAGTGAACACAGTAGGATCTGGTATTCTGGCTTTAAATAATATAGAGAAAAGCTGCTATTCATGGGTGACAGTAAAAAGTAGTTACTGTATTTTTTACTCTTATACTACTTTACACTCTTGCACAGTATTTTTTACTCTTATACTACTTTAAACTCCTGTATGGTATTTTATACTCTTATACTACTTTAAACTCTTGTATAGTATTTTATACTCTTATACTACTTTAAACTCTTGTATGGTATTTTATACTCTTATACTACTTTAAAGTCTTGTATGGTATTTTATACTCTTATCCTACTTTAAAGTCGTATGGTATTTTATACTCTTATACTACTTTAAACTCTTGTATGGTATTTTATACTCTTATACCACTTTAAACTCTTGTATGGTGTTTTATACTCTTATACCACTTTAAACTCTTGTATGGTATTTTATAGTCTTATACTACTTTATACTCTTGTACATGGTATGTTATCCTCTTGTACTGAAGTTTATCCTCTTGCACTGTATTTTATTCTCTTGTAAGGTAGTTTATCCTCGTTTTGTATTTTATCTTCTTGTACTGTATTTTATCTTCTTGTAATGTATTTTATCCTCTTGTACTGTATTTTATCCTCTTGTACTGTATTTTATCTTCTTGTACTGAATTTTGTCTTCTTGTACTGTATGTTATCCTCTTCTACTGTATGTTATCCCCTTGTACTGTATTTTATCCTCTTGTACTGTATTTTATTCTCTTGTTCTGTATGTTATCCCCTTGTACTGTATTTTATCCTCTCGTACTGTATGTTATCCCCTTGTACTGTATTTTATCCTCTTGTACTGTATTTTATCCTCTTGTTCTGTATTTTATCTTCTTGTACTGTAGTTTATCCTCTTGTTCTGTATTTTATCTTCTTGTACTGTATTTTATCTTCTTGTACTATATGTTATCCTCTTGAACTGTATTTTATCTTCTAGAACTGTATTTTATCCACTTGTACTGTATTTTATCCTCTTGTTCTGTATTTTATCCTCTTGTACTGTATGTTATCCTCTTGTACTGTATTTTATCTTCTTGTACTGTATGTTATCCCCTTGTACTGTATTTTATCTTCTTGTACTGTATGTTATCCTCTTGTACTGTATTTAATCCTCTTGTACTGTATTTTATCCTCTTGTACTGTATTTTATCCTCTTGTACTGTATTTTATTCTCTTGTTCTGTATTTTATCTTCTTGAACTGTAGTTTATCCTCTTGTACTGTATGTTATCCCCTTGTACTGTATTTTATCCTCTTGTACTGTATTTTATCCTCTTGTACTGTATTTTATCTTCTTGTACTGTATGTTATCCTCTAGTTCTGTAGTTTTTCTTCCAGTACTGTATTTTATCTTCTTGTACTGTATTTTATATTATTGTACTGTACTTATATTCTGGTCAGGTGGTGACTTGCTGCCTGGTCAAGATGTCAGAGGATATAGACTTCTCTCAGCCCTGGACACACAGTAACATAGCCTTCCTGATAGAGGAGAAGATAGTGTATGCTAACAAGACAATACTGTCCATGTGGTCTCCTGTCATGCACGCCATGTTCACCGACGATTTCAAGGAGAGGAACTCAGACACAATAGAGCTGCCTGGTAAAAGCTATGAGGACTTCCTGGAACTCATGAGGGTTATTCATCCTCCAAATAAAGAAATAGATGGTAATTATCATTAATCCACCTTTATCCACCAGCTGTATTATAACTGAAAGTGGTAGCAATCCACTAATGTCATTCAACATATCTGTGTTGATATCTCAAAAGTACCTGTCTATATCAGAATTATGCCTGATGGAGGTTATGATTCCTGTTTCCCAGAAAATTTAAATTCTTTCAGGAAGGTACTTTCACAGTGCCATCTATCAGAAACTATGTCAGTGAACTGGGTCCATCTCAAACCCAACCTGCATAAACCAAGCCAAGGTCCTATGGACCTGTCCTAACACAAGAATGGGTAATATGCTAATAAGCAAATTACACAAAAACAATCCAGGGATTCTTAGTAAACATAAGATAAAGTACTGGTGAAAGACCCGAACTATTAAACACAGAGGGGATTGCAAAGTATCTGCAGTTCTTTCATTAAGGATATTGGTATCAGCCAGCATGCACTTTTTTTAAATTAAATATAACACCGAATTCTTTATATAAGAAAATATCTCTTTAGAAACGGCCCATTAATCTGGAATTTTTTTAAACTTTATACTATTCTTCATCAGTCTTGCTCCATTTTATACTTACATTTTAAACTTTTTTTCCAAATTGTATATTTTAGCAACATTTATGCACTACATCCCCCTCTGCACACATTTCGTTCAAATGTGTCTTACTCTGATACCATTTAGAATTGTAAGATATGGTCCCAGATAAAAATAGCAGTTAATTATATCGTAAAAGCATCTTGCATGTCTCTGATATAAATTTAATGAGAAATAACATCTGAATTTCTGTTTCTCATTTGCAACAGGGAACAATGTTGCTCAGCTTCTGCCACTGACACAAGAATACCAGATGACTCGGGTAACAGAGAGGTGTGAGAAATACCTGCTGTCTCAGCCACCCAGTATCCAATCCCTACGTCTGGCAGAATCTTACAATTTGAAGAACCTGATGAAAACGTGTGTACAGTACGCAAAAAATACACCGTTATCCCAACTACAGGCACAGCCTCAGTTTGAAAACATAAACCCAGTGACACTGGTGGATATATTAACACATAAAGTAGAAAGACTAGAAACACCCATGAACGTAATACGACATGTCACCCTCCATAATAAGCCAAACACGAGCCGGTGGTGTCCTTCAACGGATTCACGTGACCTTCAAAACAGACATGACGTTGGTGCTAAACGAGGCTGCGTTCATTGTGGTGCATACAATTTTGAACAAATAGAAAAGATTTGTGCCAAGCTGAAGTTTTAATCCGGCACAGTTTTCTGCTGAAGTTTATATATATATATATATATATATATATATATATATATTTTCCAGTCATTATTTATCTCACTAAGTGAGCCTGTGTGTTGTGAGCATTTATTAGTGCTACAGAAACCATGTCCATAAAACGAACAAATGTGTTGTCACTGCTTATATAAATACACAGAGTATTTACATTACAGTATTAATTTATATTATGATCACTGTTGCTTTTATCTTTTTTAATTTAAACACTATGCTACTTTATGAATTATACAAAAAATCCATTTGTAACAGCAGACAAAACTGAATTTTGTTATGACTTTTATCAATATTTTCATATTATTATTTTATTACCATGTGTCATTATTCTTTCATATAATATCAAGAGTACTGAGGAAGTATTGAGATAAAAGTTCTTTTAAGGTTACTCCACCTCCATTGACAGACTGGAGTGGGATACTGTGCAAGTAGAAACATAATCATTATTTAATAATAACATGATAATGCATGAGGTAGGACAGCACATCTACATGCATAGGATACAATCCCCACAGTGAATCAAACAGTCAAATAATGGGAATATCATATGGAAACAGTGAGAAATACAGAAGTGCATTGACTGGGATTAAAAAAGAATTAATAGGGAAAATATAGTAAAAAGATCACAAGAAATAGAAAGGTGACTTTAATTTTAGATTAACAAATATAAATATTACAAATCATAATTGAACTTGTGAATGTTAGGGCTGGCTTGAGATATGATTACTGATTACTCTGACAAAATCAACATGATTATCCATGTCTCTGAAAATAACAAATAAAATTATCAATGGCTGCTGACAAAAATTAACATAAAAATGTAAAAGGAGCCACCATAAACTGAAACAACACACTTTGGAAGTTTCTAGATTATTCCATCCAGTACAGTAGAGAAAAATTTCAAACAAAAATTGTGAACCTGTCAAGATATTTTAGGGCAAATCATATATGGCTGATATCATGTAAATGTTGCTGGTAGTAACAGAACTAATTATTATATAAAAGCTGAGCTTGGCTAAACCCATATCTAAAGCTGTATGTTTATTGATAATTTATTGTTTTATTGTTTTTCTTATGTATTCTTTATATCTATTTATTATGATAATTAATACATTTCCATTAATTCATACATGATACATTTTTTCCAGTGTTCATTATTACATGATAAACAGAAAATTATTAATATTATACACCAATTGTACACAAAATTCAGTCATTACCACCAGGCTTTACTGGTGATTTATACTGTTTTACTGAAACTGAGCGGTTTCACTTGTATATTGTGCAATATGTGAATGTATGGTACAAGGGACTAACTGGTACAATCATGTAAAAATCATTTAAAGTCATCTTAATTCCTGCAGGTATCACCTTAAATAATAAATTTATATGTGCATCATATTGCCTCCAGGAGGGTATGCATTCATCCCTGTTTGTCTGTGTGTGTGTGTTTGTTAACAACATTACTCACACAATCATGAACGATTAGATTTTGGTTGTGAATCGGCATCTGATCCTAATTCAGGAATGTAATCCAGGAACATTAATTAATGTATAATTAAATATGCGTTGAATGAACCTGGAAAAATGGGGCAAATAAGTTAATGCAAACATGGTTTTTGGGAATAACTAAAAAAAAGACCACCCCCCCCTGATATGGTGGAGACTTGTATTTCCTTAGAATGCAGCTTTCTACTTTAGATGATAGAATCATCTTTGTGAAGACCTTTTTGGTCTTCAGATTTTGCTTTAAAATAAATGAAGCAATACTGCTTTTCAGCATATGAAAGAACTTTAGCTATTGGTATTTAAGATCACATAAGAGTGCTATAGTCTAGGAATGTCCTCTGTCAACTCTTCTGTTGAATGTTGTTACAGTGATTTTTTCAGTGGTGACAGAACAAATTGTGATGTGTCATATGATACTAGTGCCTACTGTTTTCTTTGTCTATACCATCATCATTAAATTATTTTCCATAAAAATCTATGACTTCTATTTTCTTTATACTGCCTTTCAATACAGTGTCATATCGTATGTCTCTGTTTGAAACATAATGCATATTTTGAAGTATATCACTGCTCACAAATTCACAATATCACAGAAATTTAAAAATAAGTAATAATTGCTCACAAAATCACAGAAAATAAGACAGTTTCTAAATATATAGAATACTAAGAAGTTAAGAACACAGTGATAAGGCAGGCATAGGGCCTATTTGAAAGATTGAAAGAGTGCATAACACAAATGCCATAGTCATGTGACCTCCAACTTCATTATTCACACAGAGATTTTGACAAGAATCAAACCCAGCAAAATACTCAAATGTTAAATATTCATCAAAATCTATCAAATTCCTGAAAAGTTATTGTGGCAACACCACACAGAAGTCTTGTTACCTCTGACTTTATTAGACATACATGGATTTTACCATGTGTTAACTTGGGCAAGATATAATTATTATTGTCCCGGGATCATGGTGACAGCACAGGTTAACAGACAGATGGATGCTGCCCATATCATAATATATAATCCATCCAAAAGACAGGATTATAAAAGAAATCCAAAGTCTGATGCATTCTTCACACCTCAGATAAAAATAGCTTAGACCATGTTTTTGGTATACAAGATTTAACCTATTACTGCTCCAGATGTTTATCATATTTTTAAACACTGAGAACCCATAATTGGTCCCTGTAACTAAGACCTGTTCCTTGGATGTTTTGGGTGACAATGATACCATCATAAGATGATGAAATAAACAGTGATGCATTTAATGTTGAAACTTATGTATGAAATTTTCTCAGTGAAATGTCTCAACAAGATGGAAGTGAACTTGCAACAGAATGTCATGAACAAAAGAAATTTCTTCATTTAAATGATAAAGTAAAAGAGACAAAGATATGTTTCTTTACTTCGATTATTTACAGGATACAAAGAAGTAAGGTCATTGGCTAGTTTTTTTTGCAAAAACTTGTGATATGGAGGAGCAAATTTCTTGATTTTGTGATACACTATATGATGCAAACAAATACAGTAGAGCGCCGTTTTTCCGAAAAACGAACATTCGGAAATGCGGACAAGGGTCTAGCGGCAAGTTAGTACAACAGTTAATGATTAACTTAATGCCATTTTACAAAAAAACACAGTGTTTCTTTTCGACATTCGTAATTGACGACCTGGACGTATAAAAAATATTGGATTATTGCTGAGCATAATTGGCTACGTGTGTGCTATTTTTTTCATTAAATTCACTGGAGGGAAAGGTCAAATGACATCACCCAGAAACATGGTGTTTCTTATTGGTCTACGTAATTGAAGACCAGGACATTTAAAAGCTGCTCAAGCACAAGCGTTTAATGAATTATTCCTCACCAATGCTGATGCGAGTAAACTGCTCAGTTATTTGGCATGACATCTTGTCCCATGCCGACGAACTATGCTTGCTTGAGAACAAACGAGATGTGATTGATAACACACAAGTGCTCTTGGAAAAATCTGCTTAGTTGTTTGCTAGGGGTACAGGGGACCGAGTGTTGCGGGGCTAGCTGTAGTTTTCACACCTTTGCCCCGGCAACAACGTCGGCCCAGAACTAATTAATTTGGGTCACCACTTGGCTTAACACATGACTTCAGGCTTTGTGACTCGTAATTACAATACTCATTTTAGGTTTTACATACTTTAAATATATTTCAGAAATACGAATACTTTTTCGGTTCCTAATTATAATTTTCGGTAAAACGAATTTTCGGAAATTCGGCTTTCGGAAATATGGCGCTCTACTGTAGCGTTTTTCACAATTATACAGAGATAAAGGATGCAAAGATCATACCATGAAGAACTGAGAACACCGATTTCATTACACAGATTTAATATGAATTTCATCTTACCCTAGATAAACTCTTTCACTCTCTACTTTTAAATGAAGAATTTCAAAGATATAAAAGTGATCTTCAATGGATTCCTGTGCTTGGCCTTCTGATAGTATCTGGAGTCACCCACAGGTGTCTCCCTGTGTGTCTCTATGACCTAAACTGCCCAGTCACCATTTGGGCAATGGACATTATTTTCATTTCAGTGACACCATGCTGAGGCGTAACATTCTTGCCAAGGTTGACTAGTTCAATCATCAGCCATCCATTGTTTACAAAAGCAAAGAATGCCACTTCACATCTATGAATGCTTGCCTGTAACCTGAAACTTAAATCAAAATACTAATAAACTTTAAAATAATTTCCTACTTACAGAGGCATATCCTTTGACTTTGTCTCCCAGTTTAAAGTAGACTCCCCTCTTCCCATCAACCCATCTGACTTCTGCTTCATCAAGAATCTGACCTTTGACCAGGTCATGGAACAACTTGGTACTGGGGTCAGGGTTCAGAATGTGAGACAACTGGGTCAGAGCTACAGACTTGGTTGCAGGCTCTATACACAGTACTTTGGCTTTAAACTGAAGAAACAAAACAAAAAACAAATATTAAAATATCATAACATTAAAGAGCATAATATCAATTCTCAATGCCTGGTCCTATTGGTGAAATTGGTGATAAACTGAAATACTTCTTTCAAAGTTGGCAATATACTGGTTATCTATATAATTAATACAGAGTTCGGTTTTTTTTAGACCACGGTTTACCTGCTTCCATTCTGATTTGACTCTCCAAATTCGGCAGATGTATCAGTGGTGTACTCTTCTAGGACAATTTTTTTTTTTGCGGGATTATGCCCTTTTAACTGAATAATTAATTTTTTTATGGGTTACAGGTATGTTGATTTTTATACATTCAAAAATATCTTTCCATGATAACCATGGTTTCAAAAGTTCAGCCAAGTCATGTGTTTTATGAAGTTTTTTTTTTTGTAAAAAGAAGCCCCACAACTTAATTATCATTCGGGTTGGGTGTGGTGGTTGTTGAAGGGGTGGAGTTCACATATAAAGGTTAAGATCCGTTGTCTGTAGGGACTGTGAAACATGAAAAAATATCACCAGTGCATCCTTAAATTGACAACAAACTAGAATCTGTATTCAGGCAGTACAGACCTCTACCAGAATCTCCTTTAATGTCAGTCATGTGTTCACGTGTATGCGTTTCATGTGTGAACACAGTCATGCTTCAGTGTGGGTGGCTTACATACGGGGACAAAGGAATGGTTTATAATGGTTTATAAGACAATATATATTGTGGTGATTTGTATCATCTCCAAAATGAAATGGACTATTGATACGTCTTTACCCTAATCCTCTACAATTCAGCAAAACATTTTTCGCCTGTCACGCTTTTTCAGGAGGCGACCTGTTATCCCCACTGAACCCCATTTCCATTATATTGCCTGTTAAGGAATTTACCCTGTCAAAAGGAACTAAAGATTTGTAAATTCAAGCACGGAACACATGTCCACATGAATCTTAAAATAGGAAGCACATTTCCCTTGTGTTGATACAAAGAGCTGTGACCCTTTCACGTATAGGTTTACAGGTATGTTGATTTTTATACATTCAGAAGTATCTTTCCATGATAACCATGGTTTTAATAGTTTGGCTAATTAATGGGTTGTTTAATAATAATTTTTTTTCAAAAGGAAGCCGGGGGGGGGGGGGGGAGGGTTTGCACACAATACTTAGGGTCCCCAATCTCTTATGGACTTTCAAACCCCCGCCAGAATCTATTAATCAGTTGTTTGTTTATACATGCATGTTTCATGTAAAACATTGTCATGGTTCAGAAACACAGGTTCCCTAGGTGAGTGGCAGAACAGCTGCAATGAATGGGTGGCTTCTACTCCGGGACATAGGTATAACCCCTTATAATTATTCCTTCGTGGAATTGTGATTATGGCACTAAAGAAAACAAGGGACCTATGGGTCACGACGCTCAGCTGTTATATATGATAAAAAAATATTATTTAGAAATGAGGCACATGCTGGTTTTGTGTGGTAATAAATATAAGCTGTATTATGAGTTGTTGTTGTTTAGCTTATGTATGATTTTGATAGTACCTTTGGAGACAGGGAAGAGGACTGATTTCATTTATTTTATTAACAAATGGAGTACTACTGTCACACAGATTTTGACTTGGCCATATAACTTATAAGCAGAACATATAATATAAGAGTTTAACTATTTATTAAAAAAATTACAAATATTGTCCCAAATATAATTTTTATTAAAAATAATAAGAGAATCGTATGATTTTTTAAAATGAAATATAACTGATATGATTATTAAAATAATATTAAAGAATTTATTCATGAATGCATTCATGAATACATTTTGAAAGTATTTGCACGAGTATTCATATACTTTCATTTTTACCTGAATTCCCATTCTTTATGCAAGAAATTTAATGGAGTACATAATCATATTCGTATTTAAATACAATTACAAAGTATTCGCACCATGTCTGGTATTTATTCAGTTTTCACCAAACAATGATGTTGAGAATCCAGAATATACAAAATTCACACATTTAAATAATGATCATAAGTACCTGGTTTTATGGCTTTTATTTATATTAAAAAATAACTGTAAAAAATTCATTCTGGACTTATTTCACATCAATGTACACACTAGACACAGTAGGAATCTAGATTAATATTATCAACTGCATCTTTGTCTATCATTAATTTCCTTCATATAATCCCTAATGATTAGTAATGAATAATATGATTTACTTCTTTATCATTAAAATTGAACTGAAAATGCCATAGGTGACTGCATGGTGTTATTTGGAATATGTGACATTCTACCCATCGATACAAGATTCTTATATCATCAGTAACTGCAAGTTAATTTCCTGTTATTATAAACTGACAAATTCCTTTTCTATTTTTCTTTAATTTGTTATTAAAAACCTATAAAAATTTATTAATTTATTGTTTATTGTTATGTTGTTGGTTAAAACTACTAGATGAGTTGGGTTGGACACCTGGATCAACTGTGGCTGGCCATAAGCTGCCTGGATTCTCGCCTCAAGCGTGCATAATTTGATGAAAGGTCAACAAGGTCAACATACAGGTGACTCAAGAGGGGCTGGAGAGAGCCAAAGTCTGACAGGGTCTCATAAAAAACATTAATAAAAGCTACAACATTTGGCCAATTTCTTTAAGCTTTCTAAACTAAAAAGCTGAAATCCTTATGTGTGCATGATATGAAAATTATATCAACAGTGCTCACGGGAAACAAACGTGCCATGGTCACAGTTGGGCAAAATTTAAGGTACTAATTTTATATTTATACTAATAACTTATAAAATATGAAAAATTCAGAACTAATTTTGGGTATTCAATTGAATCTTGATTAAATAATGTTACATCCCTGACAAAAATATCTCTAGCTTCAGCAATGCCCTTGTTAAGGGAGTAAATATATTTCTTGATTTTTTACAAAGTGCATTATGTTTGGGCCCATAACTTAAAACAATTATGCAATACTGACATCATTCTGGCATGTGCATAGCGAATGTATAGAAAAATATGTATTTTATTTATGATTAAAGTCAGATCAGTGGTTTTGATATTAGGCAGTCTTAAAGTGTAACAATGGGTTTTTAATGGAAAAATGAAGTTTTTCATTGATATCTCGAAGGAATTAAGTCCTAGTGACCAAATTCTTGGCATGGTATGGGATTTTTTGAGAAATCTAACTGTATGCCAAATTTAAGGAACTTAGAGCTGAAGCTCCGGAGCTGAGCTCTAGCAAACTGCATAACACTAGCAATATGTGACATGGTGCTTGAAAACTTGAATAAAATTTACAGTTTTTGATCAACTGGTTTCAAATTTTTTGTGTTAACAGTTGAAATGCTAACAAAAACATGCTGTGAAAATTAAATCCACAGCAGTTACAGCAAAAAAACGTGCCATGGTCAAAGTTGGGCAAAATTTAAGGTACCAATTTTTTATTTTTGCTAATATTTTAAAAAATTTAAAAGATTTTGATCTAATTTTGGGTATACAATTTAATTTTGATTAATAAAAGTAATATTACTGGAAAAAAAGTGCTTAGCTTTAACAAGTTTTGTGTTAAGTGATAAAATTTCTTTCCTGATTATTTACAAAATGCATTATGTTTGGGCCCATAACTTTTTTAAATTATATAATACAGACCTAATTTCTGGCATGTACATAGGAATTATATAGAGGATTATTTATAGGAAATATGAGGAAAAACAGATGAGTGGTTTTGATATTAGGCAGTCCTGAAGTGTGAATATAGGTTTTTAATAAAAAATTGAGGTTTTTCCTTAATTTCTCAAAGGAATGAAGTCGCAAAGACCCAGTTTTCGGCTTGGTAGGAGATCTTGGGGACATCTAACATTATGCTGAATTTTGGATTCCTAGGTCTTACGGTTTCAAAATGTGCCACATCTACGGACGGACGGACGGACGGACGGACAGACGGACGGACGACGGACAATGGACCACGACTATAGCTCAGATGACTTATAGTCAGCTGAGCTAAAAATATATTATGGTGATTCAGATAACCTCCAAAAATGTAATGGATTATGGTTGCAGTTTTACTCTACCCCTCTACAAAATTTTCAGCAAAATCTGTATATTACATTTTGTGTCAATTTGCTGAAAGACAATGCAACGAACCAAGGCGGAAAGTGCTTTCTTTTTATCTGGGAGAGCTGTCAATTTTGTATGAGACCTGCTTATTCCATGAAAAATTTACAGTACTTAAACCAAAAATTTAATACTGTTGGAATATATTTTCTTGGTCTATCTTTTTCACATTGGCAGCTATACGTTTGGGGGTTCAAGAGACTTCAACGACATATGCATTTGTATATAAATAACGCATGCATCTGTTAACATGCCTTAGACAATACACTCAACTGACTACACTGAATAAACATCATGTTTCACGATGTCACCTGTGTTTCAACTAATTCAAAGCATCTTTCATATAATTTCACGGTAGAATGCTTCTTTATACAATTGTTATATCTACGATATTTACCAAGCAATGAAGCTGTCAGACCTATGTTGTTTATTGGAAAAAAAACTTCTCACTTAAAAGATTGTATACCCTGTATAAGCCTCACCTCTCTTTCCAAAATTTTTTTTGTGTGATTTCGGGAATAGAATAATTTTTCTTTCTATGTTGACATTTTGGGGAGGGTTTCCTGGAGAATTCTAGCAGAAGTTATCTTTATATCATATAAGTGAAACACATGACAAAAGTTCTTGCAAAAACCTTAGAATAAAAATATGTGTCGTTTAGTTCCTATCAGCTCATTACAAAAATATGCATCAGATAGAGCCATGGATTTTCCACAGGTGCAGCTAGTCACCTTTAATAGTTAGTGGTACTGAAATCCCTAATATTTAAATATACAAAAAAATTGATCATAATGTATGCAAGACATCAATATTGTGGAAAAAAAATCTTTCACTGTTGTTATATCAACACCATCAGCATAAATCTCAATGAAGATATTTTTAATTTTCCCTACACCTGCCTTGATTAATAAAAGCTTCTCTATGCTTGCATATGCTCAAGGCAATTTTAAGTGGACTAGATTCCTAAATAAGTTTTCATAGTCATAGAATCCATCTTGCATTTAAACAGAAAAATAATAATGTAGATTTATTGTAGAAATAGACATTTACCTGCTGACCATGGCTATAGTTTGTAACTTTTCCCATCAGATGAGTCTTGTGGATGCTACCCATATACTTCAGGAACTTGACTGTAACACCATCCTCTGTCACCTGAACAAAACAAATATTACATTTAATCCCTGTTAAAATGTGATAACCTGACATTAAATATATTGGAATTTTTGTCATGGTGAAGGTTTCATATCATGATACAATATATAACTGTCATTTGGACAAAAGCTGGGTTATTTTTAACCGTAATAAGTATGTCCAAATGAAAAATCATCTGAATTGCTATTTCTAAATAAGAAACAGTTACATTCAAATGCCATTAATGACGTTTACATGTAACTATAGGTGCATGCAACCTTTGAACTTTTGCTTACCTTATGCACTGTTACCTGTACTGCCTGGCCTGGTACTAAGCACTGTATTGTCACACCAGATTCTTCCTTTAACTGATAAAGAGAACAAAGCAATCTCTCTTTAAGAAATGTAATACAAAATATACTTGTTTCTTGGCCAGCAAAATAATTTAAGATGCAAAACAATGTAAGTTTTAAGTAATTTTACATCCATATTTTTTCTTTGTAGGCTTTGCTTACTGACTTAAAGGAGAGAGACAATAACAGGTGAGATTGTTGGCTAACAGAGCATGTGTCCCCTATCCTCCCATACTTAACATGCTAGCTCTTGATCATCTACCACATTCATTTCCATTCTGCTTCCTACAATAAGGTTATTTTATTTTCAAACTTTTTAATTCTATATTTTTATTTTATTATTTACCTCACAGTCTTTGACCTTGGCAGGGTCTACAGTGACCTTGATGACCCTGTTTTCATCAGCCTCTGGACTGGACTTCCCCGCACCAGTTACCAGACATGGTACTAGCGTGCCAACTTTCAATGGTTCATCTATATAAAAGAAAACATCCATAAACAAATTACAAATCAAAGCAGTGATTATTTGCTTCTGTGTCACAAAGTCAAAGAAAGCATGAAATATAATAATTTTATAGGTTGGAGGGAAATGCATGACAAAACATGTACGATATCTGTCAAATTACATTTCTGCCATTGTGTCAACTGAGAGCATGACATCCAGCTCACTAGAAATACTGAAACAGTTGCAGAGATTGGAACAGGCGGTCTAATCTTTGCCTTTTGTCCCTGACTGACTTACCCAAGAAGTCAAGCCTTATTACAGTGAAAAATATATTAATTATTTGACTATTTATCTAATTAAACCTAATATTTTACTGACTAATAAATGGCAATAAAATTTCACAGAATCAGGTTAAAATAGGTGTCATAATAGTATACCATCACATTAATAAAATTATCAGAAAATCATTATCTGCAGTCTCTAATACTGGTTCTTCTATATCATGGACAATTAAAGGAGTCCTGTCAAAGAGTTGTAAATAACTTCTCTGATACAGGCACCTTCCAGTAGCTATAAATAGCAAATTACTAGGCCTCCAGTGTCTGTCATTTGATGGGTCCACTGCAATAACATGATGATGTAAAAAACAAGCTTCCAAGGAAGTACTGAGGTTATTTAAACAACCATGAATGATTTCCAACTAAACTTACCTCTACAAAGGCTAGCTATGTACTTCTGGAGGATCTGGTTCTTAATAAATGTGTTGATGTTGCTGATCCCAAGGTCAAGGACATATCCATGGTCCTCCACGCTTGAGATGCACCCATGAACCATGTGTCAAAAAAAGAACATCCCAGAAAATATAACAGGTGGTACATGGGTCATTATGTGCTACATTAGTATATCACAGAGACACTCTTTTTCCTACCAATTTGACTAAATTAATACAGATTTCATACATAGCCTGAAGCCAAAAATAGACTGCTCCAGGGTAAAATGTAAGACACTGATTGCCTGTTCAATTTTTTGTTAAACTTGTGACTGTTAAATCCATAAAATAAACAAGTTATTGTTCTCAGTGGTTTCGAGTTCACCATTATGCCCAAGGTATTTTTTTCTCTTTTCATCTCTGTATGACACTACAAGACCTATGGCCTCTTTATGAAGACAAATTTATTCATACCCATGAATTATCAATCAGTATCTAATTACATGTATACAGAGAGTGGTGTAGTAAGGGTACTTATCATTCCTGTCTTGAGGTGTGACGGCAGGATGTGGCTGCTGACATCACTTGGGTTGATGGACAGTCTCAGAGCTTTCTTCCCACCTGATCCTAGTGGTGTAACCTCCATCACTTTACATACCACAGGCTGACCGACATAAAACAGGTTCTCCAGGCTGCCAAGATCCTGATGGGAAAACATCCAATACACATAAGGACACTGTGATATAAATTATGGTAAGAAAACAATCCTTTTCTAATTTGATTGTTCAATATAACATTAACCATGGCCCAATTATGTTCACTTTACCAGAAATAACCCTTTATCTTTATATTTGCTCTAAATGGTCTCAAGTAGGAGTTTCTTTTCAAAAGACAATTTTATCTTTAAAAATAAATACCAAACCCCCCAAAAAATTTTTCCATCAACTGTTTAATAAGAGAGATAGTGTTACATGTTATGAAAGAGATAGTGATATCTGTCTTCCTTTATGACAGCTCTGACTGTTACATGCAGTAACTTTCTTTACAATGACCAACTTACATCACCAACTAAATCTTCTCCATCTTCCTGGGCCAGCTTCTTCAGCATCTCAGTGTAGGTGTTGCTGATGGCTGTGATTGGCACCCGTCCCTCCAGGCCATGTGGCAGAGACACCAAGAGACGGAGGTCCTGGACTTCCTTCACAACTCCAACAGTCAGCACTCCCTCGCTGATGTTCTACATGAGGAGACAACTATCTTGAATTACTTTATTTTTTTATAACATAATTGAGATTCTGCAAACATCTTTGTTATGACAAGATACAATAATGGTAGCCAGGACCTTTTTCTGTAGGGCACATACATGTGAGTACACTGATAAAAAGTATTTTTGAAAAGATAATTAAAAAATCTCCAATTTAGTGAATTAAAGCCTAAATATGTCATTTTTAAAAGACTAAGAGATTAGCTAAAAATTGTTTTTTGCCATGTTCATGTTGGTTAGGTAAAGCAAATTTGACAGTGCTCATACATGTGCCAATAGCTTTTTAACAAATCACACAACCTCATGTATTTTGGGGAAAAATAAACAGCGATATTGTTTCCTTTCAGGAATCTGGTGCAGTTTATGCAAAATCTATTTAAGTAATATGTATAGGCATATGTGTAATATAATAATATAATGAGATTTGGAATACATTTGCTTAATCTGTACATACACAAACATTTAAGTAATTCTGGCACATTGGAACTTTTAAAACACTGGTATCTTGTACCCCTCCCCAATCTTAAAGGAGCCCAAAAACCTATAAAGCATATTGCATTTACATGAAAAATAGCTTCTTTCCTTTAAAAAAAAACCTGCCAAAACACTGCCTTGAAATTGTTTCCTTACTCCTGTTAACGAGTGTTAAAAAATAAAAACAGTGGACTGGGCCCAATCCCAGATGTGAAAATAAACATACCACGGGGGGCTGTGTGCAAAGCGGAGCCACAACATGTGCCAATCAGGAGATGCCCTTACTGACTTGGTTAAAACAAGGGACCTATGGGTCACTGTGCTCAGCTGAAGTTGACCTTGAAGGTAAAAATCTAAAATAATATCAAATGGAGATCAAGTGTAAGAGGAAGAGGTAATAAAGGCCATGGTTGGTTTATATGATTGGTTTGTATTGATGAGCAAGAAATTGTTGCAAATAATATTTTGTGACCTGACCATGTGTTTCCTAATGTTGAAACTGAAGCATGTGAGCAGTTTGTGAACAAATGATCTGTACTATACCATGATCATCAGTTGGCTTTTTGATTAACTGTTGACATTTCAGTAGTTTACAAATTTGTTTAATTGAATCTATTTTTTTGTATAATATATATTATTAGATATATATGTATTTTTTTATTAAATATATACAGATGAAATATAACTAATTAACAACATAAAACAGGGCAAAAAAAGTCTGATCTCAAATTCTGCTGTGGCAGGAAAATAATGAACAAATGTTTGTATTAAATCCTAATTTTTTTATCACATCAATTTTTAATTTAAGTTTATATTTCTATACATTTCCAATAAAACAGATACACCTGAATATAAAAGTTGATTCATAATTCTCAATTGCATCATCATAAATCTCAGCCTTGTCATATAACACCACACCATGCATACAAATGTTTATTTATTTTTTACCACAAAAAAATATCTTTTAAATCTGCAAAACAATAAATATCTAAAAATAATACTTGATTTAGATTTCACAATTTTCAATTGTGTCTTTATTTATCCATAATGTGCTTCATATTTTATAAATTTAAGCATACTGATGGGTTCAATTATATCTGTTATAATCATTAAAAAGAAAATTAATTTCTTTAAAAATGCTACATTAACACAACATGGCATCTTCTGGATTACACTTGAATTACTTTTTTAAGGAAAGTTTTTGTATATTGGAGTGGAAACAGGGTTACAATTAAGGAAATACAGTGAAAACAATAACAAATACTGCATTACACTTAGTGGGTTGGGTTTGCCGGGGGGGGGGGGGGGGATTGGGGTGGTGATATTAGAATAACTGTACACCTGTCACAGCAGGGAGTCTCCCCCAGTGACTGTAACAAATCAGAAACCTTGGCATAGCCTGACTTCCAGTGACCTGGAGTGGGACCCTGTATCTGTAATCTGTTATCAAAGCAAATGAATACAGTAGAGCCTCAAGAAAAAAAATCAATAACTAGCTTAATTTTCAAGCTTTTATTTTCAAATTTCAGATTTAAACAAATTAAATATTTATGTTTACATGCTGTGAAAATTAAATCAATGGTACACACAGGAGAAAAACGTGCCATGGTCAAAGTTGGGCTAAATTTAAGGTACTGATTTTATTTTTATGTTAATAACTTAAAAAATTTACAAAATTCAGATGTAATTTTGGGTAAACAATTAAATCTTAATTAAACATAGTTATATACTTGGGAAAAAAGACTCTAGTTTCAAAATTTTTCATGTTAAGTGAGTAAATATTTTTCCTGATTTTTTACAAAATTTTTTATGTTCGGGCCCATAACTTAAAGAATTTATACTTAACAGAGTTAATTTCTGGCATGTACATAGGAACTATATAGAAGAATATTTATGGTAAATATGAGGAAAAACAGATGAGTGGTTTTGATATTAGGCAGTCCTGAAGAGTGAAAATAGGTTTTTCATAAAAATTTGAGGTTTTTCCTTAATTTCTCGAAGGAACGAAGTCGCAAAGACCCATTTTTTGGCTTGGTAGGAGATCTTGGGGACATCTAACATTATGCTGAATTTTGGATTCCTCAGTCTTACGGTTTCAAAACGTGCCACATCTACGGACGGACGGACGGACAGACGGACGGACGACGGACAGTGGACCACGACTATAGCTCAGATGACTTATAGTCAGCTGAGCTAAAAATGTAATACATTTCTGCTGGCTGAAACACCCAAGTTGCGGCTCACAATCAGACTTCCAGTCACGCTTTCTTATTATGGTAAACATACACTCGTATACATAGCCATAACAATGTGTTAAACAGCCATCTGAGAGGTACTGAGACTGTGTGCTTGAGTGGTTTTGCTGGGAAACTTTAGTATAAAGCAAAACTGAACTGATAGTGTGAAAGAATAGGCATAATATTGCCCCTGATTATGTCCCTTTAAATAAACATGTCAGTGTATTAACATCAGTAGCCCTAGTTTACCTTATATGTAAGCATGTGAACATATGTAGGGTTGGGCCTGAATGGGTCTGCATCTTTTTGTGGTGTACGTTTTGTTTTCTTCTGGCCTTTATCATCCTTTCCTTGGGCTTTCCTCTTCTTTCCTTTTTTCCTCTCTGTGCTTTCCAAATTTGTCTGGAAAGCAGTAACAATGAAAATACTTGAAGAAATACCTGAAGATAATCAAATATCCCAACACTGCCAAACTGTCCTTTCCAATTTACAACAAAATATAAAGGTTGAGATGATCAGTTGAACATGAAATATGATCATTCAAAAAAAGCTTTTCCATGGTAACATTTTTTATGTTGAGAAGACAAGGTAATCTAGCAAACTGATTTTAATTTTTTTCCAATCATCCAATAGTCATTATGTAATTAATAAATATATCAACTATTTTATAATTAAATGTTTTATTGGGCAAGTTTATATTTAAAACAGAAAGATAGATGAGCTCTACCATGACATCATTTGGCCGAAAGTAACAGGACAGAATAAAACCATGAATGAAACAGGAAGTGACAAAGTTACATTACTGTTGCACCATGAGAGACTAAGAGGAAAAGACAAAAATATATTAATCATTGTGGCAGTATGCATCACAAAGGATAATGAAGAAGAATATTCTTACCTGGAAAAGATCCTTTTCTTTTTTAACATGAGTGTGTTGGCTTTTTGTCTTTGTTACTGTACCCCCTCTGGGGAAACTCTCTTCTTCTGCCTTTGGCATTGTGATGGGCAGTGTTTATTAGAATGCTGCTAAGAAAATGATAACAACAATGTGAAAGTATTCAGGAAGAGTATTTGTTAAATACCTTACTAACAAATTAAAAGACAGCAGGTAGAATATGTAGAAGGAAAAGATCATCATTACACCACTGCAGAAATTAAATCTTACTTAATGTTAGTTAGTCTGGTCAACCAGATGGTACATATCAATTTTTGTTACAATGTTTTGTAAAAAGTGGTCAATAATGACAAATCACTGGTCAGTGAAACAAAAAAACATGCCTTTCAAGGATTTGAGTAATGCAAATTAAACTAGTGTTTGAGAAAACAGTATTTTCTAAAGACATGTTGACTTAATTGATGATATCCAGCAAATCTGGCAACAGATATTGTTGGCTTCATCAAGAGTCATCCAGGAAGCTGTAAAGCAGAAAATAGATAAGTCTAAATTAAACATTTCTTTCTGTTTATTTTTATCACCATAGATTTCATGCTGTTCTGTTAGTATTATACACTAAAATCATGATTGTTGACATTAGCTGAAGCCATATCAATAACAAAATGTCTTATGACCAGTGAAGGTTGACAGTCTATTATAATGTCTGATCTATGTCTAACATTTTATTTTTAACTGGAACTTTCAGAGGAACACAGTATAGACAGAGTTTCTCCCATATTGAAGCAATCATAATAGTGGCCTTTAAATCATTATCCCATATGACATATAAAACAATTTATTTTTATATTGAACATATAAATCAACTGTCATACATGTCATATAGAGAAATACAGAAAAGAATATATTTTCATAGATTAAAATTTTGGTCAATCACTCATTTCATAAATCACATATTCACAAAAAGAGACACCATCTATAGTAAACAATATACTGTACTTATATGCTATGAAAATAAGTATGTATTTTTTTACAATAATTTCTCAAAATTATAAAATTATTGATTTTTATTTTCTTCAAATACTTTCATGTTATTAAAAGCCAAAACCACATAATGCTTATGTTTTGTAAATGTTGTTAGTTCTAGTAGCAAATTACTATTGGTCTAATGAAAAGAATTCTGTTATTATCTCATATATTATTATTTCCCTTAACTGCCCATCTTTAAGTCTTTATCCACGAATTCAATCTTCACAAATGACATTTAATTTTAACCTATAAAACTATAAACATAAATAACGGACTTAATATACTGGAGTTTTCAAGAAACGGCTGTAAAAGTAATGTTCTTATATGACTGTGATCGTTGATTAAATATCTGTTACGAACATAAACAGATCTGTTAGGCTGTCAACAATTAATACTTCTGGTCTTTCCACACATCGTCTGCTATTTACAATTTCTTGGCTTGACACATGTGGACCTTACTTCCGGTTCATTCAGAAAATACAACTTTGACATGAAATCAAAAAGATCCGGAACAACAATTTATTAAATGTCATGTTATCAGGCAAGGATAAAATATCCTTTGAATAAATTTAGTCAACTGAAAAAATATATATATAACGTAATTTGGACATGACGTTTGTAAGAATATATTCCTTACATTTTATTTGACCATATATTTGATTCTATTTTCTCTAAATTTGTATGTTTTATTTGGTGGCAATTCCACTTCCGGTAGCCTAAGCTGACCTCCCTGGACGACCTTGAAACCACTAATCTGGGAACGTCAAAATCAGGTATAAATTCTGCGTCAATCAACCGTTAATTGTATTGAATGATAACCTTTCCTACAGAACTCCATGAAATAAGAATTAAGTAAGTTAACTGAAATCGGTTTTACGTAAATCGGTGACAATAACATTTAATTCTTATATTATCGCCCTATTGGCTAGTTGACAAGGGGAGACTCTCGGGGGACACAGGGTCACCTCTCAGCTGGTGCATTATTGCTGTACTGGTAAATACCGATTGTAAATGCAGAATTCAAAATACCTCATCAAAATAATGAGTAGACAATAAGGTTAATAATATGAATTCTTTTTGATTTAATATTGTCAATTTAATCAATGCCATTGATTAAAATTGTGATTTATCTTTATATAAATATATCAAATATATAGAGTCGAACCCCTTTAATCTGGCATCTTGGATAAAGAGTTGCTGGATTATGCGTTTTGCCAGATTACGTATCAAGGTTATCCCAAGCAGAATACATTCTAACCAGAGAAGAGCAAATGCTTGTACCTTAAATACTAAATTTAAAATGAATTATTCAATTGGGAAATAAGCACAAAACAATAAAGGAGGAAAATAAATCAAAGCCATTAATGATTGTGCAAAATGTGCTTTATTCCACGACAGGTTCCACCTGAATTTAGTAATATACTAGCGACAGCTTGTCACCCCAAACGTCGATTTTAGATGGACTGAAGACGATGGGGTGACAGTACAAGCTATTGGGTTCGCATCAATTCTAGTATGTGCAGATGTGCACGCCATTTCTGACACTACTTTTTCATTTTCATCCACTTCTCGAACTGTCATTTTCCTGAGTTAAGACAAAAAGTGACGTTATTCTGTTGGGGAAAATAATAATTATTACATTCACGGTTGACTTACGTGTAAACGTGCAGCAGTTTTTAATTCCGAGGCTGGTTTTACTCGAAAAACTTGTCTCCACGTCTGTCAGCGGGAGAATCATAACTTCCGGTAGGGGATTTCCATACAGATATGTGTAAAACTCGGAAGTCCGAAGTCGGAAGCAAGGACTTTTTTAAAAGCAATGATCGAAGCATAATTAAAATGCTACTACATCAATGGAAAGAACCTTTTTATTTTTATTGATAGAATAAGGTCTTTTCTATCATCATGTAAAATAATCAAAGTTATCCATCCGAAGTTAATGACTAGTTTTTGCTCGGAAATGCCCGGATATGGTCCAAATGTGTAAAACTCGGAAGCCAGTAATGGCATATGCACTGGTCATCATATCGTCAGCAAACGTGTCAAGCATTTTCAATTTCTTCAGTATCATGTATTTTTCATAAATTCAATCTGTTTTGTAACATTCATGATGCTGTTTTTTTTAAATAATATATTATATTGATATTTTATTTCATTTTGTAAAACAAGATTATTTTAACTCATCAATATTTTACGCTGTTACCGCATTTTATGTTGATGGAAACATGAAAAAATAAAGGTTTTGATAATATTTTATACATGTGCCCCTATAAAAATCACCGTGATAATATCATAGAGACTTAAACAGAAAATTTGACAGAACCAACCCGTCCAGTTAATGTTTTTACAAGTTATTTCGAACAAAATATTTTATTTTTTATGTATAAATTGAAAAACATTTTCCTCTTCCATTGACCAAAAAAAATCATCAGGATTATGAATCTCTTAGACTCTTATCTATTATGTAATACTTTTTATGCCAAATATTATTTTACATTTCATGGTCCGGTTGCATTTATATACATATATATATTATGTAAACAAAATTGTAAATTCTTATCGAGATCCTTGTAATCTAACAGTAATATGAAGTTGAAGGGAGCAAATTCTGGTTATATGCCCTTATATTGCAATCAGTTGCAAACATACATTAATATATTAATAAATATCCATATATTTGAAGTTGAAATGTGATGTTGAAACATCAGGAGTGAAATTAATATAATATAAATATCGAAATTGATAAAGTTTGAAAGAAAGAGTCAAAAACTTGAAAAAGAATTAATTTTAGTTTTTAAAAAAATTTGCTTAAATTTGTAAATCGATCAGATTTTATAATAAAACATGATATATATTATCTGGACTGTTGTATCCCTTTTCTAAGATATAAATGTAACATTTTTTTTAAATATCGTTGAACATATTGAAAGACATTTCGTTTTGCATATGATACATGTATGTTTGTTCCAGCGATGACCTTCTGGGATATATTGAATTTTCATATTTATTCAACGTATGGAAAATATATTACAATATATTTTATTTTGAATGACATCGTAATTTATAACTGTATTTTTAATGCCGTACATGGGTTAATCATACCATATTTATTATTCAGTGGTGCATCCATAGAGGGCGTGCCCGTTCAGACGTAACATCTCTTAATTTTCATTTCTTTTCCAGATTACTTTATTTATTCCCTAGCAATTTCATTATTATATTTATTACTTTCCAATTCATAAATTGGTGATTTACTCCACTGAGAGAGCATCCAGATATATACTAGTATAATAAGAGAGGAAGTATTTCCGATAATAACACCGACGATATATATATATATATATATATATATATATATATATTAAATTTACAAATAAAAAAATAAGAACTTATAGTTTTCCGATTATGTATCATGTATTGCATTATACACTCATTAAAAGCAGAATCATGCATAAGCAATTTAATATATGCATGCAACTATAATTATAATGAAACTGCATTTTGGGCAAAGTGCGTCTCTGTGACTTCCGAGTTATACACATTGGATATCATCCAAGCACTTCTGACTGACTTCCGAGATGGCTTCCGAGCACAAAATCTTCCATAACGTTCAGATTAAACAATGGATAACTATTATTCTTCACAGAATGATAAAAAAAGATCTTATTCTATCGGGGAAAAAACAAAACGGTATTGAAACGTTAGCATTTTGTATATGCTTTAAACTGCTTTCGTTGGTTTCCGGCTTCCGGCTTCCGACTTCCAAGTTTACATACACGACCGCGCCATGACACATTTAGTTTTGAATGAGAAGTACCGCTTCACGTGAATCGGTGCCACAATGATGAAAGAAGGTAATAATTGTAATTATTTTTGTGTAACAACATTTTTTCTTCGATATTTAGCGCATATAATACGACTATATAAGCCTGTGATGCCAAATAATACCAGACAGCAAATATTTTGATCCGACCCTTAGAATGGGCGTTCTGTTGTGACTGCCATCATGACTCCAGGCCCTATCAGTTTTTTTCCGAAGGCCTGAGTGTCATGTTGTCATGGCTAGTAATATACTAGAAAATGGGGACCCTTTGCAGAGAAAGTGTATATTGCCAAGTATTGTGTGGCCAGACCAATAAGGTAGTGACTTTTTGTGGGCAAAACAGAACCAATCGATGTACATCTTTGTGGTAATGGGCCATGGTGAAGGTCAGAAAAAAATGAGCGCACTGTGATGTTGAGCGACTGAGATATAGTGATGGTGCCGGGAATTCAATTGTGTGCGAGTGGAAAGGCCAAGTTGGTGTGCATTCTGTAAGTTCGGACATATGACTGATGCTGTCATGGCTCTTTCTGCGGTAGTTCTGGGACAAACAAATAGACAGGACAATTTAAGTAGTATATGGATAGACAAGGATATGCTCAGAATAATTTGAGTGCCAGGTGGCAGTCTGTGCAAGTGAGGAGGGAGGGGGTTCCATAGGAAATTTAAATTTTCATATGTTTTATAGATGTGATATTTCAGTTGCATGAGCAAATGTATTAGGCCTAAAATAAAAGGTCTTTGTTTCCGATAACATGCCAGAGAAAAATAGGGTAGGTAGGTCGGGAATTTTTTTTTTTCAGTTTATGCGACATTTTCAGAATAAAATGGTAAATAGAAGTATGTTTATGCATATCTGTGCCAATCCGTGTACAGTATGATCAAATATTGACCCATTAGAACCATTTTCTCTTGGAGAAATAGGTGTTTGTTCAATCTCTTATAAGAAGTGAAGCAAAGTAACTTTCAAGGAATGATCAGCTGGTCGCTGACAAATAATTAAAGTTGGCGATCAGACAGGTTTACCTTCTTAGGCTAACATGAGCGGCTTGCCATTCAATCGCCCTCAGAAATTGTGAAATGACCCTGTTGAACCATGATGTAGTACGCACACATTAAGTCGGGGGGGAAATAAATTTAAAGTGATCATAACATCGGTATGTTTGTTTAAAATAAGAATTGTACATCTGCAATCTGCCAGTGTCAAATTTGACATCGCAGTTATGAATATGCTCTTATCATTTACCGCAGTTATATAAAAAAAATATCGCCAAAAATGAATGATCACCACATGTTACCACCAAAATTAACTTTTCGTTAAATGACCGGTGAATGTTCATTAAATCATTCGTTTTTACTCCTGCCAGCCCCCAAGCGCAGGTTCAGGTGATCAATGACAGAACAAATTCGTGTACATATGTACCCAAATAGGTAACCACGGTTACATGCAGTGACGAAACATCATGTCATTGGTTCATTTCAACTCATTTGCATAGCCAAAGATGGCACTCACTTCCGAATATTGCCGACTAGCGACCATGCATACAAGCGGGCCATTAATATGGCCTTATGGAAGATGCAAATTTTCGGGGCTAAGGGCAAATTTGAACGATCTCGAATCAATTCTCAGACAGGTCACGGCTATCAGACATTCCCGGAGGAGGCCACGTTCATAGCTTGAAAGAAGCTGGTTATTTCTCCAGTGGAACACTTTTGATATTTATTTGCTTCCTATAAATTAAAAAAAGTTGTTGTGCCAAACTACGTTCTAAGCTGACGAACCAACTCATGAATATGACTGTCCACACGCCGTTTTCGCGGGTACATTTGAACTGTCAGTGACGATCTCAGAACATCGTAATTTGTATCTGTATGACAGATTAAAGTTGTCGACATTAAGTCGTACTTCACCTTAAAATTCCACGTGCAAACCTCAACTTTTATTGGTTTATAATCAGAATCTAAATAAAAATTTTAGGGTCGCCCAGTAAATCTTGGGTCCGTCGGGAACCGGAAACAAAGATTTTTTTTACGCCCTATTAATGTTCAGAATTGCTGACTGTTCATTGCTGATACGAAGGGCAAATGAATTGGAAAACACAATGGTGAACACATCTGTCGATTTGGAAATTGTCAGGATATGTTGCATATTACCTACTGCCATATTGGTGAAAGAAGGGACCATATTCAGTTTTTGTGCCCTTAAAATTTGAGGCCCAACATCATATTCCATTGTTCCATGGCAATTAGGCTCCATCATGAATTCAAATATTCATGTCTTTAACCATCACCAGGCAATCAAACATCGTTTAGCAAATCATATGATTTCGGCAGTGACATCACCATTTATCTTTTATGCAGTGGAACTTACCCTAGCGGCTAAGTTCACTACTTTTGGTAGCAAATTTGATTCATTTACATTAATTAACTTAATAAGGCACATTTTGAAAGAATACCTTCTATTTAATATTCATTTTAAGCACCACTGGATGTCATCTGGACAGCTGAGTGGTAAAATGCTCGGCCTTCTCCACTGGCAACCCGGGTTCGATTCCCGGCTTGGCTATGAGATTGAGTTGTAGTTGCCTGTCCAAGGTCGATGGTTTTCTCCGGGTCCTCCGGTTTTCTCCACCCTTACCAACTACTGAACACCAACACCCGAGCCATGGAGAGTGCCTCCTATTAGTTATTATAACTAGTTGTACAATCCATGTAAAATAAATAAAGTTTATAAATAAAGTTTATAACATCTAGCTTGGCGCGCACACACACACTTCATATATATCTGTTAGGGGTCACTAATAGTAATACAGGTAATAAAATTGCAAAATAAATGTACACACATGTATTTTTACCACGGTTTAAAATTGTATAAATTTTACTGCCGGGCAGGAATTGACACTTTCCAGTCATGTGCTGAGTGACAGGAAAATTGCCAGGCACATCCACCCGGCACGAGCACATCCATGTATAGATAGATAGATTAATTAAATCAAATGAATCACACAAATTATTACATTGATACATTGTACATATATATTCATTAAGGGGTTCACACATGAACGTGTCCAGAGTGCACTCAGTTGTCACGAACAGTGGCTGCAGTATGTCTAAAGGAACATGCTGCGGAATAATAACAAATCTTACTCACTGAACTCCTTGGATTTTGTCTTTGCATACCTAGCATGATGTGCAGATCCTGTCATGTCACCTGTGGGAACCATGATACCTATATGGTGTGATATTCTTCCATGGTCAGAGTGTTTTCAATTGGCAGCTGTGCCACATACAACTCAGGATAGCTAAGCAATAACTGGCAGGGACACACTAGGAGGCTGTTTGGTAGAATGCAGGTTTTGAGGCGGGCCAGCAAACCAAACAATCATTATATGCAACCAGTAAATGCTCATTATGAAACTTTGAGTCTATCTGTTCTCCCTGACGTGGGACACATGCATGACCGGCATTGAGTCCTCTTCTGTTTTTTGGGGCCAGGATGTCACTGAGGTGTGCAGGATTACATGGATATGGTTTATCATAATTTGGGAAGTCAGTTCTGGGCAACAGTGAAGGAGCCGGATCAGGCAAAATGCCTGATTAGTATCTAAAAATACAATGGGGGAAATCAGTTCTCAAGGAATATGCTGGTTTACACCTGATTACAGAATGCCTGATTACAGGGATTCGACTGTATATATATAAATTTATTTTCACTATTTACAGCACCAATTCTTAAAAAAAAATCCCTTCTTTAACATCATATATTGTTTTAGAGCAGAATGTAAATAATAAAGTTGATTTTGAATGTTTGTTTTCTCAACCAATGTTTTAATGTCCACCAGAAGATGGCATATATGTTAACATAAACTGTCAGGGTAGTGAGCTATATCAATCTAAACACTAAGAAAGGTCAAAGTCATTATTATTATCCAACAATTTACTCTGAAATCACATGGAAGTGAAAAAGAGAATACTCTGATGACCTGTTTTCATTTGTGAAAAATGCTCTCATGTGATCACCAATTCTGTTAATAACATTTTCAGATCAGTTCCAAAATGGCTGGAGGATTTATGAGTGAAAATGACCCCCAGTACAGGTTTTCAGGAATGAAGTTCTACTTCAACTCTTACACCAAGAGAGGGAGGTTAAACGTAAGTTTGGTTCCTCATTTATTTACTTCCTTTGATAATTGGACACTGCAGCTGGTGCTGTGATTTTTATGCTTTAACAAAGTTTTTTCAATGCAGTCTTTATTATATAATGATTATTTGGCAAAACCTGAATTATTTTTCTCTAACATCCAAGAGATGGTGATAAACAACTAATGAGTTGTAGCATATCTTTTATATTTTAAGGTAAGAATTGTAAATGAACCTACAGAACAATTAATTTTAATAATTATAATTCAGATTGAAATATGTTTTACAGTTCCTGAGATGTGTTTAGGATACCGTGTATAAATTACTGTTTTGTATAATTTACAGGTGAATGATGTGTTGTTCTGTGTGGTTCAAAACACATTTCAGATGTAAAATCCAAATGGAAAAATATTCGGTCACATGTGTCAGATGTCTGGTTTTAGGCTGATAAGGTAGATTTATTTTTTTAAATGCTTTTCTTCTTTCTTTTCAGTGGGTTTTGGCAACATATGGAACTCTATTTGGATTTATTGTTTTGAGGAAGCTCTTCAAGAAATCCCCAGCAGTAGAAGCAGCAAAATAGAGACAGACAAAAATTAGACACAAGGACTGTTTGAATGCTCTGGTGTGTGATAACAGTTCAGGACCAACTCATGGCACTACTCAGTTATGAAGAAATCAGTAATACAGCAGTGTTATTTATTTCAAGAAATAAAAAAGCCCTGTTATGTGATCATTGTGGGACAAAACATGACACCATCATCTGGATTATAAGGAAGTGAAACATATATATAGATTTTATACAGTCTGGGTAAAGCAAGAAACCTGTGAATCTTTTATCCTGTTGCCATGTTGAAACAACTGTTATAAACAATTCTGTGAATAAATAATAATAATTTGACGAGTTTGTTGTCATTATTTTATTTTTACTTGTTGGCCAAGGGGAGAGGATGTGAGTTATGCTCTGAGGATATTTCATGCTGTTTTTTTTCCTTTGTCTTAAAAAGGTATCAATGAATAAGCCACATGCCTTCAGTGCTCTCTTTTTAGCAGTGGAACATGGTGGTTTAATGGTTACTGCGTTGGACTCATGCCTTCAAAATTGTGGGTTCAATTCTAAGCCTTTTACCACAAGGGTGTGCTCTCTTCACCGAGGAATGAATTGGTACTAGTCAAACATGGGCGACAGGCAAATGTTGAATGATTAATCTAGAGCCATGTGAGGCTGCTTGGTTGTATGCTCCTCGGGTCGTCAAGTAAAGCTGCTATCATGAAAAAGCCCTAAAGACCTGGAAGGAAAAGTGTTAAGTCGGATGAGACTGACATCCTTGGTAATATCAGACTAAATCCGCTACCTTTATACCATTCTGTACCCATTCAGCCAGTCCCAGTAGCCTTGATCTTGTGTGTAGGTCTAAAGGACCTTAGCTTAATATAATTTTTAGCTCAGCTGACTTTCAGTCATGCTGGGCTATAGCGATGGGTCTTTGTCCGTCGTCCTTCCGTCTGTCCGGCCGGCCGGCCGTCCGTTAGCAGGGCACAAATCGTAACCGTAGGGGCTAGGGCCATGAACCCTATGCAGTCTTAGAGGTTATAAAAAGTTCTCCTTGCAAACCTGAAATTAGGTCACTGCGACCTATATTCTCGAAGTTATGGGGTGTGTTTGCACCCCCCAGAAATAACTCTTTGAGACAAAATTTTCATCCCAAACCTTCCATCTTTCACTTACAGCTCACCTACCAACAGGGGAAGAACCATAATTTTTTTAGGTCAAAAGGTCAAAGGTCAAGGTCACAGGAGCCACTTCTTTGAAAAGCCTGTGGATGCATTTTAAGCCAACCCTTTCATCCCAATTCTTTGATCTTTCACATATAGCTCACCTACTAAGTTGGAGAAGAATCCTATAGATTTTGAGGTCACAAGGTCAAAGGTCAGGGTCACAGGATCCACTTCTTTGAAAAGGTTGTGGACACATTTCAAGCTAGACTTTTCATTCCAAACCTTCCAGCACTGATATCGCTTCTCTGCCAACAGGGGAAAAAGACCTGTTGATTTTGAGGTCAAAGGTCAAGTTCACAGCACCCACTTCTTGCGTGGAGTCATTTTCAGGCAAACTTTTCAATCTGTACCTTCCATCTGTCATATATGGCTTACCTACCAATAAGGGAAGAAGCCTATTGATGTTGAGGTCCAAAGGTCAAGGTCACAATATTTAATTGTTCTAAATGCTTGTGAGCATATTTCAGGTGTAGCTGTTCAACCCAAACCTTCCAGTCTTTCACATATGCCACATCTATGCATCACTCAGTTTGACTCAAACTTCATATTTATGGGTCTTTTTGCTTGAATAAATAACTTATTGATTTTGGGGTCAGCTGGTCAGCAGGTTAAAGGTTGCAGGTCAAAGTTATTCACCCATTGGTTGCCAAGTAATTACACCAGATTTAAGTGGTTAGTAGTTACCCATCATTTAGAAAGAATCCAGTTGATATGTGGGCAAAAGGCCCAGGTCATAGGTCAGGGATGTTCACAATTACTTATTTTATAGATCACTCTATTTTTCTTGTATATATAACCATCCCACTCCAGCTGGTACATCTCCCTGTGTGGCTGTAATTGTGAGTGACACTGGTGACATATGACTCCCTTTTGTATCAGCCTATTAAGTGATAAGGCTGAGTGATAAGTACCTCGTTACTTCATAACAAAAACACTTGTCGGAATGCTTCAGCCAGGCATTAAGACTATGAGAGTATAGTATTAAGGTTTAGCTACTGATTTATAAGATGATGGGAACATTTTGCAGTTTATTTTATGGAATCCTAGCAATAAACTTAGTTTCCTAGATATCTGAATATTTTAATATATATCACCACATATAAAAGCAAGTGTTTGTTCTCATAATATGTGGATGTGTACCTTGATTTAGGATGGCTTTTTGTTTTATTTCAAGACTCTTAGTCATGCTTTCTGCATTTCTTTTCTTTCAGGTTTGGCAGTTTACCTACCCTGCTGACCCCATTGAAAAGCAGAGTGATAATAAAAAATATTGGACTTACACTTTTTACAGTTGGATATCTATAAATCTGATATGAGGGCCTGGACATGCCTTTTGAGTTATTTTGGGCATTCATTACTGGATAATTTGCCCCAAGTTTGGTCTATTATTGGAGAATATGGGATATCAAATGTCATACTTGTCAGAAATCCATTATGTCTGCCAGTTAGCCACCTTAGAAATTCTTTCTGCAGTGCAGTTTCAGTAATTTTTCTTTAATGTTTGGTCCGATTTAGAGAATGTTTGTTGTCTGATTTCAGACTTGTCAGAAGTCCAATATGGCCACCAGGCAACCATCTTTTAATTCCTTTTGATCATATTATCTCAAGAACTGTTAAAGTGAATGCAGTTGGATGTATGTTTATGTAATCTTGTAAAGGATTGGGTCAAATATTTCTGAATATTACCATCATTTATAAAAGTGCACTATAGTTGGCTTGTATTGAATAAAAATTCATACAGAAGCACTTGTTTCTCAATAATTCTTGCATGTATTTCCTTGATTTTTGCTATATATTTTGATCTTATATTTGCCCTTTGTGGTGTTCCTTTTGAGACTGACAGGTTTCAAGCATGCTGTTGGAATAGTTCCTGATAGCTTAACAATCATGCATTTTCCTCAGACCATCAATTCACTGTGTTTTAACCAGACATAGGTGATATATATTTCTGTTGTCATAGAAAATTTTCAACTAATTGGCAAATTGGTTCTTCAAAATTTGACTGGAACTTGTGAATCTCAGTCCGTGATGTCACAGGTCATGCTTGGCAGCTGAGCGTCATGACCCATGGGTCACTTGTTTTACAAATCAGCAGGCCCCAGCAAATTTGTTTCACATGTTCCCTTACAACATACAGTATGTAATTTTTCCCATTCCTGTCTCCTGATTATACACACGCCACTGATGCTAAATATACAGGTGCAACTGATCACTGAATCAGTGGAAGGCCAACATTCAGACTGGAGGCAAAATAAGTGATGGTGATAATCCAACCAAATTTCATGATTTTGCAGGAATGGCTTCATGTAATGTAGAATTCATAAGGTCTTGGAAAGCTTTATTGATTGCTGAGGAGATGTTGCACCACAAAGCAGTCTTATTTTACTGAAATTTGATTGTTGTGAACTTTGGTATCTAATTTATCTTGGATAGCTTTATCCACTGAACCTCAGGTCAAGGAAACATATTCCAGATCTCATTATATTATCATATAACAATTTGTTATGAAAAAAAATATTAATATAGATTTTACAAAAAAATGAGCCCAATTCCTGGATGGAAAACATTTTTTCTATACATTTTTCCACCAAAAACATGAGGTGGTGTGATTTGTTCAAAAACTACTGGCACATCTATGAGCAATATCAACTGGACAGTGACAGCACACTGGGAAATCCCCTGTGACTAAAAATTCTAGATCTCGGTAAAACCACAGTATTTCTACTACTGTCGGTCCCAAAACAACATGCATTACTATATCTGAGTTGCTGAAAAAACTCAGTCCATAATGTCTGGTGTACCAACCAATCAAATCCGGACAAAGTCTGGGATCTAGGTGAAATCCTCCGTTCACACAACAAATGCATGTGGAATAGGGTTTACTTAACCAAAACCAATATCCCCACCAATGTGACCTTTTAATCAGACAACATTGCCTGTTTAGAAGCAGGTATTGCAAGGTGCATTTAATACTCTGACATCTCTGACTGTGATGCCAACAATTTCTGGTTACCCTGGTGTTATTTGATGGACTATGAAACAGCAGTATTTGTGTGATGTGTCCTCTTCCCACAAGGTGTCAGCACATTCCAGCAACCAGGTCTGCAATAGTTTCCAAGTTAAACAGTAGGTGGCACTGTTGTGGTTGATTCTCCTGCAGATTTTCAAGCAGTGACTGACCATCTAAATAGTTTAAAAGAGACCGGTATTGTCTAAAGATTTTTTTTCCCTCTAAACCATGTTTGTATTGAAGATTGTTCTAAAATAGTTTATATGCTTCTTGTGTCTCCTGTGGCCAAGCTGTTGCACTGGTGAAGCAGCTTACCATTGGTGGTCTTAAATTGGCCATACTTTTACTAAAGTCCTGATTTTGGAAATGAAATGTGTAAAGTTAGTTCATACAGCAGTGACAGTTATGCAGTCTTAAGTAGCCAGTGTTAACAGTGGTCAGGCTGGTCATTTTCATTTTTCCCTCATTGTCTGATCGGCTCCTAAGACCCAATGATTAAATCTTAAATACTGATTTCCCCCTGTGAAAATGGAATCTTTGTCTTGTTATTATATCATCCTACTCTTTTATGTAATAATACATTGATACTGTCCAAAGTAGCCCTAAATAGGAGTTCCTATAGTTCTGCATTTTGTTTGGTTAATAAATGTGCAATGTCTCAAGATACAATAAGACAACTTTCATTAATCTTATGACATATCTTTCTAATGCTACTTATTTACTCTACCGTTATACTTTACTTTTAATTTTCCTTATTTTACTGTTTCCTCTTTTTTAGGGAAAGTGGTCTGTAAAAGCATGTGTTACTACCCCACCACCCCATTTTACTACTGAACACCAACAGGTGAAAACAATCATAGTCACCGTTGACCCCTACACAATTCCCTTTAATTCTGTCTATACTTGCATTTAAAGTATTGCCTGGTTACCGCACTGTGTTTCTGACGCATCTGAAATTTGATAGTGCACATCTCTTCAAAGCATCAATCTTCGGTAAAGTTGTCATGGCAATCCCCTGAACAGTTCTTGAGACAAAAAGGAATTAAAAGATCTGTCTGGAGGCCTTTTTGTATTTCCCACAGAATATGAAATTTAATAGTGCACATTCTCTTATGGAAGTCAATTTTTGGTAAATGTTTCACTGCAATCACTTGAAAGGTTCTTGAGATAATGCACATAAAGTAATTCCAAGATCACTGCCTTGTGGCCAGATTTTATTTCTCATAGGTGTTTAATTAGATAGCACACATCCTCTCATGGGTGACAGTCTCAGGTAAAATTTTCATATATCTTGAAATATCTTAAAACAGTTCTTGAGATAATACATACAAAAGAGGATGACTGACAGGGTGCCCTAATAACAACTGTGGGAGTAGACCTTGTCTTGTGTAAGATCATTCTGATGTTTGTGATGACTCAAAATACACATAATATCTCTCAATCTGCTTTATGACTCATCAACTTTCATTCATCAATGGGTTTAATCTTTTATTTATGAAATAATGAATGGATGAAGATTATGAAGTCTTAGGTAAAGTCCTCTTCGACAAATGGTGGATGACAGATGAGTTAACAGCTGCTGCAGCGGTGTTGTCAGAATGTTGTTAGCCTGGCTTTAGATGTGGAGGGTTTCTCAAGTTCCTGTTCATATTCTATCTCTACATGAGGTCTCTTCCTGCTGAGTGGAGATTTCCCCTTCTTTTTCTTCTTGCCATCATCCTCCTCTTCATCACTGTCTGATGATGATGAAAAGTCACTATCAGGGAGGTTCTTCATGTCCTAGAGAACAAACCATAATAAAATAGTAAATACAACGGCACTAGATAGAGCAAATCCCTTCTCCATGGCAAAATAAGCCTAAACCTTGTGAAGGCAAGACTATCTCAGCATTCTCAGGTCTCAGCATTCTCAAAGGAACACAAGTGAAATAGAAACTGCGGCACCATGTGTCATAAGCAAGCATCCCTCTTTTTCATGTTTCAATGAGCAATAAAATCTGTAACATATTAACAACAAATGCTTTTACAAAATATGATGGGCTAAGGTAAGGAGGCCATTAATAGTCAGAATATGCCCTATGAGATCTGCTAAAGGTAATTTTTTTCATGATAATATAGAAATAACATAACTGAAATCTGGAATTCTTACCTCAACATCTGACAGATCACTTTCTTCAAACTCATCTTCTGCAACATATTCTATCTCTTCTTCACTCTGTGAAAATATTTAAAATGTTATGTTAATAGTCAAAATTGGCATATCAAGCAAGCCTTAACACCTGCCCATTGCCACCTAGAAACAAAAACAACTGAACCTTATTGATCATCTATACACTACTGCCTATCTGTTTATTTATTTGTTCATCTCTTCTTATTATGCTCCCCATCACAGTATCCCCCTTCATCTTAAACATAATTAAACTAGACATTTCTTGGCACCGCAGGTGCCAGAGTATCCCCAGACATAGTAGGCCCCCCCCCCTAAGAACAGACCCCCATTTTTAGCAGCAGATACTGACACTTGGCATATTTATTGTTTCCTCCATCTAACAATCCACAATCTTGTTGAAGATGTTGGTCCTGTGACCTTGATCTTTTTAAAGATGTGTCCTGTGACCTTGACCTTTGACCTCATGACCCCAAAATCAATTTGGGTCTTCTTTTCCAATGGGACATATGCAAGTCAAGTTTGAAATCTATACATCAATAAAGCAGGAATGATCATCCAGAAACTAATTTTTTTTACAGGTGGCTCCTGTGACCTTCACCTTTGACCTTGTGACCTTAAATTGATAGTTTTCTTCCTCTCTTGGCAGGAGAACTATATGTGCAAGATGGAAGTTCTGAGATGAAATGTTTGGCTGAAAATGCATCCACATCTTTTTAAAGATGTGTCCTGTGATCTTGACCTTTGACCTCATGACCCCAAAATCAATTTTGGTCTTGCTTTTCCAATGGGACATATACAAGTCAAGTTTGAAACCATACATCAATAAAAGCAGGAATTATCATCCAGAAACTAATTTTTGTACAGATGGCTCCTGTGACCTTCACCTTTGACCTTGTGACCTCAAAATTGATAGGGGTTTTTCACTCTTGGCAGGTGAACTATATGTGCAAGATGAAAGATCTGAGATAAATTGTTTGGCTGAAAATGCATCCACAATTTTTATAAAGATGTGTCCTGTGACCTTGACCTTTGACTTCATGACCCCAAAATCAATTCGGGTCTTGCTTTTCTAATGGGTCAAATACAAGTCAAGTTTGAAATCCATACATCAATAAAAGAAGGAATTATCATCCAGAAACTAATTTTTGGACAGATGGCTCCTGTGACCTTCACCTTTGACCTTGTGACCTCAAAATTGATAGGGTTCTTCCTCTCTTGGCAGGTGAACTATATGTGCAAGATGAAAGATCTGAGATGAAATGTTTGGCTGAAAATGCATCCACATCTTTTTAAAGATGTGTCCTGTGACCTTGACCTTTGACCTCATGACCCCAAAATCAATTCAGGTCTTGCTTTTCCAATGGGACATATACAAGTCAAGTTTGAAATCCATACATCAATAAAAGCAGGAATTATCATCCAGAAACTAATTTTTGGACAGATGGCTCCTGTGACCTTCACCTTTGACCTTGTGACCTCAAAATTGATAGGGGTCGTCCACTCTTAGCAGGTGAACTATATGTGCAAGATGAAAGATCTGAGATGAATTATTTGGCTGAAATTACATCCACAATCTTTTTAAAGATGTGTCCTGTGACCTTGACCTTTGACCTCATGACCCCAAAATCAATTTAGGTCTTGCTTTTCCAATGGAACATATACAAGTCAAGTTTGAAATCCATACATCAATAAAAGCAGGAATTATCATCCAGAAACTAATTTTTGGACAGATGGCTCCTGTGACCTTCACCTTTGACCTTGTGACCTCAAAACTGATAGGGGTCTTCCTCGATTGGCAGATGACTTATATGTGCAAGATGAAAGGTCTGAGATGAAATGTTTGGCTGAAAATGCATCCACAATCTTTTTAAAGATGTGTCCTGTGACCTTGACCTTTGACCTCATGACCCCAAAATCAATTGGAGTTTTGCTTTTTCAATGGGACATATATAAGTCAAATTTGAAATCAATACATCAATAAAAGCAGGAATTATCATCCAGAAACTAATTTTTGGACAGATAGCTCCTGTGGTCTTGACCTTTGACCTTGTGACCCCAAAATTTATATGGATCATCCACTATTGGCAAGTGAGATATATATTCAAGATGGAAGACCTGGGATGAAAGTTTGGCTTAAAATGCATCCACAGTATCTTTTAAAATGCCAGTCCAGTGACCTTGACCTTTGACCTCATGACCCTAGAACCTATAGGTTTCTTACTTTAGTGGTGGGCCATACATAAGTCATGTTTGAAATATATATGGCTATCAACACTGGAGATATCATAAGAGGTGTGTGATTTTCACCATATATGGCAATATTCAAGGTCAAGGCCACTATCATAGGAAAGGTCATGATCCCAATTTAAATAAACATCATCCCATAACCCATACCTATGTATATGCATAATATAAAAGAAATCTGTCCATTAGTTTTTGACTTATATTGCTCACAGTACTGTAAGGTGGCAATTTTGGGGGTATTAAACGGCATGAAAACAAGTAAAGAATAATAGGTGGCGCCACCAGTTTCTGGAACATGACAACCCTACCCATGATCTTCCATCAACTTGATTTTGGAATAAATCCATGCAAGATTTCTTGAGATATTAAAGAATTTGTGTGATTTTCCCCAAAATTGGACCTATTCAAGGTCAAGGACACTCTCCTAGTAAAGGTCATGACCTCATTTTAAATAGGCGTCGTCCCCTTACCCATATCTATACATATACCAAGTTTGGTAAAGTTCCGTGAAATATTTTTTGGGTTATCGCGCCAACAAGATTTATATGCGGCGGCGGCGGCGAGACCGGTATGAAAACATAGTATCCCCCGACTTTGTCTGGGGATACAATAACTGGAAATATTACAAATGGGATACAGCATAATGCAATTTAATTTGTTATCACCATTACCACCAGGTGTCCATCTCCCCCACTTAGTAGTGACATCTGGTGGATAAAGGGACAATCATTCTATTTTCACCAACATGCACATGAAATTATGACCTTTGAACTTACATCTAGTATCTGGTAAAACATTTACTTTTATTGACATTGATTTAAGGTTATTTCTTTCATTATTTTTCATCTCTTACCTCTTCTTCTTCCTCCTCTTCCTCCTCTACTTCTTTCTCTCCATCCTGTTCTTCCTCATTCTCCTTTTCTCCCTCCTTCTCTGCCTCTGTTTCACTCTCACTCTCTAGCTCTTCCCCTTCCAACGCTCGGTCAAATGCTGGCTGAGGGAAGTTGTAGATGTCTCCATACTGCGAAGGGTTGATGCATTACTTATGAATGACAACATGTAGTTATGATGTACAAAAGTACTACACATATACATGGCATGAAATCACACATTCATCATATAAAGCTGGTGTGCAAAATATCACAGGTTATCAATGCTGATACATGTGTTCCACTTTGGTCACAGTTTATAGCAAAGAAGTTGATAAAGAATAAACCTGTCTAAAATACTGACATCCTTAGCTGACAGGCATGGATTGATTATACAAGTGCTACTGAATTTTTCTCAGCTGAGAATAGTCTTTTTAAACACTGAGTTTAAACTCTGGTTTGGCTTCAGGTTTTAAAGTTGTACCATATAGCCCTGATCAATTTCTTCACCCTTTATGTTTGGACAAACAGTAATCTATCTATAACATGACAAAGTGGAACTATTTTATAAACCATTGTACATATGAATCAGAACATAGGCCTTCATTATTTAAAATCAATAGTTCCTCATATAGATATCATACATTATTGAATAACACATGCCAGGGTTGGCAAGTTTTAGGCATGAAGGTTTTAACCATAGGTTATAACCTGGTTAAAACTGCCCTGCCTAAAACAGGTTTTAGGCAGGTTTTAGGCACCAAAAGTGCCCAAAACCTATATTTGTTTAAATTTTTTACTTAAAGATCTATAAAACTACTAAACTGGCTGGGGTGATGCAGTCACAAGGCTTTGCTGGGTTTCTGGAAGGTTTCAGGTATAAGTAATGCATGATTTCCTGTTGGCTGGCACCATGCAGTCTTCAAAAGAGCCTGTATAGGTTCCTGGAGCATGAGACCATGTTTATGTGGCACATGGTTTCATTGGCCAAGGTATCAGGACCATTTGGGTTTCCTGATGAGTGCCCTGCTACCTTGAATGATGTAATAGAGCCTCCAGAAGGCCTCTTGTAAGGCAGGGTATCACTATCAGTGGGGAAGCCATGCCTGATTAGGCAAGTTAATTACTATTTATCAGGGTAATGGGGTCATAAGACCAAATGGTCGTAAGTCCTACTGCTGTGTCCTAGTAGATGTTCATGTGAACTTTCATACATGACTAGGAAAATGCAATCAAATCCCTTGCCCTGAAAACTGTTCTTGAGTCAAACTTTTTACTGAGTGATGCAGTCAGGGCCCTTGACTTGTAGGTTTCTCAGGCCTTCAGGTTTAACACAGCCCAAAAGTAATTATGAATATTCTATGGTTTGCAACACATTCATTGCAATATATTTTCGCATTTTTTAGTTTTATACTAATTATAGTGTTTCATGAGGGTTCCATTTTCACAATCTCATCATACAATTAACGGAGTATATCCATCATTATATAGATGATAAGTATGTGCACCAAATCTTAAAATTTGACTAAGGATGACCTGGCTAAGGGAATAAACAAATAGTGAAAATTCTTGTTCATTATCAGATAATGTAAAAGATATTATCATATTTTTAGTTTATGGCTAGCATAAAAGATATGTTAAAATTTATAAAATCAATGCATTGCTTTTTGTCATTTGAAGCTACAGGCATACAAAACATACATGATATGTTGGTGAGACAACAGTATAAAGGACTATTCATCAGTGTAAATGGAACAACTTTTTAAATTCGGGAAAACTTCTTTTGTATTTATCACAAAATTTAATCCCTTGTGATCAAAAAGCCAATCAAAGTATCTGGTTATAAGCTTAAAGTAAGAGCACTCTTTTATAAATTGGCAGTAATGGAGGTGGGAGACCTCAGAACAAGACTTGGGGATACAAGCTAAAACTGTCAGAGAACTGTGTTTATAAGAAAATCCTGAAGTAGTGTTGTATTCATTTGTTGCTTTTTTTTATCATGGTATGTTTAGTTTGAATAAAGTGTTCCTCAATTTTTAATTTGTTGAGCATATTTCTTTAATGCATTTAGTTGTTTAACAATAAAACATAGTCAAATACGAGTCAGATTAATAGGTGAGGGTAAATAAGGTTTTAGGCAGTTAAAGGCAGTTTTAGGCAGGTTATAACCTATTTTTGGCAGTTAAAGGCAGGTTTTAGGCTCTGCCCTGCCAAAAACAGGTTTTGGGCAGCCTAAAACCCAACCCTGACACATGCACAACACCTGTAACTTAAGTGTTGCAGCTGATTCATCATCCACTAAGGCAAAGACAAAAGTCCAAGTCACAGCCCTTCCATGCCACGACTGAGTCTGACTCACCACCATCCAAGTCAGAGCCAGTTCAACCTTAGGTTTCAGTGTCTGAATTATAGTCCTAAGTTGATACATTAGTGACCTTACATTCAAATCCAATGCCAATATTTAAGAAATCTACTACAAGCCTGGGTCACTGATGCTAGAAGGCTTGAGAATGAGTAGTCACTGCATCTGAGGCCATTGAGACCCAGCCTAGAGAATGCCATGGAGGCAAAGACCTTCCTTTACACCTCCAACCCTGAGTAACTTACTGTTCCTTGTTTTAGCCTCTCCAGCAGTTCCTTTTCTATGGCGTTGTCTAGCTGTGCTGCAACCAGGGCTTTCTCCTGATGACAAAAACAATTTCACATTTAACTTCAAACTTATCAAAACAGTAATAACAGCAGTCCCCTACACAGTTCCCTTATACCTGCATCTAAAATAAAATGCACTGAACATCCTTTTGGATAATTGTTTGATATGAGATAAAACTTTATTGTTGTAAACTTATCAAAACAGTAATAACAGCAGTCCCCTACACAGTTCCCTTATACCTGCATCTAAAATAAAATGCACTGAACATCCTTTTGGATAATTGTTTGATATGAGATAAAACTTTATTGTTGTAAACTTATCAAAACAGTAATAACAGCAGTCCCCTACACAGTCCCCTTATACCTGCATCTAAAATAAAATGCACTGAACATCCTTTTGGATAATTGTTTGATATGAGATAAAACTTGATTGTTGTCAACTTATTATCTAAATAAATTTGTCAAATGCCTAACCAGTCTTGGGTATATATGTTGTTAACATATAAATGGAGCTGTGAGACCAGTATAGGAAAGGTATTTCCTATCCTTATCCTTAATAGTAGACTGCCCAAATTCACAATCTACAAGTGCAAAATCTGTCAAAACCTGTCACCAAAATCCTCTCCTATAATAATAGATATCTGAACCCTACTCTGCTAGGTTAAATAAGTGAATCACTGTTAATAATTAATCAATAATTAATTAATGCCAGTCAGACTTTGACTCTTAAAAATAAGTAACGCCAGAATTAAGTACTTTGGTAGAGGCTTAGCTTTATCTTAATCATTTATTGAACCCAAAATTTTTAAGCAATTAGGTATAAGAAAATTCCTTCATCAAACCTGGAATATCTAATGAATTTTCCATACTCAGCCATATCATACAGGTTGATAAGATTATATTCTGACAGTTATAATATAAAATGAATCCTAACCTCTCTTCTACGTTCTCTCCTTTCTACTTTCCTCTGCAGTGGCACAAGCTTCTTCCTAAAAAAAAGGTCATCAAGATATAATGGTACATGCATACTCCAAATATTAATCATGGTACCTCCTTAACTACCCAGTATGCATCAGATAGATTACAGAATTAATATTCTAGTATATTTACCTTTTCTCCTCTTGAAGAACAAAATAAACACAATTAACTGTAAACTTAATCATATTTATATAGCAATGTAACTCAAATTTTCTAATTTTACTTTAGTGTATGCATACTAAAAATCTATATTTAAGATCACCATACTAGATTATTTTATTATTATCAATCAAACCAAAATACAGTCAAATTTATCTAAAATTTATAAATCAAATGGATGGTACAATTGGTTATAATAACTAATACTCTCAATAGCTTGGATGGCGGCATCCTGCAGTCATTCTAGCAATACCTAGATGAAATTAACCAGTCTTCCTGGTTTTCTTGGAAAATTAATTAAATGCTTACTGTCTTTTCAGAACAAGTTTCCTCATGCGTATGAGATATTGTGTGATCTTTGTGAATCTCTGCTTGCACTTGTGTTTGATAAACCTACAAAAGGGAAACAAATTGTATAGAAACCTAACATAAATCACATTATGCAATGCATGTCAGATTCTCTACACATACACAGCTTCAGTGCACTGTGATACTGCTGAAACTGTATCAGTAACGTTTAGCAGGAATGCTATAAAACTGTTTGGTAACAACAATCACAGTACATAAACATATCTTTAGTTCAACTTCTAACTTTCATGGTCACTAAAACCTGTACACTGAAAAAAATATAAAACTCAAAAGTCAGTTACAGATTGTTCAATATATGACAGCTTCAAAAATTTATTAAAAAATATGTTACACCCTCATTTCTTTAAGAAACTAACAAACAGTGTAGCCTGTAAAATACTAGTCAATAATATTATTTCAAATTAAAAACATTACACAATCCTTTATAAAATTTTCAAAGAACAGTGAATTAGAATTTAGGATATCACTTATCTTTTAAAAGAGCTTACAATTAGCAAGAGAAAATTTATGTCAGAACCAAGAATAGGTGTTACCGTAAAATCTGTGAAATTTCGTACAGAAAAATATAATTAAATTTGTGGAAGTCCGAAATTTAACAGTCCATTACAGCAGTTTTAAAATTATGGTCTTGACAAGTTAAGATGCCTCGTCGGCAGAGGGCGATAATAGGAGCCTCAAGTATTCACTCGCAGATTTTGCATTCATCCGTGTGAACCGTGAAGTTTCATGAATAAAAACATTATTTCCTATACTTGGTGTTGTTTATTTTATATTAAATCACTTTGGAAAAGGAATCTGAAAAGTATATCTGAAGGATTTAATCCTGTCATGAAGCTCAACACCCGTACATGCTTGCGTGACATCCTGAGAGATCGTTTTTCAGGTGGCTTACGCATGGAAACCCCCACTAATGGTGCACAAAAAGCTAGAGGTTTTTAGATCAAGTAAAGAGTTAATCGATCCTTATTTTCCAATATCAAATATCCAACCTCCGTTAAACTTCATGAACGTCTGCCAGGGCTTTGATGTACCCTTTGATCTCGTGTGACTTGATTGTTGGGTGATACGGTACCCGGGTACTCGAAACTGAGTCGTTCTGGTGTGACATTCAAGATATTTATCTTAAATGTTTTAATGGAAATTAGCATTAATTTTCAAACTGATTAATATTGGCATTGAAAGAACCCAATTTGAATCTGGCTTACACACGGAAATCCCCCTTTTTGGTGCACGTAAAGCTAGTGGTCTTGAGATCATTTACAGAGTTAATCCTGATTATCCAATTTCCAACCTCTGTCAAACTTCATGGACGTCTGTCAGTTATTCACGGCATGTCGCTCGCATCCCGGACAATTAAGCAACTCACATTAGAGATATTTTAAGTTTTTTCTATTGTTGCTGAAACAAAAATCTTAGTTTTCAGTCAAATTACATTCTATATGATGTAGATATAATTCATATTAATTATCAGTAGCATGGCATTCACATCGATCGGACCGGTAGGCTTGTTCAAAACCAGATTACAGGGCGAGGTTACGTCAGTGATACATTCACGGCAGTCCTACTAACGTCAAATATGGCGTAACAGACCATCAGCAGTTCGAAATTTAACATGTCATTTGAATAATTATGGATACTGAAGAAAGACCGTGTACGAAATTCATTGAGGTACAAAATTTCACAGATTTTACAGTATATCACTTGACCAAACAGCTGCTCAATATAAAAAATTTCTCACCTGGGCCAGTATATAAGATGTGTGTCGATCTGTTCTAATGCCTTTTCATAATTTCTAGACAACTTGACTTTCTCCCATAATTTTGAAGGAAATGCAGCTCTTTCTATGGTCTTCATATACAAATAACATATACCTGGAAAAGGGATATGGTGATATCTCAAATATCCTATAAGCATGAACAAATACACAGAAACAAACATACATTCAAAATCAATAGGGTTTCTTCTATTTTTGTTGCTGTTGTTTTTAGTTTTGTTTTAATTATATGTGTAGGCTAAAAATTCCATGTGTCAAGGACTCATGGAATGTATCATGTAAGAAAATCCTGACAAGGAAATGTTATAGAATATATCATATATGATAATCATGACAAGGATATGTTTAATTAACCTTCAGCTATTCACAGCCAGTGTTGTGCTAATTACTCAATTATACTGATGACTGGTCATTTTCTTTCATAACCTATAAATGGATTGTTTATTTACATAATCAATCACAAATGATAATGAATGCACATCCAAAGAATTCATATTATCCAGATCTATGATACTCTTATTTTGTCATAGATAAAAGAAAAGACAGGGTATAAAACAGCAAACAAATTTTAACCCTGTGCAACAAATAAGTTTCAACAATCTAACCAATACCTTGACCTTTCAGCATGATATATAAGTTACACTGAATTTACTCTGTCAGTATTTTTTGTATAATTATACACAGCAAATTTCGCTCTATTTAATAATATAGATGGTACATAAATTCAATTGATCATTGGTCGTTTTTTTTATTTCAATCATCAGAAATGACTTTACAAACAATTCCTAACACTATTCACAGCATGTGTAATTGCAACATGGCACTTTCAGGTGGGTGAAATAAAACATGAAGAATTCAGTCACAATGACAGACAGCGTTTTAAGTTAATACCATTTAATCAATACTGGTAGAACAAAATAACTTCTTACAATTATTTATTTATACTTACAAGTAATTTATGATTTGGTAAGCTATGGTAGGAAGTGACCTGAAAACTAAGTTGGTATTGAGAGGAGTCCATTGTTTGAACCTTTACATATGTAGCCCAAATTTTTCTGCATTTTCTCTACTGTTAAAATAAATGACTAGGTGTTTCCACTAAAGTTTAATTGCCCAGTTTTTCAAAAGAGGCAGAAAAATAAAAACCTGTTTGAAGATGTCATATGGAAAATCCAAATGTAGTTAAGTGACCTGTTGCAAGCAAATGCAGACATTCCAAAGAGATGATTGAATTCTAGACATATGTACCAACAGTGTAAAACATGGAAAAAAAGTAACGATTACTTTGTTTCCAATTCAGATTTTAAATTGAATAAATTGGTTAAATCCTGACCTTTTTCTTCTCTGATAGTTGCATACTGGCTGTTAGCGAGAGGGCATGATGCTCTGTTACATATACCAGTCAGGTTAAACTCGTTTCTACAAAACTTCTGTGTCTTTGTCCTGAAACCATAAACGTTATGATCAATATCACACACAAGGACAATATGTGTTTGAACTTAAAAGTCATACAACACCTATTGGAGTAGAGTACATTTTTTACTAGAAACATTGGTTCTCCGAAAATCTCAAGTCAAGCTTTTCAGTTAATTAAAATTAATATTAATTATTTTAAGGTCTAATCATCGTCAAAAATCATGAAAATTACATTTTTCTGAAAAACATCTGGTTTAATAGATGATTGCTATATCTATCTTTTCACAAAAACACGTTCCTGGGGTTATATTGTATCAGTTAGAAAAATAAGTATTTTATTTCAGATGTCAACCCCACGTGGGGTGCAAACAGGACCAACTGTCAGATCGGTGAGAGTTAGCAGCGTGTCAGTTGCTTATTGGTTAACCATGCGGTCGTGGCATTAGGCAAATGGTTGATTGACAGGCGTGGGGAAGACGCGGTCAGTCAGCCGGGAAAAAGCTAATCTTTATTACCGGCACTTACTAATTGGCACTAATTAATACAAACACGTCCCCCTATACGCCTAACCCAGAAGTAAACTGTACATCGTACTCCTCCAGTCGCCGAATAATGTCTTTGTCACTGCCGTAAAATATGTTAGTGTCACCCAATAATGGTCCTGGCACCAAGAATATACCCAGTAATATGAATTTACCGATTGTTATTTCTGTAATATTGACTCTTCTATACAATATAACATTTTCTCCCAGGGTCCATCATTACATCGCCAAAACAATTACCGAATACATCGTTCCTTCCTATATAATATACACTATCATCAAACTGAACGTCATGGGTCGAAGAAAAAAGATTAGAATGAGCGAAGATAAAATTCGCTATTTGAACGAGAGACAGTCACATACAGCTGTTCACAAGATTCCTGTGACCGTAACGAAACTACACAGAGATGACGATTCTGAGTCGTCAAGTGACAAAAACATGGAATCAGTACAACCTGGAGTTCCAGAATCAGTCAGCTAACGTCTGTGGCAGTGCAGCCAACTTGCTATGTTGTTGGCTACCGCAGCAGTGTGTGCCATATGCCGTAAAGGAAATTTATCGTTAGTGGAGGATGTAGATAAACGCCGAGGGTGGTGCAGCAATATGGGACTGCGTTGCACGAATGAATTTTGTGAAAGGAACGCGGCACCAAGTTACATGACCACGTCGTCTGCTAACAAATTTTGTGAAGTGAACCGCGCCGGAGTCTTAGCTATGAGAACGATCGGTAAAGGAAGAGCTGCCACAGCACGATTTAGCGCATTTATGAACATTCGTCCTCCCGTTTTATCCAACATATATAATTGTGAGAGGGAGAGACAAGTTGTTAATTGGATTAGGGCATATGGTAGTTTGAATGAGAGCGCAGAGTAAACAGAGTGATCGTTCTTATCAGTCACTTCACACCTGACGCGTGCCCCGGCGCGGCAGCCCATGACCTGATTACCTATGACCGGCCCCTCGGACCAGTAAGCTCCGCCTGCTTTAGTTTGACAGTTCTCCAGTTGTCATGATGCCTAACAAAATCCCTTTTTTAACATTGATAAACCATTAAATTTTATAATTTATATATTGAAACCGATTCTCATCGGAACATTTAGTGAAAAAATACAACTGTCACTTGCGCTTATATCCCTGTTTTCCACTCAAAACAAAATTTCTCTTCCCAAACAGTTTTTGGCCGTTTTCTCAAAACAGTATTTCAGGAGACTTTATGGTCTTCAAAGCGATATTTCTCAAAAACCATCAAATATAGAGTCTTCAAATTTTGAATATAGGTAAATCAACAAGTATTCTAAAATGCGATTTTTTCTTTTTCCTATATCGTTTTTAGTATAGTAGAAATACGTTATTTAAACAAAATAAGTATTGTAAACATCACACATTTTTTTAAATTTTAAATTTCATTATGAAAAAAATACTTTAAATATATAACCAAAAAAATGCCTGGAGATATTTGTATGTAATTTCAAATGATACTATTTCCACACACATACCCTATGCCAATTTTGAGATATATCCAATTAAAAAAAAATTATTTTAAATCATTTCAAGTTTTAAATTTTCATAGTGGACACTGTTACACTTTTTAAATATACCTCATCTGATAGAGAATTTTCTGAGGATTCTAAATATATATACATCACTGTGTCTAAAATTATTATTAATATGAATTCTAAATCAAATTAACCCAAGGTTGTTTGACTATGATTAGACCTTAATCAGGAATTTTGCTTTCATTACATGAAAAAGTCAAGCACAGTCAAGCATTATTTATGTATAAGTATGCTTATACTTATTCACTGAGTAGGTGAAGCTGAGATACATTTTCATCAAGATATTTATAAAGAATAACAAGGGACAAATGGGTCACATCGCTCAGCTGAATTTTGGAAAATATTAATAACCGCAAAATATTTTTATTTCTTTTGGTTTTTTAGCCCTCAGCCCTTAGGCTGTCACCCAAGCTGTCCGTCCGTTCGTCTGTCCGGCGTCCGTTAACTTTTACCTTGTGAGCGGGATATCTTGAAAAGGATTCACCGTCAGAAATTTATTTACTCGGTAAAAATGTATATCGACAAAATCTCGGTCAAGTTCAAAGATGGGTGACCTTGAGTCAAGGTCCTTGACCCATTTTTATACATTTTAGAGCTGATTATAGAAAAACACTTAGATGCTTATTACTCCGGAACCATTTGGTGGATTTTCACAAAACTTACTACGATTATTGGGACTGACAATCTGTACCTGCTACACAAGTTTGGTGGCGCCACCTACATTATCTGATTTTTAATGAATTTTTATTGTATTTTTCAACTTAGGGCTTGTGAGCGGGATATCTCTAAAAGAATTCACCGTAGGAATTTTATTTTTATGGTGAAGATGTATATTCACAAAATCTCAGTCAAGTTCGAACATGGGTGACCTTGACCTATTTTTCTACGTTTTAGAGCTGATTATAAAAAAACATTTAGAAGCTTATTTCTCAGGAACCATTGGCTGGATTTTCACAATACTTACTAGGATAATAGGGAGTGATGGTCTGTAACTGTTGCACAAGTTGGGGGCGCCACCTGCAATTTCTGATTTTTAATGAATTTTTCTTGGATTTTTCAACTTTGGCCTTGTGAGCGGGATATCTCTAAAAGGATTCACAGCAGGAATTTGATTTCTTTGGTGAAGATGTATATCGACAAAATCTTGGTCAAGTTCGAAGATGGGTGACCTTGACCTACTTTTCAAGGTCACAGAACTGATAATAAAATAAAACTTAGCTTTTTTTCAGGAAGCATTTGGTGGATTGTTATGAATCATGGAACATACCTCTCCATTTTAAATTTGTAACTGAGACATGTACAGATATACATCCATGTGAGAACAGATATTTAGTACTTGTTACTGTTACCACCTCTAAACACTGTTCTTTTGGCTGAGGGCTTTTGTCAGCTTCTGCTGATATTCTAGTCATGTATATTATCATTAGAAAAGCTATGAGAAAATGGCCCTGCTAAAATGAAACTCTGTAAATTATAGAATAATGAACATGAGCTAACCCGTTTAGTGATGCACCAAGGGAACAAATAGGCCTAGGGTAAGTGTTATATAAAAGAAACATTTCATAAACAAATAATGTGTGAAGGTAATTAAGTTTTCAAAAGTTAAATATATGGCCATATGAGTTAAAAATTAATCTCAAAAAGTTTGACCAATATTCCTAATTTTAATACTAAGTTAACAGTGTTATTCACACTTAGGCCCCGCCAACTTTAAGAGATATGAATGAAATATTACAAAGTATTTATATCTTCTTAAATCTTGTCAGTTAGCACTTACATTAGATCCTAATATTTTATCACATTTGAATATTAGGATTAAATTTTAAAAAAAAATAAAAATTGTCGAAGATTTATCTTGTTTATTAGTCCTGTGTTTTGAAGGGGTGGGTGGTAGAGGGGTCACAGTTGTTACTGCTCGTTACTGAAAAAATGTTAATTTTAAGTTTCATCTAGTTCATAGTACTTATCTCTCAACAGAATGGGGTGGGATGGGGGGGGGGGAGAGAAAAAGGCTCCCTGTGGTATGGTATTAACTGCAGACAGCCTGATCAAGCTCAACTCAGTGGAGAGAGGGCTTGCTCTAGTGATGGGATTACATAACATTATGCCAACAGCCTGGGGAGCATAGAGAGCTGCACTGAATGACCTACAGTGACTAAAGTGGACTGCTTGACAATGTAAGGGAATACAAAAAAAATTCAATAACTAGCCTAATTCTGCAGCTTTTATTTTCAAATTTCAGATTTTAACAGATTAAATCCTTATGTGCACATACTGTGAAAAATAAATCCCCAGTACTTAAATGAAAAAAAACGTGCCATGGCCAAAATTTAAGGTACCAATTTTTTATTCTTGCTATTATTTTAAAAATTTTAAAGATTTTTATTTAATTTTGGATATACAATTTAATTTTGATTAATTAACGTTATATTACAGGAAAAAAGTCCTTAACTTTATCATGTTTTGTGTTAAGTGATCAAATATCTTTCCAGATTTTTTACAAAATGCATTATGTTTGAGCCAATAACTTTTTTAAATCATATAATACAGACCTAATTTCTGGCATGTACATCGGAACTATACAGAGGAATATTTTTGGTAAATATGAGGAAAAACAGATGAGTGGTTTTGATATTAGACAGTCCTGAAGTGTGAAAATAGGTTTTTAATAAAAAATTGAGGATTTTCCTTAATTTCTCAAAGGAACGAAGTTGCAAAGACCCAGTTTTCGGCTTGGTAGGAGATCTTGGGGACATCTAACATAATGCTGAATTTTGGATTCCTAGGTCTTACAGTTTCAAAACGTGCCACATCTGCGGACAGATGGACAGTCGACGGACAATGGACCACGACTATAGCTCAGATGACTTATAGTCAGCTGAGCTGAAAAGCATTTAGAGAAATACTTGTGCACACATTTATACAAAAAGAAATATTTACAAGCAAATTTTATGCACATTTTCACAATAGCAAGCCCCAATCTCTAATCTGTTGTAGATGTGTTACATGTCTACACTTATCTATTTATAAATTGAATTTAATTTCAACTAGCCAATAAATTAACAATACCTTATTTTGAAAGAACAAAAAGACTTGTTGATGATACTCCAAATTACCTGAAAAAGAGAACAAATGATAATTATATTCATCTGTAATCCAATCAATATGAAAAGTAACCAAATCAGGACATATAATGATAAAAACCATTGTAACTTCAATATCATACATTAGCAGGTCCAGCATATATATAACATGTTTCCTTTCAACAGACAATTCATCTACTAATACTTGGTGAATAAGTCACATTGACAACACTGACAGTTATGATGATAAGTAGCATGATTATATATAGTTCTCTAATAAATCATCTACTACCATATCTTTAATGCTGTAGAAGATAATATCCCTTCAACGCTGAATATTATGGAGTTGATATTATGATATCATTGATATAATAATGATCACTTTCATGTTTCTTGTGGTTTGTCTTTGCTGATAGTCAAAAAATAACAATATTGTAACATATATAACTTAGCACAGGGTTCAAAGTTGAGTCAGATAAGGCTGAAATAAACTGTTTCTTTGACTTTTATATAATCAATAAAATATCCACATAAAAGTTCATAAAGCACTGAAGGTGGATTATTACAAAGAGTTCTAAGTGAAGTGATTGTGCCTGGAACAAATGATGCTATGTCTTTTAGTTTATGATATAATTAAATGTTATAATTCAATTTTTTATTGGCTAAGACTAAGTGATCATGCAACATTTAACAGGCCTAACAAAACACTCTCCAAATTATTGCCAAGAACTTGACAGAAGTATCCAGGAATATATGATACATTGTTTGAATGAACAAAAATTACTGATAGAAACATGGAAATTTTATATTTATCAATAAATAAGCAATGGGCACAAACTGAACTGACTTTTGTTCAGGCCTGGTTAAAAACGATTCACTGGTATTAGGGTAATTTCTCCACTAATGCAATCGAAAAACAGCGTGAACAATTACGAACAGCATGAATGATTCGGACAGAACGATGCGTTATGGACTGAATGTTCGAAGCGTGACAGCGTAAAATCTAGTGATTAGTAATAATGATAGGTAGTGACATCGACAAAAAAAAATACACAACGAAGGCAACGCGGAAACGCTTATATAGACAGAACTGCTCAGCAACAAAATCTCAGGCGTGTTCCGAGTTGTTCAATTGGGCACTTGCGATGGTAGGTTTAAAGTGATGTGGGGCTTCCTACCTGTTCTGAGCAACAGTATGGATTTTATACTATCTATGATTGTACTATGATACAATAATCTCTCTTTACATTCGTATACTTACGTCGTCGTGCTGCATCTTGTGTGGTTTCTGTGTTTAAATGTTACACATTGCAAATCTGGTTAAAAACACATACACGTGAGTACGGGGAAACACCCGGAAACGGAATGATAGACAGTGGCGCCATCTGAACAAGTACTGATATTTCCCTGAGCAACATTTAGTTAGAGGTAGTAAGACCAGGGGCTGATCCAGGATTTAGGAAAAGGGGGGGGGGGGGTCCAACCAAGGAGGACTAATGAAAATCCTAAAAAAAGGTCATCAGGTCCGGAAAAGGGGGGGTCCAGGCCGCCAATTTTTTTCTGAATCCCTTTAAAAAATGTTGCTTCGCGTGAAAAAAAGGGAGGGGGGGGGGGCGGACCCCCTGGACCCCCCCCCCCCGGATACGCTTCTGAAGACTGCAAGGATGCGGACAGCTAGACTATTTAAACGGATGCGTCGAAATAGTACTTTCAACTTGCATGAAATTTGTCACTTGTAATTAGCAACGTGTTGCATAATCATTAGTAGTTTTAAGGCTGAGTAATACTGTATGTAATTTGCATATTTGTGGAAACCATGTTTATAAATGTAATATGTATATAATAGATATAGCGATTACGGCATATGTATACAGTACACTCTTAATTTGCATATAATAATGATTGCATTACAACTCTAGGTTATGATAATCTTTCGGACGTTTGATATTTTACAGGTCCGTTTGGATAGTTTGCAAGACTTGTTTGACACTCGATTTAGAAATTTAAGATATCCATAAAGGTAAACAGGCGAAATAAGTTTTTCAGAAATTTAATTCTTTAGTTATCACCTTATTCTAACAAGGCTTGACGGGAACACTTCAGGGAGTTGACATGGCCGCAATACGAAGATCGTTACGTGTCTTTTAGGTCTTTGAAAATTATATAGTATCGACGTATAGGACAACGTGTGAACGGGAAATAATAATACTAATAAATATGTACAGTTACTTAATTCTAAATAAAATGGTTCTCTGATATAATACTTCAAATGCAGTACGTGAGCTTCGTATAATAATTTATTTCACTCAGTCTTACATGTCGGTGTAAAAATTACCAATATAAGTAGCATTTCCAGCGTACTTCCATGATCAATGTTATCAAGAATAATCTCGAAAAATCATGAAACGAGATATATTTTAATGAAATATTGTATATGTTCCTTCTACATAAACAACAGTGAGGAAACAATAAGATGTATAAAATTGAAATAGGCTAAACCTTTAATACTACCCAATTGGTCATTCTACATGCAGAAAACGACCCAATTCAAGAAAATTCATGTCCCTTGTATTCACAGTGCCATAGTATAGTATAGTATAGTATAGTATAGTATATATATATATATATATATATATATATATATATACCATCTGCCATTGTTCTTTCTGGATTTAATTCATTATTTTATATTTTCTGCTTAATTTGGGCTTATTTGTGCGGAAAAATAATACCTAAAATGCTTGAAATCTATACTTAATGGTTCAAAGGTGATAAAAAATTATACCTGTCCCAAGGCCATAATAAAAAATTTATTATCATCTTATTTTTTATTAAAAATGATTTAGGCCTAGGATTTTTTTGCACTTTTCATGTATAATAAAATTGTTCCTTAAAAACTTCCACAAGTTTGTCAAGGTCCCTCTAATTTTATTGCGCTTAAATGTGTGTCCCCGAATTTTTTCCAACACCGTTATAAAGACGATTTGACCGCCATGACACGATGTTGATTGATTAAAAACCACCTAAGTTGAAATAATGTCACAGAATGACCCCATGAAACCATCATTAGCCTATCGTTATGTATTTTGTCATTTTACAACAGGAAATTTCCGTAATTATGTAAAAATGTCCGTATATTTATTACTTTTAAACACCGTTACCTATATTTCTACAAAATTATGGTAGTATTTATGCTTTTCTTAGTTTTGGAATATAGCTCACACAGTCAACACATACATATACTCAAGGAGTTTACAGGACTGTAAACTCCTTGATATACTGAATACTAAAAAGGTTAAAGGAGTAATTAAGTTTCTTTGAATAAATATCATATCTTTTTTCAACACCATTATTCATCAACACCGTTACTTTTCACTTTTAACGGTGCCATGGTGAATGTCAATGAATGGTGTTGAAACAAAAAAGTGACAGGATGGATGTAAGATCTAAATTCTACAAACTGACATTGTTATTCAGGAATTTCATAGTTTTTATAACGATTACTGTGTTATATATATATATATATATATATATATATATATATATATATATATATATATATATTAAACTTGAAATATCATAACAGGAGTCTGCTTGCTTTAAGTAATAATTTGCCAGTGATATACATTAATTGAATTTCAACACCGTTATATTTTGAAAATATACATAAATTAAAGAAAAAAATGACTTGAAACATATTAGGAAATGCTCTTATCTCCCGTAATTTTTATTTACCGAGGTAGGTTGGATGCTATATTTTCCTTCTATTTATTGCATTATACCTTCTGTGGGTTGCGGCTGTATTTTGTTTTCAGGATTAAAACGTAACTCATAAAATAAAAATATGCATTTACAGGGTTACTCTATCTATATATTAATAGCGTAAGACGATTTTTGTAATTTTCCGTATCTCCTCTGATACCACCGTACGGATTGCTGTGATTTTCGACATACATATGCTCCGAGTTTGTCCGAAGAGATTCCGCCCACGTTTATTTGCCAAATTTGCGTATTACGTGCATAATTAATAATTTTAATATTTGCTCCCCCGCAGGCGCCTCTTTCCTTAATGGGTCTTCAGGTCCGGTAAGACAATGCCCACAGAGTGTGTGATGACGGGACAGAGATTTACTCCGGGGGCCCTATCTTGGGTTTTCTTATATTTGCGGTGACCGGCCCGAAATAATCCCCATCGGCGATCCTTTCTCAAAAGGGTGATCTTTGAAAGAATTGTTTTGCAGGCCTTCCTGCGACCGGGGGGTTGCATAAAGAGGGCTCCTTCACATGACCTGATATGCTTGAGTGCACATCTACCGTGTAACAGGAAAATCGTGATGGTTAGGCCAAAAAAAAAAAAAAAGGTTTGATTCTCGGGCATTTTTTTTCCAGAACCTGTGCGGGCCGGCGTTATTTTACCTATGTTTTGTATGTTTCGATAAAAATGTCATATGATCAGGGAAAAGTATGAAAATAACAGATTTGTTTTGTTAAACAGGCAAAAGACCTCTATAACAAAAGGAATCTGATCAAAATTGTATTATTTTATCTTCGTTAAAGATGAAAATCAAAATAACATGCCGGAGGGGGGGGGGGGGGAGGGGGGTAAAATTGACGAATACAGTGTCTAAGAACTAAACCTTTTTTTGGGCCTTATACAATCACCATTCGCACGAAGTCCAGGGCCTTGCATGAGATTGGGGTCCTTGACAAATATTCACGACCACATGTAGGCCTACCATGTGACAGATGTAAAGAAAATGTTAACCAAATTCACATCTTGGTTGGTAGAGTGAGATGTGTACACGTGTTGAGCGCCATTATACATTAACAAAGTTGTATATATATAGTATTGACTTAAAATGTTTTGAAAGGGAGATTTTTCCTCATTACAGCAGTTACAAATGTAAATCTCCTGTAAAATTGTAAATTAAATAAGTTTGTGCTGGTATTAGTTCCTTTTACATGCAGGTGCCATTTCATTTTCAATGGTGTTTATGTAATACTCCTTGTTTTGAAAGACTTTTCTTTCATTCAGTATGTATGCTTACTGCATACAAGTCATGGTCATCATTGTTACTATTTCCACAAATAAAGCTGTTTTTCTTTGCATTTTCGCCTAAGGTCTATTTCTTGGACGTTTTCTTTTGTATGTATATATGTGATATTATAGATCAGTTTCTCATGTCACATGGAATATGTGTAGGTGACTATTTATCAAAGGCCCCGACCACATTTTAGGGACTGGCTTATTTGGGGAGACCGTGTGCCACTGTAAGCTGATCCGAAACAATCCCGAAAGATTTTTATCCTCAACACTACACATATAATGGAACTATATATTACTAGCGTACGGCGATTTGTATGATTTTCCGTATCTCCGGATTTTCGATGGATTTCCGATACCACCGTACGGATCGTCGTGTTCGCTCAAAACCGTGCGTAGCACGGGTAATTGCTAGTATTATTATATTAAAATACATCGTACAGGTGAACCTTTATATTTTTTTCTAAATTAATTATGTGGGACCATGGAAATATCCAACAGAATCTTTCATCATAATTTCCAAGCACTGCTTAAAGTCTGTGACGGTGTTGAATTAAATTGATTATACACATATGGCATTAAATTAGCCAAAACTATAACTTTTCATGAAATAAAGTGCTCTGCTGAAATTAATTTCATATAGTTTACATTTTTTTATTTCCATGTGAGACTCTAAATAATGTATATTAGGAAAAGTTATTTTTCAGATATTGTACCTGCTGAAATCGGTCGTTTTTCGTAGAATGACCCTAATGGGAAATACATGTTGACAACAATCACTTGTTATCGGGATTGGTCAATAAAATTGTAAAAATATATTGTATTTTATCAAGATACAGTAACTATAGTCCTGATTTATGCTGCCTTACATAAAGGCATTTATTAATACATTAAGAAACGACCGTCTTTCAACTTAGTCGATGATAAAAATCAATGCCCAATGTGCTACATAACATTTTGTAAGAAGCAGGGTTTGCAAATTTTAGTCATGGAGGTTTTATCATTATGATTGTTACTTGGTTTCAACTGCCAGCTGAAAACAACATTCTGACAAAAGCCAAGTTTTGCCCAAAATACGACTAAAAGATTTAAAACAACTGTTATGACTGGGATGGCGTAGTCACAGGGCCTTCCTTGACTCGTAGAAATCTTTTAGGTGAGTGATACATTTGACTGGAACAAGCAGTCTAATGCTCTTATAGAGCCTTACTGTCTGAAGTTTCCTGAGCAGTGGGCCATATCTGTGTGGCACATAGGTTCCTAGGTGAAAGTTATGTCATTATCACAACACTTTGTGTTTTTTTTTATGGAGTCATGCATGTCTCACTGCTACCTGAGATGTTATAACATATCATAACTCCAGCAGCCCTGTCCTAAGGCTGGGCATCTGAGGGGATATACCTTCTACAAAAGCTATATGAGGTCCCAGGAACACAGTCCCCCGTGCAGTGAAGATTGGACTTGGTCTGGAGGATTGTCTGACATGTCGGATTCTGGTTCATCCACTTAGTGAGATATCAGTTTTAAAGCATATACGAGTCTGGTCCGTATCCTGTTTCTGATTAGTTGCAGGTGAAAAACACCATTATTTCCCAGGTAAGCAGCAGTAAATTTGACAGAATTAAGTCCCACAGTATACATATATATATATCCTATTCAGTAATAACGTCCGCCATATATTGCCCGGTTTGGCTGTGGTTGGTTGTTGCTTGTTGCCAACTGCATCGACCCATCTCGTCTCTTTCTTTCTCTACCGTCCTTCTCTGTGTTACTCTTAATTGGTCTACCATTTTTTGCTCAGCTGAATGTAAGTAATCTTAGCTACAGCAATCACCCTCTGTCCGTCCGGCCTTCGGCCGTTAACAGGGCACAAATTGCAATCGTAAGACCCCGAAACTACTAACTGTAAAACCAGGGAGTTCATAAGCAAATCTCCTTGGAAACCTGAAATTTGGTCATGGTGACCTATATTCTGCGACCAAAGGGCAAAAAAACATGATTTTGAGCTCCCAGACAGTCATACAGGGCACAAAATTGTACCCATTAGATGTAGACCTTCTAATATAATATTCTTTTAGGTCCTTGGCAAATGTCCTTAATTGGAAACCTTAAATAAGGTCACTATGACCCCTATATTATGTGATCTATAGGAAAAAAGATATCATATGAACAACCTGTATGTGAGATTGGCCCGAAGAGTATCTGTTAGGCCTAGAATCTTCTAACATGTGTACATCCAGGAAGGCTCGGGGTAATTTTCCCTAGGAAACATGAAATTAGGTCATGGTGTCCTATATTCTGTGACCTACAGTTCGAAAACATTTAGTTAGAAAGCAATTAGTTAATTGAAACAAATCGTAGCAGTTTTACATAGAACTTATCATGCAAGGAGTTTTTTTGGTCAAATCTTCTTGGAAATCTTAAATCAAAGATCGCTGTATCTTATTTTTTAAGGTCTATGGTCAAAATGAAATGCCTGATTTCGAACACTCTGGAAGTTCTTTAACAAATATTATTTCACTAGACCATAACATTAATAAGTTATACATGCATCACTTGTATATCAATTTCAGCTGAGCGTCATGACCCATGGGCCACTTGTTTCCTTTTCCCTTTTGGGTTCCATGTTAATGCTCTAAAGTTCTTGAATGCTGATCTATGTTGGCCAATGGTATTTTAGATTTTCTGTGAGGCATCTTCTTTGAAATATGTCATCTTATATCCATCTTCTTCTGTCATTATCCACGTCTCCGCTCTCTAAATAGTAAAACCACTTTGCACTACTCTGGAAAATTTCACCTTTGTCCTGTGTCCGTATACTGAAGAACTCCATATTGATTTTAGTTTGACATAAGCTGCTCTTGCTAGCGCTATTCTTCTTCTTGTATCCTCTTATTCTCCTCCTGTAATATTGATTTCTGAACCAAGATAAACAAGCCTATAAATTTCGCTTATTTCTGTTTCATTTAGTCCTATTTTACTTGGCTTCATGAACATTGTTTATTTTCATGACTTAAGTCTTTTCCTTGTAGTCCAATGTATTTTGTTTATTTTTTCCCCCACTGTTTTTCTTTTTGTATGTCTTCATATTTGCTTGCCTTCAATGCTATGGCATCCGCTTAATCTAAATCTTCCAAAACTGATGTGAATTTCCATCGAACCCATCTCTTCGTGTCTCCGACTAAATTATTCATCACCCACTGTCTCTTAAATACAAACAAAACCCCTGGCATTATACAAATATCGGGTACCTCTGTTTTCACTTTAAACCATTAATTCGGGTGGCTTTCCGTCGATGAATACATTGCAATTACTGTCTTTATACATCTGTTTAATTATATAAATTCTCTTTTGTGGTACGCCATATAGTCCTTTAATATTTTCCTTAATTGATCCAATCCAAGCTGTCGAAAGCTTTTTCCTAATCTAAAAAGTTTATATGTAACCATGAGTTAAATTGTGTGCTATACACTACTATGTTTCCTATAATATTTGTACTGTTTTTCTCTTCCTTTCTTAAATCCAACTTGTTCCTCTCTATATTTAATTATTTCTTTAATCACCCTCCCAAATATCTTGCTTGGTATTGATAGTAATTAATGATATTCCTCGCTAGTTGCTGCTTTGTGTTGAATCCCCTTTATTTGGTATGTTCGCTGCAACTCCTTTCTTACATTCTGTTGGCATTTGATAATTCTCCCATATCTTACTTTAAACAGCTTCTTTAATTTCCTTCTTTGTTATTGGACCCGTTTCAATATCTCCAATTTCCCCAATTTCATCTTGTTTTCCATCTCATTCATCTCTACATCTGACTGTGTTTCCGAACTTTCATTGTTTAACGTCTGGCTGATATGCTGCTTCCGTCTCCTTTGTATACTTGTTTCGTCTGTCAGTCCGTCAGTATAGTTTACTATCTCTATCCCTGAATTTGATATTCCGATTACTTCTTGTATAACGTAGTTTTTTGGTTATCTTGTATAATGTACCTATCGGGTTTGAATTAGCTGCTTTCTCTGTAGCGACAGCCTGTCACCCCAAACGTGGATTTTAGATGAACTAAAGACGATAGGCCCTATCAGTTTATTTCCGAAGGTCATGTTGTCATGGCTATTTTTTTCTGCATCTGCCGCCATTATATATATCATATTTCTCTTGTCTGTCCTTATTTACTTCTTGATTTCTTTATTCTATTCCATAAAGTCCTTCCTTTTAATTTCTTTTATTATTTCTGATCAAGCATTTTCTATCTCATTTGTTAATTTTCTTCTTTCTTCTATCACTGTTCATGTTGTAGCTTCATGTGATTAATTATTTTCTTCCTCAATTTCTTCCGTGTTTCTAATATACTTTCTCCCTAGTGTCATTGTATGCGCCTGTAAACTCCTTTCAGGTTTCTTGTACTTTATTAATATTGTTTTTTTTATATTTTCTTCCTCCATTTGTTGTAGAGCTCTAAATCTATTGTCATTGTATGCGTCTGTAAACTCCTTCCAGGTTTCTTGTACTTTATTAATATTGTTTGTTGATTTTCTTCCTCCACTTGTTGTAGAGCTCTAAATCTATTGTCATTGTATGCATCTGTAAACTCCTTCCAGGTTTCTTGTACTTTATTAATATTGTTTGTTGATTTTCTTCCTCCACTTGTTGTAGAGCTCTAAATCTATTGTCATTGTATGCATCTGTAAACTCCTTCCAGGTTTCTTGTACTTTATTAATATTGTTTGTTGATTTTCTTCCTCCACTTGTTGTAAAGCTCTAAATCTATTGTCATTGTATGCGTCTGTAAACTCCTTCCAGGTTTCTTGTACTTTATAAATATTGTTTGTTGGTTTTCTTCCTCCACTTGTTGTAGAGCTCTAAATCTATTCCTAAGTTCGATTTCAAACTCCTTTCATACTTGTTGATTTTTAGCTGTGTATTGTCAGCTGTCCTTTCTCCTAATTTTGCTTCCCTTTGTCTTGTTAACTTTAGTCTCACTGTTGCTTCCACTAGTTAATGATCACTTCCGATACTTGCTCCTCTCATGAATTTGATAAAAGTGAGTTCTTATATCGCCCATTTATTGTTACATTATCAATTTGGTTTTTATCCTTTTCCATTTTGTGCAGTATGTCATAGTTTATGAATGTCTCTGTGTTTCTATTTCACAAATTTTTTGCACCATTTTCATTCATCACTCTTCCCTCTTTTCCTATTTATCTGCTCCTAATTTCATTGAGAGAGATGTGTATGAATTAATGTATATTACATACTTTTCTTTCGAGAAAATGATTTGTCTCTATTTATTTCAATATATGTTTACAACGTTAAATTCGGAATATTTCCGAAGAACTGATCTTAAACACTGTACTTTCACCATTAAAACTGTACTCGCTATTCACCTATGACTGTGTCTCCTTTCCTGATGATTGCCTCATTGTAACATTTGCAGATAACACAATAGTATCTGGGCTCATCCGGGGAAATAACGAAAGAGTTTACCGCAATGAAATTAAAACTTTAACTTCGTGGTGCTCTGAAAATAATTTGGAGTTAAATGTAAAGAAAACCACGGAGATGATAATTAATTTTAGACGGAAGAAAACTGAAATATTACCCTTAGTAATTGAAGGCTCCGAGGTTGAAATCGTTGACTGTTTTAAATTTGTGGGAATTTTTATTTCTCCTGATTTTAAGTGGGGCGAAAATGTTAATTACTGCGTAAAGAAGGCACAACAACATATATTCTTTCAAAGGAACCTAAAATATTTCGGGCTTAGTCAACCGATTCTATTATTTTTAAAGTTTTATCGGGCGGTAATTCAGGGTGTCCTGACGTTGTTAGTCACTGTAGGGGGAGGCAGTATATGACTGTCGAGGGAAGGAACCGTCTTTCGAGGATAGTTTGAACAGCTGAGAGGTTCATTGGGGTTCCTTTACCCGCTGTTGACTCCATATTTAAAAAACGATTGTTAAAGAAAGCCAATCGATATTAAAAACGATGTTTTAGGTGAAGGTTGGGGACAAAGATATCGACAGGGTAAATTGTATACATTTCTTATATATTTCACTCTTTGATTAAATTTAATAATTTATAATTAAAATAAAAACTGAAACCATCAAAGGCATAGAGAATTTGCTTAAGTTTACATGGGAAAGCCCTAGTTATAACTGCCAGCGAGTGTTGTAGAATGCGTGAAAAAAATATCTATAAAATATATAAATAAATGCGGTAAGTATCGCAGCTAAGGATAAATCTTGTTTTCTGCTTTGGTTTTGCTATACAGCCGAAAAATAATTTTTCTGTTTTATATTATTATTATTATTTGACGTGTTTCCCGTCCTCGCATGTGCATTGATTAAAAAGTGAGAAAGCGAACTCTTGACCGAATCCGATAGTGTACCACCAGACTACCGCTGTTTATGCTGATCAGACGAACACACTACGCAGGCCGCCTGCTGGAGACCCGCAGAACTCTTCAGTTTCAGTTGATGTCAGGTTAGGTAAGGCGGCGGGGAGATCAAACTGATACAAGCTGATCGGATTAACAGCAGACAAACAGTGTGACATCACCTCTAGTGCCTTAATTTGGATTAAACATTCCCGCTCATAAAGGTGCATTCTGTTTTTGGGACCAGCCTGCGCTGTCATGGCTGCAGATTTAGCGGGTAAGTTCCGAGAAGTTTCAGTGAAGTTCCTGACTTCGTCTGTCCAGCTCTACTCTGTTGCTTTGTTGGTCTCACTCAGTCAAACTTGCTGTTTTTTAGAGTAACAGTGCAGGCTGTTGTTATGACCACATTTGGGCCAAACTCACTGTCAGCTTACATACAATCGGAGCTGTAGTAAAAAATCTGATTGCGCTAAAATAACAACCTAGACCGTATAAACTGTAAGATAATAGTTATACTACATCCAAGATTAATACAAGTTAAATAATAATAGTAAATAATATTGTTATTGAATGGATGTTAAAATTTAAATGTGATTGTGAGCTAAGTTTTATATTTGGAATACAGCTTTTTTTATATTTTGGTATATAAAATTAGCCCATATACATCACTTGAAAGCAGAACTTTGGTGCTTTTTGCCTGTTAATTGAATATAAATCTATATAAAAGTTAATTATAATTAAGAATCAAAGTTTAAATTCAAATAATTAAGGATGTATGTTGTTTTGCATATTCTTTAAAATTTCAAGATAAGTTTTTTCAGTAATGGTTCTTGAATATTTGTGATGATTATGTTTTTGTTACAATGAGAATATGATATTTCAGCTTCTATATTGTTATTTATAAAAAATCAGTCATGGAAGTACAATTTTTTTAAAAATTCTTTACATTTTGACAAAGTTTAAAGACCCAGGTATCACAGTGGCTCTGTGGTTACTGTCCCAGTGAGATGGCCACTGCCTACATTAATTTGTTTTAGCCAGCAAGGCACTACCTTTCTATTGGCCCTGTGCCAGGAAAGATGTAATCAGAATGAGAGTGGGCGTTGCATGTTTAAAACTAGGACCTGGATGCACAATGTGATATCACACTCTCATTGGCCTGATTACAGTTCTTAAATTTGCTCTGTGCCAACCCTGGTGGTGAGACCCAGAGAATCTTGCTATATAAAGCAGCAGTTAAAGCCATTAGTCCATAGTCCAATTTAAAACTGAGCCAGCCCAGATCAAAATTTAAATCTGGACCAAACCAGGTCGGGGTCTTTGGTCCGTCATCTTTCTGTCCAGCCACCCAAGATAAAATTTTGTGCATATTGTAATGGTGGACCAAGAAATTATAACAAAATATTCAGGAAGGAAGCCCCATGAAAAATCTATTTAAGATGATAACAATCAAGCCTGGGATTGGATAAGGATTCTGATCTGGGCTGGCCCAGTTTAAAATCAGTCCACCAAAGGATTGTAATACTGACTGGCTGAGATCAAAATTCTAATCTGCACTGGCGCAGTTTTTAAATAGGACCAGATTATAATCTGGGCCTCGACAGATAGCTAGCCAGAGAGTAAGACACCTAGTGATGAACATATTATTAGCTGCCGACCAGAGTCGAGCCAGATGACAATGAAATACATTGTAACAATGTCATGTAACCTACTGGCTGAAATAGTAGCATGTAACTGTAAGCAGCACTTGGTCATCTGACTGGAGCAGAGACCAAAAACAATGGGTCTCACAAGTGCTTCACAGCAGTTTCATGCACTCCATTTGCTAGATTACTGACACGTGGATTGTGGTGGCATAATGGATATGGTGCTGGACTTGTGACCGCAAGGTTGTTGGTTCGAGTCCCATTCTGACTGCTGTCTGTGCTAAGTCTCTGAGCTAAAGTCTTTCCCACTAGGGTGCACTCTCTCCACCTAGGAGTGAATGGGCACTGGTCATAGGAGGAAGGCAAATGTAGAACAAATAACCTTATAGCGCCTGATATTGCTGCTTGGGTTGGATATTCTCCAGTGAGCCAAGAATAGTTATAGAATGAACAGGCCTGCCCGAAAGACCAGGAAGGCAAAGTGTAGAGTTGGATGAGGCTGACATCGTCAGTGATATCAGACTATATTATATAGTATACACTCACCATTAACCTTTACCTTTTCACCCATTAGGTTTCTGACTCTGTGCAATACATAGAGCTTCAACTGCATCTAACAATATTTATGTTAAATCTATTCAGATATACAATTAACTAAGCACTATAATAAAGTAAGCACTATTTTATTATAAATAGGAAAAATTTGGTTCAAATGGGTTCAAAAGTATGATTTATTATTTTGTAGATAATCTTGTGTTGATAAGGCTTTGCAGTTTTATCACTGAATAAAGGCTCCTCTGCTGGTTTACTGAAGTAGAAAACTGGGTATTGAGTACAGGCAGTTTTATAGCTCAGTCTGTGAAGTGTTTGCAAATATTGACATGTAGTAGCAATGAAAATCAATATTAGGTTCAAAGGTCCAATAACTTGGGCTTATAATGAGAAAGTTCCCAAGCTTGCTGGCTGAATAAATACTCTTTTAATCAATTTACCAGCATTAGCGCAGTACAGTGCAGTAGACACATGATTGTCTGTACAATTTTACAAGCAAATCCTCAAAGTTAAAGCTTTCATTAGTAAATGTCTGGTCTGTTTTCAGACATCATAAGAAATCACTGATTTTTAGGCAGTGCCTATTTTGATTGGGAACTTGCCTCATATTTTTTGCACCATTCTCTCTCTATAGTCTATACCCTATGTTAACAGTTTAACTTGATTGAGCAAATTTGTAGTAAAAATGAAATTCTTGAATGGCCAAATCCAAACTTCACAGATTCTGATAGATCTTTCAGATCTTTTCAGTCATCTTTCAGGATAGCCTTGACAACATGACTCAGTAGGCACTGATAATTGGGCTAGTAAGCCTACTTGAGTCATGATACAAGCAATATTGAGAAATACATCGTAGTGGTTTTCTGTCATGTTGCATTCATAATTTGGTAAACTGCCCATAATCTTAACATTAGGCTACCAATGATGAATTAACACAAGAGTCTGAGAATACATGTAAACTCACAACCCAAACTGAAACACCATCTCTATGATAACGAGTCATTTCCTGTATGCTGTACATTAGTCAGCTGCTTCCAGTAACGTGTGCGAGCCATGCCTGTATTCATCCAGTCAGAAATTCAACAAACATGCGGAGGGGTTTACCAATATATGCTGAGATTAGATATAAAACGGAAAATTTCTTGCTCATCTTTTGTGTTGTTAGAAAGTATACTAAAAAAGTTAACAGTAAGTCTGGTTTATGTCAATTGACAGTGTGCCTATAGGCCATGAGGCGTTGTCAGAAATGATGAAAACATTTGCATACTCATAGAGCCTTATAGTGAGTTCCTCGCTGAAAGATGTAATGGCACTCTGACAGCCAGTAAGCTGGTCATAGACTGTCTAATGTCAGAGGACTGGAATGGCGCTACTTCCAGGATACAGGTAACTGTAAAGGTTTGCAAGTTTTACACAACAATTGGGTAAACCTGGTTTTCACCCAGCTATTCCCCAGAATTTCTGGGTTTTAAATATATATGTGTATGCATAATATGACCTGATATGAGCTACAATCTGGATAAATAATGATTGCAACTTAAAAATCTAATATTTTAACTTATATTTTCAGATTTTTTAATTACAAATTTATAAAACTTGTAAATAAAAAAATGAATCTGATAAAAACTATTAATGGAAAAAGTGGATATGCTAAAATAGGCTTTAATATAAACTTAAATGCATTATTCCCATGAAAGTGAAATAAATGTATTAGTCCATTCTGTCCACCTGCCTGTCCATCTGTAAATTTTTCATATGCATCACAGTTTCTAAAAACTTCTACTGTTTTTCTGCATGACAGTCTTGTCATAGTATTAGTTTTGCAATCATATATTGAGAACTTTACTATAACCATGTAATAGGGCCCCTTTCCTCTTAGCTTCTCATATGCTAATATATTTGAAAAACATTACAATAGAATATTTGCTTATTTTGCATTTGAAAAAAATTTCAAACTTCAGCTAAGCGCTGTGACCCATGGGTCCCTTGTTCAGCTCTGCTGTATCATACAGATCATGCTTGTAAACGAAAACCCCTATTTATGTAACAAAGTACATGTACCAGTGGTGGTCTGAGTTGATATTTTACCATTTTATAGCACACAGCTGGGTATCAGATAGCTAGTAGGACCACAGATTTTATAGGAGATAAATAGCTTTTCCAGCACAGGCATCAGTGTTAGAGAAGCGTTTTATTGCAAGAGCAACAAAGCTGACATTGGCATTTGATCAAATTTAGACCAGTCTGCCAGCAGCTGGGGAGAAAATAAGATTGTCTACCAGAGGAACAAGGGAAACAGGGTCAATTTGGTGTATACACAGGTCCAGACCTGTATGGCCAGGGACAGGAGGGAAAAGCTCGCCAAATGATGGGGTGGGTGCCATCATAGAAATGAGAGTGGGAGACACTGTGCAGGAAACAGCTCTTTGTCCAGAGTGGTTCAGTGGGTAATGCTTTACATTAGTGGCAACTTAAGTCAAATAGCATGGTAAAGGTTGGGCAGTGCACATTAAAACACTGCCAGCTCAGGTGCAGTAATAAGGTACCTCAGGCTGATAATTCATATCCTGTTTAAAAAATTTGAGGATTTGGGCATGGTCCAAAAAAAGGGTTACTCTAATCCAAATTGTGCCAATTCACATTCACTTGCCAGCAAACTCTCTCTGTTGATAGATTCTCCATTGGAATTGATTGGATGCTGTCCTCTGAGTACTTCTTTGTGTCACATCCGTGCACCTTAATTGAACCTTGACAGGTTTATTTAGAAAACTCCCAGTTTTGTAAAATCATTCATAGAGGCAGTCATTTTACACACTCATTAAAATAGGTATTTCACAGGTCACATGTAGAAATTAAGGGTATACCCTTTGTTATTTATAATTTTAAGCGTTAATGCAAATTGTCTAAAATAAGTAGTTACAGTTTATGGCAATTTGTCCCCAAAGTTACATGTACCACAATAATAACTGCAGCATGTGGCCTGTACAAAAAACACAGAGACCATGTTATTAATTTACAGACTGTTGTTAGTTTAAAAATGTTGTGTATCATAAACAATGAATGTATTATTTTTGGTGGTTTGAAATTATCCCCTGTAAAGCCCATCTGAGGCTATCTCGGGTAAACAATTTTTTTTCTGTGGGGGAAAAGTCCCAGTAACAAATCCATTTGATTTGTGAAACTCTGAAAATGAAACATGTTAAGGACAGACAGAGTGATCAACCATATCATCAACTGACTTCACAAACTTTTATCTTTCCTTAATAAATTGCATTAATTCATTTGGTATGTGCTGAAGTGAATGGATATGCACTTATTTATTCTTAGCAGGAAAATTGTAAGCTTGTAAAATCTATTGTATATAAATTATAATTCTTGTTAATTAAGTATTATATGAACTACGGTATTATATATTATTATATACATAGTACATCTGTGTTCATACCAGTTATGAGCCTTCTGCATAACTTTTAGGAATCATTTATTCTTTTGTTCATTATTTCTTATACCCATACAATAATTCCATCTAGTCTTATTCACATGATAGGACATGGTGTACATTGTTTAGCACTTTTTCTATATGAACAGGCCTCAAATTTGACGACCAGCAACCGGCAAATGCCGGTTGAAATTGGCTGGCTGCCGTCAGCAATGATCCTGACCGGTACAAGCTGCCAGTCAAAAAAATTCCTCACTGCATCCTCCTTGTCTGTACACAATCGCAGCCACTCTATATGCTTTTTAATTAAAAAAAACCCCATAAAAACTTAAAGTGTTACTGGTTCCCTGTTTACCAGGAAACTTGCCAGCAAATGAGCCGATAGTCTCTTACAGTGACACATGGTGGCGCTAAGCTAGCCACCATTCGTATCTACTCGGGGAAAATTTTGGGAACATTTCAGATAAAAATGGCTACCCGTCGGCCAATCAGAAAAATCTTTTATGGCCGGCTGTTATCAGCCAATCCTAGCTAAGCATAGCGGTTACTGCAGCGTGGGCTACGTCTACATTATGTTACGCGTTATCCGATTGGTCCGCTGTATAAGGATATTGATAATACAGTTTCGCAGGAAACTACATCGTATCAACACTGTGTTCAGTTGTAAAAACCCACATACCTCTTGTTTAACATATATAGTATATAAATCAATACTCGGAACACCATTAAAATATCTATTATAAGGTCTATCATCATCCAAATTAGGCCTGCTATTAAATTATGACCTGGTAAAAAAAATTCCCATTTCCCATTCCCGTCCATGTCTCCATTTCACCCACCGTCGTCACGATGGCTGCATCAGCAAACTTAGCAAACATAACTTTACTTAGAAAACTGCCTGTCAAATTTCTTTGTTACCTGTCAAGTTCAAATTTGACAGGCAGCAGTAGCTTGTTATTTCCAAAAATGAAATTCGAGGCCTGATGAAGAAAAATCCTTTATCTTCGAGGTCTAAGTTATCACATCAGACAGTTTAAGATAATGAGATGCTAAGATGACAGTTCTGTGGTGTGACAGTGAGTAATTTGCTGTACACGTGAACAATCATGAGTGGAACATTAGTGAGACCAATGTTTATTAACTACCCTGGTCTTAGTTCTAGGGGAGATAGAGTCTACTTGTACACTTTTCAGGCATGTTGATGGACCTGTGTATCCTTCAGACCTGTCAGACCAATTTAGGGTTAATTCATCAAAACCTCCAGCATTGTCTGTCCCCATGATCCAGACTTAATATTTAACTTAAGAAAGATCTTATTCTTGCTGTGTCTGAACAGCAGATTGCCATGTCATGTATAACAAGTAAATATATTATAATATTAACTAGCAGCATACTGTTAATTACAACTTGCGACTTGCAACATCTGTTTCCTATGTATGCAAAGTGGTTTTGAAATTTTTGTGAGGTCAGGGTTTGATAAGGACACAGAAATGTGACAGGGAAGAACCCCCAAATACAGTTTCAGGGTGAGAATTATCAGCAGGGAGAGTGGCATGGCCAGTAGACCATGTAGAAGCTGGAGGATCGTTCTGGGGATGACCGTGCCCCTCATCTGCCAGTTATTGTAGGATAACCTGTTGTATATAATCATTTTATGTTTACATAAAAATTTATTGCCATCAAGGAGGTTATGTGTTCATCAGTATTTATGTGTTTGTTTATTTGTATGACTTTTAACAAGAATACACAAAAACTACTGACCTGATTTTCAGAAAACTTTGTGAAAGGGTGGCATATGGAGTTATCAATGAGGAAAGACCCAATTAAACTGTTGTACAGATCCAAATAAAGGGGAAGATCCAGCAGAAATATCAGCCTTGGTAGAGGCGTGCACGCTACATTCTAGCTATAAAATTAGCCTTATTATTAAAACACTCAACTTCTACTTTTAGCAGGAGAGATATATTTCTTTAACTAGTGTTAAATATACTGACTTGTCAGTGTGTCTTTTTTATATGCCGGTCATATGACAGGAATATTATTGTATACCCACTGTCCCTCTGTCTGTGCATCCATCTGTTAACTTTTAGTGTCGCCATGATAACTTAGCGGGGCTTTGATGGATTTTCACTCACCGTAACTACTTTCCAACAGATTATCTCTCCCGTGTTCCATTATGAGCAACATCCATGCATATTTAATAAGGTCATGGGTCACAAGCCTTCTTTGTGTTTTTGGAAAATTTATGAAGAATAAGAAAAATTTTAATAAAACTCAGAAGAAATATTTTAAATCAATAAAATATCTCCCCTAAGTTTGATTTCGGCAATATTCATGTATATTTAATTAGGTCAGAGGTCACCATACTTTGGTGACTCACCAAAAATCCTATGCATTTTCATGAAACCCATTATACATATTTACCAATAAAGTATCTCATCTGAAATACCTTCTCACAAAAAAATTCATGTATATTTAATTAGGTCAGAGGTCACAAAATACATGACGGGCTTATTATTCATGCTTTGGGTGCTCTTGTTATAACATCTTTTTGCATACATTCACCAGGGGTGTAACAAGGCATCAAATAATTGATCAATGCATTAAACTGCTACGCCTGTAATCTATTTTTTAAACTTAATCAATTTGGTTTGATTCTATATATTTTGCAAGTGCCATCCCAAAGCCCTCTGTGGGCTGTCAAATTTGATGGAGCTTGCTGCTAAATCAAGGTTATTCATCATGTATGTGCCTTAGATCTAGTGTCAACACATGCCAGTAGACCGTTCCTCTCACATTGAAACTGAAGTGGTGATGATAAGCAGAGGGAGTGCTACTTTGCTTCTTTTCCTGCTAAAATTGAACTAACATTCATTGTAGTTTATATATTTACATTTATTTAAAAGAAAGTTTGAAAATTTCTGTTAATTGAATGAGAATTGAATCTAAGGTAAAACATTTATAATTATTAATCAATTTTCTAAGGCTCCCCAACAATTTTCTAAGACCCCCAAGAATTGAAAGGCTTAATTAGCACACACATCAGGGTGTTTTGGAAGACCAGACAGTCTGAATCAACCTTCCATAGTGAATGTATCTAGATGAATAATTCATAAAATAATATTATCCTGAAAAACAGTTCTTGAAAACTACTTTAGAACAGAGAAAATGCTGATGCACAGGTATTGGCCAGACACAAAGATTCCTTATATGTTTAAAGCTAACAGCTCAGATAAAATTATGACCGCATACCTCAAGTTTTATAGTTCCTAGCCCAGGAAATACTAGTGATTTAGCCTCCCCAGTATATAATTTTATCTCCTTTTATACCTGTCATATTTTCTGGATTGCCAGAGAGTATGGATTATTCGAGTTGGGAAATCAATAGACCCACAGTTATGCATTAGCTCAGTGATGATAAAACCAAATTTGCCTATGATTTGCTTGTGTGTCATTTTGTCAGCCATAGTTCATGCATCAATGTGAAATTTGTAAAAATTACAAACACAAGGATTGTATACTCTATTCCACTACCATGTCCTATATATTTTATGCACTATTTATACACTAAATTTTGTAAAATGCATCAAAGCATACCTTTTTTGTCCCAAGCGCAAAACAAAGTTTGACAGTTATCTGGCAACAGTTTAACACTTTCTTGTATCTCTTCTGTTACAAATTTTAAATGAAACTATAAATCTGCATTCTGAGGAATGCAAGCCTCTGCAAAGTGGAGGGGCACTATTGTTAGATGCTACCAAAACCTTGTTTGCATTCACGTAGTCAGCCCAAACTAGAAAGCTTATTCATACATAAGTAACTGTACTTTTGAAATATTTCTTGATGATGTTCCTGAATTTGTGCCAGTTCCATACCAAAATGTACCCGGCAATTGGCCCGTTCCTGAAATGTGTTGGAAATTTCATGAAATTCCATTCATGATTTTTAGATATAAATGTTGTGTACAAACACAAATACACACACAAATTGGCATGAATGCATACCCTCCTAGCAGAGGCATTTATTAAAACAAAACAGATCATATATAATCACTATATATAGTGCCATTTCATAAATTGGCCTTGGGCCAAGCGGATGATCTTAAACAAAGTTGCAAGAGGGGATATATATAGCAAGTAATGCCTTCCTTCATGTGTCCTTCCATCCAGAATTGCCCTAGGGATCGATTTTAAGCTAAGCTATTTGACCAAAACCTTTCATCTTTTAAAGGTGAAAGTCATGAGACCCATTCCTTAAAAAAATTTTTTGGAAATACTTTGAGTCAAACCATTTGACTAAAACCTTTCATCTATTTATCCCTCATCCACCCTCAGATGAAGAATTAACCTATCAGGTTTACGTGATGGGCAAGGGTATGCTCTGCTTTGCGTTGCCCATGTCACACATTGCTTTCATGTGACCTTTCACAAGCTTCTTCTGAATATGACAAGGATAAACAGGCATAGCAACTTCAAAGGTTACTCTGGTTTTGGCAGCTTTCTTAGACATGTGAACACTGTCACAAAGAGGACATATATTTATTCAATACTTATTTAGATTATCATAAATATAACCACTCTATCCTCTGTGATAAAGTTGAATTAATAGCTTATGAATAGAATCGAACAAAAATGTATAAAAAAAATTGAATGAATAGGAGTGTTTGAACAGAGTAGAGTTTTACAACTATTGAAACAAGGTAACCTGGTGGTAAAAAAAAAGTGAATTACCAGTATTTAAAAAAAAAATTATAAATTGTATACTGTAAATTTAATTGTAAATTATCCAGATTGGGAGCTGAGAAAACGTGTCAAGCAAGATAAAGCTGTGTTTCCATATGCATGTGTATGTGTACATATGGGTAAAAAATCACTCATGATTTTGTTATTTTGGTGCTTCCATGTGTCTGATAGGATGTTTGTGTAGGGTTGGGACGGTAACGGTATTTTCACAATATCTGACAGCTACAGTAATTGTACCATCAACTTTCCTATTATTGGGATATCACGATTTGCATTTTTGTCCACATTTTTGTCCATTTTGGTTCACAAGCAAGCCCTTGAAGTGTATTTTCTGGGGTAAATGGCGTCATTAGTGTCTGTCCATGTTCAGAATAACATTTATTTTCAAGAATAATATTCATTTTAATAAACCAAATGAATTTGAACACGTGTATGGAACTTTGTGGCTACTGACTTTGGGATTAGTTGGAAATGTCCAAAAGTACCAGAAGAATCAGTAAAGACAAAAGCCAGAGAATTCCAGAATAAAATGACATTATAAAGAAAGAGCAATAAATAAACATATTTATCCTTTTATTACATGGATTGGAACAAAAATGTCAAGTCAGAGTGTCACCAGGTTCAACAATCTTGACAATTTGCATATTTTGCCATATTAAATGGGTGACAGAATATTTAGACATGATAGTTATGACATATTAATGCTATATTCACAATATAGTAATGCTCCATGAAAACTCTCCGGGAATCTCTGGCTTTTATGTAGTATAGGAAACATGGTGGAAAGTTCTGACATGCTTGACTTGACGATGGGGACAGGGGTTTCCGCTCCTAAAGCTCACACACCTGATGCAACAAGTTAACCCCATGTCCAAAGTCAAGAGGGTAAAGGTGCCTGTTATTGTTATTGATGGCTCATTAAAGCCAATATTAATAATGATATCGCAATATCACTGTATATGTCAATTAAATTTTAAATAAAATTTATGCTGATATAAAAAACTCATATCGTCCCAGCTTAATGTCTAAAATAAAAAATTGATTATTTTCTGTCCTTTGCTTTAAATAACAATCCCAGTGTTACAGTGTCACCTGTACTTTTAGAGGCATGTATAACATTAATTAATTTAACGGTCACGAATGTCCTGTGTGATCAGTAATATGAATTAAAGTGAAAATGGCAGTCCTGTTGTTATAATCAGTAATTAGCTAAAGCCACTGCAGAGATTGATCAGGTAGCTAATTGTATCCGCCAAAACAGAGTTTTGCGGATACTATGTTTTCAGCTGGCCGCCGCCGCGGCGTAGGTGTCCGGAGAACTCCTCTGTAACCACTGGGTGGAATTTTCCGAAACCCGGGATTATGTTCGGGTCACATGTGAACTGCTGCGCCCCGATTTTGTTTTGACCTCTGACCTTTCCTCTGGGCTCTGCGTCCGTTTGTGCGTCTGTTTCCACACATAAACCCACATATCTCGGGAACCGTTTGACCGATCAGGAAAATTTTTTTGCACAAATGTAGCCCTTGGAGAGCTTTATAACATACACCAAAAATGGTGGCGCCACCTGCAACCATGTTTGCACAGTGTCCATCTCTTCGTCTGCCTTGGGTTAAAATCACTCATATCTCTACAGTGACTTGACTAATTCACCTGAAATTCGGCATGCGCAAACATCCTGGATAGCTTTTCTGATTTTATGACAGGTGGCGCCACCTACATTCACATTTACGCTGCAGACATCCAAGCTCATATCTCTGGAACCGTTTGACCGATCAGGAAAATTCTTTTGCACCAATGTAGCCCTTGGAGAGCTTTATAACATACACCAAAAATGGTGGCGCCACCTGCAACCATGTTTGCACAGTGTCCATCTGTTCGTCTGCCTTGGGTTAAAATCACTCATATCTCTGCAGTGACTTGACTAATTCACCTGAAATTTGGCATGCGTATACATCCTGGATAGCTTATCTGATTTTATGACAGGTGGCGCCACCTACATTCACGTTTACGCTGCAGACATCCAAGCTCATATCTCGGGAACCGTTTGACCGATCAGGAAAATTCTTTTGCAAAAATGTAGCCCTTGGAGAGCTTTATAACATACACCAAAAATGGTGCCGCTACCTGCAACCATGTTTGCACAGTGTCCATCTGTTTGTCTGCCTTGGGTTAAAATCACTCATATCTCTGCAGTGACTTGACTAATTCACCTGAAATTTGGCATGCGTATACATCCTGGATAGCTTTTCTGATTTTATGACAGGTGGCGCCACCTACATTCACGTTTACGCTGCAGACATCCAAGCTCATATCTCAGGAACCGTTTGACCGATCAGGAAAATTTTTTTGCACAAATGTAGCCCTTAGAGAGCTTTATAACATACACAAAAAATGGTGGCGCCACCTGCAACCATGTTTGCACAGTGTCCAGCTGTTCGTCTGCCTTGGGTTAAAATCACTCATATCTCTGCAATGGTTTGACTAATTCACCTGAAATTCTGCATGCTTATACATCCTGGATAGCTTTTCTGATTTTATGACAGGTGGCGCCACCTACAATCAAGTTTACGCTGCAGACATCCAAGCTCATATCTAGGGAACCGTTTGACCGATTGGGCCAAAATTTTGCATGTGTATAGTTCTCACAAAGCTCTTTATCATACGCTAAACTGGTGGCGCCACCTGCAACCCTTTTTTGCACAGCGTCCATCTGTTTGTCTGCCAAGGGCAAAAATGACTCATATACAATATAGTGGTTTGACTTATCTGCCTTAAATTTTGCATATGTATACAACTTGGACGGCTTTCTGGATTTTTTGGTAGGTAGCGCAACCTACTTACACAATTTGGCTGCAGTCATCCATGCTGATATGCAACACTTCACCTGTTCCACTCTGATTTAGGCGGATACAAGTAGTCGCTTGTCGACTACCCGTATTCTAGTTTGAAAATGAGATTAATTAATGGCTGTCCCAGACATTCAAAAGGTGTTCTGCAGCACCCAAGTTTTTGTCATATTATAATTTATTAGGGAGGTATATTTTAAGATATACAGTGAAACCTCGTTATGTTGAATTGGTTAAGTCAAATTCCCACTTGTGTCGAAGTCTAATGTGAAGTCCCTGCAAAAAACAGTTAAAACCTTACTAATTTAACTCCTTTTGTGTCGAACTCGGATGTGTTGAAAAACCTGATGTGTCGAAGTGTTTTACTGGTCCCCAGCTAGTATTTCTATCGTTGAACTTGAAGACATGTCCCTACAATGTTTGGATAACAATCGTGATTGGGCCCTGATGACCAGGTTTAAGTAATTAATACCACCACGGCTCTCACTCATCAAGCGCTACCGCTCTGTCGCTCGACTCGAGGTCATGCTGCTTTAATGTTTGGATAACAGTTGTGCATGGTGCATCAATTGAATCATATCTACGGCCGTGATGACCAGTTATAAAATTAATACCGGCAAGGATCTTACCCATCAGGCGCGATGGTTTACATACCTGGACCGTTGTTTGGCCAGTTAGTCACTCATAATGATGCCTTTCTTTTCTCGCCGACAAAGCATTAATTCAAAATAAGAAGTTATCAATAAACCAAAGATAATGGAATCCTTACCTTCGATGTGTTTAGGATAAACATACATGACTCTCTCTCTCTCTCTCTCTCTATATATATATAGGTAGGAAGATGACACCTTTCAGACTGACTCTTTTTTACCATAGAGCATGTTATACTGCTTAACTGCTTTATTTTTTATTTACCTAATCCTATTTTGGTGGAACTTATGTGTCTTTTTTAATTATAAAGAAATTAGTTGTATCATTTATGTTCTTTCATGCAAACATTTGTTAGAACTATATAATATGGGCCATAAACATGTGCAGTATTCATTGATAATTATCAAGGCTGAAGAGGATTGAATATGATGAATATTGGTTGTCTCAAACTCTGGTTTTGTCGAAGTAAATTCACCAGTCCCTACGACTTCGACACAACGAGGTTTTACTGTATGTTGAAAGGAAGGATATTAGCAAGAAACTTAGGTGATTGAGCAGTACTCTCTTGTAGTTGATAGAAATAGGAATATATTGTATCTATATTGTATAATATACCGTAAAATCTGTGAAATTTCGTACCTTGATGAATTTCGTACACGGTCTTTCTTCAGTAACCATAATTATTAAAATGACATGTTAAATTTCGAACTGCCGATGGTCTGTTACGCCATATTTGACGTTAGCAGGACTTCTGTGAATGTAACACTGACATAACCTCACCCTGTTATCTGGTTTGAACAAGCCTACCGGTCGGATCGATGTGAATGCCATGCTATTGATAATTAATATGAAATATAGCTACATCATATAGAATGTAATTTGACTGAAAACTAAGATTTTTGTTTCAGCAACATTAGAAAAAACTTAAAATATCTCTTATGTGAGTTGCTTAATTGTCCGGGGTGCGAGCGACACGCCGTGAATAACTGACAGACGTCCATGAAGTTTGACGGAGGTTGGAAATTGGATAATCAGGATTAACTCCGTAAATGATCTCAAGAACACTAGCTTTACGTGCACCGTAAAGGGGGATTTCCGTGTGTAAGCCAGGTTCAAATTGGTCTCTTTCAAGCAAGCTCAGTGCTCTGGTGTATGTAATAGCAATGTTAATCAGTTTGAAAATTAATGCTAATTTCCATTAAAACATTTAAAATAAATATCTTGAATGTCACACCAGAACGACTCAGTTTCGAGTACCCGGGTACCGTATCACCCAACAATCAAGTCACACGAGATCAAACGGTACATCAAAGAGCTGGCAGACGTTCATGAAGTTTAACGGAGGTTGGATATTTGATATTTGAAAATCAGGATCGATTAACTCTTTAAGTGATCAAAAGACCTCTTGTTTTTTGTGCACCATCAGTGGGGATTTCCATGCGTAAGCCAACTGAAAAACGAGGTATAAGTGGAGTACATTTTACACTCAGCAACCACGGGTTAGAAACACGCCGCTATTGGCTGAAAAGGGAGATCCCAATGACGTAGTGGGGAGATCCTGCTTGTCGAGTCGAAGACTGGTACCTGTCATATTTTATTATCACTGGAGTAGTTTTATAAAAGCGAAACCGCCCTGGCATGAAAAATAATAATAATAATAATAATAATCATATTAATAATGAATACATAATAATACATTAAAAAAATTTATACGGTAATTTAGAATGTTTAAAAAAGAAATATTGTAGGGGGCCTATAAATACCTGTGGTTTAATATCCCCCTCAGATGTCATATATATACATATGCGTGGTTTTCCTCTCAGATAATATCAAATTTATGCGTGGTTCTCCTCTCAGATAATATATGTATATATAAATTAAAAGTGTGGTTCTCCTGTTAGATATGATATATATGCGTGGTTCTCCTCTCAACTATCATATATAAGTGTGGTTCTCCTCTCAAATATTATATATATGCATGGTTCTCCTCTTTGATATCATATATATGCGTGGTTCTCCTATTAGATATGATAAATAAGCGTGGTTCTCCCCTTTAATATCATATATATCCGTGGTTCTTTTCTTTGATATCATATATATGCGTGGTTCTCCTCTTTGATATCATAGATAAGCGTGGTTCTCCTGTTAGATATGATAAATAAGTGTGGTTCTCCTCTCAGATATCATATATATGCGTGGTTCTCCTCTCAGATTATTTGTAAGCGTTGTTCTCTTCCAAGATATCATATATAAACGTGGTTCTACTTTTATATATCATATATAAACGTGGTACTACACCACGATATTAAACATATGCATCGTTGTTCAATAAATCGTCATATATGCGCATGGAACCAATATCTAAGAGTAGAACCACGCATATACCTGAAATAGGAAAGCAGAACCACTCATATATTTGATACCTGAGAGGAAAACCACGCATATGTATATATATGACATCTGAGGGGGATATTAAACCACGGGTATTTATAGGCCCCCTACAATATTTCTTTTTTAAACATTCTAAATTACCGTTTAAATTTTTTAGCTCAGCTGACTATAAGTCATCTGAGCTATAGTCTTGGTCCATTGTCCGTCATCTGTCCGTCCGTCCGTCCGTCCGTAGATGTGGCACGTTTTGAAACCGTAAGACCTAGGAATCCAAAATTCAGCATAATGTTAGATGTCCCCAAGATCTCCTACCAAGCCGAAAACAGGGTCTTTGCGACTTCATTCCTTTGAGAAATTAAGGAAAAACCTCAATTTTTTATTAAAAACCTATTTTCACACTTTAGGACTGCCTAATATCAAAACCACTCATCTGTTTTTCCTCATATTTCCTATAAATAATCCTCTATATAATTCCTATGTACATGCCAGAAATTAGGTCTGTATTATTTAATTTAAAAAAGTTATGGGCCCAAACATAATGCATTTTGTAAATAATCAGGAAAGAAATTTTATCACTTAACACAAAACTTGTTAAAGCTAAGCACTTTTTTTCCAGTAATATTACTTTTATTAATCAAAATTAAATTGTATACCCAAAATTAGATCAAAATCTTTTAAATTTTTAAAAATATTAGCAAAAATAAAAAATTGGTACCTTAAATTTTGCCCAACTTTGACCATGGCACTTTTTTTGCTGTAACTGCTGTGGATTTAATTTTCACAGCATGTTTTTGTTAGCATTTCAACTGTTAACACCAAAAATTTGAAACCAGTTGATCAAAAACTGTAGATTTTATTCAAGTTTTCAAGCACCATGTCACATATTGCTAGTGTTATGCAGTTTGCTAGAGCTCAACTCCCGAGCTTCAGCTCTAAGTTCCTTAAATTTGGCATACAGTTAGATTTCTCCAAAATCCCCTACCATGCCAAGAATTTGGTCACTAGGACTTAATTCCCTCGAGATATCAATGAAAAACTTCATTATTCCATTAAAAACCCAATGTTACACTTTAAGACTGCCTAATATCAAAACCACTGATCTGACTTTGATCATATATAATATACATATTTTTCTATACATTCACTATGCACATGCCAGAAATGATGTCAGTATTGTGTATTTTTTTTAAGTTATGGGCCCAAACATAATGCACTTTGTAAAAAAATCAAGAAATATATTTACTCCCTTAACAAGGGCATTGCTGAAGCTAGAGATCTTTTTTGTCAGGGATGTAACATTATTTAATCAAGATTCAATTGAATACCCAAAATTAGTTCTGAATTTTTCAAATTTTATAAGTTATTAGTATAAATATAAAATTAGTACCTTAAATTTTGCCCAACTTTGACCATGGCACGTTTGTTTCCCGTGAGCACTGTTGATATAATTTTCATATCATGCACACATAAGGATTTCAGCTTTTTAGTTTAGAAAGCTGAAAGAAATTTGCCAAATATTGTAGCTTTTATTAATGTTTTTTATGAGACCCTGTCAGACTTTGGCTCTCTCCAGCCCCTCTTGAGTCACCTGTATGTCGACCTTGTTGACCTTTCATCAAATTATGCACACTTGAGGGGAGAATCCAGGCAGCTTATGGCCAGCCACAGTTGATCCAGGTGTTCAACCCAACTCATCTAGTAGTTTTAACCAACAACATAACAATAAACAATAAATTAATAAATTTTTATTGGTTTTTAATAACAAATTAAAGAAAAATAGAAAAGGAATTTGTTAGTTTATAATAACAGGAAATTAACTTGCAGTTACTGATGATATAAGAATCTTGTATCGATGGGTAGAATGTCACATATTCCAAATAACACCATGCAGTCACCTATGGCATTTTTCAGTTCATTTTTAATGATAAAGAAGTAAATCATATTATTCATTACTAATCATTAAGGATTATATGAAGGAAATTAATGATAGACAAAGATGCAGTTGATAATATTAATCTAGATTCCTACTGTGTCTAGTGTGTACATTGATGTGAAATTAGTCCAGAATGAATTTTTTACAGTTATTTTTTAATATAAATAAAAGCCATAAAACCAGGTACTTATGATCATTATTTAAATGTGTGAATTTTGTATATTCTGGATTCTCAACATCATTGTTTGGTGAAAACTGAATAAATACCAGACATGGTGCGAATACTTTGCAATTGTATTTAAACACGAATATGAATATGTACTCCATTATAAAATTTCTTTCATAAGAATGGGAATTCAGGTAAAAATGAAAGTATATGAATACTCGTGCAAATACTTTCAAAATGTATTCATGAATGCATTCATGAATATATTCTTTAATATTATTTTAATAATCATATCATTTATTATATTTCATTTTAAAAAATCATATGATTCTCTTATTATTTTTAATAAAAATTATATTTGGGACAATATTTGTAATTTTTTTAATAAATAGTTAAACTCTTATATTATATGTTCTGCTTATAAGTTATATGGCCAAGTCAAAATCTGTGTGACAGTAGTACTCCATTTGTTAATAAAATAAATGAAATCAATCCTCTTCCCTGTCTCCAAAGGTACTATCAAAATCATACATAAGCTAAACAACAACAACTCATAATACAGCTTATATTTATTACCACACAAAACCAGCATGTGCCTCATTTCTAAATAATATTTTTTAATTAATAATTAATATATAGGTCCCTTGTTAAAATCCTATTTTCACACTTCAGGACTGCCTAATATCAAAACCACTCATCTGTTTGTCCTCATATTTACTATAAATATTCCTCTATATAGTTCCTATGTACATGCTAGAAATTAAGTCTGTAAAGTATAAATTCTTTAAGTTATGGGCCCAAACATAATGGACTTTGTAAAAAATCAGGAAAATAATAACTCACTTAACATGAACAATTTTGAAACAAGAGTCTATTTTCTCAAGTATATAACTATGTTTAATTAAGATTCAATTGTTTACCAAAAATTAGATCTGAATTTTGGAAATTTTTTAAGTTCTTAGCATAAAAAAAAAATCAGTACCTTAAATTTTGCCCAACTTTGACCATGGCACGTTTTTTTCCTGTAAGCACCATTGATTTAATTTTCACAGCGTGTAAACATAAATATTTAGTTTGTCTGAATCTGAAATTTGAAAATAAAAGCTTGAAAATTAAGCTGGTTATTGATTTTTTTTCTGTAGTCACTTGCTTTGATTACAGATGCAGGGTCCCACTCCAGGTCACTGGAAGTCAGCTATGCCAGGGTTTCTGATTTGTTACAGTCACTGGGGGAGATCCCCTGCTGTGACAGGTGTACAGTTATTCTCATATCACCACCCCAATCACCCCCCCCCCCCCCCCACCGGCAAACCAACCCACCAAGTGTTATGCAGTAATTGTTATTGTTTTCACTGTATCTCCTTAATTGTAATGCTGTTTCCACTCCGATATGCAAAAACTTTCCTTGAAAAAATAATTCAAGGTGTAATCCAGAAGAAGCAATGTTGTGTAATGTAGCATTTTTAAAGAAATCAATTTTCTTTTAAATGATTTTAACAAATATAAATGAACCCATCAGTATGCTTTAATTATTATAAAATATGAAGCACATTATGGATAAATAAAGACACAATTAAAAATTGTGAAATCTAAATCAAGTATTATTTTTAGATATTTATTGTTTTGCAGATTTAAAAGATATATTTTTGTGGTAAAAAATAAATAAACATTTGTATGCATGATGTGGTGTTATCTGACAAGATTGAGATTTATGATGATGCAATTGAGAATTATGAATCAACTTTTATATTCAGATATATATGTTAAATTGGAAATGTATAAAAATATAAACTTAAATTAGAAAATAATTGATAAAAAAATCAGGATTTAATACAAACATTTGTTCATTATTTTCCTGCCTCAGCAGAATTTGAGATCAGGCTTTGTTTGCCCTGTTTTATGTTGTTAATTAGCTATATTTCAACTGTATACATTTCATAAAAAAATACATATATATTTAATAATATATATTATACAAAAATAGATGCAATTGAACAAATGTGTAAACTACTGAAATGTCAACAGTTAATCGAAAAACCAACTAATGATCATGGTAATAGTACAGATCATTTGTTCACAAACTGCTCACATGCTTTAGTTTCAACATTAGGAAACACATGGTCAGGTCACAAAATATTTTTTGCAACAATTTCTTGCTCATCAATACAAACCAATCATATAAACCAACCATGGCCTTTATTACCTCTTCCTCTTACACTTTATCTCCATTAGATATTATTTTAGATTTTTACCTTCAAGGTTAACATCAGCTGAGCACAGAGACCCATAGGTCCCTTGTTTAATGTATTATTATATATTCATTATTAATATGATTATTATTATTATTATTATTATTATTATTATTTTTCACGCCAGGGCAGTTTCGCTTTTATAAAACTACTCCAGTGATAATAAAATATGACAGGTACCAGTCTTCGACTTGACAAGCAGGATCTCCCCACTACGTCATTGGGATCTCCCTTTTCAGCCAATAGTGTCGTGTTTCTAACCCGTGGTTGCTGAGTGTAAAATGTACTCCACTTATACCTCGTTTTTCAGTTGGCTTACGCATGGAAATCCCCACTGATGGTGCACAAAAAACAAGAGGTCTTTTGATCACTTAAAGAGTTAATCGATCCTGATTTTCAAATATCAAATATCCAACCTCCGTTAAACTTCATGAACGTTTGCCAGCTCTTTGATGTACCGTTTGATCTTGTGTGACTTGATTGTTGGGTGATACAATACCCGGGTACTCGAAACTGAGTCGTTCTGGTGTGACATTCAAGATATTTATTTTAAATGTTTTAATGGAAATTAGCATTAATTTTCAAACTGATTAACATTGCTATTACATACACCAGAGCACTGAGCTTGCTTGAAAAAGACCAATTTGAACCTGGCTAACAAACGGAAATCCCCCTTTACGGTGCACGTAAAGCTAGTGTTCTTGAGATCATTTACGGAGTTAATCCTGATTATCCAATTTCTAACCTCCGTCAAACTTCATGGACGTCTGTCAGTTATTCACGGCGTGTCGCTCGTACCCCGGACAATTAAGCAACTCACATAAGAGATATTTTAAGTTTTTTCTAATGTTGCTGAAACAAAAATCTTAGTTTTCAGTCAAATTACATTCTATATGATGTAGCTATATTTCATATTAATTATCAATAGCATGGCATTCACATCGATCGGACCGGTAGGTTTGTTCAAACCAGATAACAGGGTGAGGTTATGTCAGTGTTACATTCACAGCAGTCCTGCTAACATCAAATATGGCGTAACAGACCATCGGCAGTTCGAAATTTAACATGTCATTTTAATAATTATGGTTACTGCTGAAAGACCGTGTACGAAATTCATCGAGGTACGAAATTTCACAGATTTTACGGTATCTGTAAAATTTTATGTCCACTTCTACCTAAATACCTCAAGTATGACAGGTATATTAATTATTAGCTCAGCTGACTATAAGTCATCTGAGCTATAGTCGTGGTCCATTGTCCGTCGTCCGTCCGTCTGTCCGTCCGTCCGTCCGTCCGTCCGTCCGTCCGTCCGTCCGTCCGTAGATGTGGCACGTTTTGAAACCGTAAGACCTAAGAATCCAAAATTCAGCATAATGTTAGATGTCCCCAAGATCTCCTACCAAGCCGAAAACTGGGTCTTTGCGACTTCATTCCTGTGAGAAATTAAGGAAAAACCTCAATTTTTTATTAAAAACCTATTTTCACACTTCAGGACTGCCTAATATCAAAACCACTCATCTGTTTTTCCCCATATTTCCTATCAATAATCCTCTATATAATTCCTATGTACATGCCAGAAATTAGGTCTGTATTATATAATTTAAAAAAGTTATGGGCCCAAACATAATGCATTTTGTAAATAATCAGGAAAGAAATTTTATCACTTAACACAAAACTTGTTAAAGCTAAGCACTTTTTTTCCAGTAATATAACTTTTATTAATCAAAATTAAATTGTTTACCCAAAATAAGATCAAAATCTTTTAAATTTTTTAAAATATAAGCAAAAATAAAAAATTGGTACCTTAAATTTTGCCCAACTTTGACCATGGCACGTTTTTTTGCTGTAACTGCTGTGGATTTAATTTTCACAGCATGTTTTTGTTAGCATTTCAACTGTTAACACCAAAAATTTGAAACCAGTTGATCAAAAACTGTAGATTTTATTCAAGTTTTCAAGCACCATGTCACATATTGCTAGTGTAATGCAGTTTGCTATAGCTCAGCTCCCGAGCTTCAGCTCTAAGTTCCTTAAATTTGGCATACAGTTGGATTTCTCCAAAATCCCCTACCATGCCAAGAATTTGGTCACTAGGACTTAATTCCTTCGAGATATCAATGAAAAACTTCATTTTTCCATTAAAAACCCATTGTTACACTTTAAGACTGCCTCATATCAAAACCACTGATCTGACTTTGATCATATATAATATACATATTTTTCTATACATTCGCTATGCACATGCCAGAAATGATGTCAGTATTGTGTATTTTTTTTAAGTTATGGGCCCAAACATAATGCACTTTTTTAAAAATCAAGAAATATATTTACTCACCTTAGATGAGAATTGCTGAAGCTGGAGACTTTTTGTCAGGAATATAACTTTATTTAATCAAGATTCGATTGTTTACCCAAAATTAGATCTGAATTTTGCAAATTTTTCAAGTTATTAGCTTAAATAAAAAATCAATACCCTAAATTTTGTCCAACTTTGGCAATGGCATGTTTTTTTTCTGTAAGCACTGTTGATTTAATTTTCACAGCATATATACATAAGGATTTAATCTTTTAAAATCTGAAATTTCAAAGGAATTGATTGAAAAGAGTAGCTTTTATTCAAGTTTTCATACACCATGTCAAGTGTTGTTTACATCTAGCCCACCTAGTAGTAAAGCAGTATGTATACTTTATTTGAAAAGATGTTTTTATTTTACCAAATTTACAGAATCTTATTTTATTTTGGTGAATAAGATTAAGCATGTACTGAAAACTCCAATGTGCAAAACTTTTTAAAAGTGATTCAAGGAATAATCTTGCAGATGCCATGTTGTGGCATTATTTTCTTTTAAATTCAGTTTAAAAATTTGTGATTTAAAAATAATAAAAATATATGTGTATGCATAATATGACCCAATACGAGCTACACTCTGGATGTATAATGATTGCAACTAAGAATTCTAATATTTTAACTTATATTTTCAGTGTTTTTTTAATACAAATTTATAAAACTTGTAAATAAAAAAAAATTAATCAGATAAAAACTATTTTAATGGAAAAAGTGGATATGCTTAAATAATATATAAACTTAAATGTATTATTCCCTTGAATGTGAAATAAAGGTATTAGTCCAGACCTAGGAATCCAAAATTCAGCATAATGTTAGATGTCCCCAAGATCTCCTACGAAGCCGAAAACTGGGTCTTTGCAACTTCGTTCCTTTGAGAAATTAAGGAAAAACCTCAATTTTTTTATTAAAAACCTATTTTCACTATCAGGGCTGCCTAATATCAAAACCACTTATCTGTTTTTCCTCATATTTACCATAAATATTCCTCTATATAGTTCCTATATACATGCCAAAAATTATGTCTGTATTATTTAATTTAAAAAAGTTATGGGCCCAAACATGATGCATTTTGTAAAAAATCAGGAAAGATATTTGATCACTTCACACAAAAAACGTTACGGCTATGGACCTTTTTTCCAGTAATATAACTTTAATTAATCAAAATTAAATTGCATACCCAAAATTAGATGAAAATCTTTTAAAATTTTTTAAAATATTAATAAAAATAAAAAATTGGTACCTTAAATTTTGCACAACTTTGACCATGGCACGTTTTTTTTACTGTAAGTACTGTGGATTTAATTTTCACAGCATGTTTTTGTTAGCATTTAAACTGTTAACACCAAAAATTTGAAACCAGTTGATCAAAAACTGTAGATTTTAATCAAGTTTTCAAGCACCATGTAACATATTGTTTACATCAAGCTAGTGTTATGCAGTTTGCAAGAGCTCAGCTCCCCAGCTTCAGCTCTAAGTTCCATAAATTCGGCATACAGTTGGATGTCTCCAAAATCCCCTACCATGCCAAGAATTTTGTCACTAGGACTTAATACCTTCGAGATATTAATGAAAAACTTCATTTTTCCATTAAAAACCCATTGTTACACTTCAAGACTGCCTAATATCAAAACCACTGATCTGACTTTAATCATAAATAATATACATATTTTTCATTCTCTATGCACATGCCAGAATGATGTCAGTATTGCGTAATTGTTTTAAGTTATGGGCCCAAACATAATGCACTTTGTAAAAAATCAAGAAATATATTTACTCCCTTAACAAGGGCATTGCTGAAGCTAGAGATTTTTTTGTCAGGGATGTAACATTATTTAATCAAGATTCAATTGAATACCCAAAATTAGTTCTGAATTTTTCAAATTTTATAAGTTATTAGCATAAATATAAAATCAGTACCTTAAATTTTGCCCAACTGTGACCATGGCACGTTTGTTTCCCGTGAGCACTGTTGATATAATTTTCATATCATGCACACATAAGGATTTCAGCTTTTTAGTTTAGAAAGCTGAAAGAAATTGGCCAAAAATTGTAGCTTTTATTAATGTTTTTTATGAGACCCTGTCAGACTTTGGCTCTCTCAAGCCCCTCTTGAGTCACCTGTATGTTGACCTTGTTGACCTTTCATAAAATTATGCACGCTTGAGGCGAGGCATACAGGAATCCAGGCAGCTTATGGCCAGCCACAGTTGATCCAGGTGTCCAACCCAACTCATCTAGTAGTTTTAACCAACAACATAACAATAAACAATAAATTAATAAATTTTTATTGGTTTTTAATAACAAATTAAAGAAAAATAGAAAAGGAATTTGTTAGTTTATAATAACAGGAAATTAACTTGCAGTTACTGATGATATAAGAATCTTGTATCGATGGGTAGAATGTCACATATTCCAAATAACACCATGCAGTCACCTATGGCATTTTTCAGTTCAATTTTAATGATAAAGAAGTAAATCATATTATTCATTACTAATCATTAGGGATCATATGAAGGAAATTAATGATAGACAAAGATGCAGTTGATAATATTAATCTAGATTCCTACTGTGTCTAGTGTGTACATTGATGTGAAATTAGTCCAAAATGAATTTTTTACAGTTATTTTTTAATATAAATAAAAGCCATAAAACCAGGTACTTATGATCATTATTTAAATGTGTGAATTTTGTATATTCTGGATTCTCAACATCATTGGTTGGTGAAACTGAATAAATACCAGACATGGTGCGAATACTTTGTAATTGTATTTAAATACGAATATGATTATGTACTCCATTATAAAATTTCTTGCATAAAGAATAGGAATTCAGGTAAAAATGGAAGTATATGAATACTCGTGCAAATACTTTCAAAATGTATTCATGAATGCATTCATGAATATATTCTTTAATATTATTTTAATAATCATATCAGTTATATTTCATTTAAAAAAATCATATGATTCTCTTATTATTTTTTATAAAAATTATATTTGGGACAATATTTGTAATTTTTTTTAATAAATAGTTAAACTCTTATATTATATGTTCTGCTTATAAGTTATATGGCCAAGTCAAAATCTGTGTGACAATAGTACTCCATTTGTTAATAAAATAAATGAAATCAGTCCTCTTCCCTGTCTCCAAAGGTACTATCAAAATCATACATAAGCTAAACAACAACAACTCATAATACAGCTTATATTTATTACCACACAAAAATAGCATGTGCCTCATTTCTACATAATATTTTTTTATCATATATAACAGCTGAGCGTCGTGACCCATAGGTCCCTTGTTATTAAATTGTTGCCTGAAACCTCCTAAGATACATGTACATAGATAGGAAGTAACAGAAACATTAAATTATTAAGACCCCACAAAAATGAATTTGTATTGGTATTTTAATTAAGCTTTAAATGAAATAATAAATTAATCAAATTAAACTATATTTTGAATAAAATATATGTACCGATGTACATACCAATGAATTGTCTCATTTTCAGGTCGCTATTTTTACCAATGTTTTCACATTCTGTTTCAGAATAGTATATGTGATAAGATTTCATTTGTAAACCCAGTAGCACAGTATATCGAGAAAATATGAATATAAACAAGTTATAAAAAAGACTTAAGTTGAAACCACATATATTAAAAATCTTGAGATTACTTATATAACACATGATGTCACTTATGTTTTACTGGTGTGTAATATTTTCTAAAAAAGCAAGTACACACAATGACAAAATATCAAATTAGCCATGAGTGTGTTTTATATTCAGGTTATTACTCAGGGTGAACCTGATGTGTACATTGAAAATAACTGTTAGTGTTACAGCACATATTTGTGTCACCTGGCTAATCAAGGGAGAATTCACCTGATATAATGTCATTCATGTCAACCTGTGCTCACCTGTGGCCCAATAGTGTTAGCAATACACCTCATATCATTTGTAGTGATTTATATGGCACTGACAAAAGCTTCAGCAGAATATTGTATGTGTAAGTCTAGCTTATGTACAAGCCACTTTGTAAGTAATCAGATGTTGTGTTAAGAGGTGAAACTACTGAAACATAAACACAAACTAGACTGTTAAACTGAGCATGTGACCTCCCATGGACCTTCTGCTCGCTGTGAGAAATGGAAGGATTCTTCAGGTTTGGCATGCAGCAAAAAATGCTGGGTAAAACAAAATCTGATTGGATCAGCGTGTAAACAAGGATGACTGCCCCCATGTTGAGCTCATAATGAAACCTGATTGGCTCAGCATGTAAACAAGGGTGGCTGTTCCCTTGCAGAGTTTGTTGTGCGATACTGCAAGAGAGGAAATTTGCAAACAGTGGGGAATAATTAACTGACCTCAGGCAAGGTCACACCAGCAAGTTAATATAGAGACTGTCCTGAAAGGTTACGATTGCATCAAGTGTATTCAAACAGGGGTGGTAAAATATTAAACAGGAGGGAATTCCACAGAGACAGCACCGCCTGGTGGCCAAACCTCACAATAACTGCGGTTTTCTTGTAGCGGTTACAGCGGTGTGAATGGATGAACATAGCATAACCACCACTTATTGAGCATACTTTAATTCATACGTAGGGAAGGTTTTGCTTTGCAGCCTTGCTATGCTGCTTCTCAGTGACAGTACAGTGAAACCTGTCTGAAAGACCACCTATCTATTTAGACCACTTTTGGCCAGTCACTCCTATTGGTGGTCTTATTACACAGGTTTCACTGCATTATCAGACAAGACAGATGGAAGCTTTTATTTATCAGTATTGCTGTGGCAAATATTAAGAAAATTCTTTTTTTTTGGCTGTGTTGTTTGAATTATTTTCTTTAAAAAAAATTGCATAAATTTACATGTAATATTTACAGCAAATGAAATGGGAGCAATATGATATAAAATATCCATCATAAATATATGGTAAAATACCGATTCAAACACACCAACAGTTACTGTAACCTTTTGTGAAAATCTTGTTCATGATGTTATTTGCACTAGTCAGATTTGAACATGTATACATTTTCAAATAAAACAAGTAAAATGGATCATTAGTCTTTATATCTGTGGTTAAATTTACTTTTGTTTCTTAGAATTACACCCACTGCAATTGTTCTTATGTACCACATTGCTTTCGTCATTGATTCTGTTGAAGGTGTTTTAAATTTCATCACTTCGATCTTACTTTAATCATTGAAACTGTGGTAGTTTATATCAGCCTGGAGTAAAAAGCTCCTTTTAGAAATCCTGCTTAGTCATTAACAATCAGTAGTGTTAACAAAATGTAAAGCACGGTGATTACAACCCATTTGGCCTAGGTTTATTGTTAAAAATAGGTGTAAATCTAATCAAGGAGTGTCAATAGAGCTGATTAATCATGTTAAAGAGCAACACAAGGACCTTGGCTGTGATTAATGGTTTATCATCTGTATAAAAGTAGTAGGGCAAACTATAATAAGTAACAGTCATGACTTGTTTACACAAGCAGGATAGTTCATTAAGTTTTAAAAGCTTTGCCATGTGCTATAGCAAATGTAGTACAATTATCCCAGAATATACTTTTTTCAGTGGAGTTTCAATTCTAAATTTGTTCATGGACAGTGGTCCAGTGATTAGAGTTAGACCAGTGCTTATGACACAAGGGTTTAACGTCAATGTCTAATTACCATCTCAACTGGGCAGCAACATGATAAAATTTAATGTTGCAATGCCTTTTTTGCCTGGAGAAATAAATTCATTGGAATATCAGACATTTAAACTTGATTAATAATAGTTATTTTTCTTACCAGCAATGGCTTTAAATAGATTTTTGGATATATTTTTCTCACAAACTTGGTTCAGTAATCATTTATTTTCAGTGTTTGAATTGTGTACTCAAGCAATAATTGAGAAAGAAACCAATACCAGGCCTTGTAGATAATTTGAATATAATAATTTTTTATATGATAAAATGGCAAACATTCACTGAAGACATAGACACCCATCAAAAGTATAAATAAGCCCCCCTAAATGTTGAAGGACGGAGGCAACTATAGCTCTCAACCTGCCCACAAGTCTCAATAACATGCCTGGGACAGTTGGGCAGTCCTTAATGTCAAACACTGAGCACTGACTATTTAGTATTTATTGTTTCTTCAGTTCACATCCTTGTGTCAGTAGGAATTGCCTTCAATGAGCAACATGTGATTATCATTCATAAATAGCATGGCTGTAGAATGAGAGGTTCAAAGAGCAATACTTCACTCCACTTATGAACTTTAGTCTTTAAAATAAAACGTACAGGTGTAACGTATATTGGAAACATGCTTTGTTTGTTAGTTCCATGCTATTATCACTTTATTGGTTCATTTATGGTTGTTATTCTTTGGAATGGATTGAATATTTGTAACATCAAATAACAATTAACCTTTACCTCAGCTGATTCAAGCATTAACATATTGCTAAGAGAAATCTTAAGACATCAGCAGTAGTAAATGTATCGCATTTTCTTGCACCAGTGATGAAGGACTCACTCGAGTATGGATTTGGAATGGAGTCTAGACTCAAGTCCACTTTTAGGGACTGGAACTTACCGGTAGACTTACCAGTAAAGGTTTGATCTGAACTTTGAGTCCATTTTGAGTCCAGGGGAAAAAAAGCTCTGTTACATAATAAAAAGACTTAAATACGCAAACTACCAACAGAATATTAGGTATACACAAATAGACTATATCTACCAAAACTGTCGTTAAGCATCAGGAGCTAAAGGTAATTTAACATTCAAATATAAAACATGTATAAACTAACTTAAAAATACACATGATAATCAAAAATAGGAAGGTTAAATTACTTTTCATGGAGATTTGGATTTTGACTTGCACTCAGCCTCCAAGTGACTTGGACTCGTAGAAGATGGCCTTGACCAGGAATCTCTAGGACTTGGACTTGGACTCAAGAGACCTAGACTGAGACTTGCACCTGGACTCAGATGTTGTTGACTCAACTACATCACTGCTCAGCACTGTTAGCTTTAATGAGTGCAGTATGTTGGCCAAGGCTGACTCTTCTTTGAAGTAAGATAAATTTGTATTTCTTCTGTCTTACTTACATGCCATTCATCACCTTACATAATCATTTATCACCTTAGATAATCTCCATCACTCTCCATTCTTCTCCATCACCTTCCACCTGTTCTTGATTATCCTCTTACTCATCTAAATCACCAATATGGTTAATCCTGGTCACCTGGTTAATTTAGTTTCTTGTTGCAGATATTTACCTTTTAAAGATGGCACTCCATATCAGTATATATATGTGTGTGTGTGTGTGTGTGTGTGTGTGTTGATTTGTGTGCAGTACGTATGCAAGTGTATGCAGCTGGTAATTAGACACATAATTGCTTTTTCTTGGAGTGAAATGTATTGAAAAATAATTTCACTTAATTGATGGAAAGTCATTGGAATCAATCTTCAGTTTTATCATCATTTGGGCTTTTGCAAACCGGAAAGATAGATGGATGCAGACTAGTATGGATGTTAAATTTTAAACTTATTCACTTGTTCCAGTAGGATCTTCAGGTGATGTAAGAGAGAAAGCTGCATAACATAAACTCCATGACATTTATAAATCTTTCATGTTTTGAATTGCATTTCATTACATCTTTATGTGTTCCAATGTGTAACCTTCACGGTTGTATGAATGTAAATAATTTGTCATCATCATTTAAAGACACACAAGACTTGCCCTTTTATGAATAGGTGTACATGCATTAAGACTTTCTTAATATAGGTTGATTGATGAGGTAGGTTTTGTTCTGATGTATGAAGGCCATTGGCTTACAAGTTCTAAATTTGTAAACACAAAAGTGTATATAAATAACCTTAACTTTATATTTATTACCAAGATGAAACTAGGATTTTTGTAGACATTTCATGAATTATATAACCTTAAAGTGCATTTTGCCTTCACCAGTTATGTGTTCATCCCCATTCGTCTGTGTCTGTGTGTGTTCACAATAGAACTCACAATCGTGGACGGCTTAGAATCTCATGAAATTTCAGGGCATTTCAGGAATGGGCCAACAAAGAATTGATTAGATTTTAGTGTCGATCTGGCACATCATCAGGGTTCAGAAATGTTTTTAAAGAATATTCATAAATTTAGAGTCACTTATGCACAAATGAACCTGGGAATATAGGCTGAATAATATTCATAAATGTACAGTCACTTATGCACAAATGAACCTGGGAATATAGGCTGAATAAGTGGATGCAAACAGTTTTGGAAACATCCTACAGTAGGGATCCCACACATGGCAAAGGCTTGCATTGCTGAGAATGCAGATCACAAGAATTCATGATAGATTTAACTATTGTTGGTCAACCGAGAGCTAGGTATTTATAAAAATCTTCACAACTATTAAAAAACATGAATTCATACTTAAATTTATTATTGTTTCAAACATAACAGATGGTCAGACCATAGTCAAGACAATGATGTAAACTGTAAATTAGTACCGGGGTATCTGTTTTTGTAAAGTGTACATGAATTCCAGCACATTATGTGTGCACAGTCATTCAGAATTATCCGCATGTTAATGGATAATGCAGGTGACCAGAAAGCAATAAAACCAGCACGGCTGGGCTGGTACACACTGCTGTAGGATCAAACATATTGATCAGCACTGACAAGCAAACATTCCCAGAACAGTATTCGTTGTCACAGCACACTGCTTGCATTACCGTAGATTATTTGGAACAAATGTGTTTGAATTATTTGTGAGTCTTCCTTCTGTTTCATGCCCACTGTTATACATCGGTTACACTTAAGCTAAATACACAGTCATACGGTTATACAGCAATGACAATCGCAATGCGTTTTGGGTGTACACATTAATCCCGCAAAATTTTTCATCGGATGTTTTGTCCATCACAGGGGACCTCAGGGCGACGATAGCCTTCTTAACATTGGCTTTGCCTTAGATTACTGTGCCCACAAGATGAAGAAGTAAAGCCTAAAGGTTTATACTGGGTCCAGTTTATTAACCAAAGATGATGACAGAAAAAAAACATATTGATTTCATACACCTTATAAAAATCAATAGTTATTTAGATTACTTTATCATGTATGTAGACAACAATTTTCTATATTTAACAGTTTTTAGCTCAGCTTACTGTAACCGCTGGACCTGGAATCTTCTTACTTTACATCTAGAGAGGTCCATGAAAAATCTCCTTGGAAACCTGGAATTAGGTCTCTGTTACTCATATCCTTCAAGCTATGGGGCCCCAAAGTACCCCCCAGAATAGTAAAAAATTTCCTACAAAAACTTCAATACCAGTTATCTCATTAACTACATCACTGATGGTCATTATTTTTGGCATACATATTGATCATGAGATGTTCCATCAGATCCTGCAGACTGGTGGTGCCATCTGTATTTTTTGATTTTTTTACAAATTTTTTCTCTATTTTTGAGACCTTTAAAAGTGTGAACATCTGTTAACAGGGCACAAATTGTAAAGACTGGACCTAGAATCTTCATTCTTGACATTCTGAGAAACCTATGAAAAGTCTCCATGGAAATCAGAAATTAGGTCTCTGTTACCCATATCCTTTGAGCTATGGGGCCCCAAAGTACCCCCCAGAATAGTACAAAATTTCATACAAAAACTTCAATATCTCATTAACTACACCACTGAAGGTCATGATTTTTGGCATACATATTAATCGTGAGATTTTCCATCAGTTTCTGCAGACTGGTGGCGCCACCTGTATTTTTCAATTTTTACGAATTTTTTACTCTATTTTGAGACCTTTAAAAATGTGAACATCTGTTAACAGGGCACAAATCATAACAACTGGACCTAGAATCTTCATTCTTGACATTCTGAGAGACCTGTGAAAAGTCTCCATGAAAAACAGAAATTAGGTCTCTGTTACCCATATCCTTCAAGCTATGGGGCCCCAAAGTACCCCCAGAATAGTATAAAATTTCACAAAAAAATTCAATATCGCATTAACTACATCACTGATGGTCATGATTTTTGGCATACATATTGATCATGAGATGATTCATCAGTTTCTGCAGACTGGTGGCACCACCTGTGTTTTTCAAATTTTTACAATTTTTTTCTCTATTTTTGAGACTTTTAAGGATGTAGTTTGTCAACAGGGTTCAAATTGTAAAGACTGGACCTAGAATCTTCATTCTTGACACACAGGGAGACCCATGAAAAGTCTCCATAGAAACCTGAAATTAGGTCTCTGTTACCCATATCCTTTGAGCTATGGCACTCCAAAGTACAGCTCAGAATAATGGAAAATTTGATACAAAAGCTGAAGTATCTGAACAACTAATGCAGAGATCACTATAATTGTTTGTATGGATATTGGTCATGGAATGTTACATCAGTTTCTGCAGCCTGGTGGCACCACATGTATTTGTTTGGGCTTTTTTCAAATATTTTTTCTCTACTTTTGAGACCTTTAAAGATATGAACATCTGTTAATAGGGCACAAATAATAACAACTGGACCTAGAATCTTCATTCTTTACACACAGGGAGACCCATGAAAAATCTCCATGGAAACCTAAAATAAGGTCTCTGTTACCCATATCCATTAAGCTGTATGGCTCCAAAGTACCCCCCCCCCCCAGAATAATGAAAAATTGGATACTAAATCTCCAGTATCTCAATAACTACAACACTGATGCTCATGATTTTTGGCATACATATTGATCATGACATGTTCCATCAGTTTCAGCAGACTGGGTGCCCCACCTCTATTTTTTCAAATTTTTACGAATTATTTTCTCTATTTATGAGACCTTTAAAGATGTTGTTATCTGTCAACAGGGTACAAATCGTAACAACTGGACCTAGAATTTTCATTCTTGTCATGCAAGGAGGCCCATGAAAAGTGTCTGTGGAAACCTGAAATTGGGTCTCTGTTACCCATATCCTTCACGCTATAGAACTCCAGAGTATCCCTCAGAATAATGGAAAATCTGATACAAAAGCTGAAGTATCTGAACAACTAATCCAGAGACCACCATGCTTCTTTGCATGGATATTGACCATTAATTAAGTGTTTTTATCAGTTTCTGCAGACTGGTGGAGCCACCTGTATTTTTTTTAAAGTTTACGCGTTTTTCCTCTATTCTTGAGATATATTAATACAGACACAATCTCAGCCTGTCGGTTAATCTGTTTGATGCTTCAGTTCAATGGTTATATATACTACCATTCAGATGATAAAATTTCCTTTTGCAAATCTCTTCCCAGTCAGCTGAGCGTCATGACCCATGGGTCACTTGTTATGTATTTAGCTGATATTTTGCCTTTTGAGGCATCTCAATGCATGGAAAGGATGTCCCTGCATGGTAGTAGTGATGTCACTTTATGGGAGTGGTACGTACAATAATTGTTATTAGTGTAGATTTCAGTTAAATTTGTTATTTTTCTGGGTCATTTCCTTATAACTATTACTTATCTGACATTTTCCAGGCGTTTATCACATATGGTCCATCTCTTTATTATTTACTTAATATTTGAGATAGGCAGGCAAGAAGCCCCCCTGGTTATGCTATGACTGTTGGGCCTAACAACAGGTGCTTCTTGCCTGCATTTCTCAAATGTTAAGTAATAATATAGAGATAGGCCATATAGTATGAAAAATGCTAGTAAAATGTCGGATAAGTAATAATTATTAGCAAATGACCCAGAAAAGTAACAAATTTAACTGAAATTTTCACTATTAGCAATTGAAGCCCCTGTGGTCTGGCAATGGCAAAAAAATGCTCACAGACTGATCAGAAATATAGCCAGACAGTCGTACAGCATTGTTGTTGCCTCACAAGCGCATGTGTACACACCACTGAATTATCATATGACCAATTTTTGGCTGTTGCCACATTGTTGTTGGGTTGTTAGAATAACAGATGAATGTGTACACAGCTTTAGTATACAAATTAATAATAAGTGGTAGGAATGGGTTGTAATATTTGTTGGTTGAAAGATAAAAAAACGAGCAATGATCCATAATTGATCAATTATTTCATGTGTTATATTTATATTACAGTGAAATCAAAAATATTGACTGAATAAATTCTGTCTAACTTTTACATACTAACTTGAAATGTCAATGTAAGGAGCGGGTTTTGGACACCTATTTGTTGCACAAGATTAAGTTTTTATGCTGTTTGCTGTTTTGTGTCTTGTCTTTCTGACAAGAGATAATCAGAAGAGATAATTAGATTATCAGAATAATATAAGATAATTAGATGATATATTTATTATTCAAATATTCTTTTGATGTGCATAAATAATTGTTTTTAATTGATTAATCAGTTTAAACAGTTATGAAAGAAAACGACCAATTATGGATATAATTGATTTATTGGCAGACCACTGTTCAAAATGTAATATTTTTCTCAATAATGCATCCACAGTTGAGGGCATTCATGCAAATAAAACATAAAATAAAACTGACTGAATTCATAAACAAACTCTATGTTGGGATGCCTGAGGCAGGTCTGTCGCCATAAAGCATTTCAGCTATTGAGACAATTGGGCTTTATGCTCAATAACATCATTAATTTATCCTTCATTGCGCTCTGCCTTGTAATTTATGTCACTTTGGTGTGTTTATTACAAGCAGCTAGCAGACGTCTTCAGTGTGATTGATTTATTAATTATTGCAGCACACAGGTGAAATTGGCTTTGAACACACCACATGTCACTGAAAGGTTTAATATGTTTGACTCTATAATTGTGTAATAAGTCCTGCTTTATAAGAAAAATTGGATTCTGATTATGCAGCATTAATTTAGTAACATCCATGTGTTTATAATCAGCCTATTCTGTATGATTACTTGATTAGCAACTCAAGTTCAAATAGACATGTATTTTTATTCCATTTGTGACCAGTAATTATAAATTCCTATAAATATATAGTTCATACTATAGGTCATGGACAGTCTTGTTGTAACAAGCTCTGCTTTCTCTGTGGCTACTGAAGTTTGGTCCCTGGTGTTGCTGTGAGAGTGGCTAGCAGATATCAAAGGCCTATCCAAGATAGATGGCTTTCTGCAGGACTCTTAAGAATTTCCTCCACCTCTTAAGACTAGCAGATGCCAATATATATGGGCCAGGGAGAGAGCCTAGAGTTACATGTAATATAAATCTGTTTAAATTAATTATTACCACAAGGGGTCATCACTCGTCACCCATTACCTACCTTCACACTCGACCACAGGTTCATTAACACTTTCATATGAATTGTTTCTAGCCAAGTTGCTTCTTTTCTAGTTTTGACATAACATCGAGGGGTTTTCAAAACAGTATTGTAAACTTATAGTTACCTAGAGAGAGCTTGAAGATACAATACAGTCCGGGCAGTACGAGTTCACTCTTGGGTGAGGTGGGCACACATGTGTGGTTAAGACAATAACCAGAGGTCTTCCCAAGAGAGAATAGGTCAAATGGGAGGCAGACTTAAAGCCAGCTGTTCACTTATCTTTTCAGTAAAATTTTTGTGATTTCTGTCTTACTCTCCATACATATTAATGAACTGTTGAAATTCATTTTAAGAAAAAAATCTTAAATCACATCTGTGATGGATTTATGGGCTTTTTGTTCAAAAGCAGTTGACCAGTACATGGTACATTCACCAATTTTGACCACAGAAAACATGTATCTTAAGGTGGCTGATTGCATATGTGCAAAAGTTGAAAAGTAACTAGTTGCACATTTTGCCCTTTGCAGCATTCTGATGTGATATCCTTATTGAATGTGTTTGAATTATATTGTTTGGATCCCCATATGCTATAAACACATGGATATAAACATAACAAACGGCCTGTGTGTGATGAGGTCTCTGTTTTTTTGGCCTATTTTTTATAAAGGTTCAAGTTATTAATTATCTTTAATGAATAAATGTCTGATGTCAGAAAAGGCTCCTTTAAAACCTCTCTGTCAGTGAAATCTTAACATAATCACAATCCCTTCAGGTGATTATTTATATAACAATGAAATTGATGGCATGTTTCAACTGTTTTGTGTCTTGTATTTTCAGCTGAAAGTATCCATGGGGGGCATGTCCATTTCCCGGAGGACCAGATCGTAAAGCATGATTCAGAGATTGTGATTCAACCAGAGGGAGAGAACATATTGGGAATACACCTGGGCTTCCTTCAGATCCATCATCATTATGAAATCCACTTTTGTATCAAAGACTCTCTCAGTGAAGACCTTAAATCAGATCCGCTGCAGAATCTGAACGTCAAAGTCAAAGATGTCCGACCAACGGAAGATGGTAAATCACTTACTTTGATTAATTTTTTATGAATAATGTGTTTTGTGAATGGGCCACTTCCTGACCCATTTCTTGGATTTGTTTGCTATTAATCTGGGCCAATTGCAAATTTCTTCAGTATTTTCAGCATATCAGTTTTACCAGCCAGTCCTGGAAATCAGAACACCTGGAAATGAGTATCCCTTTTTCCTTTTCAGGTGAAATTCTGGGAATTTGAGAATAAAATCAGGGGAAAATCAGGGACTTAGACTGAAATACAAAGTGATCTGTTTCCAGTATTTTGTCTCATGTCTAAACAAAGTATCTAGTGGATGATTTTCTATGGTGGCTTTTCAGTGTGTTTCTCCTTAGAAAGGTACTCTGTCACTGTTGTCACATTTTGAATGCTACAATGCTGTTTTGTCATCTCATCATACATATGTATGAAAATTCCCTTTCGGACCTTAATTCATTTATCAAATACAGGTATACTTTCTGCCAAAAGTTGTTTTTACTTAAAAGAAAGTTCTTCCAGTTGGGCTCTGTGGGACAAGCATTACTACTTGTCTCAACTGTCAACTGTCAGTGGTCAAGAAAAACCTTCTGTTTAAACTGAACATGTCTATGCTATCAAAATATTACCAATTCTGTGAAGTCCTTACCACAGAAACATTAATTTTCATGTTATTTGCCTTGATGCAGTTCTGATGTAATGTATTCTAACAAACTACATCACCTTCTTCAGTTCATTAATACTTATGCAGCTGGTGTATTTAGAAGCCCCAGTGCACTGTGGGAAAAGGAGTTCTTTACCCATAATCCCTAATCAGTTGAGTCATATTATTGTGTGCAGTGTGCAAGTATCATAGGATTTCATATTTATAAATGTTTAAATGTAAGTGAATTATTCATTGGCCTTTTCCCATTATCCTTATTATAACATGTTCAAGGGTCTAATTTATATAAAACTAACTGTCTTTCCTCCATCTCCAGTTTGCTTGTGTGCCAAATTCCTAATACAAAGTCGGCTGTGGGGCCTCAAGACCCACAGATATATTAATTTTCTGAACCTTAATAATCTATAATGGGTGGGGTCATGGCAACCCTACAGGTAACAGATGGTTCTGCTGCATTACCTGAATTCAAGATTCCATCAGTCCCTCCCATCCCAATAAAAGCCAAGGTTAATCTGTGTGCTGATCCTATGAGAAAACTACAAAATGGAGCAACCTTCCACAGAATGCATGCGATGCAAATTATTGTCCCTTTGATCTAGTGAAAGAAGCCATCCTGGTTTGAAGACACTCATTTGTGGAGTTCCAGGATGCTACCTTCCTGTCATTTTGTTCTGATCAATTTAAGGCAGTTATTTGGACCTCTTTGTAACAAATTCATAAAAAAAATATCAGCTAGTCTCTGCTGCTGAATAACTGTATGTACGAGGCCTGACGTTTGTGTAAGCGTGATCAAATAAGATTTGGTTTTATTCCATGTTGTATGATTAAAAAAAGGAGAAAAAAGAATCGTCATGCCAAACACTCAGTTGAAATTGATTAAGTGTCATATTGGAGCAGAAAATTAAATGAAATTGACAAAGAGTCATTTCTGAGGCGTCTCAGATGGCGACTGCTCAAGCAGTTTTCCTCAGGCTAGACTGAAGGGTCTTACACTTCTTGGTGGAGGTCATATCTGATAAAACAACCATTAATGGCTTTCCTGTCTAGTCTTGCCTGCACTCAGAATTTTAAACCAGCATAGTCGATTTGGTTTTGAATCTGATCTTTCCTGTCTGAAGAACTTACAGGAATAACTGTTGTCTAATACTCTTTGCCATTTTAAAAGTCATCCTGTGGCAGTGCCTTCTTTCACAATCACCTTTGAGCTGAGGTAAGGCCAGACTTTTTTAATTTTTCGGTTTACAAACCAGCCGACCTCTGACATCCTCATTTCAGAAAAAAAATAAAATTGGCATTTTGCCTTTTTATCCTTTTATATTGCTCCGCCGAATCCAACACGGTTGTTGACAAATGAAATGTTCAGTGACCGTGTGTATTAGATCACCTCAAACGTTAGAACTCTTATGATTGGCTAATAAGGTCACTTTCGTAATGACAGAGGGAGGGTTTAAGCCAATCACAATAGGGTATCCTTGGGCCATAAATGCAATTGATTGGCCATCAAGTAGTCAAAAGGTTCAGCAGGGAAAATGAGAATTCTTGGAGAGTTTTCAAAGTTTGTTTCTGCACTACAGTACATTTTTAAACCAGCGTTTCTGTCATATTTACCTCGTTAAACATATTTGTTTTAGATAGACGTAAATTAGAAAAGAAAATTAGTTTGGTTGCATAGCAGCTTTACCAGCTTTCCACTGTTAATAACTTGCTGGATATACAAACAAATTTACTTCTTACGACTAATTATTACACTCAAAGTCAGACACTATTTATTACTGCAAATTGGCTAAGTTTCACAAGTTTGCTCTTATAAAATTATAACTTGTCAAAACTAAAAAACGTAGTCTTGTGACGCTTAAAAGAAAATTACTGAACAGATGAAATTATACACTGCATCAGGTCGTCATGTTTTCTTTGAAGACTCCAGGAATTCTCAGGGTTTCTGCAGGATTTCCGACTATCTGTAGTCTTAGTGGCGCGGGTTTATGTGAAGCGTAGGATTTGCGGGTATTTTTAAAGTCAAAACAAAAGCAAGCTAAAATGAAAGCCATTAAAAATGCAGAAACTTTGAAAGGATTCATTTAATTGTTCCAAACGGATGTGATGGAAGCTTTGATGTGTATGGATGCCGAAAAGCAATACCGGACTGACAGTGACCAAGTGACGCCTGACGGCATATTTAACTGAGTACGGTACGTACTTGCACGGTCGTGGTAAGAAATGCAGATCTTTATTAATAAATAAAGATTATTAATACTTTTTAAACTTTTAAAATAGTTGAATTATTCAATGTTATCTCCAAAGGAAACCTCACTTTATTAGCAGTTGTTGTATATTCAAAGGACTATCAAACATGCGCAACACAAAAAAGGAAAGGTCATGGTCATGAATCAAACCACTTCGAGTTCTATGTTGTTGACATTTGAATTTTTGATAAACAATAGGCGAATAACTGCAAGTTGCATATTGTCATTGTTATTGTCATTCACGACTGAAAAATAAAAACTGCAGTCTATCATGCTAGCAGTGAATATTTAGTTTTCTCCTTGTATATATGACAAAAATATATTATTTTGTATTTTTATAAGTATTTGACTGGTCTTTAATTTGTAAAACTATAAAATAGACAGTTCACTTAATTGGCAGGGACAGTGACTGAAGTTTTATTTCAGGTGTGTATGAAATCATTTATAAGTGTTACTGTTTAAACTTTTATTTGTCATTATTTTACCTTCAATGACATTTGAATGGCTTGAAATAACAAGGCACACGCATGATTCATGTGGAAAACTCAAGAGGATAATAATATGTTAATTTTTATATATTATTTTATATATTTTATATAGGTTTATATAGTGCCATTTAAAAAATGAATTTTATAACCCAACTGTACAATTCAGGATTCACGAACACCAGTATCCAGGTTTGTTCCATTTTTTTTTTTTTTTTCCTACCTCCTACCTATCACTTTTGTCAAACATGTTCGTAAACCAAAGAATTAAAAAAGCCTGGCCTAAGGTGTGAAGTGTTCAGTAGCTTTTAATGCAGAAGTCTTGTAGACCTCTTTTAATGTTTGTTTTAAAACCTTAAAAAAATAAGTCAATGCGGTGACCAGAACAATATCTCAGTTGAATAATGTCAACCACAAGTTTTGGCATGTGAGAAGACTGGCTGGGTAGTATAATCATATGACCTTTCAAGTAGGTGTCCCAGTTCAGTCACTGTCAAAGTCTCACAAGCAAAATGTGAAAATTCACCAGGATTCCTCAGGTTCAGAATTATAAGGCTACATCTTACCATATCTGTGATGTGGGTTTTCGCAAGATTAGGGTAAGGTATTCTTTATATACATTTATATATATATATATTGAAAGGATATTAAGTTGTTTTTGAAACTATCACTGTTGGTTTTGTATGCTTTGTGTTTGTTTGTAATAAAAAAAGGATTAGGCTAAGGAATATCTCTTTTATAATATTCACTCAAAATATGTTTATTTTCATATTGTGATATACTGACCAGACCAACATAGACAGCCGGATGAACATGCAGAGAGCTTGAATATAAAGGTCAAGTTAGTTGCATTGAATAACTTCATTAAGACTCTCCTCTTTCCTCTACATTGAAATACAAATAAACTTACTCATAAAATTTATTTTCAAATCATAAATAAAACTGATCTTCTAAGCAGTTAGCTGATCACATGCTGTTCAACACGTTTCTTAGCCAATCAGATGCCTTGTATGGCGCTGAGAGATTATTTACAAATGTTGGATGTCACTTTCCATTGATGTTTTTAGCACGCCTCCTACATGAGCAGCCATGTTCTGTAATTTGACCCAAAGCATTGCTACTAAGAGGCTGTAAACTTGTTTCACGATCACAAGATCTGGTTAGCTGTTGCTGGTGCAGCTGGCTTATCCCTTTGCCTGATTGGTTAAGTGTGATTTATCATGATAAAACAAGATTAATTCCCCTATATGATCTATGGGGTCAATCAGTTTACTATAATTGCCTCAGTTGACCTTGCAGCAGCTGAGCAAAAGCTATTAGTGTTGCCCATTTGTGCCTAGTGGTTACCATAGTGCACTTTATATTTGTAATGGATGAGAATTAATATGTTCCCTCTGTACCACATCAGAGAACTCTGCAAAACATAAAATTAGGTCACCATGACCTTATTTTGTATACTTGTAAGGGGATAGTGGTGTTTTCTCCATTCAGAAACATTCATTCATATGTCACCGTTTTGTAAAAGCTATGAAGTGATGTTTGTGCACTATTAAACAATGTAGCTGTGTTTTTATTCATCTGTAAATCTTGTACGTCTCGTACGCAAAAAATCGCATCCCTCTTTTTAAGATGAACTGTTTCCATGTGTATGTTTTGACTTGCTCCGCATGCATATCCGCAAAAACGGACCACATCGAAACGGATTGGTGAGCGATTCATCCGTTTTGCGGATGGCAAAAATGCCTATATTTCCCAACAGTGCCCCCGCGCCAGTTGTGATGAGACATATTGACCTTCCTCTGTCCTGTCGTCCTTGCAGTTTTAAAGGAGGCACGAGAAAGGGTATCCGCAAGATAAACATACGTACTTATGGAAACAGTGTTTGCGGACTGCGCGCCATGGAGCATACGTACGTGTTTTGCGGATACGATTTTTACGGATACATGGAAACACAGCTTAAAGAGGAAAAAATGATTCAGATCAACATTGTATCAGTTAAGATAAAAGTTAAACGAATATTTGAATGGCCAGTGATGCAGGCCTCCAGCTTTACATGCAGAGACTTTGTTGATGTCTCTACTGAGCACCGTGACCTAGAGGTCACTTGTGTCATTTGTAAGGCTTGTTAAAACAGCACAATAGGTACATGTACCACTTTGTAGTTAAATGCAGGGTACATCAGATAATTTATGCATTGTTATGTAGAATGAATGTGAAAGGTGTCATCTCTACTTTGTTGCATGCTACTTATATCAGTGTAAGGGATACATTTTCTCCTAAATTTTAGTTTAAATAGGACCAAATGTACGGATGATCATGCTTATGAATATGAGTTAATCAAACAAAATTGAAAGTTCTCTAGAGCATGAGCCTGTCCAGTAAGCTAATCTGTGGTTTTATTTGTAACAAGTTCAGATAAGTGAGAGTGACATATTAGTCCAGAGTTACCTGTAACACTGTGTTCATTCCCCTGTTTGTATTCATACTTTAGAGTTTGCCTGTTCACATGGGGTGGATCTAGGGCTCATATGTCCCCAGTGCACTGGGGATTGTGTAAGTGCTACTTAGGATAAAATGGAATTATTGTACTCAGGGTGAGACCATAGTGTCAAGTTCCTCATGACTTGTCAAGGTAGACTCTCATAAAGGCATGCTCTTGCAGCATACCAAGACCAGTTGTGAGCATTTCTTTTTGTAGACCTGGACAGTTTTTTGATTATCTAGACCTTTATAATATCAGTAAATTTCCTTCACTCTTTAATAGTTCTGAGGACCATTCTACAGCCCTAATTTTCCATCTGTAGTGTCATATATGAAAAAATAAAGGACTTTTTTGTACATACATGAAAAGGAATTCACTTTGAAAAACATGACTTTTCTGAAACTAAACTTATCTTATGAGGCATTCTTTACTACAAGAATAAGAACAAGAATTATAACTGTATATAAGATAAATAATTTTTATCAACTCTTTGTGCATATGCTCAGTGCCAAGTTCAGTAACTTATTGCATTGTTTGGTAAATTTTGTTACATTAGCAGTTCTGCATATGTACATATTAGGCTGAATACACATGACAAAACTGTAATTTTTAGCAGACAGACACAAGTTTTATTTTACCATGTCTGATGAAGCAATTTCATAAATAATGACAAAAGTGTCCCACACGCAAACTCTGCACTATAAAAAGTTAAAGATGGTACCTGGGAATGTTAACTTTTCATGAAATGACAAATGCTGATGACAACATCTTTCTCATTGATGTCACATCTGGTAATCATACTTCATAGTTAGCGTATAATGAAATGATATATTCTCTAGTGATAAAAAGTATGCCATCAGACATTATAAAAACACTTATCCTAGGATTATTTAAGCTATGATTTACACCAAGATTTAATATCTTGTAGCTTTACACAATACTGACCTGTGTGTAAAACTTAAATCACCAAAAATCTGATATTATGTGGATACACACAGAATCGACTGAAAAATTTACCCTTGCCTCACACAGGGTTAAAAAAAGTTTGCCTTGTCTACATGCCTACATTTACCATCAGTCTAAGATTCTTGTTAATATACCGCTGAATCCACATTAAGATTTTACAGGTATTTTTTTGTGTGAATGTAGAGCCCATGATCATATAAATTTATATATCTTGTGTCACACATTTAGGTGTTACATATACTTTTTGAATGTTCATCTGGTATAACATTTATCACCAAATCTCTAAGTGTTAAACACAACACAGTGTGTATGCTTTCAGTGGGTATTATACCAGGAATGTTCCTGGCTCATACCTGCAGATCAACATCGGCTTGAACCTGTTCCCTGGGTCTGTAAATCAATTCACCATACACCCTTTTTCAATTTGGTGACAAACCACTTCATTTACTGCAGTGGCTGTATTCAAGGAGAGTGCCTCATAAAAAACACCCACTGGGCATAAGAAATGTTAAATGCTTTAAGTGATACAATGGCAACACCTTATATCATATATATTTATACCTTGTGCTCACCCGCTTAATTCTTGACAGACTGCCAATCAATTTTCTAGGCTGTTGGAAGTATGCACTAGACTGTGTTGAGCATTATTGGTTTGTTGAGGCTCTGTTGACTTTTCCAGCTACTGTATAATCAGGTACAAATACTTGGCATAGTAGTTAAGAAAGCCTATTTGACAAGTTTGGTGTGTGCTATGGTTGTAGTATACATGTAAGTATGAAGGTTATGGTGTCACAGTATTGTACAATCTGTTGTTGATATTAATAATATGGTTCCCTCTTGTAAACATGTTGTAAGTAAACAGTCTTTGATGTTGGTGTGAATGACCTCCACTTGTGTATTTTATGAATGGCTTGCCTGAGCTGCTATATTCGGGTATTGGTGTGAATGACCTACTGTAGTATGTGTATGATTTATTCCAGTCAAGAGAGGTATGAGTTTGAAATTGGCACAGGCAGCTCTGCCATGGCCCATGGAAGTCCCAGTGTAGGTCTGATCCAGACAGTGTATGATAAATCTCTGATTATTTGTCGGATAGAAAATAGATCAGCTCCTGGCCAGCACTGATTATACTTCACTTCTCATGCAGAAGTCATACACTTTTGAATATGGTGATTCTGCTTATAAAATTTTTTTACTGCCACTGCTTTGCACATACCAGTGACTTATTTGCAAAATACATACACAAATGTTTGTATTTAATGTCAAACCAATATAAATTCCTTACAAGGTAAAAGATGTTTCATACTTTAATTTTCTATCAGATGATCATTACTTATACAAAGAACAGACATAAGTAGAAAAATAGGTTTTCCTAGATTTCCATCAACACAAAACATGGAAGTGAGACACAAGGGGAACTGACTCCTGGTGTGCAGACAGTGAAACTAATTGATGAACCCTAGACAGACAGATAACTGAGAGTTTGTAGCAGTCACAAGTGTCCATATACAGCTGTATATGTAGTAGATGAGACAGCGGACAGCCCTGTCTTCAGCCCATTCTGTGTTGTATAGTTCACCTGAGATTACCTCTTATAACTTTACATGTAATCTGAATGTATACACCGTAAAGAGTGGGTGATGATATGATCAGTGGGGATGTCAGCTCCCAGCTGAGTGCTGATGATAAAACAGTCTGCCCGTCTGGTAGCATTATCCAAAACTTACAAAAAACATATCGCTGTTCCCAGGAGTAATATAAGAATACAATTGTATTCACACAGATGTTTAGTGTGGACACTCTTTTGGTATGTTTTATAGTTTGTTTCATGGTGGGGGTGCCCATTGAAAATTGGCAATATTTTCATAAACCAATAGATTAGTTCCAAATGGTATGCTGCAGTGAAGGATTGAAGCATAGGGCTAATAAACTATAATGAAATTTAGAGTTAGACAATAGCTTGCAAAATATTTAACACAAAAAAATCAATGTCTTAGTAAACAGTCAAATTTTTTAACAAGTAACATATCAACCCTGTTTATGAAGGTCAAGGTCACTCTCCACATGCTTGAGCAGCTACACTTTAAAGCTCCTGATTGGTTTTTATGCACCATAAATATTCTAAAAAAACTAACAATCAAAGTGAGATGTCATCCCATGAGAGATGCCATATTTCTTGGCAGAACCAGAATGTAGCAGAATATGAATGTTTGTTTTGGATTTGAACTTCAACGCCTCGTATTTTGCCTCTGGTCCCTCATCAGCTTTAAGTTTAAATGGACAATCAGTAAATTTCAAAGGACAATTACACATATAATTGCTGAACAGACTGTAGTTCACAAATAGCTTTCTATCATTGGTGGGAGTTGGTTCATTTTTCATAATCAATCATCAGTTTGAGCAAATCAATTGATGATCAATTAATTATCAGTTCACCAACAAATTTCATTATCTGGAAAACTGGAAAATGGTTTAAACATTGTACTCTCCATGTTTTCTCTGCCTAAATCTTACCATGAAAAAAATCAGCTAATTTTCCGGCTCATTCCCAGTTTAATGCTCAGATGTTCAGGAGGATGTTATAAAATATTTTGGAATATTTTTAACAGTCAGTCAGGTTGCTGTTTCAGTCCATTGTTTGGAACGCCTTATTGTAATGTAATCAGTATTTGTCTTTGGGGAACGAGTGCTTGAAATAGAAAGAAGAAAAAAAAAACATTTAAGAAAACTCAGTGAATGCCATATCAGAATTTCCAAGAGTATTTAGAAAATGTTTACTTAAAAAATATCTAATAATCTAAGACTGCCAGTTTAATTTATATGATTAAATGATTATGTATCAATGAGAAATTCAATCAACTTCTTATTAATATAGTGGAGAAACACACCAAACTTTTTTTTATTCTGTAAAATTTTACACATATGGTGGCGACAATGCATCTGTAGCATCTGTATTTATTACAGTGTTTCTGTAGCTTTCTGTTCAAGTTTTTTACTGCATTCATACATTTAAAGAATCTTACTTGGAATGGAGCCACAGGTCTGGTCCATATATTTATATGGACTTTTTTCATTGTCAGGTCATCGTTATGTAACAGGGGTTTCACTCTGGTTATCACAGCCATTTTAGAAAAGAATGAGAAAGCTCTGTAGTATGTGACCAGAGTGGGAATGTATCTCTTTTCTGGCAGGCACTGTGAAGGGCATGCAGCTTGTGGACTTGGTTGATATTAAGTCAACAAGAATCAACTTAGGAGGGGTCTTGTCTCTGGAGGACAGAGTAGCACATGCACAAAATCCCCTTGGATTGAGCCCAGATTGCATATAGTTCTTGTGGCAGCAACCTGATGCATTACATGCTCAGAATTACTAAAACGCTTCAATGACTTACATGTATGTGACGAGGAAAGAATGAGAATTTGGGAAGATCTGGAATCTTCTGGGGCCAAAGAGAATTAAATCTGGATTGACACACATAGTACTAGTTGCAAAATTAACACTATTTATATACATTTTAAAGGTGCCCATTCACACCTACCTTTTGAAGAAGACCTTGTGTGATTTCTGGCTTCCTCTGTGTATATATAAATGATCTAAGGGTAATTTTGGTTGTGAAAAGTTCTTACAAGGCCTTCATAAAGGATGTATGAACTGGTTACCAACAATATGTTTGTAAACACAACAATGTTGACAAACAGGGAAAACATGTAACCTAAGGTGGTAGTTTGCATACATGCAGAGGTAGAAAGATCACTTTATATTGCAAAACACAAATTGCAAAGCACTGGCTCATCTGACTTGCTGCAAGATGCCCTTGTTGAATTTGTTTTGAGTACTTTGGTGGGCCCCCACATATTATAATCACGATATAAACAAAACAAGCAATCTCTGTGCGTCAAAATCCATTTTTCTGGCCTATTTTTATAAAAGCTCCAAGGGATAACCTTTAGTTTATAAAGGTCAGATAGGTGTTTGGGCTCCTTTAATGTTTTTTTCAGCCATTTCTTAAAACACATGTTTATAATTATTAACTGGAAGACATAAAATAAAAAAAAGTCATTTTTCATGTAGTTAATATTGAGTTGATTATATTTTCAAATACATCACTGTAGCATCAACAGAATTATAATTTTGTTCAGTTGTACTGACAGCAAAAACCTCAATTGCGGTAACTAAGTAAATTAAAAGTTTAATGATTCATTTCCCAGGATTTTATTCAAAATAAAAGAGGATGTCATGCACTTTTATGTCTTATAATATTTTAAGAAGCTGAGGTATCTTGACCTCTGGACTGATACATCTTTTTTCTACATGGGAGATAAATGTAAGATAATGGATTTCACAGTGTCAGTTTAAATTTGTTTCCATCATGGGAGAGATCCTTGACCCAGTGGGCATGACTGGAAATAATAGTAGAAAAATAAAATTTCTGTAGGTTGGCCTATTGTGGCATAGTAATCAATATATATATAAGACCGTGCTGGTGTCTGTATCCTATGGTGACTCTGGGGATAATTCAAAACCGTCTGCCTTATTTTGGGTCCACTGGTCACTGTGCTGTTTGGATGGATCACTAAGCAGAGGTCAAGGAGAATGCAATCATTTCTGTCAAATTTCTCTACCATTATGTACCCTCTCTATGTTCTTTCAGGCCATATCATATATACATCTGTACACTTTCACAATATAAATAGTCCAACTACATTGTCTCCTGTCAGCCATGATGAATTGCATTACCACTGTATGGACCTGTAAGGTTTATATGTGAAGTAACAATTTATAAATCAAACTGGATGGCACATAATATACTCAACTTATTGGAGGGGTCTTCACTTGATGCAGGTGACATTAACTTTTGAAAGTACTTGTCCATTCGGGCAAGTAACATCAAGCTTTAACTTGCCCTACATAAATTTTTACTTGCCCTACAAATATTATTGACTGTATTTAAGAACAAAAAGATCCTTTTTCTTGCCTTGAATAAAAGTTTATGCTGGACCCATTTGTCAAGTTGGGCAAGTAGGAGGGGACTTCTAGTTGCCCTACCTCTATTTTCTGGAACTTTCACTTGCCCCAGGCAAGTGGTCAACTGTTAATGTCAAGCCCTGTGATGTGTATTGAGCAGCATCAGGGTGTTTTGGGAGTCTCATCAATGGTGTCCAGCATATCTAACCCTGCATTAATCTTATTGCTGTATACAAGATATTCCACAGTCACACATGCATGGCAAGATAAAGTAAACATGGATATGTTTTCTGTAAACATGCTTGTTGGTAGTGTCTATCTTTGAAAATTGGCTTGATGATTGAAAATTATTCTTAAGAACATTCATTTGACAGCAACACTTTCATGAGATATTGGTGTGGTAGCATTTGGTCCAAGAAACATTTGAACAGGGAATCTTCTATCAGTGGTATACGTCCTGAGATGTGGTTTTGGGAAATATTATTAAGTGAATATCAGTTTATGTAACAATTGTCTCATTTGATGCATCGTTGTAGGGGACTATTGTTTTTGCAGCACTGGTTTGTTGTTCCAGCTAGGGTACATCGATGTCAAGATTGTTGGCCCATAGAACTAAGAGTCATTAGGCTTGTAGAGTGGCCAGATTCATTTGGGAACTGTGATCTAGGGAACAAAACCTTGGTTTATGGAAAAGAATGATGTCTCCCCTTGCAAACTCATTATTATTTTAGCTTAGGGCACATTGGTTCAGTGGTGATTGGTATATGGTTTAGAAAATTATGTCATACAAGTATTACCAGAGAAAGGAATATGTCATGTTTTTTCCAATCATGAAGTTTGTGGGCAGTTTGTATCTATGGAAATGTAGCTGTTGAAAATCTCTGAATTAAAGGAATATTTTAAGACTGCTGATTTTGAAGTCATTGGTGCAGAAGACTTTGGACAAAGAAACTTTTGACCAGAGAATATTCTGTCAGGGAACAATGGTGTCATGGGAAGTAGTTTAGGGAACATTGATTAAGGGAATACTGGTATTAGTTTAGAGAACATTACTTCCAAAATTCATTGGATCATTGTTTTTGGAGAATATGAAATTTGGTCCAGCTTGGGCACATTGGTCCAGCTTGGGTATACATTGACCTCAGTGTTTAGACCCTGGAAACCTCATCCAAATTTAAATGCGAACCCGGGTGAGACACCAGCCTTGCTACATTGGTCTGGGAAGCTTGATTTAAGAATGAGTTACACAGAAAATTGGTCTTGACATTAATCTTAGAATTAAACTTTTCTCTTTGACCAGGTGGTCCACTGAATATTTTTCTATGGGACAACAGTCGAAAGCAGTAAGGTCAAGAAAGTCTAAGTCATTGGAGCTCATGTGTTTGAAACAGTGTCTGGGGTGCTTTGGCCTAAGATATATTTGGCATTTATATTGGAAGTCTGGGGAATGTTGGTCAAGTTCATTCTGAACATTCCTGTGAACAGACATGCAATATCTAAATTATAAAATGTTCTGTTTCAAACTTATCAGTTATTTCAGTCTGGCACAATACATGTTTTATTTATCAGGTTAAAATATGCTTTGCAGGCGGTATAAATGTTACATGTTGTGATCCAGTTACGGACTGGGCCCCATATCCACAGAAAGTTGTTGTCCTTTATTTCAGTTTTATTAAGAAATGCAGGGTGTACAAACCCATCAGTTAATCATCCAGACACATCTTCTTTCAAATGAAATGACCTGGATTAATGTCTCACAGGTAAATGTATGGGAAACCTTAGGTTTTTTTTATTTTTATTGTTTTACTTGAGAAGTATGACCTTTGTTGCTCCACCTGTAGTAAATTTAATTAATTGAACCATTTTCATATATGAGTAGAAACCTGACAAATATAGAAAAAAGATATGGCTTTGCAATAAGCATGATTTTGTTATTTTTCTTGCAACAAATGAGCACAGTGAGGCATGATCAGTCCTTTGATTCACGGAGTCTGTAACTGACAATACCAATTTCTTTATAAGAACTTAATTATTGGTGTCTCATGTATCTCTTAATGAAAGGCACACACTATTTCCATCTAGGAAATCAGGTCCAACCTTATTAACTTCCTGTGAAGGAAATATATCTTCCCACTTTCATATTTTCAAAGGGGCATATATGATAATTAAAAGACTTCTGTGTTCCAGTTTATTGATCAGACTTGGGAGTTACATGGAATTTTAGTCTGTCTGTGGTGAGCTTGTCTTTTTCAAGTACACTTCTTATCATTGAAAATCTTAATGTGTTCTTCATCAACATATGAATTTAAGCATCTCATTACTTGTCATTATGAGATTCTTCAGTGATCAATTATCCTACTGGGTGTTTAATTAATCATTAATCAATACTCACTTAAGACTTATATATGAAATATGTGTATAAGGAATATATATTTAAGATATTAAAACCTACTAAACAGATCCACTAACAAAATTATATTGTTCATTTTCTTTCACTGAGCAACACATTTATTTTAAGGCAACCTATAGCTTTTGTGTGTAATCTCCCATCTCTGATAATAATTATAATTCTGACAGGCCCAAATTGACATATGGCATTACCTTTTAGTTCAAATTCAAATTACTTGTGATCCAGCCAAATCAATGGTTTCATTCCAATTGTGATAACACAAAATTTTTCTTTATATGCTGTCATTTAATTAGGAAATATATTTTATCTGTTGTTCCCTGATGTGCTGCATTTGTTTTGTCAGTTATTCTTTTGTCTTTCCTCTGTATATTGGTTTCAAGTTTATATTAACTGGAATTGTCCTGTTGTCAGTCCTGTTACATTTGTATGGGCAAGACCTAAACAATTCCAATACAACAGAATTTTGGTTATCAGATTTATAGTATATATGGGTGAGCAGATTCATAATAGGATGGTTCTTTGGCTGTCAGACCAGATGTATCCATGATTAGTTTAGTACCATTGTTTCCTCCTCAGATTGGTTCTAAAGAGTAATGTTCTGTTTTGGGAATGTGCTGAATACTACAATCCACAATCCCTGTTTTTAGGTCAGCTGACTGAAAGTCATCTGAGCTATAGCTTTCACTCATTGTCTGTCTTCCATCTGTCTGTTTACAGGGCATAAATCCTAACCACTGGACCTGGAAATTTCTTATTGAAAACCCATGGAAGTCCATAAAAAATCTTCTTGGGAACCTGAAATTAGGTCACTGTGACATATATCCTCTGAGCTATAGGACTTGTAAGTACCCGCCAGAATAATTAAAAATTTGATACAAAAGCTCTAGTATCTGAATATCTAATGCATAGATTGCTATGATTCTTTCCATATATATTAATCAAATAGTGTTTCATCATTCCCTGAAGACTTGTGGTGCCACCTGTATTTTCTCTAATTTACATAGATTTTCTCTCTTTTTTAGTTGAGACCTTCAGATGAAGCAGTTTGTCCGTTAAAAGGGCACAAATCATAACCATTAGACCTAGAAACTTCTAACTGTACATCCAGGGAGGTCCTAGGCAAATCTCTTTGGAAATGTGAATTAGGTCATGGGGACTATACTTCGTGAAGAACAGGCTGGAAGGCCAGTCAGTAAGATCAGGCTTAAATTGTATCCGTTAATTAGGCCTAGAATCTTTTAACATGACATTCCAATATGTTCTAATGTTATATACAGGGAAGTCTTGGGCAGTCTCCATGGAAACCTGAAATAAGGTCATGGTGACCTATATTTTGCATGCTACCGGCCAAAACATCTTAGGCAGTCTCCTTCGAAACCTGATATAAGGTCATGGTGACCAATATTACTGGCCAAAAACATTTTAAGCACCCAGACAGTCAGACAGAGTACAAAAATTTACTGTTGGACTTAGAATCCTCTGTCTTGACATCCAGGGATTTCCTTAAAAATTGTGCATGTACATTTTTAGCCAGGTGATTGCATTCAAACAGACTAGGTTTCAAAGGAATGGCGGGAAATATTATCATGAAACTTTTTCTTCTTGTTGAACTTTAATAGCTACAGTTGGATGGGGATACCACATACAAAATTTGGCATTCAGATGTTAGTAAATTTATTTACCTTAGTACCTGTAATAATTTTTGATAAAATGCAGACGTGTCATCCATGGAACAAATAAGTTAAAGAGATTGGATTTCCATAGTACTTTGGCTCCTAGACCTGTCTGGCAGTCTTTGATTGGACTGGTCTCAGGTTTTTGTCCACAGGATCAAATGAATGCATTATGCATGATTCCACAGCGACATGACAAACTCTCAGCCTGCAGGTCTGGTGACATGACTTAAGGACATAGAGGTGAAAGCTTGGATTATACTGACCAGAAATGATGGTTCAGCATCCCACCACTTTGTAGTCAACCTGTATAATGATTAGAATGTATACTATTTTGATCATATATGTTTTACCTACATATAAAACACATTTAAATTAAAAAACATATACAACACATTTAGATTTAAAAAATGAAATAATAAGTAGAGAATGCTGAGCAGTAAGAATTGGACCTGCTTGATCTAGTATATAATACTTTGCTTCTATTTTTCCTGCTGTTTTACCTGAAGATTGTCCTCTGCGTGCAATATGATCCATTTAGAGCAAATGAGGTTTGCTGAGGTAGACATTTTTTAACATTTTCCACAATGGATTATAAATGTTTGGGGTTTGCATCTATGAAAATGAGTACACCTTAATATAAAACTACTTCATAATCAGACTAGCACTGCTCAAGTGGTGAGCATGTCTGACTACTGAGCCAGATTACTTTGAGGTATGGGTATGAATCTGACAATGCCAGATTTTAGCCCGTGCCAGACTTTCACCCAATGTCTTATGATAAATGGATAGATTTTCAGAGAGCTAAGCTTTCTGATATCCAAATGCCCAATCCTTGTATAGGACATAGTCATGTCACTTGATGACAAGGGATGACATGCTGTGTGATAAGCACATTCATTCTCTCCAGGAGGAATCAGTTGCATTATAAGAGTACTTAAATGTGTTTAAACCAGGTTTGGTTTAGAGTACAATGCTAATAGGAAGATGCCTCAACTGGCAGTATGGGATTCCCAGGAAAGGGAGCCAAAACAAAAGCTCCTTGGTAAGATATAGTTAAGATTACACATACAGTATATATACAGATAGTGGAGGGATTACCTCTCCCCCAAATTTAAAAAGATATTGCATGTTAAGAATGTATTAAAGCACAAACTTATTTGGTCATAGTTAGGTATTCATTTGATATTTTTAAACATCTGGATAATTACCATTCAAAGCTGTCTAGATCCATATTCACACAGAGAAGCATGGAACTAATCAAGTGATAAAGGAAAAAGTTAAATGGTTTATTCATATGCTGTTTAGAGGTGTCTTTGGCCATTAGTAATAATTGTAGTTTCAAAGCTTAAGTGGATTTCTTGTAAAAGGCTGAGAAACCCAATATAAAAGCACATTCATATTAAGAACTAAGACAGATTACACCGGTGAATGAGCAGGGCTTGGTCACTGTGACAACGATAGAGCTCCATCCAGTTACTCTGGTGTCCACAGCATGGCTCCGGTGATGAATTATTAGGTTCATTTATTGGGTAAGTCAGGGATGTCGCGGCAATTATGATGATGTATGGGTTACACTGAAATTACCTGGCACGTATGAGAAATAAAGGAACATGACAGATCAGGGAACATAAAATATTCTTTTTCTGCTGAACTCACCATGTATGTGCCTGTAAATTGTAAGGGGCCTTTGAATCAATTGAGTTTAGAATTCTTTACCTTCAATTTGATTCTGAATTCAATAACTTTACTACTAAATTTCAGGCTTTCTTGTAAATGAAATTTTATATTTTACCACAAATTTATGGCAGTCATTTTTTTTTCTCCATTTCTATGCAAGTGAAGTGTTTTACCAGTGAGAGCGGAAATAATATCTTGAGCACATACACAATAAATAGTCTTGATGTTTTAGTGTGCTCCATTAAAGTTGAGAGATTTCTAAGGTTTTTGGAGAGGTGCTTGCATAAAATAATATTATCAGAAGAAATCAGTTCTGAGGTTAAGAATTGATTACAATTTAATGGAGAGGTTGGAATTCAATGCATTGATTATTCAATGAATTACCACACCTCTAGCCACATACATAAGTATAGCAGAGTGTTTCGGTCCAGTATATCATAAAAGAAAGAACATGTAAATCACATGTGTGCAGTCCTACCTTGGTTCACAAGTATAAAAAGATGGTATATCATTGGGAAGCCTCTGCTGTGTATCTGATTAAAAGGACCCAATCACCTATAAAGCAAGTTGAGTTAACACGAAAATAGCTTCTTCCCTTTAAAATAAATCTGTACCTGCCAAAATGTTGCCCTGAAACTGCTTGCTTACTCCTGTACAAGAGTGTTAAAAACAGTGAACCAGTCGTGATCGCAGGTGTAAACATAAACACAGTGCGTTGGGCCGGGTGCTACGCGGAGCCACAACACGTGCCAATCAGGAGATGCTCTGGTTGACTTGGCTCAAAAAATGTAATACATATTCCCGCTGGCTGAAACACCGCGTGCTGCCCCTCTTAATCGGACCTCCGGTCATGCGGCCTTGTTGTGGTAAACAGACTGTTTACCAACACGCAGTGCTATAATAAGGTGTAAAACAGTCGTATGCGAGTAACTGAGACTGTGCTGGAATGGTTTTGCTGGGAAACAAAATCTGAATGGATAGTGTGAAAGAATAGGAATAATATTACTCCTGATAATGTCCCTTTAATTTGTCTTGCATAATGGGCAAAATTGTAATACAAACTCATCTTGTTATAATCAGGGACAACTTGTTCATTTGTAGATGTTAAAACATGTTTTCATATGATAAAAAAATATTGGTATATGATTGTATTGGTGTGCAATTATAAGATAAAAAATACTTTATCATAATGATATGATGAAGTATTTCATCACTGGCAGATTAACACCTGTCAGTTTTGAAGTAAACTGGTTGTATTTAGCCTAAGGCTTTTCTACTGGCTTTAGCTCAACTGTCCTTTTGTGATGCCAAGTTTAGGTCATTCTTGTCTCTTGTCCAGAAAGCAGTAAGCAAGGCACAGATTTTAATTTTGAAAACTAGAAAATTATAATTTGACTTCCAGACAGGTTTTGTTTTTATATCTTGGTTGCACTGTGGTCAAATTTCTATGGGCTGCAGAGTTAAAACATGATATAGAGCACCTCAAGTGTGACATGCTGTGGTAAAATGACAAAAAACAGACATTCAAATAATTAAAACATGGAATAGATAAACTTTCATTAAATTCCTAGAAACATTTTATGCACAAGTCTCATAGTGGCATTTAGATATCAGGTTCATCATACAAAAACTGTGAATGGAAGTGAGACAGGTAACAAAAGCTACTCGTCTGCTAGTGTTAACAAGCCATTCCTGTTTGCATTAAACAAAAATAAAGTCACAGGCAAGAGTCCCAAGCTGGTAAGTAATTGAAGCAGACAATGAACTTTGGTATGTACAGTTCTTTGTGTGACAGGCTAAGTTTACATAACCATGTATAACAGAGCATGAGAATCGATTAAATAGAAACTTTTAAGTCACATTTACACTTTACAGGGGCTTTACAATTTTATCCCCATACGTGACTTACTGGATATTAGTACCTTTTTCTATTGACAGGATGCAAGGTCTCATATAATACTCACACTTTTATGCTCACATGTGAAATAAAGACGTGCTGTTATTTCAGATACAATATGCTTTAAAAGATCAAATACATGATCCTAAACTAGATAAGTTAATTATCCGAGGCTGTAAAAAGTTAACACATTCCATGTTTAACTTTTTTGTCCTGACCTTATAAATGCCACAGTCTACACAGTCAACTGTTTTCATGATTTTAATGTATGGAGCATCTGGAATATTGGGAGTTTTCCAATTAAGTAAATGAACATTATAGCCTTAACATAATTACATGAAATGTGTATGTCTTTTAGCAAAGAGTGTAAGGTTGTGGTTGTTCTGTCAATGGTACATTTAGAATTCCTTTGTGAAAATATCAGTAAATCAGTAAAAATGTATACTGCTTCAGGTTTTCATGACTATAGAAATTCTGCCAAATTAAGATAACAAATTCAGTGGATGATTATTGAGAGGAAAAAAATTTATGCTGACGTTAGAAGACCAAAAGCTGTACATGTGGTTGGATATTTGTCACCTACGTTTATCTGGTACAATGTCATGAACTAGTTACCTGAGACATAATCTAATTAATCTTGAGAGGTTTATGGGAAGGCAAACAAGTTGTAGGACTGCCACATGATGCATAAAGTTGATACCGTAAGACAAGATTAAGGAAATGTCAGGGGAGATTAACCAGGCACGACGGAAGAAACTAACATATAGTGCACATTTGATCATGTCCATAGGTTCCTTATATCCTTGTAAATATTAATACATACAGCACACTAGGAAGGTTTTAATTCCTGTGGGTGCATAAATGAGGATGGACAGTAAGATCAGCATATAAAAAGAACAATAAGATAAGAATATTTACTGTCCTGTTTGCAGTTCAGGAACCAGAGGATTTAAAATACAAATATTTATTTCCTCAAGGAGGGTATGCATTCATCCAAGTGTGTGTTTGTTCACAAAATACTCAGGCAATCATGCACAGAATCTCATGAAAGTTTCAGGACTTTTCAGGAATGGGCAAGGAAGAAACAATTAGATTTCTGTGTGGATCTAGCACTTGATCTGGATTGAGGAATGTCATCAAGAACTGTTTACAAATGTTCAGTCACTGATGAACTGATGACCCTCGAAATATAGGCTGAAAAAGTGAATGAGCATCCCACAATATAGGAACCCCTAAATGGTGGAGCCTTGCGTTCTTTAGAATGCAGGTTTCTAGTTGAATATAAAAAATGGCAAGAAGATGAGCAAATTAAGCTAATACTCAGTTTCTATGCAGCTCAGCTCAGGTGTCGCTCTGACTCTCTCTGAAACTCGTGCAGACTCTGAACATGTTCATAGATACTTGATCAGTGCCCTCTCAGGTAGCCATATTTATACACAGAGATGACATGACATGAATGTTCGGGAATACTCCAGTCACTCTTGTTTGAACCAGCTATACTGCCATTCACTTTGGTGGTGCCTATGCCTCAGGAGAGTCATTCAACTTCTTTAAAGAATATTTTACAATAATGAAAAAGATGGACTGGCCCAGCAGCTAGCACTGGTGCTGCTGAACTTAGACAGAATGAAAGTGTGATCATCAAAGCAAACTTCATTGGACCATATCTTTGCATCCATCTCAAAGTACAAGATCATAAAAGGTTATTCATGATTGAAAAACCTTTTATGAAATTTGATATGAAGAATTCTGAGTGCTGTGAAGGTGATATGGTTTTATTGAACAGCACTTATAGTCCTTCTAGGCTATTGAGTTTAGGTTTGTTTGCAATAAATTTGGCTTAAATATAAAATTCTTGAAGTGTTTACTTTCTTATATTGCCTGCAGTCATGGAACTTACTGCCTTTTGCCCATATTCAGTGGTCATTGATCATTAAAGTTCTTTTTACGATGGCAAGCAGTAAGTGCTTCTGTTTCAATGAAATTTATTGTCCCCCGCTTCTTCGGAACTGGGGGCATTGATTTTGGTTTGTTTGACAGTCCCTCTGTCTGTCTGTCCATCTGTCAGGTAAAAATACTTCATACTTTTTTGTTTCAAATAATTACAATTACTACTTTTTTATTAGTCAAAAGAACATTTTACTTTTTCACCCGATTTGCAAACTTATTGATTACAAAATTTAGCGTATGATAATCTTATAAATAATATATTGGATTTCTGCTTATAACAGCACATCCTGTTTCTTGTGATATGCTGCATCATTGCATACTTTATTTTTTAGTAGGAAGAAAATTTGGGACATTCAGGCCAAAATGGGACCCTGAGTTAAGAGCATCCCAGGGGGAGACAATATGTGTCAATCTTGAAGGTTATATAAAAACTGAATTTGTTTGTAAATATTTCATTTCAATCACTGTTATATTGTTTTATGATCAGAAATTGTCATTTTATGTGTCATCATAAGATTATTTGGTTACAGTGAAATATAAGGGTAAGATGTTTACACAACAGACCAGTTTGTTTGAGGCAGTGGGCAGTAATCAGTGACTGCTGCAAGGGAAACTGGGCCTAGTTATTCACTTGGATCTCTAGAACCAAGCATCTGTAAGATATTTTGAGTGTCATAGATGCTTACCATAGCCCTTGTGTTCCTGAAAGCCCTGTATTTACCATTTACAATTCTTTCATCACAAGAAAGGACAAAGCTTATATATAACTAGAGAGCCCATACCTCATACAATACATATGGTGATACTTCAGTATACTCCACTCTTGGTACGATACATGATACAATACATATATACACATGATAAAATAGATACACAGTAGTATCAGAGTTTAGATTCCAAGTCTTTGCTCTTCCTTAAGTTTGCCGTGCTGTTGTCTCCATGCTTCATGAATAGTGAAACAGCCCTGGTTATTGGTTTGATTATGATAAACTTCTAACCACTGACTATCTTACATGCCAGAACTTAATTACCAGTTCAATATATACCGTATTTCATCCAATTGTTCAATCCCTCTATTTATACGACCTCCAAAAATATTCAAGGTTATTAATTTCTAAATTTCCTCTAATTTTCGACTGCTTGAAAAGTTTTTCATCTCACTGAATCATGTCCAAACTGGCGGACATGGTGTCGAAAGAGACCAGTCATATCCAGTAAGGTAAGTAACTGATGAATAAAATAAAGGGAATATATGTAACATACTGTATTTGGTGTTTGTTTCATTCATCAGGACAAATGTAAAGGCGTCTTCTACATTATAAAAATGTGATTTTCTTTAATACAAACTGCGCAAAAGTGATCGCATTATAGCGACGTTTAAAATGGCTCATGACTGTCAGCTCTGACCCCTGACCTTGTTGCCGTAAATACGCCAAACATTGACTTTGATGACGAAAAGATATCTCTAACACTCGCTCGATAGTAGTTGATAACTGACGTAAGATAATCATGTTGATTATAAAATAATGCTGTATTCACGGCATTCATATCTCTTGGCTGGCACCCTTGGTCGTTTGGGGCGTAAATAGCTAGTCCATGAACACAAACTCACAGAGCAGCATGGGACATGGGAAATGGGAACAGACTTAAACAACAACCAGTAGCGCTTAAATAAATATTAATCGAGAGGAACCCTCTGAAAAAAGTACCGTACTTATAAGCATAAATTATGTGATTTATTGACTTCAGCCTTGACACTACATGTTTTGCGTCCCTTCAGTCCCGTATGAATGATCCAACTTATTTGAGATTTAATAAATGCATCGTTATAAATGAAACAAAAAAAAAAAACATGGGCGAATTTTCTTACCACTATGGTTCAAAAGTGAAAAGAATTATCATTAAATTTTATAATCCTTATTTTTATTTACTATTGTTATATATAAATGAGAGAGAGAGAGAGAGAGAGACTGATTGTGTTTCTCTATGGACCGCTAGAGACACGGTTCTATACTTCGCGTATTATCGAGTCAGTATTGAGCATTTTCATTCATGATTTCAGTAATTCTGAATACCGGTACAGTTACATTGTGTGGAAATATGCGAGTTAAAAAAAAAACAAATCTGCATGCAGTCAGCTGAAAATGAAAATCTTACCTCAGTATGTTGATCACGATATCAATTAAATGAGTCATGAAATATGAAATGAAGCAGTGTTTAGAGAACATCTTGCCCTATTAGGTGCTTCCGATGCCCCACCGTTAATTACGTTCAATGAAAATCGACTCACTAATTACTGACTGGTCACAGTTTACCCTCCAACACGGTCTGACCAAGATTACACGGTAGTGGTCAAAGGGCAAACTATCGCCTTTCATGTTAATCGATGTATTGGCAACGGGAACACTTGGCCGGGAAATCATGTCCCGTGTCCGTGTTTGGACAACAGGCGTTATTATAACCAAACTCGCTATTAAAGCTTCCTCAGCCCCTTTGTACCGACATATTCCCTCACTATTCCTTTTTGTTTTTCATATAACAACCTCATTTACATAACACAGTGTCTTGACAAACACAATAGGGATGCTGTGAAACGTAGTTTGCATTCATCACTTTGTATTTATAACTGACAAATACGTTGAGCATGCTGTGAATATTTGTTTTCTAGTAAATATTTTAGATAGGTGTGAAGAAATTTTTTTCCAAGGGCACAACAAATAGGGTGGAGTGCCCCTTGTTGCTGACTCAGCAGGTTGCTGTGCTTATGAACCAGGTGGCTGTCAGCACAAGTCCAATTGTCTTAGTGTGCTCACTCACATCACCATGTGGGTCTGCTCGTTAAGTAGAACCTTTTTATCGAGGGAACATTGGAACTGCACAATGACTTATTGGCAGAATCAGGGGCCCCATTAGCTGCTGAGGATTAAATTGTCTTTTCTGGTGTGTCATTACATGAACAGAGAATACAGACGCCATTAGTAATGTTGCTTGGATGTAATGATAAATTAGCTGAGTGCCACATGTCATGTGATGGAGTGATTGGACATGAATCCCCTGTCACCTCCACTCCAAGGGTTCCGGTAAACAAATTGTCCATTGGCTGTGGAGAAACCAACATTTTGATACATGAGAATGACATATGGCATATTTTTACACCATATGTGAAGTAACATGTTTCTGAATTTTCTTAAAAGCCTACTAGTGCAAAAATTATCTTAAATTACAAGTGAATATGTTTGAATTTCACAAGTCTGGCCTGAAAAATATAACACCATGAGGACATTTCTGCTGGTGTGCTGATATCCAGACATCCTAATGTGCTCTGCTTATCCAGTCAGAGGAAAAACTTTACTTTATCTGCAAAAATACACCACTTGTATCACCACATTCACAGGGTAGTGATACTATTGTCCTTCCATCCCCTAATGTCCACCTGTTTTTTTGCTATGAAAATATGGAAAAAATATTCATAAAGGTGAAAAGATTAAAAGGGCCTGTTTTTCTATAAATACCTACCTTGCACATTTTTTGAGAGTACAGAATTGTTTTAAAAATATGAGAAATCAGTCAACATTTTACAACATATCAGACCCACTTATGGCATTCAGATTTATTGGTCACATGCAAAAACAGCCTCGGTTGACAGCCAATAAGCAGGTGATTGGGTATATGTCATGTAAACACTCTAAAAATATAATAAGCCAAATCAAAGATGGCTACTCATGCAGAAACAGATCTGTCAGATAATTTTAAAGAGGCAACAAGATGTGAAACATTAACATGATATTCACTGTAAAATTCTTAAATGCCACATTCCATATGTGGCCTTCTGGATATTATTGAAAAATATATACTTTCAAGAAAATTACCTAAAATAAAGAAAACCAGATGGACACTGGTTAGTGGTAGGTAATTTTGGTTTGGCCAGGATGTGCTACCAGAGAGTCCTTTAGAGTGAGATAACTAAATAATAATTGACAGATTACTTTCAAATTTTGTTTGCTTTAAATTGGGTTTCTGACCTTTGCTACAAGTGGTATGTTCAGACCTTGAATTTGTAAACTTTTTTCATGAAAATCAGACTTATCATCATGCTTGAGAATTGTGTAATGGATTATCCAGAAATTTATTGTGACTGATATCTTCTGTAGATTTATAACATGCGCAGGACTGCTGGCACCACCAGCGATCCATTTATTTTCATTTGTGCCCCATCGCTGTTACATGTAAATGATGCGTGCAGATACATTGACAGATTTCTTTTAAATTTCACATTTACCAAGATAGAGGTCAAAGGTCAAAGCCTGTTTAAATTGGGGTGTTTACCAGGATCAGAACAGTGTCTCTGACCATGTTCATTAATATTCCTAGGAATGGCTTCTTGGATCATAATTAACTTTAAGTATATCTGATATTGTTGTCTCACCCTAGCAGAAAATAAAAAAATATAAATTGCTCCCACTGAGGTTCTTGTTGATGCTGCCTGGAATAGTGGATTTTGTAATATTAATTAAGAGGAGTATTAACCGAGAATTTCAAAATCATCACATTTGTCTTGTTTCATGTCCCAAATGTCTCTATTCATGAATTAAAGAAGGATTACTTGAGATTTTCGTTCATGAATTAAGAAGCTAACAGAAGCTCGTGCAGTGTTACAAAGAGGTTGAAACTATCAGCAAGGCTGCAAGCAGCATAACCAAAACTAAGTATAACTAGGTATAACTAATTTCTAGTATAATTTGATGTACACCATAAATGTGACTCCTGTAGACTGTCTCAAAGCAGGCATGTTGAATTCATGAAGTCCTCAGTTACATTAGTTTCTACTAGTAACTGCATGAGTTCACCAAAATTGGAAATGGAAGATACACACCTGAGTAGAAAAAGCAGTCTGAGACAACATACCTCCCCTTAAGTATTAAAGAAAAGTTATTGCTTTATCAACCAAACTCAGTAGTTAAGAATTGTATCACCAGATGCAGGTAAACAGATCCTTAAGAATCTAACTAATGCCTCAGCTGATGGGCAGAGGTAATAAAATTTACTGGTTTTGAATACATTTATTTCTTCATCACATAAGTCCTATTTTCATGTTAAACCTTTATACCATTCTGTATGTAGGTCTCATTGTTCTAGTGATTGTATTAATGTTGAATTCTGTATTTTTTCTTTTTTTTTTTACAAAATTCAAATTCAGTCCTTGACTTATGTGAGCCATGGATGCCTAATATGCTGAGACAGGCAAATGGAATTGAATACATGTGCTTTAAACTTCATCCAGCATTTTTGGCAGAGATAAACATCAAATGTCATCATAGAAATTGTGCATACAAGAGGAAGAAGGGATATCAATATTTTAGTTGAATGCCTGAACAAAGGTTAAAAGTAATAGCTGAAATATCAACCTTACTGTTTAAATGGTGTGTTCCAGTTTGGCCTTGCAGTTATTTTTTTCCTGTTGTCTGTTAGTAGCGTGGTAGTCACACTCATCATATGAAATAATGTATTACCCAGACATGAATGTAAGCTAATCCCCTGACAAGGCCAGGTACTGGGTATTCTATACTATCCCACATATTCTTAATCACACTCAGCAGCACAATGAAAGTGTTATTTTATTTTTTATCAGAAGCAGTTGTCATTAGAGTAAAAGGTATTTATAAACTAGAAAGGACTGATTGTGGGGCATTGCATATTCTATTGACTATTGATTTCTCCCTCAGGAGAAAAAAAACTAAAAAAAAGAGATGAAGATGTAATATTGTTTATTTGCCTGGATTTGACAAATGATGATCAGTATATAAGTGCTCACTGTCAGTAGAAATGTTAATACTAATTAACTGTAAGTGTTATCAAATTTATGGATATATTCTTATAAAAAGACTTTTTCACAATCTTTCTTGCAGTATTTTCCATGCAAAGATTAAAAATTATCTTAAGAATTGTTTGATTGATCCACTGGTTTTGATAAATATATATATCAATATATATTTCATGCCAACCCTTCCAGAAACCAATTCAGCTAACTTTCAGTCTTTAGCTTACAGTATTGACTTATATCCGCTATATGAATAGAGGTCTGGGGGGGGGGATCATAGTAAATCTATTTAAGGTCAAACCTACAGCTACTGTTCGTCTTCAGTAGTCCCATAAACACCAGGTCAATTAGGCATTGACCCACCATGGACTTCAAGGATGACACGGACCACTCATTAAGAAAATCCTGTATCAACTCATCAAGGTAATTCAGGTCCAGTGTCTGAGGATGCACAGCCTAACGGAACGTGTTCTGTGTTGTATTGTGACCAGTAAATGGCAGGGTATGACTATTGATCATCCATTGACAGCTCTTGTCGCTGTCTCAAGCAGGCCACTCATTTCTGACTCAAATTGTCCATTTAGGGTCCACAAATGAAGTTTGGTCCTCGGCACCCTGAGGGACCGACAAGTGCTCATCTGTTCAGTATACCGGAAATTCCACGGTAGTGTACATGTCTGATTCAAAGCTGCTGTAGGGATGACTTCATAATATACAATGTCGCACGGGGTACTTTAAAACAGATCTTTTGGGAGTAATGTTTTCAAAGATCGATTTGCACTAAATGGCATTGTTATAGATGGTAAGGTGTCACTTGAGTTCAGTATGGTCACACAGTTTATCAGGCTCGTTGAAAAATATGGCTGTTCTGAAGTCAGGTCATGCCTGCAGACAAGTCCTACCCCCGGTTCCTTTGATTTGCCTATTATTGGCCACGTAGAGAGGAAGTCCATCCCTCCAGTTCTGTTCAGATAAAGGGCAGGTATAATGTTTGAGATTATGCATGCACCTCACGTGGGATAGAACTTCATTAATAGGACCATGCTAGTGTTTAGAAATCAGGGGGAGTTTATGGTATTACAGAAGAAAATGTGGAGGTCCCTAACTACAGAATACTGTTCATATATGCTAGCTGTAGTATTCTATGTAACCTGCATACTAATTTTGACATATATATAATTTTTGCTTTTGACTGTGTATCAGCCTGTGTTGCAAAGATGACTAAGCAGTATTGTAAAGACATTTTGACTCATATGACCTTATAGTACACATTTTTATATTTTTCTCAGATTGCTATTCATTAAATAGAATTGAGTCCTAGCACTGAAGCTATTCCAAAAATGGTTTCATTTGCTCATTTGACCTCTAGTCATGCTGAGACATAGCAGTTGCTCTGGCATTGTTAAACAAGCATTAATTCTCTAGTCGCATAAAAATCAGCTGTACCCATCATGTCCTTGTTTTTTCATCTTATTTAGTTCTTATCCTCTAGTAAACCATGTATGTGAAATATTAGTCATGACAGTTCAATCTGAACGCTATTTTATAAGCAGGTGTAGCAACAGGATAAGTGGTTTTGGTATAATACAGCGTCATTTTTAACGGCTATTTTCATCGTTTTTCAAGTGTGAGCCTGTATGAGCCATGATTTTGATTATCATTAGGGTGCCGCTGTGTGTGAAATCAACAGATTACTTGCAGCCAGTGCACAGACATACCACACCCATGCATTATTTTGTCAGTTGAGCACCTGGGGCCCAGAGAGGTTGGATGAAGGGATTATTTCTTAGATCTTAAGTGTTTCATGACAGCTTTGTGTGTTAGTTAATCTTTACCCAACTAGATTTATCTTCTTTAAGCAGGGTACATATAAGGCTTATTTTTGTATGAAAAAATTGTGGGTTTTGTCTGGAATTTAAAAAGTTCCCATCAAGATTTTTACTCAGTCATGTGACAGACTTGGAGTAATTCAGAATTGGAGTCATGCAATATCTTTGCCAGGTCTTCAAATTTTGTACAGTATGGTATGCTAAAACTAATATTGGCAAAGTATGAGCAAAGAATGATAAAAGTTGGATATTTGGTCATCTTGCTGACATGCAGTTTTCATTAAGGAAAACACTCAGTGTCAGATGGCAATCAAAGTAGTTGTGCTGGATTTGATCATATTGTTTCTAAGAATAAAGAAAGTGGGGGAAATTTGCATGACATTTCTGACATATGAGAAGGCCAAGTTGATCAATGGCATATATGTCCAAATTTATATGTTCTATTGACCAGTGCCCATGATAAGGATCAGTATGATGTATGCACTCAGCTAAAGTTTCAATATAATTTGGCTTCCTGCCAATGGTGGTAAGCTTGTTAGCTGAGTGTCCTCGGCCATGGGTCACTTGTGTTGAATGTCCTCGGCCATGGGTCACTTGTTAATAAGTTATCTGGAACCTTCATCTATGAACTGTTTCACTTCTGTAAATGAGCTTTAAGGACACCTGCTCTTTGGAGAGCTCTTGTTGATATGATGGTATTTGGTCTGAGTTGTTCTGACTTGTCTCTTTGACAGATTAGCTTGTTGGCCACAAAAATCCTCTCAGGCCATAAAAGATTATCACCAGTAAAAGACCATCAGGAACTGCCAGCATTTGATGGGTTGTTCTTGATGGCATTAAAAGAGTGGAAACCCAGTCAAAAGCCAATCTATTACCCTAAACGCATTAGTACTTAACAGGTTTCTGAAAGGCACCAGCCAGAATACTTAAAAACTCAGGTGGAAACCACTAGCATAGCCTAGCTAAAAATTCATATTAAAATTTTTGTCAAGTAATTCTTAAGAAAAAGATGGGAAACTTTGAATAAAAAATGTTGTATGAGTTATTAGAGAGAGATATTTTTAGCTCAGTTGATTATAAGTCATCTGAGCTATAGTTGTGGTCCTTTGTCCGTCGTCCGTCCGGCCGTCCGTCCGTTTACAGGGCACGTTTTAAAACTGTTCGACCTACGAACCCAAAATTCTGCATACCAATAGATGTCCCCAAAATCTCCTACCATACCAAAAATTGGGTCATTAGGACTTCGTTCCTTCGAGATATTAAGGAAAAACCTCCGTTTTCCATAAAAAAGCCATTGTTTCAAAGCTGCCTAATATCAAAACCACTGATCTGTTTTTGATCATATTTAGTATTCTTATTTTTCCATACATTTTCTGTGCACATACCAAAAATTAGGTTAGTATTGGGTATTATTTTGAAGTTATGGGCCCAAATATAATGCAGTTTCTTAAAAATCAAGAAATATATTTGCTCACTTAACATGAGAATTGCTGAGGCTGGAGACTTTTTTCAGGAATAAAACTTTATTTAATCAAGATTCAACTGTTTACCCAAAATTAGATCTGAATTTTGCAAATTTTTCAAGTTATTAGCATAAATAAAAAATCAGTACCTTAAATTTTGTCCAACCTTGGCAATGGCACGTTTTTTCCCTGTAAGTACTGTTGATTTAATTTTCACAGCATATATACATAATGATTTAGTCTTTTTAAATCTGAAGGAATTGTTTGAAAAGAGTAGCTTTTATTCAAGTTTTCATACACCATGTCAAGTGTTGTTTACATCTGGCCCACCTAGTAATACAGTCTTCACTTGCATTATGTAACCCACCCCAGGCAGCTTGCCTTGGCTTAGCTTGGCCACTACTAGCAGGCTTCCACTCTGCCCTGCACTCCCACCCCCGAGCTGGTGCATAAACTAGATGAATGTTATAATTTTCTGTATTTTATTTTATTTTTGGATATGCTACATTTTAGATTTTGTATTGAACCACCAGGGTTACAATGATTAAAGTGCACATTTAATTGTGTCCACAAAGTGATGTATTGCTATGAAAGTGTGGATGTTCATCAGAGTGCTCATTAAAGTTTTCAATGTGTTTGACTTATAACTCATGGTTGTATCAGTTGTTTCATGATACTGGCTAAATAATCAAAATTTATATTGCTGATCCTTTATTTCAGTTCATAAAATTAAACATTCCCAGTTTGCTCCTGGTATAATATATTGGGTGTTTTGATCCTTGGATTAATTTTAACACATGTATTAGTTTCATAGTTGAGAATACTTTTCTTTTTTTCTTTTATTTAAATTTTTCCTGTTAGTGCTGTGGATTTATTTTTCACAGCATGTACACATTAGTATTTCATCTGTTAAAATCTGAAATTTGAAACTTAATTGATCAAAAACTGTAGATTTTATTCAAGTTTCCAGGTACCAAGTCTTCATTGTTTACATCAGGTCAGTTTGAATGCAGTGTACTGGGCAGTTACATAACACCTTCAGGTCTGACCTACTGCCACTGTGAGTGTCTGGGTCAGGCTGGGTCAGGCAGTAATTACCAGAGAGCCTCTTTCTCTCTCTCTTTCTCTCTCTCTCTCTCTCTCTCTCTCTCTCTCTCTCTCTGGTAGTGCAGCTCTCTCTTTCTCTCTCTCTCTCTCTCTCTCTCTCTCTCTCCTCTGCTTTTTCTCTCTCTCTCTCTTTCAATCTCTCTCTCTCTCTCTCTCTCTCTCTCTCTCTCTCTCTCTCTCTCTCTCTCTCTTACCCTTATTGCCTCCCTTTCTCCCTCCATCCCATTCTGTTGACAGGTACTATAAACTAGATACATTAGCTATAAATGTTGAAGCAATTTAGAAATGTGAATCAACTGAAATATTCACAATCACATGTATGTTATACTGTAAATTTATAGTAACATTCGTAAACCTGGATAAAAATTATGTAATAAAAAAAAGGAATAAATGCAAATATTGTTAATTTTTTATTGGCCCAGTAGAATGGGGAAAAAAATGATTTGCTTTGTTTCTCCATCTTTCTGTCTGTTTTAAATATTTAATGTTCATGAATAAACTTTTTTTATAAGCACTGTTGAATTAAATTTCATATCCTGTATGTATATGCAAGGGAGTTGTAACTCTCACCATCCCCTTCTTCATCCCACTGAGGCTTTGCTCCTTGGCACTGTGAACAATAGTTCTATGGCTATAGCATAAAATTTAATAATTAAAGAAAATATCTGCAGAGAGACAGAGCCGTTGTAACTCTGATCATAACACAACCCCCCCCCCCCCCCACATCAAGTCATTGCACCTGTGGAGTGGGGACGTTATGGCAACTGTATACATATCATAAAATTGATAAAAAAGGTTTACCAAATAAATTGGATTTCATCAGACAAATGTGTAAACTGTTGAACTGTCAACAGCTTATCAAAAATGTAAGTAATGGAAAGGCATGGTCAGATCTCAAATATTATTTGCAACATTTTCTTAAATCATATAAAGGAACCATGGCCCAAATTACCTCTTCCTCTCAAACTTTATCTACATTTCATCATATTTTTAATATTTTAACCTTCTAGGTGGTTCAGTAATGTTGACCATTTGTCCATAGGTACCTATGTACATGCCAGAAATTATGTCAATATTGTGTAATATGTAGACGTGAGGGTCATCAAAATAATGTACCTTGTCAAGACCGATCTTGTCAAGATATCATGTCATACAGTCACAAATTCATAAATCACTTCATCAGCATAGTTAATCATAACCTTGTATCTGTCAAATTGAAAGCTTGCAGTTTTCCATACACTATAGATCCTTCAACCAATAGCCTTATCATCATTATACCACTGCTTAGTATACTGTCATTGCATTCATATTTGCTCAAATAAATTTTTTTCGACCCCTCCCAAATAAATAAAAAATAAACCATATTTTACTCCATATTAATCCATCAGTCAGATTATTTCATATATCATTTACTCACATATTACATTATATTCCTTTATAAAAGCCCAACATGACCATGATATTCATAAGATTTTTCTACTCAATATAGTATAACAATGGTGATACATTTATAGTCCAATCATGATCAGCTGAGCGCCGTGACCCATGGGTCCCTTGTTTTTATTGTTTTGTTGCTTTATTATCCTGTTGACTCTCTAGGAAATTATATTGTTACAATTAGGAGTGTGTGTGTTTGTAATGATTAGTGAAAGAAAGCAATTAAACTAATGACATAATATTAATTATTATTTGTTGAGCCACTGCTAGAATTTCTCAACACTGGAGTTAGAAATGTTAGTGTGATTTATGGCAGAAATTATTAATGTCTGAATTTATTTGTGAAAGTCTGATACATATTCTACTAAGACAAATTTATTTATCTCTATTGCATAAAAAAAATTAGTTTGATGTCTCACACTAAAACATTGGCAAACAAGTCACTTGTCGCTATAGAATTGATTGGATTGCTGCCAGGATTTCATGCAGACATCACCTTACATTAGCATCAAACAGTGCAGCTTCAGCTATATCCACTGCCTGTCTGAGGTGCAGCAATGGAAGCAGAAGGCGCTCCACAGCAGGGATCAGGGTGGCTCCACTGGGAGTCAATCTGACATCTGCAGCTGATTAGGATACAATTATGTGTAATTATTGGGTCTAGGTTTTCTCACTGGGGTATAATTCTAGCTGTTCAGCAGATTAGGGAATATAAAAAAATACTAGAATAGAAAATTTATATATGACACAGAGTAGGATGAGACCTAATGCTTAAAGCCAGCTGTTTCCCCCTACCTTTTTTGTAGAATATATGAAATTTCTGGTTTAATTACTCTGCATGCATATTAATGAGTGGTAGGTAATTCCTTTAAAAACAGATTAGAATGCCTCTGTGGGTGATGTATAAGCATGTTTATCTACACACTCAGTTCACGCACCAGTGTTGACACACAAAATTAAACGTAATCTAAGATGATTGTTTGCATGTGTACAGAAGTTGAAAGATCACTAGTTGCATAACGCCCTTTGCAAACTCAAGTTTGTCTGATTTTCTTCCAGATTGCCAACTTTTCTTTATGTGTTAAAATCATAAACAATTTATAAACTTGTAAATATAAACAAAAGAAACAGCCTTTATATGGAGGGATATAAGGACTATTATTATAAAAGGATCAAGGGATTTTCTCTAGTTACTAGACATCACACATTGAAATAGGCCCCTTTAAAAGACGTCAGATATCAGAATTGGTCCCTTTAATAGATGTCAGATATTGGAATAGGTCCCTTTAATAGATGTCAGATATCAGAAGAGGCCCCTTTAATGACGTCAGATATCAGAAGAGGCCCCTTTAATAGACGTTAGATATCGGAATAGGCTCCTTTAAGGAGTTTGACTTTAGAGCAGAAGGTCCACTGTTTGAACCCAGCCAGTACCTCAAAAGCAAAAAAAGGTGAAATCTCATTAAATCCTGAGAGATTCACTCAAATTATCTTAATGGCAGATTATGACTTTGAGATTATTTATAATCCTATGTATATAAATCCTGAATTCCAGAAGGCTTAATAAAGAAATTCTAATTGAATGGTTACCTTCATAATCATTCAAGAGGACAGGGACCTATCCTTTAAACAAAGAGGTTGCAGGTACCCTAATTACATTTTAAAAATGGAATTAAGGCTGCTTCCAGATTTGCATCTCAAATAATGTCGTTGAAACAGAACCATGAACTGTAGTTAAGAATTAATTAGATAAATTAAAGCCCGGCTAAACAAGCAAATTATGAATGCTCAGTTTTGTTTGGTCTTAGTTTGTTTCTGCTGAACTGAACACCTGATAATTAAGTGATTACTGTGAGCACTTTCATGCCATCATCTTTATGTTCCATCCCTATCACTCCAGTGATGAATCAATAAAAGCCAGCTTTATGTCAAGTAATGTTTCAATGACCCGAGCTCTTGATCTGGGTACTAGTAAATCCCTAGGGTTTATTTTATTCATGAATTACAAATTTGTTTTTCCTACGCACAGTTTGTCCTGAGAAGCTCAAAGCCAGCAGGACCCATCAATCAGAGAATTACTCCACTCTCATTCTGTTAATGCCCTCTGTGTGGATGGGCATTTAAATTGGTGTAATGGAGCTATATGAATGATCTATCAGAAGTAAATGTGTTGGAACAATAACTGTGTTTTTAGGCCCCATGGGAATCGATCATGGTCTGAATGTTGAAACTACCAGTTTCCAGTGTCCTTTAATACGGCTGTGCTTATCACAGAAACAGTTTTCTTCCTTAAAAGATTTTCACCTTGCTATCTGATGTTTACCAAAGCAGGATGATCAAGTTACATGTGATTATTCATTCTAAATTGCCTACAGTTGGCACAGTTTGAGGCGAGAATTCCTCCTGTAAATTGGTAATTTTCTTCAGAATAGCTACTACTGCAAGGTAAGATAGTTAATCTTTCAGGAACAAGGGGGGGGGGGGGGGGGGGGAATCTCACTTAGACACTTGGTTCTGGGGTTCCAAGCATTCAACCTAATGAGAAATTTCTTGCTGTTGTTCCGAGAGGATCAAAGGTGGCTCTTGTAGCAGTCACTGACTTTAGGCGATTACCACAAAAGCAAGTCAACTGCGTTAACACTGGGATGAAAACTGATCTTATATTTCACTCTGATCAGTTAATCATATAATGACACAATAGCCAATCATGAAATAATAAGAAAAAGATGTAAAAAAACCCCATAATTTCACTAACATTTCAAAATATGACAATGGTCAGCTCTCATTTGGATCGACACACCATATTCCAGTGTGACAACCACAAAAATTTAAGCCTGAGCTTTGTATCTTTTTCTTCATATTGTAAGCCCCAAAGTTTTATTAAAATGTCACCACAATTTTGACTGTTGATATATTGTGCATGTAGTACCGTATTCGACGTAATAAGCGCCCCGGGCGCTCTCAAAATTAAATTTTTCCAATTTTTATACCCTAATAAGCGCCCCCCCCCCCCCCCCCCCCCCAACATCTGCACCCTTCCAAAGTGTATTACGATCCTCCAATTCAACACTGCGACTTGTGTACACGTGTTTGACTTCATAGCACATTCAGGACAATTCAGAAAAAAACAATGATCATTTAACAATGGTTGTGTAATCCAAGTGATACCGATTTGCAGACGATTTTATTTTGTGTTGCATGAGAGAATTGTCTGAATGACTACAGTTCAAGATTTCCTTTGCAGGTGAAGAGGAAAATAAGGATGGTAATAAATGAACGCTTTTATAAAAGTCAACGCCTAATAAGGTAGCAGAATATATAAAATGTTCATATAAAAATATGTAAAACAGTATTTATTTGAACGATAAAAAAAATTTACAGGACATCGGTACCCCGATTATGTCAGTCACCTTGCGCAAATGCCAAATACAAAATCCGGGGTTTTGTTTTAAAATTGTTAGGAAATTTGTCATATTTATATCCCACGGAAACAAGGTCCCTTTCTTGAAAACATTCATTTCTCGACGTAGTCCAATAATACAAGCTTGACAAACATTGTCACCTGAGGAAAGGCCGCTTCATATTTATAATTATAATGCGCTACTGGTTGTCTTGTAATTGAAGTGCCATGAGCGAGTCTCCGTGTATGTCAGTGTGCAAGCCAGCTGACAGCGTCCGCATTCACTGGACTTGTGAACATTTTACGCAGTAAATACGGCACCATATGAAACATTCATCCTTGTTTTAACATGCATATTACGTGCTACTGGATGGCACTTGGTTAGGCAAGTTCCCAGCATCCCTTGCGCAAGCGCTGTATACACACAGATTAACCCAGGGCACTGGGATCTTGAGTACACGGGTAAGCCCTTCACGCTGTCAGCGGCATCGACAATTATATCACTGTGTACATGTTTCTAAGTGCATTGTTAAGATATTATTTGGCAAAAAATACATTGAAACTTATATTTTATCAGGATTGGGAATTCCGTTTTGGTCTGTCAATTCCGCAATTCCGTCCGCGGTCGCGTAAATTCACTGGCTCTACTGTCAGAAGGGCTTTCATATATTGATTCAGTTAAAATCCCTGTGTCAATGCGGCAAGGGCAAACCTTTTCTTACCAATTATTTAGCTATGTGCACATGGAAATTTGATGTATAAACGATAAATTCAAACAAAAACCAAAGCACTGTAATGTTCTTTATTGAGTGTATATTACCACCATACGGACATGATCACTGATATTCACGGCGTCAAGTTTGGCCGACGTAATAATTCGAATTGCCGTAAATTTTCCTGGGCGGCCCTGAGGACGCTGAGAAACTTGTACCAGTGTATAAGACGGCCGCCCTTCTTTGCCAATATTTTAAGATATAATTTATCGTCCTGTACACGAGCAAATACGGTTAGTAATAAATATTTCATTGCATAATACATCCACATACGTACCTGAATTCAGGTCACCGGTTCAGCATGGCCACCTACAGTATCTGCCTTCACGGACACTGTCATTCTGTGTTATCTATGATACACTTGACCAGTGATTCTGTTATGTGTAACTAATATTATTATTATATTAGATAATAAAGCTTAACGGAGATTGAATAAAAACTGGTGGTAACTTTTAAGCTTGGCGGGGAGAAATGAAAGCATTACGTTGTCCTGTGTTATATTGGCTAGGGAGAAAAGTGAGGTTAGGATGACTCATCCTTTAGTTTCATAAAGTAATCTCCCAATTCCGGTGGGGGGGGGGGGGGGGGCGCTTATTACGGGAGGGGCGCTTATTACGTCGAATACGGTAATGAAGATGTTGATAAAAATTAAAATCTGTTTTAAGTATGGATTATGTCAACAATCCTTTTAGTTCAAGAATAAGGTTCCATTGACCTGATTTGTTAAAACTACAGCCATGCATCCATGTATTACATATTGTACATATGTAACAGAATATGGTTAAATCAAAAACAGACCTAGAAATATGCTACATATGATATTGTGACAAAGGCATCAACAGAAGCCTGTGTTACAGCTAAAAAGCCATTTTTTACAGAGACTTCATTTAAAGATTGTCAGAAGATGCATGGTTATTAAAGTTTGGAGCAGTAACAGGTGTTCATTTAATACCAAATTATTTACTGATTTTAAAAGTTTAATTCTACTTGAAACTCTAGGCAAAGAGGACTTAAGTTTGGAATGAATTTAAATGTTAACATTGACTTTTTTCCAGGGTTTATGATTCATCTAAATTTCTTTAGGAAGTGAAACTGTTCAAACCCATGCATCGCTTATTTCAGGTCGCTTTATGTGTATGTATAGATAACTGAATGAGTACTTTACAAAATAAACTGCAATGGTTCTATAAGCCTTCTTATAATACAGTAATGATACCCTTAATGGTTATAGTGGTTCATGTCAAGTGTTCATGCATACGCTGATAAAAGGTGCTTTACAGAACAAGGTTCGAACCAGTCTTTTAATTACTGTCCCAACAATAATCCACTTTAACATCATTGGAATCTTCCTTCCTGGGACCCTTGCCATTACAGTATTAGGTTGATCTATGTAATATTCATATGAGATTCATGTTCATATTGATAAAAATAACAGGTAACATAATATGAACTATAAATCTGCATTCTAAGAAATGCAAGCCTCCGCCATATGGGGAGTCTCTATTGTGGGATATGCTCCAAAACTGTGTTTGCATTCATTTATTCAGCCTATTTTCCCCAGGTTCATCCATGCATAAGTGACTGTACATTTTTGATTATTCCTTATGTTCCTGAATCCGGATCATGTGCCAGGTTCACACCAAATTCTCATCAATTCTTTATTGGCCCGTGCCTGCATGCCCTGAAAATTTTATGAGAGTCTCTTCATGATTGTGTGATTTATTTTCTGAACAAACACACACAAATGGGGATGAAAGCATTTCCTCCTGGCATAGGCAAATACAGTTTTGTGATCATAATTAATGGATCCTTAGAAACTGGAACCATGGAAATTAACCAACAAACACAAAACAGACATTCAGATACATTTTAGAAAACACAACCTCCAGCCAGTCTTGTTTTATTGGAGGAGTAGTTCAGATGGTGCTCCAGCTTACTCCTGAATCATTGAGTCAAGAGTTCTTTCTCTCAGTGTCTGTAACTCTTACCACATGTTATCACAAGTGAATGAAAAATAACAGGGCTACACATTATTCTGGGTTCCCACAAGTTACAAATCCTCGAAATATAGGTCTATTTTTTTCATGCCTTGAAAATGTGTGAATATATCTAATTATGGAAAGTTCCTTGAAAGACCTTGATGTCCTTCTAATGGCTGGCTGTGAAAAAAAAAAACAAGTGAACAAAGCATGCATCAACCTGTGGATAATGATTTAATTATAATGGTGAACTGGATTAAGGTATTAAAAGTATAAAGTTGGAGGATTGGACAGCTGAAGTGGTAAAGGAGAATCTTGCAATCACCAAAAAAATATTGAAAAAAAAGTTTACATCCTTGAAAAGCCTTGAAATTTAAATCAAATTTTTGCAGAAAGCTGTTATTTTGTTAAGACCATTAAGTTCTCCTTGGTAAGTTTGCCAAACACTATTACATGTCAGAACAGAAGCTAAATATGCTGAAGGTCCTTTTCTTTTTAAAAACCAGAAGAGTAATGTCTGAGAAGTGTCTAAGTGTGTGTCTGCCATTCAACAACATATGTCAAACAGCCTGGGTGGCACCAACAAGTAGTCTCCTAGAACCTCTCATTGTTATAAGCTCATAACAAAAGCAACTGATAATGATAAAATATTTGTTGTGAATACTTTGATTATGGGTAATATGATTATCTTACAGGATGAAATGTTGCACGAGTCAAAGATTAATGTCACGTGATAGATATGTGATATTTAGATTTAATGTCAAAAGATTAAACTGTCACCATGTTCAAAGCTAGAGAAATTATTTATTGGTAATTTCATGTATTAGTTCTAATTTTGGCAAGAAAACATATGGCTAGGCCAGACTGACTTGTGCCCTGTAAACTTCAGAATCCTTAATGAATATCAGTAACAGTAAAGGGGGCAAGTGATTTTTGTACACATGTATAATTCAAGGTGATATTTTCTTTCTTCTTTTTGAACACATAGATGGACAATGCCAGTCTCTCTGACGTAGGTTTTTTGCCAGTAAACCTCCACACTGCTGTATAGTTCCCTGGTGTCCCCTTGGCCATTAGTTTTGTTTAAGGTCCTTGTGCTAGGGTCATTCATGCGGCAAATGAGTTGTTGTCATGCTGCTATAATCCAGTGAACTGCATATTTTACCTGTTTATAAAAAAACAGCCTCTGTGGTCTGAGATAGAGTACAGGACTCAAAGTCAGGAGGTCATTTGTGAAAGTCCTAAATATTCATTGAGGTGCAAATAAACCTAGACACTTGTGTAAGCCTTATGTCTTCCACTGTTAAAGGTGATTAAGTATACTTTATTTTTTTTAAGTTTAATTAATTGCAGTATATCCTGTTATTATTAGTTGCTAAAATGTCAACAAATACTCAAATAGGATGAATTTACATGATAACGTAATTGCTATCCATTTGTCTGTCAAACAAACTGTGTAGACAAGTTGTTTCTCAAGGTTTCAGATAAACAACAAGTTTCCAGTTTATTGATTAAACAGTAATTTCAACTAGTGAATTAATTAATTACTTTTAATGATGAAACTCTTCCCACATGGCTAAATGAGCACAAACTTCAAGACCATAAACCCAACTTAGACATCTAGATTGATTGTCAGTCTGTTCACTCCTCGTAATTACTCATGCATTTTTTTGGGCTATGCTTTGGTTGAAAGTCAAACAGCCACACAACCAGGGATGAAACAAGTGATTTTATGGATCACTAAGTCACTGACACAGACATGTATAACCTGACAGGAGACCTGCTGGATCTGGAAAATCCATTGCTTGGTATATTGATATTCCTGGTACCAGAGAATGAAATCAAAACAGAATCATGTTTTTTTTATTTTACAGCCCAGGAAACATGATGGTTTGCTAGATTGACTGCTGTCAGTTCAGAGATTTGTGATTTACCTTTTCAGATTCACGGAGTTGAAATTTTCACTTGGAACTCGCCATTAGAAAAATTGCGTTGTAAAAATGTAGGGCTTGATATTTATATTACACCAGTCTTTTGACCTTTTCCAGTGATGCAACCAATATGTTTTACAAAAGGTTGGAAAGTCATCTGTGGTTTTAACACATACATTATACTTAGAGTCAAGCATTTTGATTCTTCCCTTATTAAAAAAGATTCATTATTGAATGCATTAGGAAATCTCTTTAATGCCCCTTCATATTTTATCCCTTCTCAAAGGAATGTTCTATCTTCAGGACACCGGGATTTATAGCCCAGAGCTGTGTATAAGAGTATTAGCCACACAATTCGGCTGGCTTGGGCAGAACTGGCCTTACTTAAGTCGTTTGTCAGCTTTAATGGCTGGAACTAACACAAAATTGACTGGTTTCAAATGCCTTTTGGCTTGAAAGAAGTTAAGTATATTAGGTGATGTTACATAGATGAAATCATGATACATTTTTGTCCAATCTGACCATCATCCTAGTAGATGTTGGTTTGGGACATAGAAATGGTGAGCCTCCTTCCATTTAGTATGTCTGAAATATGGAGTTACTGCAATATAACTTAAAAACAAATTGATATACAGTCACCATACTTACACCATGGATGCACACTATGTCGAGCTATATTAATTTCAAATATGGCTGACCTTGCCAAATTTCAAGGTCACAGTGGCAAACAAAGCTAAAAAAACTCAGAATTAAGGGCACAGTCAACAAACTCACACCATAAGTTCAGGTTGAATATAGATAACCTTGACCCATTTTTAAGGTTATAGATGTGATTATGCTTAGATGATTTTAGTGCAAAAACTCGCAAGAATCAGAGGCACAGTCACTAAACTCACACCATTAATGCAACTCATGAAGGGCTACTACTGGTCAAATTTGAATATGGATGACTTATCCACAGTTTTCAAGGTCACATATTACTGTTTTGTTACAGAAATTACACTAATCAGTCTTTTTGAGAAGTGTCTCCTTAATTTCCCACTGGTGTTCAACACCATTCCTGCAGATACTTCCATGATAGGCATGGGAAAAATAAGATCTGTTTCATATAGATAAACTTTTCTTGTATCAATCATATATATTCCACAGATCAACATTTCTTCTGACAATCATGTCAATAACTAGTCCTTGATTATATATACTGTGTTGTCTGTCTTGGTATATTCATTGACTGAATCATAAACTAACTTCAGATGGCCCATATAAAGGCCGTTCTGGATGGAATTTTATCACTTTGAGAAATATGTTTTTCACTCAAGTCCGACCAGGTTGAACAACCTCAGTTAACTTCAGCTTAAAAAAATTACAGTGTCAAAGGCAGATGAACACGGGCCTGCTTGATTTTAGCCTAACCTGGCTGCCAGCTGTGCAAAATTTTGCCTGCCATCAGTCTACAAGGATTACCAACTAACGGTCACAGCTCAATTACTGTTGATCTGCATCAATTAATTAGTTCTTCCTAACCCGATTGCATGGTCTACCTGTCAACGAAGTTTCACTGATATTCATGGATGATTTTGAGGATATTATGTAGCAAACTCTATCTTCATACTGCCAAGTCTGTGACATGACCATGTATTCAAAGACCTTAATGATAAGACTGCGAGTGTTCTGCCTGAAATCACAACTGTCAATCAATTTATATAAATTATATTAAATAATTTTCAGGTTTCAAGTGCCTGGACTGCTGGATCTGTTGTTCAAGCTTGTGCCTGATTGTTAATAATTAAAGAAATCTGCTGATCCAGTCTTCTGAGCAGCTACTGGCTGTGTGGAGACATGTAATTATCCAAAATGGTTGTAAGACATGCAATATACCAGTCTCTGTGATATCAGTTACGCAAGGTACATGTGTAATTTCACAGGCCATGCATACAATCATCACAAAGGGCTGAGCTAATATGACTGTTTGCATTTCTCATATATGTTTACTCATAAAAGTTTTTGCTGCAGAATTGTGGTTGTTGTTTCATTTGATCTACCTGTTGTAATAATCTGCTCTTTCTGGGGTCAGCTTTATTTTTAGAATTTTACTTTTTAGCGAACCTGTGAGCTTATGCAATGGTGCGGCGTCGTGCGTCGTCTGTATGTTAACCATAGCTATCTCAAAAACAGCAGGAGCTAGCATCACCAAATTTTTTGCAAATATTCAGTCATCCAAAAAACTATATCGGATTTTGTTTATTTTATTTCTAACTGCATTTTCTTAGATTTTATAGGGAAAAAGCTAAAAAAAACTTTAAAAATCTTCTTCTCTGAAACTGTCCAGCCAAATTGTCCAATATTTCACAGAAATGATCCTTGGAACAATCTTTCTCACATTTGTTCGAATGGTTCCAGTTCGGAGATTTTTGGCTGAGTTACAGGAGGTTGAACTTTGTTTACTGTCCAAAAAAGCATATTAAAATTTAAATCTCAGAAAAGGCTGGAGCTATCATCACCAAATTTTATGCCAATGTTGGTCACATGAGTCATATCTGAAATTGAGGTATTGGTGGCGCCAGCTGCATCAGCCTTTTTTGTATGGGGTCATCAGTGCCCGTATCACACTGACAGCTACAAATAACTTCTTCTCTGAAACGAAATTGCCAAATTGTTTAATATCGCACAGAAATGATCCTAGGGTAGTGCTTTCTGAAGTTTGTTCAAATGGTCTCAGTTCAGTGACTTTTGGCTAAGTTATGGGAAGCTGAATTTAGTCATATGCCATATCAGCCAATTTTAGCTAAGTGGCTACAAAAATCTTCTTCTCAACAACCACTGGGCCAAATTCTTAAATCTCACACATTAATTATCCTTAGATGTTGATAATTCAAGTTTGTTCAAATGGTCTCAGTTCAGTGACTTTTGGCTGAGTTATGAGGAGCTGAATTTAGTCATATGCCATAACAGCCAATTTTAGCTAAGTGGCTACAAAAATCTTCTTCCCAACAACCACTGGGCCAAATTCTTAAATCTCACACATTAATTATCCTGAGGTGTTGATAATTGAAGTTTGTTCAAATGGTCTCAGTTCAGTGACTTTTGGCTGAGTTATGGGAAGCTGAATTTAGTCATATGCCATAACAGCCCATGTTAGCTAAGTGGCTACAAAAATCTTCTTCTCAAAAACCACTGTGCCAAATTCTTAAATCTCACACATTAATTATCCTTAGATGTTGATAATTCAAGTTTGTTCAAATGGTTTTGATTCAATGATTTTTGGCTGAGTTATGGGAAGCTGAACTTTGCCCTTTTGTTGTATTTTTCCATATGAGTTATAAACCTACAAAACGTTTTTCGACTGATGATGATACTGAGGCCAGTTTGTTTAATATTTTGCAAGAATAATTCCCTGAATCATTCTTATAATAATTGTCTTTTATGGTTCCAAAAAATGAATTTGGCTGAATTATAAAGATTGAATTGAGTCATTTTACCAAATATGTTAGCTGTGTGAAGCAGATACATCTAGCCTAGAACAAGTTTATCAGCATCAATTACATCATGCCTCTAGACATTTAGATTTCAGGTTATCTATGGAAAATATTGACAAGAATGTTTTTAAAAGCTTTTAAAAAATGTAGATTTATGATATTACATATCATCTGTACACTAACTCATAATTTCTCAGGAATAGCAGGAGCTACCATTCCCAAATGTTATGCAATTATCTGTCACATATCAAATGTTGATGGATTCATCTTATTTCAATATCTCAATAACTACATCACTGATGGTCATGATTTTTGGCATACATATTGATTATGAGATGTTCCATCAGTTCCTGCAGACTGGTGGCGCCACCTATGTTATCTATCAAGAGGGTACAAATTGCAACAACTGGACCTAGAAACTTCATTCTTGTCATGCAAGGAGGCCCATGAAGAGTGCCTGTGGAAACTTGAAATTAGGTCTCTGTTACCCATATCCTTCAAGCTATAGGACTCTGAAGTATCCCTCAGAATAATGGACAATTTGATACAAAAGCTGAAGTATCTGAACAACTAATACGGAGATCATCATGATTCTTTGCATGGATATTGACCATTAAGTGTTTTTAGCTCAGCTGACTGTAAGTCATCTGAAGTATCCCTCAGAATAATGGACAATTTGATACAAAAGCTCAAGTATCTAAACAACTATTGCAGTGATCACCATGATTCTTTGCATGGATATTGATCATGGAATGTGTCATCAGTTTCTGCAGTATGGTGGCGCCACCTGTATTTTATTTTTACGAATTTTTTTCTCTATTTTTGAGACCTCATAAGATGCGGTCATCTGTTAACATGGCACAAATCGTAACAACTGGACCTAGAATCTTCTCTCTTGACATGCTGATAGGCCCATGAAAAGTTTCCTTAAAAACTTGAAATTAGGTCTCTGTTACCCATAACCTCTGAGCTATGGGGCTCCATAGTACCCCCGAAGTACCCCCCAGAATAATGGAAAATTTGATACAAAAGCTCAAGTATCTGAACAATTATTATATTGATCACCATGATTCTTTGCATGGATATTGATCATGAAATATTTCATCAGTTTCTGCATTCTGGTGGCGCCACCTGTATTTTTTCAATTTTTAGCTCAGCTGACTGAAAGTCATCTGAGCTGTAGGGATCACCTTTTGTCCGTCGTCCGTCCGGCCATCCAGGCGTCTGTCTGTTAACAGGGCACAAATCGTAACCGCTAGACCGGGAATCTTCTTACTTGAAATCCTGGGAGGTCTATGGAAATTCTCCTTGTAAACCTGAAATTAGGTCACTGTGACCTATATTCTTCGAGCTATGGGGTTCTGAAGTACCCCCCCAGAATAATGAAAAATTTAATACAAAAGCTCAAGTATCTGAACAACTAATGCATTAATCACCATGATTCTTTGCATGGATATTGATCATGGAGTGTTTCATCAATTTCTGGAGATTGGTGGCGCCACCTATATTTTTTTTATTTTTTACAATTTTTTTTCTCTACTTTTGTGATCTTTAAACATTTGGTCATCTGTAAACAGGGCACAAATCATAATGACTGGACCTAGAATCTTCTGTCCTCACCTCCAGGGAAGCCCATAAAAGGTCTACATGGAAACCCGAAATAAGGTCCCTGTTACCCATATTCTGTGAGCTTTGGGGCTCTGAAGTACCCCCCAGAATAAAGATTTGGTCATATATTAACAGGGCACAAATCATAATGACTGGACATAGAATCTTCTGTCCTCACCTCCAGGGAAGCCCATAAAAGGTCTACATGGAAACCCGAAATAAGGTCCCTGTTACCCATATTCTGTGAGCTTTGGGGCTCTGAAGTACCCCCCAGAATAAAGATTTGGTCATATATTAACAGGGCACAAATCATAATGACTGGACATAGAATCTTCTGTCCTCACCTCCAGGGAAGCCCATAAAAGGTCTACATGGAAACCCTAAATAAGGTCCCTGTTACCCATTTCCTTCATGCTCTGGGGCTCCGAAGTACTCCCCAGAATAAGGATTTGGTCATCTGTTAACAGAGCGCAAATTATAATGACTTGACCTAGAATCTCCTTTCTTGATATGCTGGGAGGCCCCTGAAAAGTCTCCTTGTGCACCTGAAATTACATCTCTGTTACCCATATCCTTCATCCTATGCGGCTTTGAAATACCCCCCAGAATAAACATTTGGATTTGTTAACAGGGCACAAATCATAATAACTGGACCTAGAATTTTATTTTTTGACATGCTGGGAGACCCCTGAAAAGTCATCTTGTAAACCTTGAAAATAGGTGTCTGTTACCCATATCCTTCATGCTACAGAGCTCCATAGTACCCCAATGAATATTGGATGATTTTATACAAAAGGTCAAGTTTGGAAAAAGTATTTCATTCAAATTTGACATTCAGATGATAAAATTACTTTTGTCAATGTCTTCCTGGTCAGCTGAGCGTCATGACCCCTGGGTCACTTGTTAGAATTATACTTTGAATTTGTAATAAAGTATTGAGCTTTTTACATTAAAGGAAACCAAAGCAATATAATTTAGAAGAATTTTAGGTATTGAATGATAAATACCATAACTACCATTCTAAGGAATGCAAGCCTCTGCCATGTGGGGGGGGGGGGGGGCCCTATTCTGGGATTCTCCTCAACCCTGTTTGCATTCACTTATTCATCCCATATTCTGAGGTTCAGTCATGCATAAGTGACTCTACATTGGTGCATATTCCTTTATGACATTCCTGATCCCAAAGAGTGTGCTGGATCAACACCTTATCTAGCCGATTATAAATTGACCCATTCCTGAAAAGCCCTGGAAATTTCATGAGATTCAATTCAGGATTGTGTGAGTTATGTTATGAACAAACACACATACAAACACGGGGATGAATGCATACCTTCAGGAGGCAAAAGTATAAGTGCACTGCAGGGACAAAACTTACAATTTACCAGAGCATGTATACAAGAAGTGTATACTCAGTGAACCTAAAGCACTGGATGTACCTATCACCTGTGAACCGCCTGCTACCTACATTTTACACATTTATCACAGATGTGTTGGTTTATTCATATCTCAGAATGTGAGGTCCTTGTTCCTATGTTTACTTTTATTTCTTGCTTTCTGTCAGAAAATATTTCCATTTTTAATTGTGTTTGCAAAACACACCTTGGCATACAGACAGCTTAGTGAAGGTACTGTTACACATATCAGGTATTCCGCCCACCTGCTACCTGTAGGTCATGTAGAGATCACTACACAGTCACTGTGTGAAGCAGCTTACTGTTATAAAAACCTTGGGCAAAGGTCACCACCACAACAGTTTGCCACCCTGTGTTGAAACACAGCCAGCTGCCGTCATATGTAGTTTTACAGACACATAATGAAATTTATGTTCTTAGAAGTATGAGAAAACTCATAATCGCTAGAGTATCCTGGTGGGTGGCTTAAATGATGGCAAATATTCTTTGATATTTAATCATAAAGTTTTTCAGTAAGCATTGTTTAATGTGCATTTCTGTTGTAATTTTGTAATTTTTAACAGGATTTTTTAATGATGTTTTATTGTCAGTGTCATCTGATGTTCTTAATTAATTTCAATTGATTTAATGTCGAATGGTGGGATATGGGTTGATTAAATTTTTGGGCAGGCCTCGATGTGAATATTGTCACCAAATGAAATTGGGGACATAATTTTAGTTCAAAGTAATATATTATTGTATTGATAATTAATGTGTTCACCTGACTTGGCATGTTTGGTATCTCTGATCACCTATCTTAATTAATTAAAACCTGGCTGCCTGAAGTGGTTCCTAGAACACGTATGAGCAGTCAGGCACATCAGCATGAATAACTATGAGCAGTCAAGATTCAATCTGTGTGTGATGTTATACTTGATTGTCATCGGTCATCTTCATTTGTAAGCTATAATTTTATTGGTCATTCTCATATTGCTAAGTTTTAGAAAATGTACAAGGTAGAAGTGTAGAAAAGGAGGAGTGAGATAGATTAGTGAGGAACAACAGAATAGAGAAGGTAGAGAAGAGAGACAGAATAGAAAGAGAGACAGAGAGTTAGAGACCTGCACCCATTTGGTCAGATAACACAAACTTGTACATAAGTGAGTAATAAAGAATTTGATATCATCAAGAAGAAGTTGTTGACTATCCTGGGGTTAACCCCAACCCGAAGTGCTGACCAAGCAACAACCTACAAACTTGGTTAGAATATCTGGATGCTGGCAGTCTCCGCAGAGATATTTGCTCTGTGAATGCTTTCTAGTTTAATATATTTTCTTTAATTGGCTTTATATCCTAAAACATGCATTAAGAACTCACGAGTCTCAATGTTGATCTGGCTATTCCTAATAAAAATGTAGCAAGTTAATACTTTGTAACATAAGAATGTTTATGCTTTATGATACATAACCATATAAGTTAATTATTTTGGTCACAGTATTGCAGATATAAACAACAAAACATATCATAAGTAGAGGCAGTTGTTGACAATGAAGCAAGCAATATCAAATAAGCTGTTTGCCAACCAGTCTGGTATGCGGTGTTTTTCTGCTTTCAACACTTAGTCAGCTCCAAATGGGAAATCAGCTCTGTTAAAAGTTCACAAAAACATTTACAGTCCTGTCATAGCACCCACCCAGCACTGTTGATAAATCTATTCATCAACTTTATAGCCACATGGCTGTTTAATCTTTAGTCTTTTCTGAGGTTTATCTATAGACAACTGATGATACCTGTGAGGTAAGATTCTGGTCTCTCAGGTGTTAAAACATCCCTTGTATATCAGGTAGTCTTCACTCTGCTGGTGTATCAGACTGACTGACACATGTAAGGTGGTCTTGCACAGCAGTGGCTAGACCTGCCCACTGAGACCATCCCTCATGCTGGCAGCCACCAGAAACAGCCCCTGATACAGGCTGGCCTTTCCTATATTTATCCAGGTATTTGTCTTACAGCTTCTGAAAATACCCAAGATTTGTTTAACCCCTCAGTGATGAAAATCATCAGCATTATTGCTTGATTTGTTGGTTCACATATGATAAATCACAAATGGGTCTATGAAGTCTTTCTTCTGGGTTGGAAAGTTTATGCCTAAAGTGTAACGAAACTCAAACCATGTATGTTAGTCCAGGTGCCAGGGGTGGAACCTTGTTTTATGGTCTGCCCAATGTTTTTTGATAGTTATACCCTATTTTGATGGTGCTGAATTCAAATCTGGATGATGCCACTCTGGCATCTTTCAGGGTTTTGAGATATTCAAGATGGCCGCCAAGATGGCTGCCAAATATGAAATCATCATATATTTGTAATTATATGGTGCATATATGTACTGCAAAGGGTTAATTTGCAATTATTTTGGTAAGGAGATCCATTATGTGCAATACTGTGAACAACTAAAAAATAAATCTTTGATTTTAAGCCAAAATGGCGTCCAAAATGGCCGCCGTAACATATAAAGAATGTATATTTTGAAGGAAATGAAAATGTGGTGTGCATGACTTGCACTCGAGTGATTTACGGCACATAAATTAATAGTTTACGCTATTGTAAACAACCAGAGGTTGATCTTTAAAGATAAAATGACAGTCAAACGACCACCAAGTTCAACAAGTGACCCATGGGTCATAACGCTCAGTTGACTGGGAAGAGATTTGCAAAAGGAAATTTTATCATCTGAATGGTAGTATATAACCATTGAACTGAAGCATCAAACAGATTAACCAACAGGCTGAGATTGTGTCTGTATTAATATACCTCTAAAATAGAGAAAAAGTTCGTAAACTTTAAAAAAAAATACAGATGGCTCCACCAGTCTGCAGAAACTAATAAAAACACTTAATGGTCAATATCCATGCAAAGAAGCATGGTGGTCTCTGGATTAGTTGTTCAGATACTTAAGCTTTTGTATCAAATTTTCCATTATTCTGAGGGATACTTTGGAGTCCTATAGCTTGAAGGATATGGGTAACAGACGCCTAATTTCAGGTTTCCACAGACACTTTTCATGGCCCTCCTTGCATGACAAGAATGAAGATTCTAGGTCCAGTTGTTACAATTTGTACCCTGTTGACAGATAATCACATCTTTAAAGGTCTCAAAAATAGAGAAAATAATTCGTAAAAATTTGAAAAAAATAGAGGTGGCTCACCCAGTCTGCTGAAACTGATGGAACACGTCATGATCAATATGTATGCCAAAAATCATGAGCATCAGTGTTGTAGTTATTGAGATACTGGAGTTTTTGTATCAAATTTTTCATTATTCTGGGGGGTATATTGGAGCCATACAGCTTAATGGATTAGGGTAACAGAGACCTAATTTCAGGTTTCCATGGAGATTTTTCATGGGTCTCCCTGTGTGTAAAGAATGAAGATTCTAGGTCCAACTGTTATGATTTGTGCCCTGTTAACAGATGTTCTTATCTTTAAAGGTCTCAAAAATAGAGAAAAAAATTTGAAAAAAAGCCCAAACAAATACATGTGGTGCCACCAATATCCATACAAACAATTATGGTGATCTCTGCATTAGATGAACATAATTTGAACCCTGGTGACAGATAACTACATCCTTAAAGGTCTCAAAAATAGAGAAAAAAAATTGTAAAAATTTGAAAAATACAGGTTGCGCCACCAGTCTGCAGAAACTGATGAAACATCTCATGATCAATATGTATGCCAAAATTCATGACCATCAGTGATTAATCAGATATTGAATTTTTATGAAACTTTTTACTATTCTGTGGGGTACTTTAGGGCCCCATAGCTCAAAGGATATGGGTAACAGAGACCTAATTCCAGGTTTCCAAGGAGATTTTTCATGGACCCTCTGGATATAAAGTTAGAAGATTCAAGGTCCAGTGGTTACGAGTTGTGCCTTGTAAACGGACAGGCGGCCGGATGGCCGGACGGAAGACGGACAAAGAGTGATCGCTATAGCTCAGATGACTTACAGTCAGCTGAGCTAATAAAAGCATATTTTGGCAAAAAAGGTACAGACATTTGGTGACATTGATTTCATATAAGGGTTTATGAACAGACAGAATTTTTTTTTGGTGGAAGGAACCGCCTCCTTTTTTATGCTGTCTTATATAATTCTTAATCTAAGTATAATCATCTTCTCGGTGTCTACTGTGCCGGCGGGTCCTGTGTGTGTAATCAGCCCATTAGTGGTTCATAAGACGGAGAAACACCCAAAGACGCACTCATTTGTGAGTGATACACAGGTTTTGGTCTCCTCAACGTTTCCTTTTAAGCCTGCCGAGCGTTCAGCCTGGATGAAGAACAACCGTAAAACTCTTACCTCTGCTGAGGCTGAGATTTGAACTCAAAACCTTTGTGCTATGCTCTACCCTAAGGCTAAAGAGTACTGAGATTTACCCTAGACCACTTGAGCTAGTAAAGTAAGTAAAAGTTAATATAGTCCAGTACTGATTTTGGTAAGATTTAGAAAATAATAATACAGCATCCAAGATGGCCACTGATGCTCGAAATATTTAGCATATTAAACATTATACAAGTGACCCAGGGGTCATGACGCTCAGCTGACCAGGAAGACATTGACAAAAGTAATTTTATCAACTGAATGTCAAAATTGAATGAAATACTTTTTCCAAACTTGACCTTTTGTATAAAATCATCCAATATTCATTGGGGTACTATGGAGCTCTGTAGCATGAAGGATATGGGTAACAGACACCTATTTTCAAGGTTAACAAGATGACTTTTCAGGGGTATCCCAGCATATCAAAAAATAAAATTCTAGGTCCAGTTATTATGATTTGTGCCCTGTTAACAAATCCAAATGTTTATTCTGGGGGGTATTTCAAAGCCGCATAGGATGAAGGATATGGGTAACAGAGATGTAATTTCAGGTGCACAAGGAGACTTTTCAGGGGCCTCCCAGCATATCAAGAAAGGAGATTCTAGGAGTACTTCGGAGCCCCAGAGCATGAAGGATATGGGTAACAGGGACCTTATTTCGGGTTTCCATGTAGACCTTTTATGGGCTTCCCTGGAGGTGAGGACAGAAGATTCTATGTCCAGTCATTATGATTTGTGCCCTGTTAATATATGACCAAATCTTCATTCTGGGGGGTACTTCAGAGCCCCATAGCTCACAGAATATGGGTAACAGGGAACTTATTTCGGGTTTCCATGTAGACCTTTTATGGGCTTCCCTGGAGGTGAGGACAGAAGATTCTAGGTCCAGTCATTATGATTTGTGCCCTGTTTACAGATGACCAAATGTTTAAAGATCACAAAAGTAAAGAAAAAAAATCATAAAAAAAAAAAAAATATAGGTGGCGCCACCAATCTCCAGAAATTGATGAAACACTCCATGATCAATATCCATGCAAAGAATCATGGTGATTAATGCATTAGTTGTTCAGATACTTGAGCTTTTGTATTAAATTTTGCATTATTCTGGGGGGTACTTCAGAACCCCATAGCTTGAAGAATATAGGTCACAGTGACCTAATTTCAGGTTTACAAGGAGTATTTCCATAGACCTCCCAGGATGTCAAGTAAGAAGATTCCCGGTCTAGCGGTTACGATTTGTGCCCTGTTAACAGACAGACGCCTGGATGGCCGGACGGACGACGGACAAAAGGTGATCCCTACAGCTCAGATGACTTTCAGTCAGCTGAGCTAAAAATTGAAAAAATACAGGTGGCGCCACCAGAATGCAGAAACTGATGAAACATTTCATGATCAATTTCCATGCAAAGAATCATGGTGATCAATATAATAATTGTTCAGATACTTGAGCTTTTGTATCAAATTTTCCATTATTCTGGGGGGTACTTCGGAGCCCCATAGCTCAGAGGTTATGGGTAACAGAGACCTAATTTCAAGTTTTTACGGAAACTTTTCATGGGCCTATCAGCATGTCAAGAGAGAAGATTCTAGGTCCAGTTGTTACGATTTGTGCCATGTTAACAGATGACCGCATCTTATGAGGTCTCAAAAATAGAGAAAAAAATTCGTAAAAATAAAAAAAATACAGGTGGCGCCACCATACTGCAGTAACTGATGACACATTCCATGATCAATAACCATGCAAAGAATCATGTTGATCACTGCAATAGTTGTTTAGATACTTGAGCTTTTGTATCAAATTGTCCATTATTCTGAGGTATGCTTCAGATGACTTACAGTCAGCTGAGCTAAAAACACTTAATGGTCAATATCCATGCAAAGAATCATGATGATCTCCGTATTAGTTGTTCAGATACTTCAGCTTTTGTATCAAATTGTCCATTATTCTGAGGGATACTCCAGAGTCCTATAGCTTGAAGGATATGGGTAACAGAGACCTAATTTCAAGTTTCCACAGGCACTCTTCATGGGCCTCCTTGCATGACAAGAATGAAGTTTCTAGGTCCAGTTGTTGCAATTTGTACCCTCTTTATAGATAACATAGGTGGCGCCACCAGTCTGCAGGAACTGATGGAACATCTCATAATCAATATGTATGCCAAAAATCATGACCATCAGTGATGTAGTTATTGAGATATTGAAGTTTTTGTATGAAATTTTTGACTACTCTGGGGGGGGGGGGGGTACTTTGGGGCCCCATAGCTTGAAGGATATGGTTAACAGAGACCTAATTTCTGGTTTCCAAGGATATTTTTCATGGACCTCTCAGTGTGTCAAGAATGAAGATTCTAGGTCTAGTCGTTACGATTTGTGCCATGCTAACAGATGACAGCATCCTTAAAGATCTCAAAAATAGAGGAAAAAATCGTAAAAAAATCGAACAATAAAGGTGGCACCACCAGTCTGCAGGAAGTGATGACACATCTCATGATCAATAGTTATGCCACAAATCATGACCATCAGTCAAGTAGTTAATGAGATATTGAAGTTTTTGTATGAAATTTTTTACTTTTCTTGGGGGTACTTTGGGGCTCCATAGCTCGAAGAATATGGGTAACAGAGACCTAATTTTTGGTTTCCATGGAAACTTTTCATAGGTCTCTCAGTGTGTCAAGAATGAAGATTCTAGGTCCAGTCTTTACGATTTGTGCCTTGTTAACAGATGTTTACATTTTGAAAGGTCTCAAAAATAGAGAAAAAAATTTGTAAAAAATTGAACGATACAGGTGGCGCCACCAGTCTGCAGGAAGTGATGGAACATCTCATGATCAATATGTATGACAAAAATCATGACCATCAGTCAAGTATTTAATGAGATATTGAAGTTTTTGTTTGAAATTTTTTACTTTTCTGGGGGGTAGTTTTGGGCCCCATAGCTGGAAGGATATGGGTAACAGAGACCTAATTTCTGGTTTCCATGGAGACTTTTCATAGGTCTCTCAGTGTGTCAGGAATGAAGATTCTAAGTCCAGTCATTACGATTTGTGCCTTGTTAACAGATGTTCACATTTTTAAAGGTCTCAAAAATAGAGAAAAAAATTCGTAAAAAATCAAAAAATACAGGTGGCGCCACCAGTCTTCAGGAACTGATGGAACATCTCATGATCAATATGTATGCCAAAAATCATGACCATCAGTCAAGTAGTTAATGAGATATTGAAGTTTTTGTATGAAATTTTGGACTTTTCTGGGGGGTACTTTGGGGCCCCATAGCTCGAAGGTTATGGGTAACAGAGACCTAATTTCTGGTTTCCAAGGAGATTTTTCATGGACCTCCCAGGATGTCAAGTAAGAAGATTCCAGTTCTAGCGGTTACGATTTGTGCCTGGTTAACAGACAGACGGACAGACAGACAGACGGACGACGGACAAAGAGTGATCGCTATAGCTCAGATGACTTTCAGTCAGCTGAGCTAATAAAACTTACAGAATATATGACATCAGGCATAGGGCAAGTATATTTATTCTATATGAAGTCCCAACTTCCAGTAACTCTCAAGGTTTAACCCTCTGTGACCTCGAGGAGCTCTTCCTCTTCATCACTATCTTCTTGGTCACAAGTGATGTTTTCCTGTCTTGTACACCCGTTGTTACAGTTTCCAGCACTGTTGCATGCACAGAAAACGGTACACAATATATGTACTGTCATACAACTGCATTTGGCAGTCTTGCATGGTGTATCGCTGGCACAACCGCATATGATCATTTCTAAGACTTCTGCCGGAGCTGGCTTAGTGCCTTTAGGAATAGGAACTGGAAGTAGTGACATGGAAGACTCATCCTTTTGCCAGCCGATTAGAGTGGGGTTGAGGTGCGGAGGGTCAGGATCTGTGGCCTGTCTCCAGATACGTTCGGGATGTTCCATGTGTTGTTGACATTGGGTTCCTGTAGCACGCATAGCTCATTGCCATGACAGAATCGCCTGACCGAGGCGAGCCGGCTCACGTGTGAACCCTAACATGTAGAAACACCACATTCTTGTTCTCGATGTTTCCTGTAACGCGTGTGTACTGTGTATTATGTATTGTTCTTTAGATTGTTCGGAAAATGGAAAGTTCTCGGCTTGAGATGAGAAGCTATACATATGGGGCTGTGTTTTAGAGCCGGGGAGAGAGGCGAGAGAATATTCCAGCGGACAAAGAAGAGTGGAACCTTCTCCAATACATGCAGCAGTTAAAGATTTTCTTCAATTTATAACGGATTTTATATAGTCTTCAGTTTACCTTTCGGATTACTTTGGGATTACAGTATGATGATACCGACGTGTTTCTTCTTCTGTTACACCACTATCATGAGAACAATCTTGACTGCGCAGTTCTGATGGAAAGTACTAGTGCCAAATGAACAATCTGCAATATTGGGGACACAGTCAAGAAACACCAGAATATAACCATGCTCAAAACACTGAAAAAAGGACACAATTTGCGAAAAGTGGGAGACCTGCTGAGTAATATCCATGATTTCATTGATGAGGCCAGGCACTTTGTAGCTGCATGTTATGGTTGCCAAGGAAAAAACTTGTCGGAAGCACGTTTTCAAGTCTGGCTTACCAAAACAGGTAAAAGGAAGATCACTCGGATGCCCGCACTGAAATCACTTCCACCAACTTCAGAAGCATTTGCAGAAAATTTTAAGCGCGTTCACCTTCAAGTGTGTATCTGGAGACCTGAGCCACAGATCCTGACCCTCCGCACCGCAACCCCACTCGAGTGCGAGTCATGCACACCACATTTTCATTTCCTTCAAAATATACATTCTTTATATGTTACGGCGGCCATTTTGGACGCCATTTTGACTTAAAATCAAAGATTCATTCTTTAGTTGTTCACAGTATTGCACATAATTGATATTCTTACCAAATTAATTGCAAATTAACCCTTTGCAGTACATATAAACGCCATATAATTGCAAATATATGATGATTTCATATTTGGCAGCCATCTTAGTGGCCATCTTGAATATCTCAAAACCCTCAATGATGCCAGAGTGGCATCATCCAGATTTGAATTCAGCACCCTCAAAATAGGGTATAACTATCAAAAAACATTGGGCAGACCATAAAACAAGGTCAGGTCCGAAAACCCATTTTGGCACCTGGACTATGTTGGATCCTGTCCTTGGAGAATACATTATGTTAGTAAAAATCTCAACTCAGGGACTTGCATTGTTTGTAGCTGTGGCTTTTGACTGTATATCACAAGGTCATCACCAGACTAAATATAATTAAATTTATACTATAAATACTGCCATGAAGCCCTACCACAATTTCTGCAAACATCTATTTTCACAACCAGTACAGTGACACACAAAGATGACACAAAGAAAAAAAGATACCCTTGTTACAAAATAAACAGAACTAAGAACAACTCTCTGAGAAACATAACAAAAAAATCATAAGCCCGACCAAATTATTATTCATTACATTTTAACACAGACTCATCAAGGCTTAAATTGCTACCCTAAACAATATTTAATAAAACATGAAAATAAATGCCTTCAAATGAAATGTTACATCTGTAACAAAAATTAAACTGAGCCAAAAAAAACGCCATGAAATAGATAGCAGGCTGATAATCCAGTAACACAAGTAAATAATCTCAATTTCTTACCAATTTCCTCAGTAAGTCATATAATCTCAACGCTTATGAAATGTAGAACTCTTAACCTCCATACTATGTATATATCCTCCATGTGTCACAGGTGGCTGTTGTGTCAGCTGATTAAAATCCCTAACAGCAGTCTCCTAACATAAAATAAATGATATGTTGAATATTTATGAATGCATTAATTTTATGTTAAAAAAATATTTCCCTCTCTCTCTCTCTTGTGTAAGTTGAGTTGATGTTCAATTAATTAACATTAACATTATATAACACAACTGTTTTACATTTAATTCAATTTCAAAACATTTTCTGATAGCAGTTTTAGTTAGTTTTACATCAAGTAATATTAAATGTGTTAGTTATCGTGATAGAGCAGCTCAGTTCTGCAGCAGCTGTGCTTGCTGATTGGCCTCGTTGCCTTACCCATGCAGACATTAAACAGATATATGCTTAATCAGGTCTTCCCATGGGAGTAAGCTTTTGTGATGCTCTAAATTTCACCCAGACACTCAGTTCTTGGGGTCCAAGCATCCATTCTGAAGCACAAAATTTCAGGCTTTTGGACCAAAAGGAGCCAGATCCGTAGTTGTTAAGTTTAGAGAGGTCCAGGTCCAGATGTGTTTGTTCTAGGGTTAACTAGATTCATATATATGTTAAGGTTTCACAGTGATCCAGATGCACTGTGGGTTGTTTAAGAGATTTGGATCCAGTTGCATTGTTATTTTGATCTGGATCGATCATCCAGATGCAGATTTTGTTAAAGATAAGACTTAATCTAGATCCAGACCCGGCCAACTATGGCTGCTTGTATGTCTGTCTGAAGGAAATCACAAGGAAAGAGAGGCACTTTTTTTATGCACACCTTCATTCAAGGGTTTGCATAGGTCCCTTAAATACCGTGTATTCAAGAGTCAAAACTCGAGAATTTGTACATATGTGTACATAATTATCAGTAGTGACCAAAGTCAGTAAAAGTCTATAAATTTCCTTTTAAGTTCAGGGAAAATCCTGCAATTCTGTATTATCACCAGGCGTTGCAAAGTAAAGATAATTGAAGTTTATGGCTATTACATGTTGAGCTGTGTTTTTCAACTGAGTTAAGACAAGCAGCAGACTAAGTAAGTCTGTGGCTGCGTTGAGAAGTTAGAACTATAGAACAGCATTATTGATTGATAAATGGCCTGAATGAGGGGGCATGAGGGTATATCAGCTTGAACGGGGACATTTTGCACTCAATTCTATTGATGCTGTCCAAGATATCTGAAGATTTGGACCATGAAAGTGCTAATGTAAATGTTTAGATGTGAATATACAAGTATGGTCTGATGAGTACTGTCTGCAGTCTGATGAGTACTGTCTATGGTCTGATAAGTACATTCTGTGGTCTGATGAGTACATTCTGTGGTCTGATGAGTACTGTCTACAGTCTGCTAAGTACTGTCTACGGTCTGATGAGTACCGTCTACAGTCTGATAAGTACTGTCTACGGTCTGATGAGTACTGTCTACAGTCTGATGAGTACCGTCTATGGTCTGATGAGCACTGTCTACAGTCTGATGAGTACTGTCTATTGACTGATGAGTACTGTCTGTAGATTGATAAGCACTCTAGTTTCTAGCTTTTATTGTCACATTAACTACTAGTTGTAAACTGTTTTAGGCTCATTGGTTCTCAGTTATGCAAAATAAGTTTGAGGAATTTGGTTTGCCTGACAGGATTCAGTAACAGACACTTAAAATTACTGCTACTTTGTCTCGATTCTCAGCATCTTTCCAGACTGTTAATTGGAGAAGCATAAAAGATACAGGGACCCGAATAGAGGGGTGTTTATTGGTCTGGAAGTAATTGTGCAAATTGTTATCCTGAGGTGCAAGACAAACAGAGATCATTAATTATATATAAGGGTGTTATTGCTTATTGATTTGACTGTCACTGCAGCTGGCATGGCATTATCATGCTGATGCTTGACAGTATTGAAAAGATATATTTAGAAATTAAATTAGTTAGAAAAAATGACTTACGTTCAGAATTTAATGGAAGGCAAAGGTGCTTTAGTCTGTTCCACAAAAGGGTGCCCATTGAAAATTGGCAATACTTTCATAAACTGGCAGATTAATTTTAAATGGCATGTTGCAATGAAGGAATGGGGTGTTGGCCTAAAGTACTATAATTGAATTATAATCATACCTTGCAAAATATTAAAGCAATGCAATTAAATCGATATCTGAGAAAACAGTATTTTTTTACAACTTCACAACCCCATTCATGAAGGTCAAGGTCACTGGTCACATGCTCAACTGCACTTGAAAGCTCCTGATGGGCTAATAACTGGTCATAAATATTTAAAAAAAATACAGCTGTCTGCAACCAATGGTAGGTGCCATGTCACTTGACCTAAAGATTTAGAAGAACCAGAGGGCAGCAAAATATAAATAATGGTTTTTGTTATGAGGTTTTACATCTCATATTAGGCCTTTGGTCCCATATCAGCTTTAAGGTCAGACTGTGTGACAATATTTGAGTTTAAGAGAATAATTGCCAAATTTCAATGTGCACCCTTTTGTGGAACAGACTATAGTCAAATTGTGCCTATGGTCATGAGCGATATTAATTATTGTTGAATGTTAAAATTTTGAAAATAAAGTTGAATTAATGTAACAAGGTGTAACAATAACTTTTATTGTATTTATGAACCAGGCATCTTCTTTCTAATGGCATGATACAAGAATATGCTATCAGTTGATTGGTAATAAGCTGGACTCTCTCCATCTTTCGACCTGGATTCCATCCCTGCTGAGGCTATGTCAGTGGGTTGTTGTGCCCAATCCAAGGAGGGTGGTTTTCTCATGCTCCTCTAGTTTCTTCCAGTTCTTAAGACATCCAAATGCCACCATCTTAAGAGTGTCTAGGATTAGTTATTTAACTATTTGTACAATCCATGTAAAATAAATAAGTTATGTACCTGAAAAAAAGTTATCTCTCCATACAAACTTGAAATGAATTAGACAAAAGGGGCTCTTCTTACATCATATTTTGAAGCAGCTGCACAAATACTGTGACACACCTAGATATATATAGAAATGATCTGTACAGTATTTCACTGATAGAGGTATAGAGATAGGTAATATAAATATAGTGTGATCTTCTTTCACTGGATCAGTTTTCTGGAGACTGGAGCATCAATATGGATTTTATATTTAAATACAGATTAGACCTCTGGGTAACTTCTTAAGCTGTTGTATTACATTTAAAACAGTAGCTGAAAATTCTTTTGAAAGCCTATACATATATCAGTTAGTGATATGTTATCATTATTTGGCTCTGCCAGGTAAAGCCCCTGCATTCTAGTTGTTTGGTATATTCTTGGCAACTCTACATACCTGATGTTTTTAGCTCAGCTGACTGATAGTCATTTTAGCTATAGCGATCACTCTTTGTCCGGCATCCATTTGTCCGACCGTCTGTCTGTCCGTCCTTTAACAGGAGACAGATTGTAACCGCTGGACCTAGAATCTTCTAACTTCACATCCAGGGAGGTCCTGGAAAAATCTCCTGGGAAACCTGAAATTAGGTCTCTGTTACCCATATTTACCGAGATATGGGTCTTGTAAGAATCCCCCAGAATAATAAAAATTTTATACAAAAGCTCAAGTATCTGAATAGCTAATGCACTGATGGCCATGATTTTTTGCATGCCTATTGATCATGGAGTGTTTCATTAGTTCCTGCAGATTGACGGCACCACCTGTATTTTTTTTAATTTTCAAATTTTTCATCTCTATTTTTCAGATTTTTAAATAAAGCCTCATCTTGTAACATGGCACAAATTGTAACCCCTGGATCTAGACTCTTCATACTTGACATCTAGAGAGGTCAATTAAAAGTCTTCATGGAAATCTAAAAAATGACGTCTCTGTTACCCATATTCTTCGAGCTATGGGGCTTGTAAGTACCCCTCAGAATAATAAAAAATTTGATACAAAAGCTCGTATCTGAATAACTAATGCATTGATCACCATGATTTTTTGCTTGAATATTGATCATGGAGTGTTCCATCAGTTCCTGCAAACTGCTGGCGCCAAATTTTTATGCCCCCGCCACAAAGTGGCCGGGGCATATAGTTTTACCCATGTCCGCCATTCCGTCCTTCCGTCATTCCTAAATCAAACAGTTGTACGGACTTTTTTTCGCAATGCCTGCAGATATTGGCCTGATTTTTGGTGTGTGGGCAGATATAGACCAGTTACAGATCGAGTTCGCGTTTCGTCCCGGTTGACCTACTTTTGACCGTTTTACAGCTCCTAAACTTAGAAAATTTCATGAAAAATAGAAATATTCATGACAGATACACATGTACGGACTTTTTTTCGCAATGCCTGCAGGTATTGGCCTGATTTTCAGTGTGTGAGCAGATATAGACCAGTTACAGATCGAGTTCGCATTTCGTCCTGGTTGACCTACTTTTGACCGTTTTACGGCTCCTGAACCGAGAAAAAATTTCATGAAAAATATGAAATTTCATGACAAATACACATGTACGGACTTTTTTTCGCAATGCCTGCAGGTATTGGCCTGATTTTTGGAGTGTTGGCAGATATAAACCAGTTACAGATCGAGTTCATGTTTCGTCCCAGTTGACCTACTTTTGACCGTTTTACAGCTCCTAAACTTAGAAAATTTCATGAAAAATAGAAATATTCATGACAGATACACATGTACAGACTTTTTTTTCGCAATGCCTGCAGATATTGACCTAAATTTTGGTGTGTGGGCAGATATAGACCAGTTACAGATCGAGTTCGCGTTTCGTCTCGGTTGACCTACTTTTGACCGTTTTACGGCTCCTGAACATAGAAAATTTCATGAAAAATATGAAATTTCATGACAAATACACATGTACAGACTTTTTTTCGCAGTGCCTGCAGTTATTGGCATGATTTTTGGTGTGTCTGCAGATATTGACCAGTTACAGATGGAGTTCGCATTTCGTCCCGGTTGACCTACTTTTGACTGTTTTATGGCTCCTGAACATAGAAAATTTCATGTAAAATATATATTTTCATGACAAATACACTTGTACCGACTTTTCTTCACAATACCTGCAGATATTGGCCTGATTTTTGGTGTGTGCGCAGATAATGACCAGTTACAGATCAAGTTCACGTTTTGTCCCAGTTGACCTATTTTTGACCGTTTGACGGTGCTCTAACATAGAAAATTTCATAAAAAGGTGCATATGTATGGACTTTTTTTCGCAGTGCCTGCAGATACGGGCCTGATTTTTGGTGTGTAGGCAGATAATGACCAGTTACAGATTGAGTTCTTGTTTTGTCTCAGTTGACCCACTTTTGACCATTTGACTGCTCCTGAACATAGAAAGTTTCATGAAAAATATAAATTTTCATAACAAATGCATATGTACTGACTTTTTTTCCTCAATGCCTGCAGATACCACCCTGATTTTTTTTTGTGTGGGCAGATAATGACAGTTACAGATCGAGTTTGCCTTTCATCCCGGTTGACCTATTTTTGATTGTTTAACGGCTCCTAAACATGGAAAATTTCATGAAAGACAGAAATTTTTATGGAAAATGCACATGTATGGACTTTTTTTTCACAATGCCTGCATATACTGGCATGATTTTTGGTGTGTTGCTTGATAATGACCCGTTACAGATCGAGTTTGCATTTTGCCCTTGTTGACCTACTTTTGACCATACGACACCTCCTGAACTTAAAAAATTCTCCAAATTTTACAAATGTTTCTAATTTGCCCAAGGCGGGGGCATTCCTGTCGTTCCAACACATCTAGTTTTCTCTATTTTTGTTTCTGTCAAAGAAGCTGTCAACTGTTAACAGGGCACAAATCGTAACCACTAGACCTGGAATCTTCTTACTTGACGTCAAGGGAGGTCCATAAAAAATCTTCTTGGAAACCTGAAATTGCGTCTCTGTTACCCATATTTTCTGAGCTATGAAGCTCCTAAGTACCCCCAGAATAATAAAAAATTGACACAAAAGCTCCAGTATCTGAATAGCTACTACAGTGGTCACCATGAATTTTTGCATGAATATTGATCATGGAGTGTTCCATCAGTTCCTGCAAACTGATGGAGCCACCTGTACTTTTTCTTATTTTTACGAATTTTTTCCCTTTTTTTGATACCTTCAAAGAAGCTGTCATCTGTTCACAGGGCACAAATAGTAACTGCTAGACCTGGATTCTTCATACTTTACATCTAGGGAGGTCCATGAAAAGTCTCTGTGGAAACATGAAATTAGGTCTCTGTTACTCATGAAAATTGCTCATATCTTAGGAGTGGTTCAAAATATTGGTATGAAATTTGGCATGTCAATTCGTCTTGGAGAGTTTTCTCATAAACCAGACATTTCTGAGGACTCTTCACAAAATTCTCGCAGTCATTTTGCTCATTGTTCAACATTCCATGAATTCAGCTGAGCGTCATGGCCCATGGGCCACTAGTCTATAAAAGGAAGAACTAGAAATTTCATAATGTATCAATTAAATGTGTTTTGCAAATTATTTATAATATTGAAAATATAAAAATTCCAGTTTTAAGGCAAACAGTCCTTACAGGTGACTTTTATAAATTTGATTTTGTGTCTTTGACTATGCTACAGATCAGACCAGCCATGTAAGAGAAACCAGATTAAAAAACCAGGTATCTTCAGTTCTCAGTGTAAACCACAGAACAATGACCGCCTCCAAAAATATTTATACAAATGAATTTAAATAATGCTCTTCTGTTGCAGGTGAGGGTCATGAGCTGCTGATAGACTTCAAAGCATACAAGGAGAAGTTGATGAAGGAGGAGGTACAGTTGGTGGATGTTAATGATACGTCCAGGACGTTGACGCTCCTTTTTCATGCTCGGGTGCTTGGTGAGTATTTGATATGTTATTGTTAAACAGAATGGCTCTCAGTGGAGCGCATACCTCTGCCAAGCTAACACAACCCTGCTGGATCTGTCCCTTTATACTCCACTATTTACACAGCTCTTATACACTTCAGTCATTCCTTATCTTCTACACTTTAACTGTTGCTCCGTTAAGCATGTTTTTTCTGGGTTTCAGCACCAAGAATCAGATCAACAAAGACAGGGATGTCATGGGTGTGAAACTTGGAGTTGGATGCACAATACTATTCCATACTGTCATTGGTCTGATTTATTTTCCTCTGTGCCCTAGCCCTGGTGGTGAAACCCAGAGAATCAGTGGTTTAAGCAAAGGAGATATAGAAACTACAGTGTATATATTTATTGTTTTATAACCATTGCATGAGGAATGTACCCTTTATTCAAGTCTGCACCACAATTTAATGGGGTCCTCTCTGGCTAATCTCCTGACCCTCCCCAAAGGTAAATGGAGGTAGTTCTGAAGTTTGGGATGATCCTGGTAACAAACAAACAGAGGTCAAAATGGTAACCGCCTTGGCAGACAAAGAAAGAGATTTTAGGGTAATACCATGATGTAACAATTCAAAGGCAAGAACACTTTAATATGAACGGGAACATCGTCTCTTACAGTAAATTCAAATAAATATATACAGAACAATCTTATATGTTTTTTTCACAAACTATGATTGAATTAGTAATTATATTTTACATTTCCTTTACTTGTTTATGCAATAACATGATGAGAAAATTACTTGTTCAAATTTATAATGTTTTATTTAAATTACCTAGTTAGATTTGAATGATTAGAAAAAGCCATATAATAAAGAATGAATTATATCTCATTCTGTATTCTTTGTTTTTGGTATGGTCCAGGAGCACCTCTAAATCAAATCAGCGTAAAATAATCTTTTAAGTAATGTAGTTAGTGATTTGTCAGCTTCTGTAACAAACATGCCATATCTCTACATTTCTGTTAAATCACACAGCAGTTTTAGTTATTTATATGCAAAAGTACAACAAACATGGCTTACCCCTTAGAGGATGCCTGTTTTCGCTTGTCTGTCAGCTAATCCTGTACGTCTTTGCTTTATCCGTGTTCCATTTACATGTCTACTGTCAGATTTTACTGGTTACCGTATTCTGTTTTCCACAAATCTAATTTGCTGACATATTTATTTTCTGCAAAGCTTTCAATGATATTCCTTTGGGCCCTGTTACTTGCTCCTGTGTCATATGCTTTTAAAGTTGGTCAGGTCAGTACTTAATGCATTTTCACAACTTGCAAGAATGCTATGTCATTTTGCCTTTGCATTAACCATTAATGCCTACCTCTGATAAATCAATGTTAAGTTGGAAGACATAATTTAAAAAAAAAAAAAACTGTATAAAATCAGCTAAATACAGGTTTTGATTCAATGTAGAGAACGTAAGTAACTCTCTGGATATAATATTCATCAAGTAGTCCCAGAGAAGTAGTTAAGGTAATTTCATGGAAAATTGTACTCTCCTCACACAGCAGTTAAACGCTGCAGTCATCCCAGACGTCTTGTCATGTGACCGCTGATTTGTATGGCAAGGTATTAACTCAGCATATTGGTAAATCTGTCTGCATGTTTGTTAAATACCTGACCGCAGGAACACAAGCATGGCTCACACAGGTTACTGGAGATGAGCCAACTTTTATGCCATACAGGAAATGACTCATTACCATGGAGATTGATTTTCAGTTTGGGTTGTGAGTTCAAATGTAAGCTTTTATGTTAATTCATCATTTGTAGCCTAATGTTAAGATTACGGGCTGTTTACCATGATATGAATGCAACATGATGGAAAACCACTGTGATGCATTCCTTGGCTTGTATCACGACTAAAGTTAGGCCGACCAGCCCATTATAATTGCCTACTGAGTCGTGTTGTCATGGCTAACAAGAAAGCATGATCATTTTCAGTATGCTTCATCCTTGCTATCAGAGAAACTGCTGATTGAGGTCGGTGATCAATGGCTTAAATAATTGATGTGACTCTGTCTCTCCGAGGGTCAGGTGTGGCAAATGATGTCCCTCCAGGGTGTCTGGCACAGTTCCCTCTGGATAATATCATTACATCTGGCCACCTTCCTTGGGGTTATGCAGGGACAATATGTCACCCAGTAGGATTCTTGTTGCAGGATACAGCAAGCAAGGAAATTTATACATCTGCATTTACAGCCTTTATGCAGTGGTCACTCACATTGGTTTATATGCAAAATTTCAAAGAAATCTTTCCATAACTGTTTGAGTGATATATGCATACAAAGTCTTACAAAAGGGTGCATTATAGATGGTGTCAGAATTCTTATTTATCAAATAAAGCATTCCAAGAACTTTGGTCATATCAAAGTTCAGGACAATCCAAGTTCCCATTATTGACAATTTGAATAGTATTTACTAAAATATGGACAAACAAGCCTAACACCTCATACATAACAACCAGACACAAAAGCATCAAACTGAAATATTCAGATTAATGGCCCCCTTAGTCCTAATGTCAGTCTCCTGTAGGATTCCTTGTTAATGTAATAACCGAAGTATACACAGCCATAGATCTGGTGCATATATTATTATACATTATATAATCAAATACAGTCACCCAGAAAGCATGTTACCACCTAAGGTTGCCAGATTAATCATCACAATGCTATCAGAATTATCAGTTGTAACTGCATATGAACTGGTACCTTGGAGATAAGAGAGTGCACAATTGGGGTAAATTGCTAGCCCAGCCCTGCTTTGAAGACTAACCTGAGCGGTCAGATTATTTGACCTCAAACTAAGCCATCAAATCACCTTTACATTCCCATCCGGTCCTGTTTGCTTGAATGCACCTGTTCCTGTCTTATCAGTTAAAGAATTGCTAGTGGACTATAACAGGTCTATCACCAAGATATGCTTGCCCTGGTGAACATGGGACCATCAGGCCTAATACAGTGATAGTGGGCCTTAATTAATCACTGTTACTCTCTCAGGGAGGTGGAACCCAATATAATTGTTTAAGTACGTCATCCAGTGGTGTGCAGATAATTTTTAATTGAACATAAAAGACTTTCTTTTAGGAATGTAGGTCACTCAGCTCAATATCGTCAGCTTTTCCCCCTGTTTCACTTGGCACCATAATTTCAAACTAAGGAAAACCTAACCTGAATGAACTAATTTTCAATCAGTTAAAGATTAAGTTTCGTGACCAGTTTACTATGGTCACTTTAAAATTTGTGGCAGGGGTCTTGACTGTGAACCATTCAACAAAATTCCATAAGATTAAGTATCCAGCTTATAGTATTAAAGGCATTGAACAATAGACTTGAAGGTAACACTGTTTCTGGCACAGGGCCAAGAATCTGACTAACAAGGGGGGATGTCCTTGTGTATTCAGTCTAAAGGGACCAGGTGTCACATGTTTGAAATTTGGAGCTGAATGCACAATGCATACCACGCTCTCATTGGTCTGATTACCTTAGAGTTATATGCTAAGTGTGCTCCGTGGTGTTCTAACCCCAGAGAACCTTGACATTCAAATTTAAAGCAACCGTTAAAATGAAATAGAGACCTGGGGTGACAGCTATTTTGTTTCTTCCACATTGATAAATTTTTGTGGAGATTAAAATAAAAGGGGCAGATCTCATTGGAAGTAGTACTCTACTGAATGCAACTCCTTGTTTTAAAAGAGTTAGGGTTTATTTGGCTTAAATTAAATCAATTTTATTGCATTTCCCGGGTAGAGCTTCAACTGAGCAGTCAACTTGACAGTCTAGTGAATGTGAGGTCAATCAGCAGAGGTGCATTCCATCACCATGACATGTTACCCACTGTTCCATTTAAGACAGTATTCATGCTCTTTGACTTAATAAACTCTTGATGATAGAAGGCAGCTAGGTGTATCTACAATAGATCAATTACCTGAGAGTCCTGCATGACCCACCAGACAAGTGAGCCGGGAAGATGGATTCAGAAATCTGCTGCAGTCAACAGATAGCCCACAGATCCAAGGACAGACTGGTGCTTAAATCTCCCAGTGGGATAGTTATATACACCACAGATCATATGTCAGATACTTTGGAGACCCATTTGGCTATAGTGATAATACCAAAACCTTTATAATGGCTTAGAGAAATACTCTTTTACACCATTCTTTTTTCACTAAGGTCCTGTACGCAAGGCTGGCTATTCAGAGAAATGTTAAAATAAATTGTAAGCCCGAGTTTAGTGATCAATATTCTGGCTGACTGTCGAAGAATGCAATTATTAATTATTAAATATTAATTATATATATATATATATATATATATATATATATATATATATTACAAGATTATTTTTTTAATATCAGTATCATTAGAGTCTGGAACTGATTCAGAAAAATTTTAAGCGTTCAGTTTGCTACACTTTGCATGAAGATTGTATTTTATGTATTAATTCCCTTCAGGGCCATAGATAATTATTGCGATTCCTAACTAAGGCATCGTCTGTCATATTAGTTCTTGTTCTATTTATCAGTTATTTTATCATTCCTGATACATCACTGATGCATCAATTTAATAATAGTATATTGATATTTAGTGCGATCTACATTTTATAATATTCTAATGTCTTCTCTCAGAGACAACACAAACTTTGTTGAGATGAATCCCGGTAGATCTGTAATGGGAAATATCCCCCTTTCCTTTATTTTATCTACACATTTTCTCTCCTGTATTCCTCTGAAAGGATTATGACTGATTGGGGCATAAATTCCATAATTATAGGCCTCCATCGTAGAGAACAGGGAATTTTGAAATGGTCCACGTCTGTCTGTCCTATTAAGCGTCTGTCCTTCTGTCCGTCCATCCCACCCCATCACTGATACCACACTTTCCTAGTAAAAGATATGGCGGGGGACTATTTGAGCCACTTGGCCCTTGTTTTGCATTTAAAATAGACATGTTCTTTTGTAGGAATCATTAATTTCAGGCATTGGTTATCTCAATAAGTTCAGTTTTGGGTGCTGATAGAAGACTGGAAACTCCTGTAATCTGCCATCAAAATTGCAGTTTGGCCACTGCAAAATAAGTTGTTCCACAAATTATGGAACTTAAAATGCAGAGCCGGTGACCAATTTAAAAAATTCATGTTTGTAAAAATATTAGGATGAAAACAAAATATGTGAAATTTGGTCAAATTCCAGGAATTATTAAAAAAAAGTATGACAATTCTTGCTTAGTGCATATGAATAATACAAAATGTAATTCATTTCATTAAACCTGTATTTATGAAAATGTCTTAAAAATTTATCTATTGAAAAAAAAGAGCTGGGATTCTGGAGAAAAATTAAATTTTTTTGTGTTGTGTGGTCTGAGATAGGAGTGGTCTCCTCTCTGTGATGTGGAACACCTGATGATTAGCTTTAACAGTTCTGGTGATGCAGACGCTATTGATCTGCATAAATTGCCCACCGGGAGACCAGCATTAAGGACGAGCTCTGTTGAATGATACAAATTATTTTTCTACCCATACCCCAGCTTGCTTTGATCACTGAATTACACATTATCTTCTTAGTTATCAGTCCCATGGCCTTTTTTACAAAAAAAAAGTATAACACATTATTTTGCATCAGTTACAGATTTAAAGAAAACAGCGTAGTCAACAGTGCATGTCTTTTATTGAGTTAGATGGGCCTGGGTCTTTTTATTCTCCCATTGTCATATGATTTTCCCTTAGCTCCATGCTCCTGTCCTTGCTCATACTCCCGACAGGCTTCCATGACATTTCTCACTTATTGTTCGACCTCTTAGATCTCGGTGATGTTAGCTCCCTGATGTAAACCACTCACGGTTCACTCAGAGGAAGTCCCTACCTCCAGGGGCCATTGTAAATCCTCATAAGATGGGTAAAGCTGAAAAAGTACATCTGTAATCTTTAAGAATACTTGCCTGATATTCCTGTTGTATACTCCCTGAAATTTCAATTCTGTTTTATAAGAGAAAGGATTGAATTATTATTTTGAGAAGTTTTTCTTGCTTCTTTGACATTTTGCTGTTTATATCTGTTACCAAAGATTGACGATTTATTATTATTAATTTTCTCACGATAACAAATACCTGTTGATCATAATTTTGGTTTATTTGCAAGTTTTGTGGCTTCTATAGATGGCTTCATTTAGCTGTGACTTTATGACCATCTTTAAAGAGATCTTGTTTTTGTATTTTGCATGAATTCTGCAGGATATCCTGTTTGGGTTATTAAAAAAATTGAATATTTTTCAATTTAGCTAAATATTTTTGTTGTCTCTGTAAATGTCAGCAGCAAATTTTGTTTCTATCAAGTTTTCTCAACCATTAGTTGGTAAACATTTACCATAGAAACTTGCATATAAGACATATCTTGTATATAAGCCGAGTATAAATTTTCAGGGTAAATATCAGGTAAAAATTTTTTCTAAGCCATTCTGGGTGTCAAAACAGGTCTGAAGCAGCATACATGACCATCGAGAGTGGTATGACAGGCCACTAGGGAAGGTGAATTGTATGACTGGCCACTGGTTATTGACATTCATACCACTCCAATTTATTTTTTAAACTATAAAATTGTCATTTGTTTTGTTGTGCAATCTAGTTACAAATTATTGGGCATCATAAAGATTCTAAGATTAATAAATACAACAGGTCGATACTTTAGTATTTTGCAGAAATAAAGATAGTCTGACACCCAGAATAGGCAGGTGGGCGATAATAGAAAAGCCAAGGATTTCTCATACTTTCATTCATCGCTCATTAATTTTAAACCTCTAATGATTGTTTGTGTCAGATATCAATAAAAACATGACTATTTAAGCATGTTAATAAAACATGATTGTTGCTGACTTCTCTACATTTTATATCATCTAAATTGACAAGAAAGCGCGAAGTTGGACCACGCGAGTCGCCTAAAAAGGCCATGTGACAGTGTAATCTGTCCTCACCTTGGTCATATCCTTGTATCAAGGGCAGTAATTGTATTATCATAGATTTTTATTATACATTCTGAGAAAACACAAGGCCGTAAATGACAGCTTTATTCAAGTTTTAATTAACTCCGGTCTTCCTTGTCTTAACAGTTGGACTGATGAACAATTACATGTGATATAACTGCATACATGCAGCATAGGTATCTAGCATAGTGAACCACAGGGAGCAAGCACAGCATCCAGGGCTACACGCAGACAACACATCAGTCATTCTTTGATCAATCTCCGGTTTCCTATCTTTTTGATGAAAGCTTTTGTGAGTGAATCATATATTTCACATTCTGTTGAGTACTAATTTTGACTAAGTCTTGCAGGTTTTGTGTTCTTTTGTTCATTGCGATATTGATTTCAGGTTGAACTTCAATCTATTTTTTCCCGAGCTTTGCTCAGGGCCGCAATCATTCAATAGGATTAAGGATAATTCTTAAGTAGGAACTTCTGAATGGAGTGATAATTTCACACCTGCGTGTAAGTACACAGGTGAACAGCATGACTTAGTTTGGGGCTTCTTGCAACAGGCAGCCGCCCTGGTACCTAGGGAGCGCTAATCGGTGTAGTAATCAGCCTTTTGTCACCTGTAGTTTAGATACCACAGCCCACAGGCTTTTTTCTGTTTACATGTTTGCTAGCTTATGCAAGCACCAAATGTTTTTGTGGAGCAATACTGTAACTTAATTGGATGTCAAATACACAGGGGCCAAGGCCCTGGATAAAATCCCAATTGATTACGCAATACACATGCCTATTGCACTTGTACTTACTCGCCCGTGAATGAAGCTCATTATAGCTAGAAGCGGGGCATTTTCTGGTTTTCTGCTACCATGTAAATTGCAAACATTTGAATATACTGCATTATCCAAATGAAAGAACAGCGTAAATGGTCAAACTTTGGAAAAATAATTATTGTTCGGAAAGCTAATTAGACAGTAATTTTGGACCCAAAAGGGGGACTTGTGAATGTGACTTCCCCGGAAATGGATAGTTGTCGATCTGTTAAGACATTCAGGCCGGCACTTTGACTAGGTTCGTGCAAAATTTGGCCTCTCAGGCTTAGACCCGCACATAAGTCGACTCCCCTTTCTTTGATAAATTTTTTTTTAACAAATTTCTCGACGTATATGAGGTTTTTTACGGTAGTACTTTATCATTTGTATAGATGTATCCTCATAAAACAGCACAGTGTATATAAGATCACGGTCACATTTGGCATGTCTTACAAGCAACCTCTACAGAATTAATTTTAAAAAAAATTGGTACAACTGTACTAAACTATAGTAATGTTAGGGTGATGAATCAGTTTTATTTCAACTTGAAGAAGAATTCAGTCTAAATTGTTACCTTCATTATTGCAAGACTAAACCTGTGTTTGGGGGTCGGGATTTTCAGATTGTAATCTGAAAGTATTGTCAAAAGTTGCATAATATCAACTGACTAATTATGAACAAAGTCTGTGTTGAGACAAATTTTAAGAAAAAAGGGTACTTATGGTATAAATGTTGGTTATACAGTGAAACCTTGAAATTAAGACCACCAACTGGACCTTGATAAATGGCTCACATTTTCGAGGTGGTCTTCTGAATGAGGTCTTATATAAAGAGGAACAAAAATTTGGTCATTATTTTGAGGTAGTAGCTTTACTGAGGTGGTCATTAGGTGGGGTTTTACTGTACGTGGTCATAGACCACAGACCACTGATAGTCATCAGTGGTTATAGCTTCTTTAAGAGCAGCTGGTTCTTTGGTTAGTTCAATCTGTTAACTCCAAAACAAATACAAGAATGTCCTTAATCATGTGAACAAAATAAGCAGGAATCAGCTGATTTGGACATCCAGATAATGAAGGTAATTACTAATGATAAATTTAGACATATTATAGAGTAAACCTGAGTAAAGTCATGATGGTATTGATAGTAATCACAGATAAATATGCATATACCAGTGGGATCATAATTATATGGAAGTCTCGTCACCTTTTGCCATCTTTTTTAGGAATACTCAATTGCTCTTTTAAATTAAATTTATATCATGAAAATATTGCTCTTCTGAAATTTTGTCATCTATTTTTTTTTACAAAGTTCATTTTCACTTGTGCATCATTTTTCAATACAATTACATGACAATACTATCAGGATAAGCTCTGTTGATATATAGAAACACTTAAAAAGCCAAGAAAACAATAAATTCTGATACATCCAAGGTCTGGTCCTTTTCGGTTGTTGCGGCATTCACATCTTCATCTCCCGCAGGGACCAGGCAGTAAACCAATTCAACCAAACTGATTAATTTATGATCCCCGTTTAGAATCTCAGAAGGTGAACGGCAACAATTCATTCTATTTTAAGCTCCTTTTTGCTCCCTTCATTGTGTTACATGGAGGACGCAAATGATGCGGTTATCACCATCCTTGTCTATTGTTGAGAGCCTCAAGGTTGGTAATGCTTCCTCACAGCAGTGAAAGGCCAGAGTTGTAAAAAACGACATTGGAATTATTACCGATCAGCAGACACTGTGAATGAGGTGCTGTGTTCTCTGAGGGGAGGCCAACAGTGAAATGGCCAGGTGACTTTTTAAATGTTTGCAGTGGTTCTTGGTTTTATATCCCTGACTTGTTTCCAGGACTTTCTAGCCTCATATATGTTATAAGCATAGCCAAAGCAAATTGGCCACATAAATTTCAAATATTTTTGATAGTTCTTGGTTTTATTTATTAGACATGTTTCCAGCAAGGACTAGCTCCTGGCCATGTTTGATAGAGATTTTGCATCCAGGTCCAGCTTCATTTTTAGCGAACCTGTGAGCTTATGCGATGGCGTGGCGTTGTCCAACCGCCGTCCAGTCCGCAGTCCAGGGCTGGCTGTCCGCCGTCCTTGGCTGTAAGTCAGAAACAGTCAGAGCTAGCTGCTCCAAATTACATGTAAGAGTTAGTCACATGAGAAACTTGGTGCCCTAGAGCTTATTATGGGGTATCTGCATTACTTTAGATTTTATAGAGAAAAAGCTGAAAAAAAACTTTAAAAAATCTTCTTCTCTGAAACTGTCCAGCCAAATTGTTTATTATTTCACAGAAATGTTCCCTGGAACAATCTCTCTCAAGTTTGTTTGAATGGTTCTAGTTCGGTAATTTATGGTTGAGTTACAGGAGGTTTAACTTAGTCATCTGTCCAAAAAAGTACACTAAAATTAAAATCTCAAATCACCAAATTTTATGCCAATGTTTGTAAAATTAGTCAAATCTGAAATTGAGGTATTGGTGCCGCCACCTACATTGATATGTTTTTTTTACAAGCAATAGTGTAATTATAGACCCTCTAGCTTATACACTATTTTATGATGAAACTGTTAAGCTGAATAGTTTAAACTTTACAAGATTCATTCTATGGTAGGGTTCTGCCAGTTTTACAACAATAGATTGGGTAAATGCAGCTTTAAAAAAGCAGTGTAGCCAATTGAAAAAGGCTTTCTGTGTTTGAAAACAGATTTGACAACATGCCGAGTTTTAGCAGTCAAGTCGAGAGGTCACTCAGTACAACCAGGTGGGGTCCAGACATCACCATGGCAACTGACCTGGCTCTGTCTTGTGTCAAGACAAGGTGTCTAGACATCTAGACTCATCGTCTAGACGCAGAATGCCAAGATTTGAACTATTGGAACTATATCTTTCAACTGTTTGAAAAAAAACTGGGCTTGCATTATTAGCGAATCTTTGAGCTTATGCAATGGTGTTGCATCCGTCTTCCGTCGTCCGTCAGGCATTATAGCTATCTCAAAAAGGGCAGGAGCTAGCATTACCAAATTTTTTGCAAAAATTTGTCATCTAAAAATTCTATTGGATTTCGCTTATTTCTTTGCTAACTGCATTTTCTTAGATTTTATAGGGAAGAAGCTAAAAAACATTAAAAAATGTTCTTCTCTGAAACCATGCTGCCAAATTGTCCGTTCATCTGTCCAGATAATCCTCTTTGGCATAAAAGAACATATCCAAAATATCCTGACTGATACATCTTAGTTTTAAAATGTCCTAGTCTGAACCTTGCAAGTCCGAAACGTACATTTTGCTGAAATCATAATGACTTAGGTTGATATGCAGGACATAAGAGGATCAATATTAAATGTTAAAAAAAACCTCCTTTCATACTCCCAAACTTTGCACAGGTTCGCATAAGGCCTTTAGGCCTTGTTGATTTAACAAGACAATGACTGCAGACCCTCACTCAGTTTTTGCTGCTACATCTGGGGACTGAAAAATTAACTACAATTTAATTTAATATTTTTCCTCCAGTGAATTATTAGGTGAAGAGTGATTAATAAATATTTATATCAAGGCAGGTATGTTGAATTTTACTACTTTTTTAGCGAAAATGTGCATCTGCATTTACTTAGATTAGATTTTATAGAGTAAAAGCTAAAAAAATTTTTTGTTAAATCTTCTTCTCCAAAACTGTTCAGCCAAATGGTCCAATATATCATAGAAATGATTCATGGAACAGTCTCTCAAGTATGTTCAAATGATTCCAGTTTGGCATTTTTTGGCCAAGTAACAGGAAGATGAACTTAGTCATTTGGCCAAAAAAAGCATACTAAAATTACAATATCAGAAACGGCTGGAGCTTTCATCACTAAATTTAATGCAAATGTTGGTTACATGAGTCATATTTGAAATTGAGGTATTGGTGGCACCACCTGCATCAACCTTTACTATAAGGGGGTCATCAGTCATCAGAACATTAACCCATAAATTCTCAGAAAAAGCAGGAGCTAGCATCCCTAAATTTTATACAAATATTGTGGGATCAGCTTTTTTTTATGGTGTGTCACCTGCATCAACTTACATTTTTATTGGGGAAAAGCTTGAAAACTTTGAAAATCTTTTTCTCTGAAATCATTCAGCCAAATTGTTCAGTATTTCACAGAAATGATCCCAGAGACAAGCTCTCTTAAGTTTGTTCAAATGGTGTGGATTCTATGAATTTTGGCTGAGTTACAGGAATTTAAGCTTAGTCATTTGGCCAAGTAAGCATACTAACATAACAATCACAGAAAGGACAGGAGCTAGCATCACCAAATTTTGTACAAAAGTTGGTCACATGACTCATATTAGAAATTGAGGTTTTTGTGGTGCATTCTACATCGACTGTTTTTTATGGGCAAAACCCTCATCATTTTACCCTCTTTCAGCTTAAAAATGTTTTATGATGAGACCTTCACGCTGAATGGTTTAATTTTTCAAAAGAATTATCCTAGGGTATAGGGTTCTTTCAGTTGTATAAGGCTCAGATTCCTTATGTACAGAATGCAGGATGCAGAATGTGGAATGTGTATCTGGCAAAACAAATTCCAACATGTAGTGATATCTGAAGTTTCTGGATTGTATTCAGGGGCAACACATAGAAAACATGCATACTGTAACATTGCACAAAAATTATTTTAAGATGGCCTTTGTTCAAGTTTACTTAAATGAATTTGGGCAGTTCAATGAAGGACTGTGAGATACTTTGGTAAACAAAGCTAATATATTTATTGTATTAAAAAATGAGCTCTTTGAGTATATAAGCAGAGCTGTACAGGCAACATAAATAATTGGTTCAATATCCCACTTAATGTATGATAAATCCATGAATAAAATATATCTGTATTCTGATTTTGCTTTAAATAGCTATAAGCATCTGATATTATTCTAAACATTTTGATTTAAAAAATCTTATTTAAATGCAGCTTGTCAAAAAAAAGCATTGTAGCTAAAGTCTTTCAGTATGTATAAACAGATTTGGCAACATGCCAAAATTCTTTCTGTATCCATAACTAGCATGGCAGCCCCCCCCCCCCCCCCTCCAGTTATTTCAAATTTGGCAACAGATCAAGTTTCAGACAGGGTCTATATATAGCTTTTGCAGACTGCCAACTGTATCAAATTTTGCAACAGGTCAAGAGTTCACTCAGTGCAGCCAGGTAGAGGTCAAGAGTTTACTCAGTGTCCTAGCTGCAGCTGGCAATTAGATTCGCTTGACTTTGGGCAACTGCCTGCCTCAGCTGAGCTTTGTCAGCCCAGTACACCTGACTCAAGAGAAGTTTGATGTATCTGCCTGAAATTTTGGCCTGTCCATACATCTTTAATGTCTCTCTGGAATGCAAGACTGGTGGCACCACCTACAATAATATCTGCACAGTGTATGACCTCCCTGCTTATTTCTCAGGAGGGTTTTGATATATCAGCCTGAAATTGGGCATATGTATACATCTCAAATAGCTTTGTCATATACAAAACTGGTGGCACAACCCATAATAATTTTTGCACAGTGCATGCTCTTGCTTATTTCTCAGGAGTGATTTGAAATTATGCACATCCATATATCTCGGATAGTTTTGTTTTATACAAGACTTTTGGCACCACCTACAATTGCTTTTGGGTTCCATGCATCTGTGCACATAGCGCAAGACTGGTTTGAATTATCTGCCTGAAATTTTGCATGTCCATACATCTTTGATGGCTTTCTTGTTCACAAGACAGGCGGTGCCACATACAAAAATTTTGTTTTTTGTACCTCCATGCCATTAAGCCAATGCAGTTTATCATTAAAACGGAGGAGAAAAATGACTGGCTGGGGCAGCTAAAAGCCTGTATATGTGAGTGAGTATGATTCAGCTGGACATTTATGCTGTGTTAGCTTATATGCATTGTGAACTCTATTTAATTTATATGGTTATTGAATAAATATGAGAATATGATTATTGTGTACTAAGGACAACAAAATCAAGGTTACAAAAAACAAGACATTTATCTGTGAATTTATTTTCCAGTTTATCATCCTGCAAGGCAGTTGATTCAAGATTCTGAAATGCAAACTCTGCAGAATGTAGCAATTTCTCATGGTTTTTCATGCTCCTGCGATTTTTAGCTCAGCTGACTATAAGTCATCTGAGCTATAGTCATGGTCCATTGTCCGTTGTCCGTCCATCTGTCTGTCTGTCCGTCTGTCGGTCCATCCGTCCGGATGTCCGTCCGTAAGACTGGCACGTTTCGGCACCATTGGACCTACGAATCTGAAATTCGCCATACAGTTAGATGTCCCCAAAATCTCCTACCATGCCGAAAATTGGGTCAATAGGACTACGTTCCTTAGAAATATTAAGGAAAAACCTCAATTTTTTATTAGAAATCTATTTTTACACTTCAGGACTGCCTAATATCAAAACCATTCATCTGGTTTTCTTCATATTTACCATAAATATTCCTCTATATAGTTCCTATGTACATGCCAGAAATTAAGTCAGTATTGTTTAACTGTATCCGCAAAAAAAACAAGTTTTTCGAATACTATGTTTTCAGCTGCATGCCGCCGCGGCCGCGTAGGTGTCCGGAGAACTTCTCCGTAACCGCTGGGCGGAATTTTACGAAACCCAGGATTATGTTCGGGTCACATGTGAACTGCTGCGCCCCGATTTTGTTTTGACCTCTGACCTTTCCTCTGCGCTCTGCGTCCATTTGTGCGTCTGTTTCCACACATAAACCCACATATCTCGGGAACCGTTTGACCGATCAGGAAAATTTTTTTGCACAAATGTAGCCCTTGGAGAGCTTTATAACATACACAAAAAATGGTGGCGCCACCTGCAACCATGTTTGCACAGTGTCCATCTGTTCGTCTGCCTTGGGTTAAAATCACTCATATCTCTGCAGTGACTAGACTAATTCACCTGAAATTCGGCATGCGTAAACATCCTGGATAGCTTTTCTGATTTTATGACAGGTGGCACCACCTACATTCACGTTTACGCTGCAGACATCCAAGCTCATATCTCGGGAACCGTTTGACCGATCAGGAAAATTTTTTTACACAAATGTAGCCCTTGGAGAGCTTTATAACATACACAAAAAATGGTGGCGCCACCTGCAACCATGTTTGCACAGTGTCCATCTGTTCGTCTGCCTTGGGTTAAAATCACTCATATCTCTGCAGTGACTTGACTAATTCACCTGAAATTCGGCATGCGTATACATCCTGGATAGCTTTTCTGATTTTATGACAGGTGGCGCCACCTACATTCACGTTTACACTGCAGACATCCAAGCTCATATCTCGGGAACCGTTTGACCGATTGGGCCAAAATTTTGCATGTGTGTAGATCTCGCATAGCTCTTCATCATATGCAAAACTGGTGGCACCACCTGCAGCCATTTTTGCACAGCTCCTGTCTGTTTGTCTGCCATGGGATAAAATCACTCATATCTCGGCAGTGGTTTGACATATCTGCCTAAAATTTTGCAGGTTTATACATCCCTGACAGCTCTCTTGATTTTATGACAGGTGGCGCCACCTGCATTCTAGTTTATGCAGCAGACATCCAAGCTCATATCTTGGGAACCGTTTGACCGATTGGGCCAAAGTTTTGCATGTGTATAGTTCTCACATAGCTCTTTATCACAAGCAAACCTGGTGGCGTCACATGCAACCATTTTTGCTCAGCGTCCATCTGTTTGTCTGCCACGGGCTAAAATCACTCATATACATGTAGTGGTTTGACTTATCTGCCTTAAATTTTGCATATGTATACAACTTGGATGGCTTTCTGGATTTTGTGGTGGGGGGGGGGGGGGGCAACCTACATACACAATTTGGCTGCAGACATCCATGCTAATATGCAACACTCTATTTCCCCTTGCCACTCAATCCAATCACATCACCCGTTCCACTCTGATTTAGGCGGATACACGTAGTCGCTTGTCGACTACCCGTATTCTAGTTTAAAAAAGTTATGGGCCCATTCATAATGGACTTTGAAAAAAAATCAGGACGATATTTGGTCACTTAAGACCAAAAGTGTTAAAGGTAGGGACTTTTTTTCTGTAATACAACTTTAATTAATCAAAATTTAATTGTATACCAAAAATTAGATCAAAATCTGTTGAATTTTTTTAAATATTGGCAAAAATATAAAATTGGTACCTTAAATTTTGCCCAACTTTGGCCACGGCACGTTTTTTTCCTGTAAGTACTGTGGATTTAATTTTCACAGCATGTACACGTAAGGATTTAATCTGTTAAAATCTGAAATTTGAAAATAAAAGCTGCAAAATTAGGCTAGTTATTGAATTTTTTAGAGGCTCTTGTTGTATTCCCTTATATTGTCAAGCAGTCCACTTTGATGACTGTATGTCATTCAGTGCACATCTCTATGCTCCCCAGGCTGTTGGCATAATTTTAGATGTCCCCAAAATCTCCTACCAAACCGAAAATTAGATCATTAGGACTTTGTTCCTTCGAGATATTAAGGAAAAACCTCCGTTTTCCATAAAAAAAAGCCATTGTTACACTTCAAGGCTGCCTAATATCAAAACCACTGATCTGTTTTTGATCATATTTAGTATTCACATTCTTTCATACATTTTCTATAAACATACCAAAAATAAGGTCAGTATTGGGTATTATTTTGAAGTTAAGGGCCAAAATATAATGCAATTTTTTAAAAAAATCAGGAAATTTATTTACTCATCTTACATGAGAATTGCTGAACCAAGAGACTTTTTTCAGGAATATAACTTTATTTAATCAAGATTCAATTGTTTACCCAAAATTAGATATGAATTTTGCAAATTTTTCAAGTTATTTGCATAAATAAAAAATCAATACCTTAAATTTTGTCCAACTTTGGCACTGTTGATTTGATTTTCACAGCATATATACATAAGGATTTAATCTTTTAAAATCTGAAATTTCAAGGAAATTGATTGGAAAGAATAGCTTTTATTCACGTTTTCATACACCATGTCAAGTGTTGTTTACATCTAGCCCACCTAGTAGTACAGCCTTCACTTGCATTATGTAACACACCCCAGGCAGCTTGCCTTGGCTAAGCTTGGCCACTACCAGCAGGCTTCCCCTCTGCCCTGCACTCCCCCCCCCCCAGGTGGTGCATAAACTAGATGAATGTTATTATTTTCTGTATTTGATTCATTCTAGGCTATGCTACATTTTAGATTTTGTATTGTACCACCAGGGTTACAATGATTAAAGTGTACATTTAATTGTGTCCACAAAGTGGTGTATTGCTATGAAAGTGTGGATGTTCATGAGATAAGTAATTCCTTACTTCAGAAGAGTAAAAACTTCACCAGGTGTGAAATTGACTATTAATTCCAGTAATAAATTAAAACTGGGATAGTAATTAGCACAATGATATTGTTTGTCCCTCATTCAACCAACAGTGTGTATACTTTATTTGAAAAGATGTTTTATTTTATCAAATTTACTGAATTTTTTATTTTATTTTGGTGAATAAAATTAAGCATGTACTGAAAACTCCAGTGTGCAAAACTTTTTAATAGTGATTCAAGGAATATTCTTGTAGATGCCATGTTGTGGCATTTTTTTCTTTTAAATTCAGTTTAAACATTTATGATTTAAAAATAACAAAATATATGTGTATGCATAATATGACCCAATATGAGCTACACTCTGGATATATCATGATTGCAACTTTTGCAACAATTCTAATATTTTAACTTATATTTTCAGTTTTTTTATTAAAAATTTATAAAACCTGTAGATAAAAAAAATGATTCAGATAAAAACTTCTTAATGGAAAAAGTGGATATGCTTAAAAAAATAGGCTTATATATAAACTTAAATGCATTATTCCCTTGAAAGTGAAATAAAGGTATTAGTCCATTCTGTCAACTTGCCTGTCCATCTGTAAATTTTCATATGCATCACAGTATCTCAAAACTTTACTGTTTTTCTTCATGAAAGTCATGTCAGAGTATTAGTTTGCAATCTTATATTTAGACATTTACTATAACCAAGTAGGAGGGCCCCTTTCCTCTTAGCTTTTCATATTCTTATATAAATGAAAAACATTACAATAGAATATTTCTACATCCACCTTCGTGCTGCCCTCACTTTTCCCTTCTCCGAACCCCATCCCAAAGTCAGCCTCAGTAAGCAAGAACAAGATGATCAGATATATTCATACTTTAATATTTTGTATAACTATTCATCCATAGGTACCTATGTACATGCCAGAAATTATGTCAATATTGTGTAATATGTAGACATAGTGGGCATCACAATAATGTACCTTGTCAAGACTAAAGAGATATTGTGTCATACAGTCACAAATTCATAAATCACTTCATCAGCATAGTTAATCATAACTTCATATCTGTCAAATTGAAAGCTTGCAGACTACCATACACTTTAGATCCTTCAACAAATAGCCTTATCATCATTCTACTACTGCTTATTACTGCTGTCATTGCATTCATATTTGCTCAAATATATCACAATTTTCAACCCCTCCTAAATAAATAAAAATAAACCACTATATTTGACTCTATTAATCCATCAGTCAGGTAATTTCATTTATCATTTACTCACATATTACATTACATTCCTTTATAATAGCCCAACATGTCCATGATATTCATAAGCTTTCTTGACTAGATATAGTATCACAGTGGAGAAACATTTATAGTCCAATCACGATCAGCTGAGCGCCGTGACCCATGGGTCCCTTGTTTTAACACAGCATAATAAATAAAATAAATAATAATAACCAGGGTGTTCAGCAATTAAAACAATATGAACAGTGCACACACAGCTGTGTTGTATGAATGAGCTGGTCAGGCTTGATGCTAGGGGGCACTAGTTTTTCTCATATAGTTTTCAGGCAGACAGTCATTTACTACCTCCACACATGAGAGTATCAGTGTTAGTGATATCCCATATTGTCTACTGAATGTGGACAAAGGTGACCATTCAATAAATATATGCCCTCTGGGTTTATATACATGGGGCAAGGAATAATCCTTAAGTCATAACTGGTCTTAGAGCTTCTCTCAAGATTGCAGTATTTTTCCTTTGGGGCCCTGTCAGGGATTCCCTTACAGCTATGAAGTTCAATGCCTTAACCACTAGACTACAACATATCCCAGAAATCTCTCACCCAAAATATTGCTATACAGGTAATACCAATGATTGTAAACCATATTTCCAGCCAGTTGGTGCTATTTTTCTGCTGTACATCTTTTATAAGCTCTCACCTGTAACTGTAATCCCCATGTGGAATTTGTGTGGGATTGGATTTCGGTCACATGGCTCTAATATCCTTTGTTTCAAGGATTTCAAGCCAGACGACTGCTGATCAGGGAAATAATATACCTTCTGTTTGGTAAATGGATTCTGCCCTTGATGGTTTTTCATGATTCTATTTATAACAGACTGCTGCGTTTCTCAGGGGGCCACAAAAAATATGAATGAAAAAAAAACATTGATTACAGATAGGTCCCTTGCAGATTTGCACAACACCTTCTACTCATCAAGTAGCACAGTTAAAACTCAGGAGTGTCATTGGTTGAAAACCCAGAGCTGTATTCCGTAGAATATGGTTTGAAAAAATTTTTAAAATTTAGCTTCTTAATCTTGACTAAATTTAAAAATGAAAAAGCAGCGTCCTGGTTACACATGCCCTTACCAAAGATATGATGTACATGTACATAAACCTGTATGGTTTTCCTACTGTCTGCCTAATTCAAAAACCGCTGGCTGATCTGGTGTTTGCTTCTTTCGGAGTATTTTAGGGACTTCTTCATACACACTAGGTATGCTAACATACATGAAATATTGTGATTCTCTTTAAAATATTATAGTTTCTGCCAATCCTTTATTCTTGAACTGATGGCTTACTCTTGTATAAAAATGGAAATAATCTTGTGATCGGTGGTGCAAAATATAATCACAGCACGCATGCCACTTGGTACGCTCTGAACACAGCGCGTGACCTCCCGGCCCAGTGACCTTCCACGCACACGCTGTGAGAAATAGCAGGAGTTTTAAGGTTTGGCAACACCCAGTCAGTTTGCGCTGGATAAAGTAAAATCTGATTGGCTCTGCGTTTAAACTAATCTGCAGAACTGGTAGAAGAAATCTCATTGGCTTAGTGGGCATGTAAACAAACATAGCTATGTGGGGAAAGCTCATGCGGCACGCAATCCAGGAAACAGCAGAGAGTGGGGGATAACTGACCTCAGGCAAGTCAGTATAGAGACTTGTGTTGAAAGCTGACGATTGCATTGTGTGTATTCCAATGGGGGTGAAAAAGTCTGTGCTACCAAGCGCTTTTCACAGCAGTGTAAAGTGACCGGTACCTCGAACAACATCCTTTTGTGTTGGTAATACCTGCATTGAGTTTGGTTTAATATAACGCAGGGGGAATTCTGCAGACACAGCGAAGCCTGGTGGCAAAACCTGACCGGCAACCGCGGTTTAATTCAGCGGTTAGTGTAGCGAATAGTTGAGCATAGCATAGCCGCTGCTAATGGAGAAAAGCCACTTTGGGGCCAACCGTATAACTTCGTAAATCAAGATTTACACAAGCCTCCAACTGGTTTTTATCTCAGCTGACTACATCTCTGAGCTATAGTCGTGGTCCATTGTCAGTCGTCCATCCGTCTGCTGAACCTAGGAGCCTGTAACTAAAAACCTTGGAAGGTCCATAAAAAATCTCCTTGGATACCTGAAATTAGGTCACTGTGACCCATATCCTCCGAGCTAAGGAGCTTGTAAGTACCCCCCAGAATAATAGAAAATTTGATACAAAACCTCCAATAACTTGATAATTGATGCATGGATTGTCATGAAACGTGCCTTGAACATTGACCATGACTAGTTTTTTAAGTTCCTGAAAAGAGGTGGTGCCACCTGTATTTTTAGCACACCTGTGAACCTATTTGATGGTGTGGCGTCTGGCATCTGGCATCCATCAGCCGTCGTCTGGCGTCCGTTGTCTGTACATTAACCAATACTATCTTGAAAATGGCAAGAGTTAGCATAACGAAATTTTATGCAAAAAATTGGTCATCTAAAAAATTTAGCTTATTTTTTGGCTAACTGCATTTTCTTAGATTTTATAGGGAAAAAGCTAAAAAAGCTTTAAAAATCTTCTCTGACAAAACTGTTCAGCCGAATTGTCCAGTATTTCACAGAATTGATTCCTAGAACAATCTTTCTCAAATTTGTTCGAATGGTTTATGTTTGGTGATTTTTGGCTGAGTTACAGGAAGTTGAACTTAGTCATCTGTCCAAAAAAGCATACTAAAATTACAATCTCAGAAATGGCTGGAGCTATCATCACCAAATTAATTGCCAATTTTCGTCAAATGAGTGATATCTGAAATTGAGGTATTGGTGGCGCTACCTGCATTGGCCTTTTTTGTACGGGGGTCATCATTGCCCATATCATACTGACGGCTACAGTTCAGCCAAGCACAAGGCATGTGATCACCTCGTGGGTGACATGAACACCTCATGGGCACCATGTGATCACCCCATGGGTGTCATGCCCTGCAGGGCTGAATGTGGAGCCAATCTGTATCAGATTAGGCAACAGGGCAAGAGTTCACTCAGTGCAGCCAGGTATAGGTCTGGAGATCACTCGTTGCAGTAGCTGCATCCTATTTATAGCGTTGGCAGACTGCCCACTGCATCAGATTTGGCACCAAAGTTCAGCTTGGATCTATTTATAGCTTTGGCAGACTGCCAACTGTGTCACAATATGCAACAGGTCAAGAGTTCACTCAGTGCAACCAGGTACAGGTCAAAAGTACACTCAGTCGAGCCAGGTGCAGGTCATGAGTTCACTCAGTGCTAGCAATTAGTCACAGTTCACTAGGGGCAACTGCCTTTCTCACCTAAGCCTGGTCAGCCTTATGCATCAGACTCAAGGTAAGTTTGATGTATTGGCCTGATATTATGACCTGTCTGTGTGTTTTTGATGGCTTTCTCGTTCACAAGACAGTTGTCGCCACCGACAATGACTTGCACAGTGTATGTTCCTGCTTATTTCTACAGAGGAATTCGATATTTCAGCCTGATATTGGGCATATTTATAAATATCGAATAGCTTTGATGTATACAAGACTGGTGGTGCCACCTACAATGTTTTTTGCACAGTTTGTGTCCCTGCTTATTTCTCAAAAAGGGTTTGATATATCAGTCTTAAATTGGGCATATGTATATATCTCTGATAGCTTCGTTGTATACAAGACTGGTGGTGCCAGCTACAATCATTTTTGTGTTGTGTGCACTCAAGCCAGAATTTCAGCAGTGATGTTTGTGTAATTGTTTCTTATTCAAAATGTTTAGTTCTTGCATTGTTCATATACATGAAGTATATATGTCCAGCATTGAAGCATTATACCTGGTGTATTTCAGAATGCACAGGCTCGCATTAGGCCTGTAGGCCTTGTTCTATTATTTTTACTATAAAATGACAACAATCATGTCAGTTTCTCAGCTGTGATTCCATCTAGGTTCCCAAAACCTGGTGTGGTTATTGATCACAAGTGGATGCCCTATAGTAATCACCATGTCTGTCTGTCTGTTCGTCTTTCTGTCTGTCTGTCCATCCATTTATCCACACAAATTTGTTTCCAGATGATAACTCCAGGTTGGATTGACATATGGATTTCAAACAAAACTTACAAACGGTCAACCACTTAAGAAAGAACCTGTGCGATTTTTGGGTCATGAGGTCAAAGGTCAGGGTCACAAGACTTACTTATTATTAAACATTATGGCTGCATTTAAAGCCAAGCTTTTCATCCCAAACTTTCCATCATGCACATTTAGCTGACTTGGCAGTATGGGCAGAACATAAATGAATTTGGGGTCACAAGGTCAAAGGTCAAGGTCACAGGGGCCATCTGTTCACAAGTTAGTTTCCAGATGATAAATCCAATTTAGTTTGACAAATTGGTTTCAAACTGAACATATATATTAACTAAAGTAAGAACCCTGTCGATTTAGGTGACCAAAGGTCATAGGTCAGGGTCACAGGACCCATTTCTTTAAAAGGAATGTGTATGCATTTCAAGCCAAACTTTTCATCACAAACCTTCCATCTTCAAGATATTACTCATCTGCCAATAGGAGAAGATTCTTTTGAATTTTGGGTCATAGGGTCAAAGGTCAAGGTCAAAGGGCCCATTCACAAATTATTTTATGGATGATAATTCTGCATGGGCTAGAGTCGCTAGACAGATAGGCTTCAAACTTGATCTATTAATGACCCACCACCTAAGTAAGAAAAAGTTTGATTAGGGTCTAGAGTCTAGGGTCTAGAGGTCAAAGGTGAAGGTCACAGGACCGTCATTCTGAAAAATTTCTTCAAAATATCCTTATAGACAAATACAGATGAGCATTGAGACTCCTGGGTCCCTAGTTTATTAAAAACCTATTTTCACACTTCAGGACTGCCTAATATCAAAACCACTCTTCTGTTTTTCCTCATATTTACCATAAATATTCTTCTATATAGTTCCTATGTACATGCCAGAAATTAGGTCTGTATTATATAATTGTATCCGCCAAAACAGAGTTTTGCGGATACTATGTTTTCAGCTGCACGCCACCGCGGCGGCCGCGTAGGTGTCCGGAGAACTCCTCTGTAACCGCTGGGCGGAATTTTCCGAAATCCGGGATTATGTTCGGGTCACATGTGAACTGCTGCGCCCCGATTTTGTTTTGACCTCTGACCTTTCCTCTGCGCTCTGCGTCTGTTTGTGCGTCTGTTTCCACACATAAACCCACATATCTCGGGAACCGTTTGACCGATCAGGAAAATTTTTTTGCACAAATGTAGCCCTCAGAGAGCTTTATAACATACACCAAAAATGGTGGCGCCACCTGCAACCATGTTTGCACAGTGTCCATCTGTTCGTCTGCCTTGTGTTAAAATCACTCATATCTCTGCAGTGACTTGACTAATTCACCTGAAATTCGGCATGCGTAAACATCCTGGATAGCTTTTCTGATTTTATGACAGGTGGCGCCACCTACATTCACGTTTACACTGCAGACATCCAAGCTCATATCTCGGGAACCGTTTGACCGATCAGGAAAATTCTTTTGCACAAATGTAGCCCTTGGAGAGCTTTATAACATACACCAAAAATGGTGGCGCCACCTGCAACCATGTTTGCACAGTGTCCATCTGTTTGTCTGCCTTGGGTTAAAATCACTCATATCTCTGCAGTGACTTGACTAATTCACCTGAAATTTGGCATGCGTATACATCCTGGATAGCTTTTCTGATTTTTTGACAGTTGGCGCCACCTACGTTCACGTTTACGCTGCAGACATCCAAGCTCATATCTCAGGAACCATTTGACCGATCAGGAAAATTTTTTTGCACAAATGTAGCCCTTGGAGAGCTTTATAACATACACAAAAAATGGTGGCGCCACCTGCAACCATGTTTGCACAGTGTTCATCTGTTCGTCTGCCTTGGGTTAAAATCACTCATATCTCTGCAGTGGTTTGACTAATTCACCTGAAATTCCGCATGCTTATACATCCTGGATAGCTTTTCTGATTTTATGACAGGTGGCACCACCTACAATCAAGTTTACGCTGCAGACATTCAAGCTCATATCTAGGTAACCGTTTGACCGATTGGGCCAAAATTTTGCATGTGTATAAATCTCATATAGCTCTTTATCATAAGCAAAACTGGTGGCGCCACCTGCAGCCATGTTTGCACAGCTCCAGTCTGTTTGTCTGCCATGGGATAAAATCACTCATATCTCGGCAGTGGTTTGACATATCTGCCTAAAATTTTGCAAGTTTATACATCCCCGACAGCTCTCTTGATTTTATGACAGGTGGCGCCACCTGCATTCTAGTTTATGCAGCAGATATCCAAGCTCATATCTTGGGAACCGTTTGACCGATTGGGCCAAAGTTTTGCATGTGTATAGTTCTCATAAAGCTCTTTATCATACGCTAAACTGGTGGCGCCACCTGCAACCCTTTTTTGCACAGTGTCCATCTGTTTGTCTGCCAAGGGCAAAAATCACTCATATACAATATAGTGGTTTGACTTATCTGCCTTTAAATTTTGCATATGTATACAACTTGGACGGCTTTCTGGATTTTTTGGTAGGTAGCGCAACCTACATACACAATTTGGCTGCAGACATCCATGCTAATATGCAACACTTCACCCGTTCCACTCTGATTTAGGCGGATACAAGTAGTCGCTTGTCGACTACCCGTATTCTAGTTTAAAAAAGTGATGGGCCCAAACATATTGCACCCTGTAAAAATATTAGGTAAAAAATATTTGGTCACTTAACACAAAAAAATGTTAAAGCTAGGGACTTTTTTTCAATAATATAACTTTAATTAATCAAAATTTAATTGAAATCCAAAAATTAGATCAAAATCTTTTAGTTTTTTAAATATTAGTAAAAATATAAAATTGGTATCTTAAATTTGCCTTAACTTGACCATGGCACGTTTTTTTTTCTCGTAAGTATTTTTTATTTATTTTTCACAGGTGGGATACATGTGGATTTAATCTGTTGAATTCTGAAATTTGAAAGTAGAAGCTTAAAAATTATTCTAATTATTGAAGTTTTCAGATGCTCTAATGTATTTGCATTTTGTATATCCAAGACCCCACTCTTTCTCACTACAGCCTTACCTAGGTAACCCTATTAGTGATGCAGCACTGGCAGAACACCCCTGCTGTAATAAACATACACTTATTCTCATGGGCCCTACCCTAACACCACCACCATCACCAATTATATTGCAATACATGGTTTGTTATTGTCAACTGTATTTCTTAAAATGTAAAGCTGTTTTTGATCCAATGTGCAAAACTTTTCTTGAAATATTAATTCAAGAAGTAATCCAAGATGCCACATTGTTCTGATGTAGCATTTTAAAGAAATTATTTCCTTTTAAATAATTAAACAAAATATAATTTAAGCCATCAGTAGGGAAAATTTGATAATATATGAAACAAATCCTTGATAAATAAAGGTGCAGTTTAAAATTGTGAATTGTGGAGTGTTATATAATATTTTTATATATTTATTGCTTTGCAAATTAAAAAAAATATATTTTATTAAAAAAAAATATATATATATGTGTGCATAATGTGAAGTAACCTGACTAAATTAAGTATAAATGTTGATGCAATTTAGATTTGTGTATCAATTTAAATATTCAGATGTTTATGATATTCTGTTATGTATAGTAAAATTTATAAACTTAAAAAAAATGACTTAACAAAAGAAAAGTACGATCTAATGCAAATACTTGTTCATTATTTTCCTGTCTCAGTAGAATGGAAATTAAAGTTTTTTGCTTTGTTTTCCATCTCTCTGCCTGTTTTTGAATATTTAAAAATAATTTCATTTAAATTAAATTTTATCCTTTACGTATATGCAGAGGTGCTGTAACTCCCACCAGTCCCTGTAAGCACCATTGAATTTAATTCCGTATTCTGTATTTATATCCAAAGGTGTTGTAACTCTCTCCCCCCCCCCAGTCATTGAGCCCTAGTTCCTGAGCAGTGAGGATAGTATTTTATTGCAACTTCAAAAAATCTATTGTGATGCAGGTATAACTGTCACAATCGGCTGAGTGCAGTGACCCATCAGTCCCTTTTTAGCCCTCAGCCCTTAGGCTGATGGGCTATTGTCGTCACCCAAGCTGTCCGTCCGTCCGGCGTCCGTTAACTTTTACCTTGTGAGCGGGATATCTTGAAAAGAATTCACCGTCAGAATTTTATTTCCTCGGTAAAGATGTGTATCGACAAAATCTTGGTCAAGTTCAAAGATAGGTGACCTTGACCTATTTTTCTACATTTTAGAGCTGATTATAGAAAAACACTTAGATGCTTATTACTCAGGAATCATTTGGTGAATTTTCACAAAACTTACTATGATTATTGGGACTGATAGTCTGTACCTTCTACACAAGTTTGGTGGCGCCACCTACAATTTCTTATTTTTAATGAATTTTTATAGGATTTTTCAACTTTGGGCTTGTGAGCGGGATAACTCTAAAAGGATTCACTGTAGGAATTTTATTTTTTTGGTAAAGATGTATATTGACAAAATCTTAGTCAAGTTTGAAGAAGAGTGACCTTGACCTATTTTTATACGTTTTACAGCTGATTATAGAAAAAACATTAAGAAGCTTATTTCTCAGGAACCATTGGGTGGATTTTCACAATACTTACTATGATTATAGGGACTGATGGTATGTAACTTCTGCACAAGTTTTTGTGCGCCACCTACAATTTCTGATTTTTAATGAATTTTTCTTGGATTTTTCAACTTTGGCCTTGCGAGCAAGATATCTCTAAAAGGATTCATGATAGAAATTTTATTTCTTTGGTGAAGATGTATATGGACAAAATCTCGGTCAGGTTCGAAGATGGATGACCTTGACCTACTTTTCAAGGTCACAGAGCTTATAATAGAATAAAACTTAGAAGCTTATTTTTCAGGAAGCATTTAGTGGATTGTTATGAATCATGGTACATACCTCTCCATTTTAAATTTATAACTGAGACATGTACAGATATACATCCATGTGAGAACAGATATTTAGTACTTGTTACTGTTACCATCTCTTAACACTGTTCCTTTGGCTGAGGGCTTTTGTCAGCTTCTGCTGATATTCTAGTTTCTTTTATGTTTCTCCTTTCCTGTTTCTTTATCTAGGAGTGGTCATCACAATATCTTAACGGCAGATAGGACTTCTGGATTATGCATAACACTGGGCATATGATACCTGAAATCCAGGAGGCTTCATAATAATACATATTTGTATTGTATGGATTCCATCCTGATTCTGTAGACAGTGTTACCAAAAGGTCATGGACCTGTCCTTTAAAAAAGTTCTTGTGCTTGGATGGTGTACTCTCAAAAAATAAATGCCCATGAATTTTGTTAAATGACAACTGGAATATGGAGGACACTATGGATATCAGATGGTTCAGTTGACTATTATTGTTGAGGCACAATGTCTTTTTATAAATGTACTATAAAACATGACTCCAGTATCTCTGGTGAGATAATATGGTATGTCTGTGTTCACACAAAAGGCAGAAAGAAAGCAAGATAATATTTCACTGTTATGTTTTATTTTCTCCTGATTAAGAACTTAAAGCTAGGAGACAAACACAATTTCTATTTATGAAAAATAGAGCCTGCATTAAAAAGATTTTTTCCACTGGGCATATAAAAAATAATTTTAAAGAGTAAAAGCAAATACATATATATATATCTTGCCAAAAACAACATCCATAAAAGTAGAAAGCTTGGTCTTGTAGCTAAGGAATACAATGATAAAATGGTCAGTTTTTACAGTGTCCTGTGGATCAGGACTTTTTTATGTCTACAGTTTCATTGTATTCATGCTGCCTATAGAATTATAAAGAAATATAAACCGGGATCCATAGCCATCTCAAATAGAAATCAGTGAAAATGTGTTAACATTTTTCCACTGATCTAATTTTTTTTTAAATTCCCAAACAGGGAACATTTAGGATTTTACTGGCATGAACAAGAAAGTTGTGTGTAATTTTTTATCCCATTATTAAACAAAACATCCATTTTATAATTGCTGATGGTGGCTTCTAGTTTAGATAATCTGTTAAACTGGTGAAATAATTATTCCAGAATAAAAAAAATCTTCAGGAAAAAATCCATTGAAAATGTATGGGAATTTGTTTTTGTTGAATATTTAAATGTTTAAAACTCTTGTGTATGCCGAATCTCCATATGCTTTGAACGGCTTTAAAGCTTGGTGGGTAACCACACAGTTTCTGCAACTTTATTTTTTCCAACAGCCTAGGGCATAGCAGGTTATTATCTACAGGAAGCCAAGTCTCCGCAACAGATTTAAAATCCTGTTAAGGTCCAGAGGCAAACAGGAAAAGGCGAACAAAAAATACTCTGATTAAAAACAAATTAGGCAGGGGATACAAAAGCGGAAGCCTGAATCAGCTAAATAAGATGTGGTTTTCATGTAACCGCGGAAAGTTCTGCATTTGTATGGCTGGGCTGTAATTGCCTGAAGCACTTATTTCTGGCTTTAGGTATTGTCAGCAGCTCTGGCTGTGACAGGGTCAGTTCACTCAGTAAAAGCAGCCATTTACTGTAACACTTAGGGACAACCATCAACTGTATGTCTGTCTGTATAGGACTCGCCAGTCACATGGGTCAATTGGTGTCCAGGTTATTCCTCGCATAACAATAATTATTGGAAAACTATTATTTCAAAATGCTCATTAATGCTACACCTAGGATAAAATATCACTGAATCCATCAGTATTATTGTGATATTTATATCAGCAGTTTCCATGAAGTAGGAGGTATTGCACATCAATGGAATTTTCAGTTTTAGCCTTAATCACAAATTGGGTGTAAGCAGCTCTTCATGGTTAATGTATATTACTAAGGGTGTACATTTACTCAACAGGTAATTAGTCATTTTACATGGAACAGTCATATTTCAACTCATCTATGTCTGTCAGTATATCCAACAATTTAAGTGATACATTTGTAAAGAGCATCAATGTAAATGTCTAATTTAACATTTAACAAGTTTTCCAGCACATGTGTTATTTAAGACCTTTGTCTCAGGTCACAGGGTGCATTTCATAGTACATAAAAAGGAAAATCTTAAAAACAATACAGATAGTTCATATATGTCAAGGCCCAGATCGCGATCTGGACGGATCTTAGATCTGTCCAGCCCAAATTGCGATCGCAGTTCAGGCTGGTCCAAACTGCGATCGCAATCCAGGCTGGCCAGATCTAAGATCAGTCCAGCCGAGATTGTGATCCTAAACTTGACCAGCCCATATTGCGAACCATGCTTTTACGATCACAGGAGTGAAACATTGGTTGTTTTACCAACTCATTTGGTATTGCATTGTACCATTTTCCCATAATAAATACAATTATAATACAGAAAGGCAATTTCACTCCTTCATATCACAGGAGTGAAACATGGGATGTTTCACCAACTCATTTAGTATTGCATGGTTGTTGAAAAAAGGTAACAAGGAACCCATCGGTTTTATATGCTCACAAAATATGATTTGGAAGAGGAGGTAGGCAAGTGCAGGTTTTGTGTGGTAATATAAGCTGCATTATGGGCTAATGGTGATTACTCAAGTTATGTAAGATTATGATAATATCCTTGGAGACAGGGAAGAGGATTGACGTCATTTTTATTATATACAGTTGGTGGTGTGCTGTTTTCACATAGGTTTTGAATTGGCCATATAACTTTATCTACATTGCAGTAGAATTATTTGAAAAAAAAACCTGTCCATTATCAGTCATGGTAATTCTGATTTTTACAAATGAGAACTTTTATTTAATAATTACTGGTTATTCCTATCCAAGAATAAAACTTAAATAATATAACTATTTATTATAAATTAATAACAAATATTGTGTCAAATATAATTTAAATTAAAAATAATAACAGCATCATATGAAAAGACCTTTTAATAATTTATAACCGAAATAAATGATTATTAAAATAATATTATAGAATATATTCATGAATACATTCATGATTACATTTTGAAAGTATTTGCATTTGTATTCAAATATTTTCATTTATACCTGTATTCCTATTTTAATGCATGAAATTATGGAGTACATATATTCATATTCGCATTCAAATATATTTGCAAAGTATTCTTATCATGTCTGGTATTTATTCAGTTTCAGCAAAACAAAGTTCTTGAGAATCCAGAATTTACAAATTTCACAACTTGATCATAAGTATGACCATAATGATCATAAGTACCTGGTTTTATGGCTTTAATTTATATTTAAACATAAAACTATTATATTCACTTTGGACTACTTTCACATCAATCTAAGCACTAGACATAGCAAAAGTCTTATGACAATTATCAACATTACAGAAATCATAACGAGAACTTGTCTAAGATCTGATTTTTTTCATATTTAAATATTTTTATTTTAAAAAATGTGAAAAAAAATTAAAAGCAATCTCAGCTATGAAACCATTATAAGAATAAACAAGTGACCCATGGGTCATGACGCTCAGCTGCCAAGCATGACCTGTGACATATTGGACTGAGATTCACAACTTCCAGTCAAATTTTGAAGAACCAATTTGCCAATTTGTTGAAAATTTTCTATGACAACAGAAATATATATCACCTATGTCTGGTTAAAACACAGTGAATTGATGGTCTGAGGAAAATGCATGATTGTTAAGCTATCAGGAACTATTCCAACAGCTTGCTTGAAACCTGTCAGTCTCAAAGGAACACCACAAAGGGAAAATATAAGATCAAGATATATAGCAAAAATCAAGGAAATACATGCAAGAATTATTGAGAAACAGGTGCTTCTGTATGAATTTTTATTCAATACAAGCCAACTGTACTGCACTTTTATAAATGATGGTAATATTTATTCAGAAATATTTGACCCAATCCTTTACAAGATTACATAAATATACATCCAACTGCATTCACTTTAACTGTTCTTGAGATAATATGATCAAAAGGAATTAAAAGATGGTTGCCTGGTGGCCATATTGGACTTCTGACAAGTCTGAAATCAAACAACAAACATTCTCTAAATCGGACCAAACATTAAAGAAAAATTACTGAAACTGCACTGAAGAAAGAATTTCTAAGGTGGCTTACTGGCAGACATTATGGATTTCTGACAAGTATGACATTTGATATCCCACATTCTCCAATAAGAGACCAAACTTGGGCAAATTATTCAGTAATGAATGCCCAAAATAATTCAAAAGGCATGTCCAGGCCCTCATATCAGATTTATAGATATGCAATTGTAAAAAGTGTAAGTCCAATATTTTTTATTATCACTCTGCTTTTTAATGGGGTCAGCAGGGTAGGTAAACTGCCAAACCTGAAAGAAAAGAAATGCAGAAAGCATGACTAAGAGTCTTGAAATAAAACAAAAAGCCATCCTAAATCAAGGTACACATCCACATATTATGAGAACAAACACTTGCTTTTTATGTGGTGATATATATTAAAATATTCAGATATCTACGAAACTAAGTTTATTGCTAGGATTCCATAAAATAAACTGCAAAATGTTCCCATCATCTTATAAATCAGTAGCTAAACCTTAATACTATACTCTCATAGTCTTAATTCCTGGCTGAAGCATTCTGACAACAGTGTTTTTGTTATGAAGTAACGAGGTACTTATCACTGAGCCTTATCACTTAATAGGCTGATACAAAAGGGAGTCATATGTCACCAGTGTCACTCACAATTACAGCCACACAGGGAGATGTACCAGCTGGAGTGGGATGGTTATATATACAAGAAAAATAGAGATGGTCTATAAAATAAGTAATTGTGAACATCCCTGACCTATGAACTTGGCCTTTTGCCCATATATTAACTGGATTCTTTCTAAATGATGGGTAACTACTAACCACTTAAATTTGGTGTAATTACTTGGCAACCAATGGGTGAATAACTTTGACCTGCAACCTTTAACCTGCTGACCAGCTGACCCCAAAATCAATAAGTTATTTATTCAAGCAAAAAGACCCATAAATATGAAGTTTGAGTCAAACTGAGTGATGCATAGATGTGGCATATGTGAAAGACTGAAGGTTTGGGTTGAACAGTTACACTTGAAATATGCTCACAAGCATTTAGAACAATTAAATATTGTGACCTTGACCTTTGACTTTTTGACCTCAACATCAATAGGCTTCTTCCCTTATTGGTAGGTAAGCCATATATGACAGATGGAAGGTACAGATTGAAAAGTTTGCCTGAAAATGACTCCACGCAAGAAGTGGGTGCTGTGAACTTGACCTTTGACCTCAAAATCAACAGGTCTTTTCCCCTGTTGGCAGAGAAGCGATATCAGTGCTGGAAGGTTTTGAATGAAAAGTCTAGCTTGCAATGTGTCCACAACCTTTTCAAAGAAGTGGATCCTGTGACTATAGGATTCTTCTCCAACTTAGTAGGTGAGCTATATGTGAAAAATCAAAGAATTGGGATGAAAGGGTTGGCTTAAAATGCATCCACAGGCTTTTCAAAGAAGAGGCTCCTGTGACCTTGACCTTTGACCTTTTGACCTAAAAAAAATTATGGTTCTTCCCCTGTTGGTGGGTGAGCTGTATGTGAAAGATGGAAGGTTTGGGATGAAAATTTTGTCTCAAAGAGTTATTTCTGGGGGGTGCAAACACACCCCATAACTTCGAGAATATAGGTCGCAGTGACCTCATTTCAGGTTTGCAAGGAGATCTTTTTATAACCTCTAAGACTGCATAGGGTTCATGGCCCTAGCCCTTACAGTTACGATTTGTGCCCTGCTAACGGACGGACGGGCGGCCGTACGGACAGACGGAAGGACGACGGACAAAGACCCATCGCTATAGCCCAGCATGACTGAAAGTCAGCTGAGCTAAAAATAACTCAAGCATAAGAACGCCCTATAAATTGTACAAGAAGAAAACTAGAGATGGGCAAGTTTAATTTTATTAACATAAATTGAGGAACCAGCAATACAGATTTTGATTATTTACATAGTCTTGTGACAGCTGATACAGCCACGAGTCTTAATATTATTAGTGAAACATATTGACATATTTAATAAGTACTTGTCTGAGTAAAATTTTAAAATTTTGACATATTTTTTTTTTTTTTATTTTAAAATAACTATAAATTAACAAGCTGAAACACTTGGATCGCATGGATCGCAATATGGGCTGGTCAAGTTTAGGATCACAATCTTGACTGGACAGATCTTAGATCTGTCCAGTCCAGATTGCGATCCTGAAGCAAGAAAGACAAGATCGCAATCTGGGCCGGACTAAACTGCGATCGCAATATAGGCTGGACGGATCTAAGATCTGGCCAGCCTGGATTGCGATCGCAGTTTGGGCCGGCCTGAACTGCGATCGCAGTTTGGGCTGGACAGATCTAAGATCCGTCCAGATCGCAATCTGGGCCTTGACATATACGCCCATATATCATATTTACTGATTGTTATCCTTAAACTTTAATGATATATTATAAAGACTCGAGTAATCAAGTAAGTTGGGTTATTTTTTACAGATATATGCCCACTTGCTGAAGCAGGGGTCTTTTTCTGTGCTTTGGCCTAATACAGTCAAAATCTAAGTGGGGTTTATTTTAATATACCCCATTATAGCTGATAGGTTAGGTAAGCCACTTCACCCTGTAACATGGATAACTTGTGCATTGTCTTTCTTTATCATCCTGTAACATGGATAACTTGTGAGTTGTCTTTCTGTATCATCCTGTAACATGGATAACTTGTGAGTTGTCTTTCTGTATCATCCTGTAACATGGAAACTTGTGAGTTGTCTTTCTGTATCATCATGTAACATGGAAACTTGTGAGTTGTCTTTCTGTATCATCGTGTAACATGGAAACTTGTGAGTTGTCTTTGTGTATCATTCTGAAACATGAATAAATTGCAAGTTGTCTTTCTGTATCACCCTGTAACATGGATAACTTGTGAGTTGTCTTTCTGTATCATCCTGTAACATAGATTACTTTTTAGTTGTCTTTCTGTATCATCCTGTAACATGGATAACTTGTGAGTTGTCTTTCTGTATCATCCTGTAACATGGATAACTTGTGAGTTGTCTTTCTGTATCATCCTGTAACATGGATAACTAGTGAGTTGTCTTTCTGTATCATCCTGAAACACAGATAACATTTGAGTTATCTTTCTGTATCATCCTGAAACATGGATAACTTGTGTTTGTGCTATGTGTAGAAGCTGAAACCTGTATAAAGTTCATTAAATTGTACCTTGGCCACAGGAAATTTTAATTAAAATCACCATTGTTGGTGTTCAGCTTTTCATCCATTCCGGAAGCTGAGCACTTCAAATGAGTATTTTCCATTATGCCAAGTGTTTCTTCATGCAATTAAGAACTGCTAGCAGACAAATCTGGTAATGGGACCACCTGAGGTAAAGTTATTAAACTAACTGTGAATTCATTTAGTTGAAGCAGCAGAAGCCGGAGAGGATTTAATGAGATGTTTAAAGAACATGACAATTTAACAGCATGGGGGAGCATTTATGGGTGATTAATATCAAACAGCAGTGCTTTCTGGTCCATGCTTACTGGTAGGTTAATTTACCATGGTGGGTTAATGAGCAATCATTGATAATCTTTTTATGCTCTCTTTTTATTGCGGATGGTTCATACGCTTCTAGACAGAACTGTCAGTTGAATAAGGATGAAGGTAACAATATGGTCAGAATAAGATTTCATTGTTATTGCCATAATGGAATTCAGGTTTCATATGCAAAGGCTAGGAGGTCAGTAATCCCAAAGCCATCACCTGTTGTTAAAAAAACTGTGTGTTCAAATCTGGGAAGCTCTTTAGAGATTTCAAGATCTCTGCCCTTGTGGTTTCATGGGGACCCGCTGTGATGTCCAGTGCCCTGACAACTAGTTATAGGTTACATTCTGCCCCTCCTGGGGATGTACTTATCTCACAAGCTAGTGTGTCATATGATCCCACTGATAAGTATACTAGCATATTACCTGTTCTTGTATTCCTATAGGTCCATTGTACCTGTGCTGCATTTGTGTGGGACAGGTCCATTTAGATAAGTCGACTGGTATAGTTTGAATGTTTCTGATAGATGGCACTCTGACAGCCATTACATGAAATGATGTGAATTTCCTCCTCATTTTATGGGAAAATATGAAAAAAGAACCCTGCTGAGGACACACTTAGTAACATTCTCAATACTTCAAGACCACAGAGGAGTTGTGGGACAATGTTTGAGTGCCACAAACATCAGTTATTTTTCACAGCGCTCGGTCTTTTTCTTTCCATTATGTCCATACCTCTGTCTCATGCTGCAAGAAAGCTTAACATTTTACTTCAAAAACTAGACGTGTCCTTAAGGTCTCAATGGCAAACAGAAATCTCTTCAGCAAATTTATAATTTGAATTCACAATTGTTACATCATCTGTGTAGCATGTTTGTGATGTTGACTGTTATTTTAATCATACTTTCCATGCAAAATATATGAACCATGGGTTGACTACTTTGTTCCCATCAGGGGACAGAAGGGATAATCGACAGGGTGTACATTGTACATAACAGGTAATAAAATCCAGCATGGAACTGACATACTTAAATATTAAAATATCCTGATATGCTTAAAATGCAGCATAATTTCAGTTCATTTCATCATTTTAAGGTAAAAATAGGTGAGATCTGTGAGTGACCTAACCTCATTTTAACACTAGCAAGAATATACTATAGCCTACCTATTCAAGAGAAGTCAGAGCAGACCTTGCTTTACGCAGAATTGGTTTGTCATGTGACCTACAGTAATATAATACCTGTAGGGGTGCGGGAGTAATTCCTAATTGATTTTCCCAGGTGTGACTGATTCTTTATCAGATTTTGACAAAGTCAAGCAGATGAAGCTCCCCAGGCTCTGGAAATCCATGGAATCCCATGCATTGTCAGGAGATGGGAACGATAATGTACAATCACATGTTCAATATAGGGGGAACAGGGAAGTGCTGCACTGTACCTGTTTTCATATTACAGGTGTTCGTGTCCTGGTGCTGGACATTCAGTTGACCTGACCACCTGTCGCTTTGAAATTATGTTGACTTTACCCAAAAATGAATTTCATAAGGCATTGGATTTCATAAGGACTTGAGTCTAGCCTGTTGGCATCTACTGACCTTAGGAGAATGCGATGGAGATGAGCTTGTTATGTATTACTGACTCGTGTCATTTTGGCAGTCTGCTTCCTGCTGTCACCATCTGCCTCAAAAACAAATACACAGGGCTTGACATTAACAGTTAACTGCTTGCCTGGGGCAAGTTACAGTTCCAGAAAATGGTGATAGGGCAACCAAAGTGGGTTCCTACTTGCCTGACTAAGCAAATGGGTGCAACATAAACTTTTACACAAAGGCCTGAATCTTGACTAATCTGAAATTAGTCTCTTTCTTTTTCAGGAGAATCGAAGTCGAATTGTGTACCTCTAGCATAAATTACCCGCATGTTTTCATTTGTGCAAATGCTAAAGAGAAGAATGATTAACAGACAAACATTTGAATAAGTTTATTGATCACATTTTTAGCTCAGCTGACTAAAGTCATCTGAGCTATAGTCGTGGTCCATTGTCCGTCGTCTGTCCGTCTGTCCATAGATGTGGCATGTTTTGAAACCGTAAGACCTAGGAATAAAAAATTCGGCATAATGTTAGATGTCCCAAAGATCTCCTACCAAGCCGAAAACTGGGTCTTTGCGACTTCGTTCCTTTTAGAAATTAAGGAAAAACCTCAATTTTTTTTATTAAAAACCTATTTTTACACTTCAGGACTGCCTAATATAGAAACCACTCATCTGTTTTTCCTCATATTTACAATAATTATTCCTCTATATAGTTCTTATGTACATGCAAGAAATTATGTCCTTATTATTGTATCCGCCAAAACGAAGTTTTGCGGATACTATGTTTTTGACTGGGTTCCGCCGCCGCCGCCGCTGCCGCCGCGTTCGTTTCCTGAGAACTCCTCTGAGACTACTGGACAGATTTTCCGAAACTTACACAAATTATCAGGTCACATGTGAACTGGTGCCTAACCAAGTGACCTTGACCTCTGACCTTTCGTCTCTGCCCAGCGTCCGTTTGTGCGTCTGTTTCCACACATAAACCCATATATCTCGGGAACCGTTTGACCGATCCAGAAAATTTTTTACACAAATGTAGCCCTGGGATAGCTTTATAACATACACAACAAAAGGTGGCGCCACCTGCAACCATGTTTGCACAGTGTCCATCTGTTCATCTGCCTGGGGTTAAAATCACTCATATCTCTGCAGTGGTTTGACTAATTCACCTAAAATTAGGCATGCGTATACATCCTAGATAGCTTTCTCTATTTTATGACAGGTGGCGCCACCTACATTCACGTTAACGCTCCACACATAAACCCATATATCTCTGGAACCGTTTGACCGATCCGGAAATTTTTTTTACACAAATGTAGCCCTGGGACAGCTTTATAACATACATAATAAAAGGTGGTGCCACCTGCAACCATGTTTGCATAGTGTCCATCTGTTCATCTGCCTGGGGTTAAAATCACTCATATCTCTGCAGTGGTTTGACTAATTCACCTAAAATTTGGCATGCGTATACATCCTACATAGCTTTCTCGATTTTATGACAGGTGGCGCCACCTACATTCACGTTAACGCTCCACACATAAACCCATATATCTCAGGAACCGTTTGACCGATCCGAAAAAAAAATGTTACACAAATATAGCCCTGGGAATGCTTTATAACATACACAACAAAAGGTGGCGCCACCTGCAACCATGTTTGCGCAGTGTCCATTTGTTCATCTGCCTGGGGTTAAAATCACTCATATCTCTGCAGTGGTTTGACTAATTCACCTAAAAATTGGCATGCATATACATCCTAGATAGCTTTCTTGATTTTATGACAGGTGACGCCACCTACATTCACGTTAACCCTCCACACATAAACCCATATATCTAGGGAACCTTTTAACCGATCCGGAAAAAAATTGTACACAAATGTAGCCCTGGGATAGCTTTATAACATACACAACAAAAGGTGGCGCCACCTGCAACCATGTTTGCACAGTGTCCATTTTTTCATCTGCCTGGGGTTAAAATCACTCATATCTCTGCAGTGGTTTGACTAATTCACCTAAAATTCGGCATGCGTGTACATCCTAGATAGCTTTCTTGATTTTATGACAGGTGATGCCACCTACATTCACGTTAACGCTGCAGACATCCAAGCTCATATCTCGGGAACCGTTTGACCAATCAGGAAAAAATTTTTACACAAATGTAGCCCTTGGATAGTTTTATAACATACACAAAAATGGTGGCGCCACCTGCAGCCATTTTTACACAGCGTCCATCTGTTTGTCTGCCTTTGGTTAAAATCACTCATATCTCTGCAGTGGTTTGACCAAATTACCTGAAATTCAGCATGCTTATACATCCTGCATAGCTTTCTTGATTTTATGACAGGTGGCGCCACCTACATTCACGTTCACGCTGTAGACATCCATTCTTATATCTCTGGACTCATTCAACCAATCAGGAAATTTTTTTACACAAATGTAGCCCTTCGATAGCTTTATAACATACACAAAAATGGTGGCGCCACCTGCAGCCATTTTTGCACAGCGTCCATCTGTTTGTCTGCTGTGGGATAAAATCACTCATATCCCTGCAGTGGTTTGACTTTTCCACATGAAATTTTGCTTGTGTACATATCTTGGATAGTTTCAAATAACAGGTGGCGCCACCTACAATCATGTTTATGTGGCAGAGATCCATTCTAATATTTAACACATGTAACTCTTTATCCCCTTGCCACTCAATCCATGCCTTACTTCACCCGTCCTTCTCTGATTTTGGCGGATACACGTAGTCGCTTGTCGACTACCCGTATTCTAGTTTAATTTAAAAAGTTATGGGCCCAAACATAATGCTTTGTGTAAAAAATCAGGAAAGATCACTTAACACAAAATATGTTAAAGCTATAAACTTTTTTTCCAGTAATATAACTTTAATTAATCATAATTAAATTGTATACCCAAAATTAGATCAAAATCTTTTAAATTTTTAAAATATTAACAAAAATAAAAAATTGGTACCTTAAATTTTGCCCAACTTTGACCATGGCACATTTTTTTATCTGTAAGTACTGTGGATTTAATTTTCACAGCATGTTTTTTAGCATTTTGTCTGTAAACACCAAAAATTTGAAACCAGTTGATCAAAAACTGTAGAGTTTATTCAAGTTTTCAAGCACCATGTAACATATTGTTTACATCAAGCAAGTGTCATGCAGTTTGCAAGTGCTCAGCTCACCAGCTTCAGCTCTCAGTTCCTAAAATTTGGCATGCAATTAGATGTCTAAAAAATCCCCTACCATGCCAAGAATTTGGTCACTAGGACTTAATACCTTTGAGATATTAAGTAAAAACGTCATTTTTCCATTAAAAACCCATTGTTACACTTCAAGACTGCCTAATATCAAAACCACTGATCTGACTTTAATCATATATAATATACATATTTTTCTATACATTCTCTATGCACATGCCAGAAATGATGTCAGTATTGCGTAATTGTTTTAAGTTATGGGCCCAACATAATGAACTTTGTAAAAAATCAAGAAATATATTTACTCCCTTAACAAGAGGATTGCTGAAGCTAGAGATTTTTTGTCAGGGATGTAACATTATTTAATCAAGATTCAATTGAATACCCAAAATTAGTTCTGAATTTTTCAAATTTTATAAGTTATTAGTATAAATATAAAATTAGTACCTTAAATTTTGCCCAACTTTGACCATGGCATGTTTGTTTCCTGTGAGCACTGTTGGTATAATTTTCATATCATGCACACATAAAGATTTCAGCTTAGGAATTGGTCAAAACTTGTAGCTTTTATTAATGTTTTTATGAGACCATGTCAGACCTTGGCTCTCTGTAGCACCTCTTGAGTCACCTGTATGTTCACCTAGTTGAACTTTCAGCAAATTATGCATGCTTGAGGCGAGGCATAAAGTGGGGCTCCAGGCAGCTTATTATATAATGGCCAGCCACAGTTGATCCAGGTGTCCAACCCAACTCATCTAGTAGTTTTAACCAACAACATAACAATAAACAATAAATTAATAAATTTTTATTGTGTTTTTAATAACAAATTAAAGAAAAATAGAAAAGAAATTTGTTAGTTGATAATAACAGGAAATTAACTTGCAGTTACCGATGATATAAGAATCTTGTATCGATGGATAGAATGTCACGTATTCCAAATAACACCATGCAGTCACCTATGGTATTTTCCAGTTCAATTTTAATGATAAAAAAGTAAATATTATTATTCATTACTAATCATTAGGGATCATATGAAGGAAATTAATGATAGACACAGATGCAGTTGATAATATTATTATCTAGATTCCTACTGTGTCTATAGTTAGTACATTGATGTGAAATTAGTCCAAAATGAATATATTACATTTTTTTTTAAATATAAATAAAAGCCATAAACCAGGTACTTATGATCATTATTTAAATGTGTGAATTTTGTATATTCTGGATTCTCAACATCATTGTTTGGTGAAAACTGAATAAATACCAGACATGGTGCGAATACTTTGCAATTGTATTTAAACACGAATATGAATATGTACTCCATTATAAAATTTCTTTCATAAGAATGGGAATTCAGGTAAAAATGAAAGTATATGAATACCAGTGCAAATACTTTCAAAATGTATTAATGAATGCATTCATGAATATATTCTTTAATATTATTTTAATAATCATTTCACTTATATTTTATTTGAAAAAAATCATACTATTCTCTTATTATTTTTAATAAAAATTATATTTGGGACAATATTTTTAATTTTTTTAATAAATATTTAAACTCTTATATTATATGTTCTGCTTATAAGTTATATGGCCAAGTCAAAATCTGTGTGACAATCACACTCCATTTGTTAATAAAATAAATGAAATTAATCCTCTTTCCTGTCTCCAAAGGTACTATTATAAGCTAAACAACAACTCATAATACAGCTTATTTTTATTACCACATAAAACCAGCATGTGCCTCATTTCTAAATCATATTTTTTTATCATATATAACAGCTGAGCGCTGTGACCCATAGGTCCCTTGTTTGTGGCTTTGGCCACTATCACTGATTTTTGTGGGACTAGTAAAAATTCATGTAGGGTAAATATAAGCTAGTTGTCACTTGCCCCACTTGCAAAGTACTTTCAGACTTAAATGTAGATCCCTGTTACGGATACTGGTATTGGTATTTTTGTCATTCTTAGGGCAAGAGTCACCCACATATCTTTCCTGCATATGACCGCCAATTTTAAAACTTTCCATACATCCACACCCAACCCACAACCCATCTAGATTAAATTTATGCTCCCCCCACCCCCACCTCAAAAATAATCCATATACAAGCAGTCAATAACATCTGGACTTACTACTTTTCATGTCATTTTGAATACATATTAGCATATTACGGGTTCTTATATAGTTCACACAGTTCCTGATAGATGGCACTGCAATAGCCCCATCAAGAAAAAATTAAAATTTCTCAGCATTTATGAGAAAGTATAGATATTGATCCCCCCTCCTCCCTTCTTTCTTAGGCTTTCTAAACAGTTCAAAACCAAAAATGGGCATTTCTGATATGTGATCAGTTGTGTGACAAATGTTGAGTGACACCACTGTCAGTTAATGATATAGATTCCATCTGTTTCATGATATTTTAGGACAGTATATTATCCGGAAGAATTGATTATAATAGATTATACATTGTCAGTCCACCCAGGAGTTTTAGCCATTAGCCACCAGGGGCCTGATTTATTACAAAGAAATAGAGAAGAACCTTTTACAAGCAGCAGTGTTTATGTTCCCTAAAGAAGGCACAATTTCCTGGTAAAACCTGTCACAACTTAATTATCATCCTTAGTGAATAGTAGAGGACACCCATGAAATCTCTTCTTGTGTTTTATACCCACATTTTAAACTAGTTGAGAACATAACAGAGCTCTGTGGACAAAACATGATCAATTTTACGCCGTGGGTGGTGGACACAAAATCAACGTAATGGGGGACAGTGTAGGAGAACAATATTGGCTGTCCTGGGTTTTATATCTCATCTGTTGTGAACAGAACAGATGCTGATCGTTTTAGTGATTGATGTGTGTTTTCTTGATGCACATTAAGTGGGTGATGCTTCAGTTTAGTTTTTTTGTGAGAACACAGTAGGCTTGCTGTTATGTAGTATATTTGCAACCTCACTCAGAGGAAAAGTGATATTATTTTTGCTTGTGCCAATGTGTGTGTGCTTGCAAGATATCTGCATGGGGAAATATAATATGAATTTCAGTGAAATTGGGTCAGTTTTACCATACAGTTTTTTACAGGGACTTTGTGGGTAAATCTAGAACACATAAATTCAACCTTATGGCAGATTGTTTACAAGAGGGCAGCATGAACGATAAAGACACTCAGTAGAACACATATTTCTGCCAAAGGAAAACAATATAAGTAATAGATTAGCTTATTCATCCCTATCTGGACCAAACTTAAATGAGCCAGGTCTTCCTCATATCCTACCATTTCAAAAAGTTTATGTATATTGGTTATGTAGTTTATGTGTAATTCTGCTTAAAAACAAACAAACCAACATACAGACAATAGTGAAAGCATAGCCTCCTTCGTGGGGTCATGATGTCTCATGCAAAAGTGTAGTTTAATAACCATTGGGCATCTTTCTTTATGATGATATATTTTTTTTATGATGAAAGTTGCCACAAATGGCATTTGTCAAGTTTTCAGGAGAACAAAATCACAACATAGAAAATTTACATTTCTTGTTACAAATTTAATTTTCATTGCAGGAAAAGGCAAAGGCACACCGTCCCTCCGATCAGGAATCCACTGTATTGGCATTGATGCTGATGAGGATTCTGAGGCCAGTGATTGGCAGGGATTCGACTGATGAATATGCATGAAGATCAACCCAGGATGGTGATTGGCAGGACTTGATGAATGAACAGACAAGAAGTGATAACAGAAGTATATATCAAAGCAGTGAAAAATCAGGGATTTTTAGAGTAAAATTGTGTGAATTTTACTAGAATTGTGTAGGACTCTTGAATGAGTTTGTGTTCTTATCCAAACTCACATGATCCATATTTTTAATCATACACATAAGACTAAAACATTTTCACCAGATGTCCTCTTGTCATTTTAATTGAAGCTTACACTTATGTATTATATCATAGACAGCTTATTTATTCCTTTTTTATGAGGATTTACACATAAATATGGGAAAGAGGCCCAGGAGATGAAGTCAGATGTGCCCCTAATTGTTTCATTCAGGTGATAAAAGATTTTAGTTTAGTGATAGTAAAAACTGTCAGGTTATAGATCTCCTCAGAAGATATTCATATCCTCAGTGTACAAGCATACCTGTAAAGTTTGCTTTTGAATTAGGGCTGTGAACTGTAATTAAATTTAATAGATCAGTCCAGCAATGTTTTTATGTTTAAATTGGTCATAATGAATAGAGTGGTATTCCTATTGCAAAACAGTTATAACTAGATATATGCATTCTCAGGAATGCAAGCCTCTATCATTTGTTTGCATTCACTTATTTAGCCCTTATTCCCAGGTACATTTGTGCATTAATGACTGCATTCGTGAATATGACTTCATGACCTTCCTCAATCCGGATCATGTTCTGGATCAACAACAAAGTTTAATATATTCTTCCTAGGCCCATTCAAGAAATCCCCTGAAAATTTCATAAGATTTCCTTCATGATTGTGTAAGTTATGTTGTGAACAAACACACACATACACAAATGGGGGATTAACATCTACTCTCCTAATGGAGGCAGTTAAAGTTCAGCTTAATCATCTGTGTATCTGTCTGAATTGAAAAAAAAAATAAAGAAAAAAAGCAGTTCTGTCAGTACTCAGCATTGACAGTGGTATTCGGCCTCCACTGATGGCTTGAAATAAAGTAAAAGAACATTTTCATGAGAGTCTTTATCTTATACCATCTGTTCCATGGTTATTTATAACCCAGAGGTCTCTGTGTCTATATTTTCCCCACTATGATATACATTTTAAGAGTTCATGAAACTCCCTTATTTTATCATTTATAATCTTGAAATACAATGGAATATTTTTGTGATTCTTATTAAATAAAATTCTTTAAAAAATATGAAACAAATATTAATGGAATAATAATTCACAATTTATACATTGTCCAAAATTTTTACTGTTAAGCTGTGAGGACAGAGGCACAGTTCTGCACAACTGAGCTAGGCCTGGATGTCAGAGATTAAAAATTAAGATATCTGATTTTAGTGTCTTTGCATTTTCCACTTGATTTTATCATGTAATATGCGAGAGTGTTTATTCCTGATGACACTTTACAGTGTTCATGTAAACATATTTGGGCATTTAGTGATTTATTTTAAAAAATCAGTGGATTGAAGTTAATATTGATGATTAATTTGTGAAATTCTAATGTTTCATTGTGTTCTCATTTTTTTTTTACGAAATGCTGTTATATAACATTTGAGTATTGCAGATTGTACAATTACGTAATAATGTATAAATAAAACTCAAGTTATTAATAAAAATGTGGAAAAAGACGAAGCAATCACACAGGTACTTTATCTGATGTATTATGATTATAACTATTCTGTCAAGTATATTGACACGCCATCAAGTGCATGCTTGAGAAAGGACAGACAAAAAACACCAGAGAGTGTTGACAGATACAGGGAAACCTCCCTATATGGACTCTTCCCTGATATAGCCACCTCTCTGTTACGAACACACGATGTGGTTCTGTGGTATGCTGGTTCAGAGATCTGTAACTTCTCTAATACAGGCACCTCTCTTAGTGATAAAACCCAGGGCCTGCCAGTGTCCATACATGTACTTTGCTACTTCCACCATACTGTGTAATTAAAATATCAGATACCACAGTCAGTACTTTAATATGGATTGTGTTGTAAACAAAGCATAAAAGAATGATTGGAAAGGCTCTACAGTGTCCTTCAGGCAGTCATTAGCTCACTGAAGATAGGTTTTGTGGATATGGCAGGTAGAGTACCTAGTAGTGAGCAGATGGACAAACCAACGGTTAAACAAAGAGACACAGCTAGGCTGAAACATAACCTCCCTGGCAGATGCAAATATTCCATGCCCACAAGTGTTACAGCAGTAAACTATTTTACAGTTAAGAAAATGTGTTTTACCCAAGCAGCCTTTTAAAATGTTTTTATTCAACTGGTGTTATTCATAAGTTATTCTGTGTTATTTTTAAATACTGTGGTTGGCTGCATATTCATGAAGCTGTCAAAATTGTTTTAAGGGTCTTAAATATGAAACCTTGGTGCATGATACAGAATCATATATATATATATATATATATATATATATATATATATATATATATATATATATATATATATATATATATATATATATATATATATATATATGTCTCTGATGTTGTAAGTTGTTTCCAGGAGTATTTGTAGATTTTGTTCATAATTCAGTATTATATAATGACATTTTGTCAGAGTGATCCAAGCATAATTGTAGACCCCTGCTTTGTTCAGATAAACCTGTTATCTGTCTGTGTTCAATTTACCTTTAACTGTGAAGAGCACTGTCCAGTTTGTCACATGACTGAACAAATTTATGGTTTATTTAATTTTAATTCCAAATAGTAGCAAGACGGTCTGGATATACATGTATTATCTAATACTTGGTATTATTTATCAGGACTTTATTAGGATGTCAGCCACCAAGGATAATAATATTAATGTGTGTTGAAACCAAAACTTTTTACCAACTTAAAAGTTTTGAACAACTAACAAAATTTAAAAAAAAATCAAATTTTCCAAACTATTCCAGTGATATTAAGTTTTGTGATTAGAAGATAATAGCAAAAGAAGAGAATGCAAATATATTTAGTCTTATAAAAGTAGTGGGTATTATATATGTTAGGTATTATGTGTATCACATTTATACTTTGGGGTTTGTTTTCCTCCATTTCATACAAGCTGTTTATTATATATATGAGACGGTATTTATGATATTTAATATTTAAGCACATGATTGCCTTGTTTGTTATGCCCACTGTACATTCCACATTACTAAATTGCTTTTGCCCACCGTATTACAGAATACCACCAACCAGTTTCACTAAATATTTCTGGATAATAAAAATTTCAAATATTTCCAATTTGTATGGTTAACCTCAGAATATCTTTTCATCATCTGATGACCCTTTATTCATTAAAAAAGCACAAATGTTTCTTAAATTTGCAAATTTATAAGTTCTGACTTTTAAAAATATGCATTTTTATTTTGGTAAAAATGTTGTATGTTATCTCATTTTGATGTAGATGGGCCAAATATATATCATATGCAGTTGGGAGAAACTTTTCAAGACTGAGACTCAAGAGATCATGTAGTTTTAATGTTCTCAGTCTCATACATAGACATCTGTTGAATAAGGATATTAAAATCAGTTTCTAAAAATACTGATTTAATTTTATATAGCGAAACCTCACAAAGACCACCTCAGTGTATCAACCACCTTAAAATAACAACCATGTTTTTATAGTCCCAGGTGTTTTTGCTCTTGATATCATACAATGTAAGGACAAACGTACGACGACAACCTCAGAAATGCACACACTTAATCGAGGTCCCGTTGGTTGTCATCATTTTAAGGTTGTACTGTTATATCATATTAGTTTGTAGCCAAACCTGTTGATGAAACCAGTGATGTGATTAAGTTGGGCCAAGGCACCAAAATCTTGTGAGCAAGATTACCCAAGAGCAAAATTGCCTTGCATCATTTGAGGTAGCTGCACTTTTTATGTTTGGGTTTATGTATTTGGATACAAGAACCTGTTATTGTGTCTGCAGAGGCAGAGTTGTTGGCATTGGTTGTCTTAAAGTTGTGCTTATATCATGGCTAATGTATCATAAGCCTTTATTGTGTTGATATGTGGTAGTTCATATATTTGTTTATTGTGAACCCTTCTGGGTCAAGTTATCTTCCTATAAGCAAACAGTCTCATTCCCTTGCAAGAAACCTTGCTCAAAATGCTGCCCAGCTATCTATTTCATGAATTTTGCGCAAGGCAGTTGAACTAATCAGGTGACTCAAGTATGCAGATTGCTCACAGTACACAGCCAATGAAACATCTGTTGCTACTTTTAGATCAAAAGTCTTGCAGTGTTGAACATCATAAAAAATATGACCAATCATATAAAGCCTTGTAAACATTAAGTTTCCAGTGGATCTGCACTTATGGATACTGGGTGTATTACATTGGATTAGATTGGTCATGTTTTTTTTTTCCTGATCATATGTGAGCTTATACAAAAGTTAACTAGTTTGGTGGCCTTTTGGAGCAAGACTTCCCAGTGATGGAGTGAGATAACTTGCTTATAGGAAGATGAGTTATCACAGTTCATCCATCAGATCATTTATATCCACCACATCATGCCTACTGATTTTGTAACATCTCAAAACTTGCTATAGTATTCATTCTATCAGGATATATAGTCTAATATTTTGTGATATCTGGATTTGTTTAAACACCGCAGCCATTCATTGATATCACATAGTTATCATATAATTATCACATAGTTACAGTGTGCTGAAGTAGAGTCACATTGACAGACTATAGTAGCACTCGCTGTTTTGATTTGTTGTAACTATAGTTATAACCATGCCTTGTATAACGGAGCTAGATGTTATACTGCTCCAAGATAATAAAGAAGTTCCTTTGGATACATGCAAGTGTTTATATTTTCATGAATGATATTTTACACGAGTTTTTGAAATGTTGTTTGTATGGTGTGCCTGTCAGTTCATGTGTGTTTAAACAGCTCTTATGAAAGAAAGCAAAGATTTTGCAGTCAGAACCTATCTGTATAAAGGTCAAACAGGTCGAGCAATTATTTTGCACTTTTTGTTGTGTTCAGTCTTGCTAAAATAACTCAGTATAATTTCCAGTACTTTCGTGTTTATTAAAATCATGAATCTGATATCATTAGTACCGTGTTGTCTGGTCATTCTGTAGTTCCAATTATTATCAGCAGATGGCGCCACCTTGCAGTCCAGTTGTCAGGAAAACTATGTACACAGAAGTGACCCCTATTACAATAGAATGCACTTCAAAATACACACACTTGTTGCACTAATTAGATATATACTTACATTCCTTGGTGATATAATCTATTACATGTATCCCTTTCTATGAATTACACCTATTCAGCTCTTTGAGTGCTGTTACTGAGAGAGTTCCCTCAGTAGAGTGCACACCATAAATGGTCAATAATTCCTTGTGTCTGGTTAAAATTCGGTTTCATGTCTTGTATAAAAAAAAACTTTCTAACTGGGGAATACCAGTTGTGCATAAATATCAGTAGTTTTGTATTGGTTGTTTTAGACTAATTTGCAAAATATCTTTCAATTAGAAATAAGTTCACTATGGACTCCCTAATTTCAGTAGTATTTTAGTATTATTACTTTACACTTGGCATACATTTTACCTTGAGCTTTGGATATGGGTTAAAGAATAAACATATTTTTTCAGGAAAGATCCCCCTTTTAAGTTCCTACAAAATCTGTCGTCACATATGAAGTGATAACCTTATACAGATGACATTGCAGTGAATAATAGTCATGGATAAAAGTGATAAATATTATAGCTAAAATAAGGAATCTAAAATTAAATGGCCCTTTATTTCACATGTATGGATAATATGCAGCTGAGCCTCTCAGCCTTAGCTTATCCCACTTTGAAATGAGTTCTCATGAATGTCAGAATAAATAAGTTTAAATAATGTAAGAAAACGTGAAATGGCATCTGACATAATACATTGGAATGGAGTATAAAGTTGCCCTAACTGACTGGTGAAAGCATTTTCAAAGCTGAGGAAATCAATTATTGTCACAAACAATAGGAAATAAAGTGTAGCTTTGGAAAGTCCCAAGAATCTATCACTTTCAGGAGTGTCAGTATAGTTCACAAAAGAGGTGATAGATGTCACCACCAGGCAGTGCCAGAAATGTTCTGCTCCACACTGCCACCCTTCAAATTCCATTCATTGTCAAAACTTGTTATATATGAATATCTTTATCATTTGACTGACAATCACAGTGACCTGGTAACACAGATGTAGGAATGTCTGGACTTGAGTCCACATTTAAATGGGCCCAATCACCTGTTAATAATGTTGAATTAACACGAAAAATAGCTTCTTCCCTTTAAAATAGTTTTGTATCTGCCAAAATATTGCCTTGAAACCATTTGCTTACTCCTGTCAATGAGTGTTAATATCAGTGGACTGTCTGGGTGTGACCACAGGTGTCAACATAAACACGGCATGAACTTCCGCCAGGCCACAACACTTGCCAATCTGGAGATGCCCTGACTTTGCCCCAAAAATGTAATACATGTTCCTGTTGGCTGAAACATTGCTTGTTGCCACTCAATAGGACCTCTGATCACGCAGCCTTGTTATGGTAAACAGACACACATGGACTGTTTACCAAACGCAGAGCCATAACAAGGTGTTAAACAGCTGTATGCATGGTACTGTGACTGTGTGCTAGGGTTGAAGCCAATTACATTGAAAAGTAATCATTACAATTACAATTACTTCCAAAAATCACAATTACAATTACAAATTGTAAAAATTTTACAAAGTAATGATTAAATTACAATTACTTTTGAAAAGTAATTAATTACTTTCAAATACTTTCTATAAAAAAATATAATAGAGGCATGGTCCATGTAAAGCATCATTCATGGTAGAAAGGCCAGCTGATTTAATTTATAAAAGGAATAACTGCAAACAACAAATAACCAGTTTGGTTTCATATATTAAAGTGCACAAAAGCTATACTAATGATAATATAACATTGCATAATGTTCAAATTTACACTTTTCTCTTGTGGAAAGGCAAAACTGGCGGTCATCATCATATATGATCAATGCATGTATTCTTTTTACTATCAAGCATTGAAACATTTGCTGAATTATTTTTTGACTCAAAATAAAAATATCTGATTTTACTCTGAGGTTATTTAAGGTAAGCTTTAGTGAATTTTACAAAAATAAGTGTGTAAAAACAGGCGGACATGGATAGTAGACTGGAGCAAGGTTCTTACAGTAACCCGCTGGGGTACATACAGGATCTTAGAAAGGGGGAGATAACACCCTACCAACAGGTAAACAAATGTGCTGGGAGTGGTTGTAACTTATACTGAACTCACATGCAGAAATAAAGGGAACAAATTGGTATGAGCCTCTAAATGCAAAAACTGGCACTGCTCTTCAGTATTAAGCATGTACCGTTCTATATAAAATAATTTAAAGGTTGAAAGAAAGCCCCCCACCTCTAAATCCACAACTATGCCCTCTCCCCAGTAAATGGAGATATCCTTCTTACACTCACAACTAGTGCCCAATGGGCCATGATGCTCAGCTGAATTCAGGAAAAAAATGAACAATGGGCAACATGACTCACAGCGTGGTGTCCAAAAAAATGTGTAAAAATTATAAATAAAAGTCCAGATGGAGCCACCAGTCTACAGGAACTGATGAAATATTCCATGATCAATATGCATGCAAAAAAACATAGCAATCAATTCATTAGCTTTTCAGATACTGGAGCTTTTGTATAAAATTGTTTAATTAATATGAGGGGTTTTTACAAGCTCGGAGGATATGGGTAACAGAGAGCTAATTTCATGTTTCCACAGAGATTTTCATGGACCTCCTTTGATGTCAAGTAAGAGGATTCCAGATCCAGTGATTTGTGCTCTGTTAACAGATGACGGCTTCTTCAAAGGTATCAAAAACAGAGAAAACATTCGTAAAAATTTCAGTCAGCTATGCTAAAAATTGTCACAAACTTTTGATAAGCAGAACTGCTCAGTCTCTCTCATGCAGCAGTAATAACTCGGTACAAAATAACAATGTCAATGAGGGAAGATCTTTATTTTTACACCCAGCAGAAAGATCACAAAGCAGATATATATATATTTCTATGTGTTTATATATATATATATTTATATATATATATATATATATATATATATATATATGATGTATAACTGTGCAGGTATCTACAAATAAATATATACAGAATACTTGTGTCTTGGTATATTTGTGTTATTACAATCATAGATACAATATATTTATTAAATTCAGGTATATATTTCCTAAAATAGCCTATCGGTATTAGCCTATACTTTTTTGTATTCTAGACAACAAGGGCACCTTATGTTCTATGTGAGGTACTTTATACACAGACACTTACTACTTGTCATCATTCTCATCATATCTACTTAATTAATCATAACAACAGGCATTATTACATTAACAAATTTAAGATACATGGCAGCAATCATCTGTTCCCCTCTGACTTGTTGAGTCAACCTTGTTAAGTATCTGTGAAACTTTTGCAAATTTCACCTCTGAAATGCTACAAATCCATCACAAATTAGTGCAATAAGTTTGGTCTTTGTTACATGGCCATAGTATGATACAAAAGAATTTGCGCAAGTGATTGAATTAATAACAAGGACTCCTGACAAATGTGGCTATATATTGTATATATTTTCTATAATTTTAATGAGTACCATAATGGTTAGGTTACAAAATTGCCTATTAAATAAAATATAAATAATAGCGCATGTATACTGCATGTAAATATAAGGAAACAGCATGGTTAAAAATGAGATTGTAATTGTGCTCTATGCTGCCACCTGCTGGGACTCTAATGAACCAAATAAGTTTGTGCAGAATGGGTGCAACCATAAATATATGTATGTATATAATTCTACGTAAACAAGGGAATAGCAATATTGTGCTTGGCACAGCCATAATCAACATAATAAAAGTACTCCAGTTAAGGTTTGAAGGCTGACAATACACAAAATGCAAGTAGGTTTTAAAGCGTACAAAGTATGGTTCAATGCATAGGATAATTTAAATATTCGTGAAATCACAATATTTTTAAATTTGGAATGGATAGAATTAAGATTTATGCACCTGCACATCATCATAAATATTCATTAATACCACCATGCAAATAAGATTGTAACCTATTTACATAAAACATTTCAGTTTGTTACTCAATAGTTATGCTATATGAATTTTTTTGTCATTTCATGCATGATAGTTAAGAACAGCCAACAGGTTTTAAGTATTAGCCCCTCAAAATGTTCCCTGAAGTTTTATGCAAATACACACTCAATAAATGTGAATACAACTCAGATAAAACAGAAATCAAGCTAAAGAAATGACTCTTGTTAAGTAAAACATTGACAGTGTTATGGAATGAGATTTTGAATTGTTTCTTAGAAGAAATGTGATTGGTCAATAAAGGATGTGTTCTGATTGGCTGCCCCTGAAACAAGTGATCTGATTGGCTGCCACTGAATCATGAGATATGTTTGGCAGCTATAGCTGGATATGCCTTCATGGAAAAGTGTTCAAAGGTCAGCATCGAACATTTCTTTGCTATGTTGCAGAAAAACACCTAGAAATCAAAATAATGAATAAAATATTTAAAGAATAAATTGCCAATATTCTTCCTTAATTAGAGCTTAATATACTTTTCACATCATAAACTTATGCTCACATATCAAGGGTCAAGTTTCAATTAATAATTTCTATAAAAAAAATTATTAAGCTCGAGCCTGATATCCAAAATGCTTTATAAAATTCATGAGAATGTTCTTTAGGATAATCTACTTTGGTTTTGTCAAATGACATCTGTTACAAGACTAAAGCTCTAATAGGTAGATAATGCAAGTTTTTTTTATCAATTGAGATGAACTATCATATTACCTGCCTATATAAACAGATTATATTACCTGTCTATAAAACAGACCAAAACTCGCAGTGTCAGTGATTTCTCATATTTGTTGCTAGTGCAGTGGAAACAGTTAATTCTCCACTGTTTGGATTTGACCCATGTATAACCCATAGATATTACAGAAATCACACAAGACCAACCACTGAGATCACGGAACCTCCAGTTGTTTTAATATGCTCATATCATTGTATGAAATCTATGAATAAATATAGAAAATATACAAGCATACCTCCAATTTTAACTCAATATCCCTTTAGTAAACACATCAATTCTCTCAGTGAAAAGAAACTAATGACAGGGCTGGCATTTCATTTAAAAAGCTAGAAAGGAAAGTACAGAGCGTCATATGACTGATATTATTGTAAACTTGAATATTTTGTATTATTAACTAAAGAACTAAATAAATATAAAAATAACAAAGGAGATACGAAGGTTAAATATAATTGTTTTTCCTTATCAGAATATCAGCATGTACATATAAACTTAAGATACTATGTTCATCTGAAAAGGGGTAAATAGTTAAGGTATGATCACTTGGTGATAAAGTAAAAAAAAAAACTATCATGACTAAAACTTGTAAAAATTTGTTAAGCCATCATCTGTTGCATCCATAACATAAAATATTCTGCCTTTTTTAATGTATTTCAATATCAGGTATAATCTAAAACAATAAGTATCATCTGGCATTTACTGGTTTTGAAGACCTCCAAAGGGTACTTGGTGCACTCTCCAATATATATATATATATATATATATATATATATATATATATATTTATATATATTATATAGATATATATTTATATATACATATCATTAGGACTATGTACACAAACTGTGCACATGCGCAGTCTCAATATGTTCTAGGTCACCAGATCAGACACATAAATAAACAGTGTATAATTATCTCAGCTGAGGTCACCATTAACACAGTGACCTACTGTGCTAAAAAGAACAATACTTTAAATAAGTGGTGCAGTGAAAATGAATAACCAGTGCAGTATATATCCAAATATTTCCTATAAATATCTCTTGGCAAACTTTCAAGAATGTTTATACATCGATCTTCTCTGCTGCCTTACTTCTCTTTTCATGATTATTTATGCGTGTTAATCATACAGTTATATTCAATCAGCCTTTAAACAGGTTCTGTCTATTTTGTGACTTATTATTTCACATTAGCAATTTGTGGTGCATAAGCTTTGCATTTTAATATAGAGATGGAAGTGTCCAAGGGTACCCTAGTATTAGTGAGGAACTGTTCTTTTAATTTTATTACCTCAAGTATGATACTATTTTTATATATTATAAATGCTTTAACTGCTATTACCTTCATATTAGGCCCAAGGCAGCCACATCATATTAGGTAACTGTATAATGATGATAACATGCCTGGCTGTTTAATAAAATCATCTGAATATCATACAAACAGAGAATTATTAGATGTAACCTGATAAGTAATATAGCTATATAGGAACATAACAATCAGTGTCTATTTCTAAAACTACAGTTTTAATCAAGAAATGATTTAATATTCTTCCCTGTAAATTTATTTTCTGTAGAGTAATGATAACACATCTAATTAGCAAAGGCTTACATACCAGAAACAAATAAAATCAAGGTGAGATAAAAAAAGACTCCAATAACAGCAGTGCCCCATTCAGATTTTGATTCAACTGGGCTCAGGCAACAGGCAGCATGTATGTCAATACAACAAATCAATAAGAATACAACATAGCTCATATAGCTCTTAACAAACACACACACACATGGTGGTGGTCAGTATGTACATACCTGAGTTATACTCCCAGATAATTCTATACATAACAGCTGTAAAATATACAGCCACAACCCAGATGTCTGCTCATTATATCATCACGTCACATAAGCATAGTGTCACTCTCTGAGCAGAGACCAATCTATTCTCTCTTCATCTCTACCAAAGTGAAGGGGTCCATGCTGTGCTTAGTAACAGACTGGTACCCTATTTGCAAGTGGAAAAATTGAGTTATTTGCCCATCTCTATGACTTGCTGAGCACTGCAGGGGTTAACAGAGCTATCTGGGGTTATAATAGAATATTGCTTATACATTCAACCTGCATTTTATTTCTGATCTTAAACTGACAATAAAAAAATAAAAATTTTTAAGTGTCAGAAAATCAAATTACATATTTTTTCATGATTTTTAAAACATTTTCTAAATTGCCATAAGTTTTTAAGTACTTTAGTATCAGATTTAAGGAAATTTAAAGATGTATGAACCTACTATTTTTCAAATATTTGTCTGAACACCAGCAGAATAAAAAATATAAAACTGTATTCTAAAATTTGAATAATTTTTCAGGAGCAATTTTTCAGAATCGTTTTTACAATGACAAAGAGGAAACAGCATAGCATGAGACATCTGCTGGAGAGTGACAACGTATGATATATGTTCACAGAGTGACACTATATTCTCCTGGCTCATTAACTTAACTGGATGAATTATATTCCTAGCACATTGATGCACCCATTCACAGTTCATAAATTATTAAATAGGGCAGAGATTTCCACTCCATAATACAGCTATCATCCTGCTCAGCAGCATTAATGGCATTCGACAAAATTTCCACAACTTGAAACACCTAGGCTATATATACTTTATAAACACACCTTATTATAAGCACACTTATTTCAATTACACCATGTTTTAATTATGTTAACAACCTGCCTCATTGTGACCACTCAGTGACAATCAACATATTTGTAATTTCCATGATGAATTAATTAAATCAGCTGCACTGTGTTGCCCCTAAAGCAACTCTTATGGGGTAATTAAAAAATGCTTTCATTTTTAATTACAGTAACATCACTTCTGCATCTCAGCGCCATCTTGTGTTCACTCAGTAAAATACATAACCTGAATACATGAGAGAGAACTTCATAACAAATTATTCTTTTGTATGTCCTGACAAAATGAAATTTATGATAAACATAATTAGTAAGGCTGATATTGCAATTAACTAAAATATGAATCAAGCCAATGTTTCAGTTGGATGGGAAAAATTTTAAACAATAAATTGGTTTCATCTTCGAATACTAGATGGTGCTAACAGCAAAAGTGCTATTACCATTAATAACACTGTCATGCTTCAAAATACCCTATTTAACCGGATAATTCAATATTTTGCTTCAGACACTAGCATTATTTGCCTTTTTCATGTTCAAAACAACTCTTATTTAATCTCATTAATAAGATAAATCAACTCACATTTTGGCTGATTCCATTCACTGATAGTAGAACTTGTGTTTCATATTGGCAGATGTTTTACAGTTCAAAAAGTTAACAATCAGTGATACTGTGGGAGTGAGATAGTGATGTTACTAAATATACCTCTTATAAGAAGTTTAATCATATTGTTATCTAGGGATGCAGTAAAGACTGTGTGGTAAATTAAAAAAAACAAATCATACATTTCTATATAATCCTAGAATTTTAAAGTCTAATTTTTTGCATATTTTAATCTTTATCCTGCAGTAATAAGTATTATATGATCAATAAAATTTACAATATCAGAATTAAAGCAATATTTAAGTAGCATCTGCATAATTTGTACTTTTGTCTTTTGAATACAGTGTGTATCATTCATTTTTATGATCTTTATTAGATATTCTTTCATGGGATCTGATTTTGTGAAATCTATTTATTACTCCCCTTCTACCTCCTGAATTTTATGATGAGTCTATAATGGTGAACACGATAAGAAATGAAGATGACGAAAAATTGGTTAAAATGAGGTGGAATGACATGCAGAACGATAACGATAACCATCATACGAAAGCACACAGCGTGAGCTAACGGAAGTAACAACGGGGACACTAGCCTGGTCCACTACTGATATAACCCTGACAGGTAAGATAATAAATATATAGGGACTGCTCCTACAAAACTAAGCACATCTTATGTTCCGATAACTGCTACCTCATACATATGGATTAGTTCGTAATGTCACAACATATACATGTATCCATGGTTACGATGCTGAGGTTAACTTTGGTGAGATGCAGCAATGTCTACTGTCTTGTATTCTTCATACGGCTGGCTACAGCTGCCACAAGTGCTGCCCCCTTGCCACTTCCGTCTTCTGACAGCATCAGCTTAAACTGGAAATACGAAAAAAATTTCAGTCAATGATTAAACCAATATCAATAACAAAATAGTGATGTCAATGATGAAATTATTTTCACAAACACTGAGCTCTGCAAACATACACATAGTGATTGAGCTTTTTAATATACAATACAGCACATATAAACATAATAATTCCATTACATCATACTAATTACATGGACATAAATCAATCATCCAATACCTGATCCCTATACACATAAAACATTAAAAATGGATTGTACTAAACCTGCCACTGTTAAACATGGAGCAGCCTTACATTAAACAAAAGCAGAAGTATCTATCTAACAATCTGTCATACAAAATTACTTTATATTAAAATGGCAGCATGACAATTAACAAATAACATCTGAGATCACCTAGCTTTAACTAGTGCTGTAAATAATCTATAAATACCCCATGTTCTAAATGAGGAAGTAGTTATTTTTGCCATAGAAATAGCAGATGTAATGTGTTCATCCATGTTTGTCTGTCTGTTCATATGTACACGCAATATCCCGAATTTTCTGTATGAATAACAATAAAATTATGTTAAAGGGTCAGCATGCGGTAAGGAAAGAAATGGTTTAAGCATGGGGTGGATCTGAGCAAAATTCAACACAATTCTTCTGTTTGTCCACTCAGTTTCTCCTAAGTCCTTGCTAAGTTCTGAAGAAATTTTCCAGGAGCATGGTTCAAGGAAGGAGTGGTTACAAAGTAAAAGTAGTTCTGTTGGCAGAGTTATACTCTCTCTGGGTACTCTCTAGTCATTGCCTCTGCCAGGAGGGTATGCTTTCATCCCTGTTTGTGTGTGTTTGTTCACAATGTAACTCATGCAATCATAAACATAATCTTATGAAATGTTAAGAGCATTCTGTGAATGGGCCTAGGAAGAATTAATAAGATTTTGGTGTGGATACAGCACATGATACAAATTCAGGAACATCATGAAGGAATATTCACAAATGTATGGTCACTTTTTTACATGAAAAAACCTGGGAATATGGGCAAAACAAGTGAATGCAAACATGGGATTGGGAGCATCAAACAAAAGGGACCATCCCATCCCCATAAACAGTTACAAAATTTTTGTAAGGGCAGGGTTTGTTCAGGACACTGAAATACAACAGGAGAGCAGTCTAAGGACTGTCTCAGTATGGGAATCTATACAGAGTTTGGTGGTCATTAGAGGATCGCTCTAAGGATGACTGCACCCTCATCTGCAAATTACAGTAGAATTACCTTTGTACGCCTTCCATTCAGCATCACAATTAAGGTGTGAAGAAATAATTAAAGGTTGGCTCATTATTAAGCTTGGTTACACTGACTACTGGATAGCTTGTTGGAAAATAACTATTCAATGCATGCGCATGCGCTTTGATTTCTGATTTAAACTAAACTGTTCTCTCATGCCTGCTGTAGTCCCCTATGGTCTATATTTATGACAGAGCAGTAATTAATATTATAGTATTGTGAGGATATCGTAAGGATCAACTGGTATGTGTTTTGGAAGAGGTGGGTTGTCATTTGGCATGTAAACATATGTAGAACATGATGCACCTAATCACAAACAGTAAGTACATAAATATGTAGAGTAAAGTTGAATCATTATCATAAATAATGCTGGTATCTCACATCTGGAGCAATTAATAATAATGACAGAGAAGAATCATAAACGGTGCTCCTCTGAGCAAATGTGATGTGAGATGCAATATTTATAATATAATACACTTATATAGTTCCGTATATACAGCTGGTTAGAGCAGGTACTGTCTGGGAAGTCATAAGGAGTATTGATATATATTTCTAAGTATACCTCCACCTGGAAGGTATTATACTTCCCTGACAGTTGACCCTTTGGTTCATTTATCTGTTAGTAACTTTATGCAAAAAGTGACAAACAGATTTTGAAAAATTCTGTGGAGGGTTAGGTAACACCAAGCAAAACTCTATTGAATTTAAAAGTATTCTGGGTCACTGCAGTATAGAAAGGATTATACAGAATTACAACACAGGATGTTTCCTTTGTTAACATGGAGACCGTTCCATTCATAGTTATAAGGGCCACCATTTGTTAATGCCAGGTTTGACCCATGTAACTGAAGTGAGAAATTGTTCAAAACACAGGAAAACTTGACTATGGGGATCAGGATCCTGCAGGAAATCAGTCTTTTATCTACACCAACTTCTAATTGATACTGTGTTCACAAGGCTCAAGGTCCTGACATCAAGTGTTTTCAATTAAATACCTTATAAGTTCTACCAATGCACAAGTCTGTCAGGTGCACTGCTCATACTGTTTATGAATACAGAGCACTGAAAGTCAGCACACTGCACACCGTGAATTTCCTGTTCTGCAAATGTATGCATTTATGAAAATCAGTGTTTAAAATGTATACTTAGAGCAATGGGCTTTTCTGTACACATAAAGACAATGGGGTGACTGAGCATTTCTTACACTGGACATTTCTTTTCATAACATGCAGAGAAAACAAGGAAACTGTACACAGTGCTTATGGTACAAAGGGTACCATCTAATACACAGAACTAACATAAATATACACAAGTACAGGAGAGAACTGTGAGAACACTAATACTTTGATCAGAAATGAGACCTCACAGAGGCTACATGTAATCGAAATGTGAACAAATGACAACATACAAAAAGTACACAAACTAAATTGGAAATGACGAAAGGGAGATGTACATCAATACGTTCACCTTCAAATAAAGTGAAGTTGTGATCTGAAGAAGTTTCTAAAACAAACACATCAGAAAGCGGGAAAAAGACAACCAGTACAACCAGTGTGGAAATAACTCGTTAACAAGTATGGTCCTCCTGGAACACCAGGTATGGGAATAGAGTTAATAAACCCAAAGGATATGGATAAGGCAGAGATGTTTTATAAAAGAGTGGTCATTATAAACAACTTAAGCACACAAAAACATAACCAAAACAATTATATCACAAACAATAGCAGATGATAGTCAAACCAGATGGTAGGTTGGTAAAAAGCATACAAGATTTACTTTTAAGTAGGTAATGTTTTTTTCCGGTTGATGTGTCTGCTAAGAAATGATGACGACTCTTTGTTAAACTCTAAGGACCAGGTGCTATATACAGCTTTGCCCAGTAAAGGGTTGATTGCCAGATGTGTGGTTTGTGAAGATGCACGACTTTGTGTGTATTTGTATCAAAGATTCACTGAACAATGTAACATGTGTTACTTCAAAGGAGACGGACTAAATCCCAACAATAACATCTTGTGGATTACGAGGTACAAAGACAGGCCCTGGAAAATCTCTAGTTCATTGAGTGCATGCTCCAGGTTTTTTTTTATTAAGTTATATTAATCACTAGTTTTTATAACCAAGTTAAATGATTTTGCATATGAAAAGCCAGTTTCACGTTATACCATGGTACACCAGTTGATGCAAATGAAACTGATTTGACATGACCAGGAGATTTAATATTTATTTATATGTTATATTTTATTTTCTACGCTTGAAAAAAAAAAGAGTAAAAAAAAGGTTAAAAATCAACTTGTTAATTAAGTTAAAAAATGGCCATTTATATATTCAAATTCACATAGCAGTTTTCCTCCTTAGTTCTTCACTTACAATAGTCTGCTAAAGTCAAATCATCAAATTTAATCTCATTTCTATAAAAAAAAAACTTGTTAAATTTTCACAAAATATGAGAAATGTACACCAGTATGTAAATCACTCTATCAATTTTTCTCTCTACAAGAAAAATATTTATTACATTGAAGTACTTGTTAGGCCCTTCTAATTTTTGTTATTGAGGTAATGTTACTTAATGTAGCACTTGAGTTAATCCTATATACATATATAATTTATATATTTAGCATTTAATGAGTCGCTGACTCCCCAAACTAATTTGATCTTCATGTGATAAATATAATAACATTTACTGATGATATAAATTTTCAAGCTGTGATGGAACTAAATTTCTGAGGTGCATGTGTGATTTGGTGCATGCAAGTGCTTCATAATCATGTTCTAATCAGGTATAATTAAATACACCCTGACACCTGACTGAAAATAGAAAACAGTGATACAGAGAATTATCTTATAAGTAGATCTTGTCTAATACTGTAGCTTATAGTCATTTTACTAAGCCTTGTTTAAATATTATCAGCATAGACAAGTTACTAATGCCTCTATGCCTAATGCATGCAGTAAGCACTGAGAAAGGTTAGCAACAGTTGAAAAGAGGTAATATGTGGCACCTGATTTCCAAGGAAACATTGTATCAATTATGCTGAATATGAACCGCCACGCCCCCTACTGGCCACTGCCGCCACTATGGCTGCCCCCTTGCCACTTCCATCGTTTGACAGCATGAGTCTGAACTGGAAAAGCGTGCACACGTCAATATGGCTGACAGCGAGACAACTGAATGGAGGATGGGGTTCGTAATCAGAATAGAGAGTGCACATGACATTCTCAAAGCAAGACAGAAATAACATAACATAGTGAGACATAAGTAGACTAACATGAAGTGAGAACAGATATAGGCATTAATTAAGCTTTGTTCAGGGGTTTCTATCTTTTTTCCCTGCAGATGGAGAATAAATTATTAATTTAAATAATTTTTTTCACTTTTTTATTTTTGTGTGTGTAAAATTATGGCCTGAATAAATAATTTACATTTAGTTCTCATATATGCAACATTTTTATAGATTTTATAATTTTTATAAGCTTCTTTTCACTGTTTGCACTGAACATAGATTTAAGAAAAATTAAAAACAAAATGAAAATATGAGCATAGTTCAAAATTGATTGCTCACAGTTATATTTGTGTTATAATGGTGTTCTTGTGCTGTAGAATGTGGATAACAAATTTCAAAATATCCATGACACCTAACAACTTGTATGTGTTTGCATGAAGTGTAGTGTTAATTTAATCCCAATTAAATGTGCTCTTATGAGTAACAGTCAGCTGTTGGTCAACCTATGTATAATGATTGTTGAATATTATCTAATGAATACATTAAGCTTAAATGATTTGGCTATGTATTCTATTCCTTTGAAAACCAATAATGCTACTAGCAAATCTGCTGCCCTTAATTTTAGTTCTATAAACTTGGGGTAGGTGGGGGTACATACCCCCTTGACTGAATTGAGAGTCAGATGTAGTTATATCACATCTGTTCGTTAGCACTGGATAGAATAATTTTCATCCAGTGGGATATCTGGGGGGTTGCAACCCCCTCCCCCCCCCCCACTACCACTGTATGTCAAAGTCTGTATGAAATGTTTTTTGGTGTTTTAAGGTGAAATATTAGAATTTTTCAGGCATTTCTCTGAATAAACAGACTAAATTTCAGAAATTCTTTTAAAATCAATCATCATACAGAAAATGTCTGGAATATTAAGTTATATAGTTCCTGAAATGATTCAGACCAATTTTTCAGGTATTTCTCAGTATAAACAAACCAAATTTGAGAAAATCTGATAAAACCAAAAATTAAATGGAAAATGTATGACATTTATTTAAGGTTGTTCATGAACTGTTTCAGGCCAATATATGAAAGAGACAGGATACACTTTTGGTAGGTTGGGTGAGAACAAAACACAAAGCAGAGCTTGAAGGGAGAAAAAGTACTTCTAGTTCATACACTATTTGAAACAAAACAATATGAAGTTAACAATAACAATAATACAGCAAAAGTTCTACAGCTGGGATAAGAATGTATTCACTTTACTGAGTAATCATGTTGATGAATATTTTCCTTGTGGGAATGAACTATATCAAGAATTAAAACATGCTTGTGTAAACAAAAGCATGTATCTTATATCAGACATGTCTAGAACACAAACAGGGGATAATAAGAACCAATAGGCTCTCAAGCCATGGATTTTGAGTTTGAGCAAAAAAGAATTGGGACCATAAACAAGCAGTCATTATTTCCAGTTGATTGCTTAACCAAAGTGGTTGATGGGCAAAGTTTAACTGTATATAATTATTTGTTTAAATAAGGGATGAGCTAGGGCTATACTGGTCACTTAATGTCATAAAAAAATCAATATCATGAAGAATCTTTTGACTTATGTTTCACTTTTTACAACATCGAGGATAAACATTTTTATCCCAGCACATAGCTAGACAACTATGACTATAAAGATACAAATATGAACAGAGAAAGTTGAGTTGCTCTACTGAACAAATTAATAAAGAGCAGGTAAATATGAAACAGCAGCAACAGCAGTAATAATAAGCAGTATGGTAATTACTGATAAAAAATTTTTTTTACAATCTTTTAAATTATATTAAAACATTTAAGCAAATGTTATGCAAAAGTAAAAAATCAGAGCGAGTTTTAGTAAATAACACAAACATGAGTTTAAAAAGACTGCATCCCAGCAAGCAAAGTAAACAATTTCATGGCAACCAGCTTTGTATGTGCACCAACAAACCTTGAAATCAGACTGACATCTGTGATTTCACTTTTAACACTGAGATACAACTAACTTTTAACAATTTCTGAAGCCTGAGATATCATAGAATACTAGAAATTTTTTACCCCAAGTTTAAATATGGTCTTGTTAAAATACATGTTTATGGCAAATCCAAAACCAGGTAGTGACAATTTCTATTCGTTCAGGGGGCATTTCAAGATTAGATCTTTGTTTGGACAAAAATGGCATATTTCATATAATCTGGCTTGTGAAAGCTTAGAAATCAAAGTTTTGTTCTAATATCTTAATAATCCACTCTAACCAAAGAAAGCTGCCCGAGTTTCAGCAGACAAATTAAAACCAACCATTTATCTCCCTTCAGAATCAGGACAGACCTTATATGTGCATACATGCCAGAAAAAATAATTTAGGCAATGCCAAAAGAACTGTTAAAACTCAGCTAGGCAAAACACAGCTTCAAATTTATTAGTGTACATTACAAAATAAACTTGCAAAACTTAACAGACATAGTTTGAAATGATCAGCTTAAGCCATGCAACAGGACCCCCAAATTTACTCACCTCAACAACAGCTCAACTCTGCTGTCTTAAAACACTATGATCTAAACAGGGGAAAGGGGTAGACCCTCAACTACAGACATAAATTAGGGGTAGGGGATGTTCACTGATGGGGATCAAGCGAGGGCGCAATATCAACGTGTGTCGTGGGTTAATCCACATCATCTAAATCCCCCAACGTGGGTGATATATGCAGGTGCAAGTAATGCCCGACACTGAACCACCATGTGACATATGCAATAATCCTGTTGTACAAGGCAAAAAAAAAAAAGGTGGGTTCTCAGGCACTTTTTTTCAGTAATTTATTCGCAACAGCAATTTTTTTTTACCTTTTTTACCCTTTTTGTATGTTTTGATAAAAAAATGTCATTTTTTTTCAGGAAAAACATGATAATAACAGAATTATTTTGCTTAACAGGTAAAAGCACTTCATAACAAAGGGTATCTTATCAAAATTGTATTATTTTATCTTCTTGAAAGAAATGTCAGAGTGGCTATATTCAAAATTGGTAATTTTCTATTGAAAATAAAATAAAATTTTTTTATGAGGGGGGTTAAAATTGACATGCACAGTGCCTGAGAACCCTGCCTTTTTTTTTTTGCCTTACGCAGGATATTTTCAACCTTCATCTTACTGCGCCATCACTGGTACACTTACTGACAAGCCTGGGTGCAGCAGATCTCTGATCTTTTCCATCATGCGGTTATGGAAGTGAGGATGGAAGCGATACAGACTGCCATCAACAGCGACTGTCACTGTAGGTTTGTTGATGCGGTTCAACAGAGTGGCAACACCTAGTAAAAGACAAAATCTGGATATCAGAAAGCACAATAAATCTAACAGTATAATAGCTCAAAACTGTGTGTGCATATTTTTTTTATACTACACAATAGTCTGAGTACTGACTGATGTAGATTACAGAGTGACTGACCAGCCCAGGCATTACTTAATGTCTCCTGAGACAAAAGGATAACTACCATACACACAAATATAAATCTGGACACTTACAAGTAGTAAGATCCTTCAACACATTGCATGAATGTATTATTCATAAATCAAATTTTATTCATCAACAAAAGATGTGAAACTCATTTTGTTAGTACTTAAGTGGAAGTGACATATGTACATATCTGTTTGCTGGTAAAGAGATATTTCCATGGAGTGTACAGCATGGCAACTACCAGTATGTATTTTATATATATACTTATGTACTGACATTGAAAAGTACTGACATGACCTATTAATCCTGAGTTACCTACCTGCAGATGCTAAGTAAGCTGCCCTTGTGGATATCACAGTGCAGATCTGTTTCACAAATTTACAGTCTATGGAATCTACCACCTCAATATCCAACTCATCCAAGACTTGGCGGGTATGTGTGTATTTACACCCTCTGTCTCTGAATTAGAGAAACATAAATATATGTTAATGAATAATAAATAATTGTAAACATTAAAAATTAAAATATGATAACTCTGGTATGTTTTCTGATACTTAGACAAACTGATGCATTTAAACAAAACCAACTCATTCCAAGAATGTTCAATTCTCAATAAAATATTTGTGAAAATCATTGACAAATTACAAAAATTAATCTCCAATCAGATTTCTCAATTAATTTATGTATACACTATGTCTGATGACAGCTAAATTTTTCAAATAATTTGATTCAATCATTAAAGAAAGCATGAGCTGATGGTAAGTCAGGCAGAAATGTGTTAATTTTTTTGGTTATAAGCATCCCCAGGTCTACGTACAGATTAATAATCTAATTTTTGTGTCAACAAACATGAAAGTTGTGAACATTACAGACCCAGTAATATAGAAATCAGTATTAATAGCAGTGTTCACGAAAATTAGAACTGTTACACTCATTTTTACTATTTTCAGAAATGAAATAACTTATTTTACCATGATTTCAAAGAAATAAATTACCAGTATTAAGGAGGTTTTAGTCTTCTCTGGTTTCAAAATCAGAATGCAGGGACTACCAGCATTAATTTTTAACACCTGTACTTCTAACAACATTCTGGGGCATTAAAACCTTTTTTTGTTACCAATGACCATCACCAATTTTATGTGCTCCTGTAGCATATTCCACAACCACTCATTCCTGCTTTTGAGGATACATTAAAAACATATTTTAATTAACTTCAGATATGCATCTTATAAAAATTTCACCTGATAATCTGCAAATCTATATTTGATCTCTAGTTGGCCATAAGGCAGGATACTGCAAGGTTTTATGGTATCAGACAGCAATGTTCATATTTTCTACATTAAATTAAAATATGGTAACATCGAACTGTTACCTGAAAAAAACATTGAATTCATGACTAACTATGATTACTCGCTTATACATGTTCCCTGATTCTTGATCACAACTTTGATCACTTGTGCATACACTCCTTACAGAGCGGTTATACACTGCAGATGTTACAGCTGTCCTTTGGCCACTGCTTTGTGTAGCAAGTTTTTCAGGGTTCCTACACCAGGGTTGGCACAGGCCCAAGAATTGTAATCAGACTGATGATAGCATGGTATGGCAGTGTGCATCGAACCAATGAGAACAGGGTGTCATGAGTTGGAGTTGGATGCACAATGTGATACCAGGCTCTCATTGGTCTGATTATAATTCTTTGCCCTCTGCCAGCCCTGGAGGTGAAACCCAGAGAATCTTGCTTTAAAAAGCAGCGGTTAAAGCGAAGGAGATATACAGTGACTGCAATATATAACTACTGCATGAAGAGTGGAACTTGTGAAGAAAAATATGATTTTTTTCCCAAAATAACACATACATCAATGCTTTTAATCTTTTGCAAGTATGAAGACTTCCTTCTTATTACAGTTTTATCAACTTTTTTTATAGCCCTATTCTTACACAAAGTAAGCTGGTTAATATCATATATAAAATAAATCCTCAAAAGCAGAAGACATATGATGGTGGAACAGGCTCTGATTAAAAATAAAAAAAGTCTACCAATCTATCCAGCAAAATTAAAAGCATATACATTGATCCAATTAGTGTTTCAGGAAGTCAGTCTTACCCATTGTTTCCTGGGTCACTGTAACATCATTAATACAAACACACTTCATTCCTCTGTCATTTTTATCAAACATATACATTCTTCTACCAAACATTCAAAGGCAAAATAACTATTTACAGTAACAAATTTGAGGACTCCTATAAATATTTTCATCGAAATAATTCACTTATTTGCACAAATTCAGTTCCAAAATAGATGTATTTTAAAATCACAAAGCAAAAAATTATATTGCCAAAAATGAAAACAAAAACTTACATTTTTTAAACCATTCTGTTCAATCGAACTATATTTGTTGGATCCTGTCCCTGGAGATAACTAACCCTCATTCTGTTCAATATTTTACCAAAAAACACTTCCCAAGAGCTCATATACATTGACTTTTGTCAGAATTTCTGTATAGAAGAGACACAACAATGACATATCTATGGTGCCACAACAAAAACAAGAACACAGCAATACATTCAATCATAAATCTTCTGTAAGCAATTAATGTGTAAAATAAGAGATTCACTGGCAAGATGGCCATTCCAATTTAAATCACACCCTTTGATTGGTTTATGAACAATACAACTCTATATTTTAACCAATGAAATTTTGCAACACAAAATATCTGTGTGCCATTCTGCCAGCAAAATCCTGACTCCACAATTTCAGCATTTCAGCATCATTCATTCATGCAAAACCAATTTGCAAGTAGCTACAATTTACATGACCCAAAGCCCCGCTAAATATATCACCACTGTATAACAAAGTAAGCTTACCTCTCAATTTCAGAGACATATTTAGTGTAGAATCGACTAGGAGTACACAACTCTTCGGAGTACTCTCCTTGGAACAGAAACCCTTCTTTTGCACAACGCTCAATCACTCGCCGACAAATCTCACCCATGTACATGCCTGAGATCATCTTCTCAAACCTGAAATGCAAATTGTTATGCACATGAATTTCAAGATAATTAAAGACCAAAATGTTATAAACCAATTTATTTTACATGGATTGAAACAGGAATCATAACTAATCAAGGCGCACTCTCCATGGCTCAAATGATGGTGTTCAGTAGTCTGTGAGAGTGGAGGAAACCGGAGAACCCATAGAAAACCACTGCGCTTGGACAGACAACTACAACCCACTCTCAGAGCCATGCTGGGGATCAAACCCGGGTCACTAGTGGAGAGAGCCAAGCCTTTTTACCTATCAAATATACAGATGTTATACATCTGATGCTATTAAAAAAAGGTAAACTCCATTTATTGATTTCTTTTTTGATTTCTTTTCTTTTAGTGTCCTCGTTGCAACATTCACACCCACCTTGAATGCTCACTTCCGCTCACTGTTTCACTTTTGCAATTTATACATTCCAATGCACAAAATTATGTTTCTAGAACTGATTTTCCACACCTTATCACACAAGTACCAGTTACATTAATATGTATGATAATAATAACCTAATTTATGATCACTAATATTAGGATGTAATGATAATAACATCTAGTCTCTTTTGTGTATTGGCATATCTTTTACAGATATAAAGAAATAACTCATTATATATGACCAGACATATTCATGGTACTGCCTGGGTACTCACAATTGCTTCCCAGGGTTTAGTGACATTTTATCCACAGCAATATCTTCCTCTGTCCGGATAAAGTTCAAAACACCATTGTCTCCAAATGCTCCCCATTCTGTGTTTATGATGACCTGTAAAGAAAAATAACCACATCACGACTGATACTGAATAGGGTCTGCCTTTTAAATGCCTGAGGGATTTATTTAATTAATCATGAAATTCATCATTATTTCTTCATCAAAGCACTCTGGATGTGTCCTACAGTAATAAAGCTCTGTAATACCATTTAGAAGACATGTCTTTTTTTAATATAATTAGACATGCAACATCATGCTAAATAACTACTTTTTATTTATCAATTGCATTTACTGATACATTAATGTGTATAAAAAGGGGATGAAAGTTGTCTGTTAATAATATAATTTGATCCAAGTTTGACTTTCATACTGGAAGTAATTACATTACACATCTGCTTTGAAAGATAGCAATAAGAATAGATCTATACAATACATATCTCACAACAAAAACTGTTTAATGTACAAGAGATTTCAGATAACAGAGCTTCAGATATATAAAAAGGTATGTTATTACATCTAATAAGACTGAAATGAAAACAGTCTTCTGGTTTTTACAATAACTCAATAGATATAAAATAACATTTTTCATGAGTCTAAGGCAGGAGGTGAAGAAAATGTGAAAGAGGTATGATGCAGTGATAGTGTTATGGCTTAAAGGATAAAACTTAAGTGGAACCTGTCAGAAAGACCACCTGTCAATAAAGACCACCTGTGAATTCAGACCACTTTTGGTCAGTCCTACAGCCAGCCTTGTAACATATGTTTTACTGTATGTCTATTGACCTGTGAGGGGTCCTCCTTGTCTTCATCCCACAGCTGAACTTTGTCCAGTTTCTCCATGTAGCAGGCATTGGTGCCAGTACCTGAAAACAAATATGGTAATGAATGAAGTGCTGCTCAAGCATTGTAGAGAATAAAATAGATAAACAAATTATATTTATATGTCTTAATATCCATTTTTCTGAATGGTTTCCATTTACATACCTTACTCCAAGCATTTTGCACATTAGTAACATGGTGAAAAACGCACTTATTGGGTAATCTGTAATACCAGACAACCCATGAAACAATGCACCAAAATGGCAGAATAATCAATAGAATTGGGCAGATAATACGTCATGCAGATTTCAAATCATCACTGCAGCCAACATGAAACAGCTGTGATGGATAATTATTTAAGAATTAATCTGTTTTTTAATTAAATACTATTCGTCGTCTGACAGCTGATCAAACACTGAAGTGAGAGATTAAGTGTTTGATTTTTTCAATAATGCAATTTCCTCAAAATAGAAAATTTATTACTGACTAGATTTTATTGGAATTAAAATCACCAAGAAAATGAGTACCCCAAACATCCTAAACTTGTAGGTCATGCCTTTTGCGATTTTGGTACATGGGTAGATAATGATATAACAATACTGACAGACCAGCTTCTATGGCTCAGTGGAAAAGCAAAGGACTCAAAGCCGGGAGATTGTGAGTTTTAATCTCAGCCTATGTGGTGAGATTTTTCACGGTCAGCCCCCATCCTGGGCCAGTGCTCTGCAGGCTTAATGGGGAGACTGTACCCAACAGTTGTGTTTAACTCACAAAAGAGTGCGCATTTTATGGGTTCCTTGGTGTTATGACCCAGTAATGGGGATGTCACAAACCCAGGTCCCACAAGTGTGGTACACCAAACCTGGTTGACACCAGGATTATCAAGTATAAGCTAGTCACGTAGTCCAAAATGTGAATGGAACTCTGCAGGTGTACATAGTACTCAGTTATGCAAGCATTAAGAAATGGAAGTGGTTACCTCCACCTGAAATAATAATTAAGTAAAAAAAATACTGATAGACTGTTTTGACCAGAAATGTCAATTTGAACTTACCCAAAATGAGGCCAACTTCACAGGAGTGGTCCAAAAATGCACAAGACATGAGGCAGCCCACAGTGTCATTCAGGATGGCCACACAGTCAACTTCAATGTCCTGTCATATGAAACATGAGATCTGCATTAATCTAGCACCACATGAATACATGATAAACAGACAGCACCACATGAATACATGACAAACAGACAGCACCACATCAACAGATGATAATCAGACAGCAACACATGAGTACATGATAAAAAATTTCAGCCTGATAACGCAGCATGAATAAACATAGGAGACAGCAGTGTTCTGCTTATCTCAACAAGGCTGGATGAATGAAAATTCAAATCAGAGATCAAGAATAACAGATAGCAAAAGCTAAACACATTTTTAAATATCACATAATCAGATAAATGAACAGCTGTAATAGAAAATTATTTTAATACAGTAGTGTCATTCAAATTCATTTTAAACCAATCAACCTTACATCAGCATTATCATTATTTTGCACAAGTAAAATAAATAAAATGACAGACTGAGCTTGTTTAAAACAAACGTAACATGACAAAACAAGAGCACCACAAATGGTGCATAATACGCATATTTCATATTCTGTGACCTCTGACCTCATTAAATATGTATGAATTTGCTGAGAATGTAAATAAGGTGAGAAACTGTATTGGTTAATAACCATCATGAGTTTTATGAAAATCTATAAGATTTTTTGTAAGTCGGGAGGGTGGCCCAAAAGGTTGGTGACCTCTGACCTCATTAAATATGCATGGATTTTGCTGGAAATAAACTTAGATGAGATATTATACTGATTAATATTTCTACTGAGTTATTTCAAAATCCATTATATTCCTTGTATTTATTGCTTCACCACCAAAAACTAGCCTGTTTAAAGCTGCCTGGTGACCCCTGACCTTATTACATATGTGTGGATTTTGCCCATAACTGAACTCAGGCTAGATAATCCATTAGTAAGTTGTTATGATGATTTTCAAGAAGATCCATTAAAGCCCTGGTAAGTTTTCGTGTAGACACTAAAGTTAACAGACGGAAGGACAGATGGACAGACGGTGGGTATAAAATAATACATTCCGTCACAGACGGGCATATAAAAAGTTAATATTTAATAATGCTTTTGTTCATATTATGTTCAGAATAATTACCCCTCTCCGCTTCACGGCTTCATGAAGTAGCCTGACCACATCCTCTCCCTCTACACCTTCACACACAAAGCCCTTTGTCCAGCGAACCAGTCTCCCTACAGCAAGACCCTCCTGCTTGCATGGGAATGAGAACGTGAAGCCCAGTGGTAGCTTCTCTCCCACCAGGTGGTTGTCCTTCATAAATACTGCGATACAACTGGCAATGTGATCAAACAGCTGAAAAGACAACAACATAACCTCCATCATATATATAATACACTGCAAAATGGTCAGCTGAAAAGACAAAATGTGACCATTCAAATATATAGTCTACAAATACCTTGGCAATAAAGCCAATGAAAATGTAAAGAATTTCCAAAACTGCACCACAAAAATGTTAAAAGTGTTCTACTGAAAGAGAACAAAAATTTGTCCACTAAAAGATGAAATCATATATATTAAATGTGTGGCAGTAAGGAGAAAATGTCAGTTTATTATGGCATTAGCAGTGAACATATATGAGCATTCTTTGAAGGAAATGTAAATTTCTGATCTGGTGATGTATGGTGTATACCATTTACATACTTATCTGGACTCATTTTCTTTCCCATAAAAAGCTTCTGGTTTTCCATATTGACAACGGTTTCAGTATATATTGACAACTGTTTCAACTAATTTCAGTATAAAACCTGTTAAGTATCTTAAATCTGTTCATTTACCTTGCATCATGTGTGTTTACTCTAATAAAGTGAGGTGAGAGAAAATGAAAAGTTTCAAAAGTGGTTGCATTTCAAATATATCTAAGGCATTTGGGAGACTGATGTGGTATTTCATGTGCCTTTTTGTAGTTTTATGATATACAATTGTACATGATTCCATGCAGGTGCTGATAAAACAAACCAGCAGGACTAAACACTGCTTATCCTGTTTACTTCAGCTCTCAGACAAAACATGCACTAGCGTAATATATGACAAGGCGGTTAGCCAAGTGTTGCCAACTTGGATAAAACCTCATGTATTTGACCTAACAGTCATAGAGAACAACCTCCTTGGAGTACTAGGTGTCTAATTGTTTACCTAACTAGCTCTAGTATTTGGATGTTGCTTCTATTTCATTCATTCTACATTTAGAACCACAACACACCTGCTGTCAACAATTCTGAGGAAAAGAGGTTATTCAGACCACATGCCTCCATCAACGAAACAGGATCTGTCTGACAATAACATCATTTCTAGTATACTCTGATGCCATAGTAACAGCATCCAAATCACTCAATCACTTTTCTAGGTGATTGGCCCGATGTGTTATATCCTGTTGTGTACACCTTTGGCACTTCAGGTGTAATCATCCTCTCAGGGTACGTGACAAGAGTCAGCACCACAGGGTAGCTCGAGATGCTGACTGCCAAATACCAGTTCTCAGCAGACTAACTGATGACATCACTCATAACTAAACTAGAAATGATTTGGACCCCACATGTTCTCAATTAGGGCCCTGTGATGCTATATACCTCAAAAAGGCAGCTTTATGGCCTTACTGGATGTTAGGTTATTCATAAATCCTTACTCTCAAAAGACCAATCTTAAAAAAAAATACAATATCTCAAATGGTTATAACAAAAAAGAATTTGAATTTTATCTTCTTGATATATAGTATTACAGACTGTGAGACAGGTCTGAAATTCAAAAGCGCATCCTCTTAATAATTTATGGGTGCAAGTTTTCCATAAAATGTTCATGGTAATTTCTTGAATGTTTCTTAAGATAACTTACAAAAGAGCATCACAGGTGGAATACCTAAATACTATAGGGTGCCTGTCTAGACAGGACCTTATTTTAACTTATATATATATATATATATATATATATATATATATATATTTACAAAAGATTTGAACTTGCTTGATCAGGAACTTGCAGGCCATTGTCATGGAAGATATACCAGTAATGGAAATAGCAGATCCTTTTTTTGTGATTCTTTTCTATGTTATATATATATATATGATCTGTGTGATATATATATATCCTCCTCCACTAAAAAAAAAATTTTCTGTCCTGAAAACTGAGTGATATTAATACATGGACAGCCAAATAGCATGATCAAATCTCCATGTGGGTTTATAAGACTTAGATAAAGTAAGAGAGTACCGTACTCATGATCAAGTACACAAATATTATACAGGCATGATATATGAGTGCAGATGAGAGCACTTTTTATACTTGTATAATTTTTAAAGCACTTCATTACTCTCCCAGTAACACTGTAGTATATATGCTTGAATGCATAAAACATATCAAATAAAACTGTCCACACATCTTACACATACAATAATGCGTATTAATGGATTGTAATATAACCCTCAGAAGGGTCAGGAAAATCCATATTCCTCAACAACCTGTACCTGGTCTACGTGCAGCTCTCTTACTTTTGATTCTGAGTATCAATCAATTGAACAGGCAATCTTCCTGGTCCTACTTTTTATGTAGGGACACTGCCAATGTTCCTTGTGACATCTGATTACCAGGACAAAGATATTTTTTCAGGTCTGCAGCATTAGGGACTTGGAGCCCAGCTAGACAGAAAAGCCTTTGCAGCTTAGGCCAAGCATAAAAATTTAATTGTTTAAGGGACTCCCTGCCACTGATTTCATGGATCAGGTCCTCATTTTCTCATTTGTACTCTTGCCTTGGTTCCTTAAATGAGTTCTTAAGATGTGTTTCTGTGTGTGCATAATTGTCTGAAAAATTGCTTATATGATCTTGTTACTATGGTGTTTTCATGTGTCGATCAGTATATATGCGTGCATGTATTTGTGTGAAAATAGCCACAGAAGCAATTTTCATGGATAGGGTCTGTGTGAACTCCATTATCTTTTTGTGGAAGACCTGCTATATCCTCTGTACAACTATATCAGCCTGCCAGTTCCCTCATACATTCATACATTAATACTTGGGAACACAGCTTTAAAGCTGTGGAAATGAACTAAATTTTGTGTTGACTATATGCACCATCCTAAGATCTGGAGTGAACTTTTGTATCTTTCCTGGCAAGCTCATAAAATTCCACATATTTTTCTTGGTCAGTAAATTAAAAAAAATAAATAAAAAGTCTCCACTTACACCATATTTTTGGTCCCCCGAGTCAACAGACCTATTTGTTTTGTGTGGCCTAAGTAGGTATAACAACGGACTTTAACAGGAAACATTAGTGACATCAATGATTATATAAGAAAAGGCACAGAGACGCCGCACAATCACTGATATGCAATAACTTTGCAGGCTATTTTAAGAAAGCACATGGCTGTCCTACATGTCGTACATTATTTCTGTAGCCACGTGTAGGGAATCCAGAACGAAAAAAAACCTGGAGGTTGCCTTGAGGTAAATATAGAAACAGTATGGCACGTGTCAAACGCAGGGCTCAAAAACAGTAGTGCATCAGCACTCACAAAATCACTTATTAACAAAACCATAATATCACTCATCTCACAGGAAATACAGTAGTCCTTCAAATGTGATTGCTTATTTATTCATTTATATATTACTAAATTTAAGGCATATCTTACAGTACCTTGATTCTTTCATCAATTGACCAGTTCTGGTGAATTGTGTGTCATCAGTTAATAACATGGGTTAATTTCATGCATTAGATGCTTCAGAACAGAGTTTCAATATCAAGTCAGTGTTTGTTGAATTGAAGTTACTTATCCTTGGATTATTCTGGGCCTTTCTAGGAGACTCAACTAATTCCGTTGAAAATCTTGTGGTATTTTTTATGAGGAATTCCCCCACTGAACACTGAATATTTCCATTTAACCTATTAACAGTACAGAAATACTTCTTTCCTTTCAGTCAAGAAGCCCCGAAACACTCACAGAACAATTTTTATTATCAGTAAAAATGCAGAAAATAAAAATATATAAATACTTTTATCTTTAAGTTTCAGTTAATATAAAATCATCTACAGATCCAAAATGCAATGAAATAAAGCAAATGAATCAACTGGACTTAAACATATAATGGGGATGTCCCGTTATATTTATCATTTGCCTTACAAGATGATTTCATAGTAAAGTGAAGCTCCTCCCCCAGGTTGTTTCATTAGCCTTGGGTGACTGGATAACTGTTAGTGTGAAGCCCTGGGACCTCACCTGAATGCACTTAATAACTGTTACACTGGTACACCAGTGTGGCCTATAATCACACACACCTGGCATCATCCTTAGCTGAATGACACTGGTGATGCTGCAGCAAAAAACCCCAGTTCTTTCCCCATCCCTGTTTACAGTGTTTTTTATCAATGTACTGTGACATTGCATTTCTATTATTAATCATATAGTATATATTAATATCCTGTCTACTGGTGAATTTATGAATGGAATAACATGAAATTGTCAGGGCATTTTGGGAATGGGCCTACGAAGAATTGGTTAGATTTAGGTGTGGATGTGGCACATGATCCAGATTCAGGAATGTCACCAAGGAATATTCACAATGTATGTACAGTCACCTATGCAATAATTAACCTTGGAATATGGGCTGAATAAGTGACTGCACACACACATTTTGGGAGCATCCCACAATAGCGACTACTGCACTTGGCAGAGACTTGTATTCCTTATAATGCAGTTTTCTAGTTAATGGTGGTTCATTTTGCTGGGAGATCAAGTGGCCTTTGAGTTATTGCAGATGAGCCTGGATATTGTCTGCTGTTAATAGGATTTTCATTTCACCTGTCTCTGGAGATTAATTCTCTGTCTTAAGTTATTGAAGCTAACTAAATATAGAAGCAATAATGGCCTGATATGGAACAATGGAAACACTGGCTGGATGCGGGATGAATATTTCATAACAAATAATATTCTACCCATTATTCATCAACCCATAAGTAGCCAATTTTTTTTGTTATATACAAATTTATGGTTCAGTAGGCAACTTAAGTATAAGGATTAAGTTACCAGTATATCACATCTGCTGATAATAGGACAATTAAAACATACACTGATTAGGTAAGAAATTCTGTTTAGAATTTATGTGATTTCTGGCTTACTCTGCTTTACATATCAATGAACTCTAGGTAATTCCTGTTGAGAAAAGGTCTTATAAAGCCTATGTGTTAGATATATGAGGAATTTTTGTTGGTATCCCACATGTTATAAGGAAGTTGTTATAAACAAAAAGAACAGGATGTGTGCACTGTGTCTGGCATTTTCTGACCTTATTTTTTATAAAGATTCAAGGGATTATCTTCAGTTAATAGACCTCAGATATTAAAACAAGCCCCTTTAATGACACTCACAAGGTAGGGTTCAACCAGGAGAACGAAAATGTAGGGTCCTGACAGAGCCAGCCTATGGACATAGGTTTTTCCACATTATATGAAATCCTTCATAATGAAACAATAACAAATGCAGTTTTTCAAAGGAGATTTCAGTCATAACAAGTGTACTTAACCAAACATAAACTATTTAAACCTCACTGAATCAAATTTGAAATTTGGATATATTCCTTATGCTGTCAGAGTATATCTGATTACTTGGTTGTTTGAAAGATCACTTTTCCAAGCATATTCCCCCTCCCCCCTCACCAATCTACCCTGAGTTCAGTCCAGTTTGTATTCATTCCTTTGATGTATGCATCTGTCTTCAAACTGTAAACATTACCCCAACCCTGGTCAAACAGTCAAACCCTTGACCTTAAGGAATGTTTCATGCATGAACCAACATGACCCAAAGGTAGCCTTGAGAATCAGACCATGGCAATTCAACTGACAGAAACCATATACACAATGATATAAGGCCCCCCCCCCTTTATATATAAATGTTTTAAAACTTCTTTCACTATCAGAATCCATGTTGGTCTCAGCTTTTCAAAACTTCTACCTAATGCATGATTAATATGTAAGAAGAGCATAAACCTCACAGAACTTTAAAGTCAGTTTTTTACTTCTGATTTTATGAAAAAAAAAGATAAAATCTTACAAGAAATTACATGTATTAAATCATCTGATATAGACAAAAAACATTAAAAACATTGCTAAACTTTCATAAAAAATAAAGATACAAAACAAGCTTCTGATATTTATAAACTATAAACTGTATCAAATTATCTGATATAAAGACAAAAAAACAAAAAAAATCATTGCTAAACTTTCATAAAAAATAAAGCTACAAAACAAGCTTCTGATATTTAAAAACTATAAACTTTATTTATTTACATTGATTTTACAAATAGTTGTTACAACAAACCAAGGGACTCTTTGGCTTGATAGTGTCTAGAGGTGGAGGAAACCAGAGTGGTGTGTGGTGAGATACACAGCATACAAGTTTCAATACAATAGTTTATTGTATTTTGTATTATCAGTGACTTTGTTAAAGCTTGCCTAGATCATAACAAATCTTTGCTTAAAAAATGTGACCATTTGATTTGAAATAGTATATCAATCATACTGACAAAAATCTGCAAAAAAAGGGTAAATAAGAATATTTTCATCTTAAAGATGTGATTCCAGCACAAGAAGTAAAAATTATATGCACACTTGAAAAAGTTTAAAAATGAATAAAAAATAATCTTTCCCAAAAGAAAAGAAAGAGGGTGTACACTTTTGTAAAAGTACAAAGACACTGCAAGGTAACTTGTAACAGTGGTACAGATGATGTTAAGATGTACATGTCTCAAATACCTCAAACGCAATAACGTGAGACTTATTGGCTAAATATAGACAGAAATGTATGTCAACCATAAAAGATAACTGTCGGTGAAGGACATTAGCCGTCCTGGTCATTAACTAAGCGGTGAACTCCAGACACGTTCCATGTGGTTTCACACGATGTCCTGTTAATTATGAACCGTAACTGTCATGGTTTGAATTAATATTATAAAGCTGTCAATGTTCAGGGTACCTGTGCTTATAAAATAATCCACATTTACCAGAAAATTTATTGTACTTTATACTTCGACAACATATAATTGATTTGGCTTTTAGAAATCTGAGTCTGTGATAAGATAAGGAAAACTCATGATTCTACATAAAAAAAACAAGGGACCTATGGGTCACGATGCTCAGCTGTTATATATGATAAAAAAATAATATTTAAAAATGAGGCACATGCAGGTTTTGTGTGGTAATAAATATAAGCTGTATTATGAGTTGTTGTTGTTTAGCTTATGTATGATTTTGATAGTACCTTTGGAGACAGGGAAGAGGATTGATTTCATTTATTTTATTAACAAATGGAGTACTACTGTCACACAGATTTTGACTTGGCCATATAACTTATAAGCAGAACATATAATATAAGAGTTTAATTATTTATTAAAAAAATTACAAATATTGTCCCAAATATAATTTTTATTAAAAATAATAAGAGAATCATATGATTTTTTAAAATGAAATATAACTGATATGATTATTAAAATAATATTAAAGAATATATTCATGAATATATTCATGAATGCATTTATGAATACATTTTGAAAGTATTTGCACGAGTATTCATATACTTTCATTTTTACCTGAATTCCCATTCTTTATGCAAGAAATTTTATAATGGAGTACATAATCATATTCGTATTTAAATACAATTACAAAGTATTCGCACCATGTCTGGTATTTATTCAGTTTTCACCAATCAATGATGTTGAGAATCCAGAATAAACAAAATTCACACATTTAAATAATAATCATAAGTACCTGGTTTTATGGCTTTTATTTATATTAAAAAATAACTGTAAAAAATTCATTTTGGACTAATTTCACATCAATGTACACACTAGACACAGTAGGAATCTAGATTAATATTATCAACTGCATCTTTGTCTATCATTAATTTCCTTCATATAATCCCTAATGATTAGTAATGAATAATATGATTTACTTCTTTATCATTAAAAATGAACTGAAAAATGCCATAGGTGACTGCATGGTGTTATTTGGAATATGTGACATTCTACCCATCGATACAAGATTCTTATATCATCAGTAACTGCAAGTTAATTTCCTGTTATTATAAACTAACAAATTCCTTTTCTATTTTTCTTTAATTTGTTATTAAAAACCAATAAAAATTTATTAATTTATTGTTTATTGTTATGTTGTTGGTTAAAACTACTAGATGAGTTGGGTTGGACAACTGGATCAACTGTGGCTGGCCATAAGCTGCCTGGATTCTCGCCTCAAGCGTGCATAATTTGATGAAAGGTCAACAAGGTCAACATACAGGTGACTCAAGAGGGGCTGGAGAGAGCCAAAGTATGACAGGGTCTCATAAAAAACATTAATAAAAGCTACAATATTTGGCCAATTTCTTTCAGCTTTCTAAACTAAAAAGCTGAAATCCTTATGTGTGCATGATATGAAAATTATATCAACAGTGCTCACGGGAAACAAACGTGCCATGGTCACAGTTGGGCAAAATTTAAGGTACTAATTTTATATTTATACTAATAACTTATGAAATTTTGGGTATTCAATTGAATCTTGATTAAACAATGTTACATCCCTGACAAAAAAATCTCTAGCTTCAGCAATGCCCTTGTTAAGGGAGTAAATATATTTCTTGATTTTTTACAAAGTGCATTATGTTTGGGCCCATAACTTAAAAAAAATACACAATACTGACATCATTTCTGGCATGTGCATAGCGAATGTATAGAAAAATATGTATATTATATATGATCAAAGTCAGATTAGTGGTTTTGATATTAGGCAGTCTTAAAGTGTAACAATGGGTTTTTAATGAAAAAATGAAGTTTTTCATTGATATCTCGAAGGAATTAAGTCCTAGTAACCAAATTCTTGGCATGGTAGGGGATATTGGAGAAATCCAACTGTATGCCAAATTTAAGGAACTTAGAGCTGAAGCTCGGGAGCTGAGCTCTAGCAAACTGCATAACACTAGCAATATGTGACATGGTGCTTGAAAACTTGAATAAAATCTACAGTTTTTGATCAACTGGTTTCAAATTTTTGGTGTTAACAGTTGAAATGCAAACAAAAACATGCTGTGAAAATTAAATCCACAGCAGTTACAGCAAAAAAAACGTGCCATGGTCAAAGTTGGGCAAAATTTAAGGTACCAATTTTTTATTTTTGCTAATATTTTAAAAAATTTAAAAGATTTTGATCTAATTTTGGGTATACAATTTAATTTTGATTAATAAAAGTAATATTTCTGGAAAAAAGTGCTTAGCTTTAACAAGTTTTGTGTTAAGTGATAAAATTTCTTTCCTGATTATTTACAAAATGCATTATGTTTGGGCCCACAACTTTTTTAAATTATATAATACAGACCTAATTTCCGGCATGTACATAGGAATTATATAGAGGATTATTTATAGGAAATATGAGAAAAAACAGATGAGTGGTTTTGATATTAGGCAGTCCTGAAGTGTGAAAATAGGTTTTTAATAAAAAATTGAGGTTTTTCCTTAATTTCTCAAAGGAATGAAGTCGCAAAGACCCAGTTTTCGGCTTGGTAGGAGATCTTGGGGACATCTAACATTATGCTGAATTTTGGATTCCTAGGTCTTACGGTTTCAAAACGTGCCACATCTACGGACGGACGGACGGACGGACGGACAGACGGACGGACGACGGACAATGGACCACGACTATAGCTCAGATGACTTATAGTCAGCTGAGCTAAAAACATGGGGATTTTAGGGGGATTTGGTATCTTACCGGTAATTTTAAATCAAAACCCATACCTAGCAAAGATAATTTCATTTAACAATACCTGAACATACTTTTCTTTTCATGGAATAAGATTAAACATGAATATGATTTACAAAGCAAAACTGCATATCAAAATGATAGTTCCAACCAGACAACTGAAATTTAAACTTGTCACATTTTACTATTCATATCTCGTTACGTTTTACTATTCATATCAGCATTTCTCATATTACATGTGTGTCCACAAATATGGACAGTCCACTATTTTTCAATCTCAAATCACATTTAATCAAATTAAACAAAAATAACTGGTAGCAACTGATATTACACTGCTGAAAGTGAACTAAAAACAAAGTAAAATGGATTAAATGCTGTTTTGCAGACTCATTTATTAATTTCAACATATGGCTTCAATAATTCATCTAATCTTTGTAGCATATACTTTTTTCTTTTGTTGAAGTTAAAACCAGAATATCAGCAGAAGTACAGTGTTTACAGGAGGTAACAGTAACAAGTATGAAATATTTGTTCTCACATGGATGTATATCTGTACATGTCTCAGTTATATATTTAAACTAAAGAGGTTTGTAGTATCTTTGCAATTTTGCATAACAATCCACCCATTGGTTCCTGAAAAATGAGCTCCTAAGTTTTTTCCTATTCTAAGCTTTGTTGGTCAAGGTCACCTATCTTTGAACTTGACCAAGATTTTGTTAATATGCATCAGCACTGAAAAGATGAAGTTCCTGTGTTGAATATTTTTGGAGATATCCCACTCACAAGGCCAAAGTTGAAAAATCTGATAAAAATTCATTAAAAATCAGAAACTGTAGGTGGCACCCCCAAACTTGGGCAGCAGTGGAGACCATAAGTCCCAATAATCATAGAAAGTTTTGTGAATATCTACCTAATGGTTCTTGAGAAATAAGCTTCTAAGTGTTTTCTATAATCAGCTCTAAAATGTAGAAAAATAAGTCAAGGTCACCCATCTTCGAACTTGACCAAGATTCGAAGAAATTAAGTTCCTGTGTTGAATACCTGTGGAGATATCCCGCTCAGAAGGCCAAAGTTGAAAAATCCTATAAAAATTAATTTAAAATCAGATATTGTAGGTGGCGCCACCAAAATTGTGCAGCAGGTACAGACCATCAGTCCCAATGACCATGGTAAGTTTTGTGAAAATCAACCCAATAGTTCCTGAAAAAAATAAGTTTCTAAGTCTTTTTCTATAATCAGCTCTAAAACATTGAAAAATACACCAAGGTCACCAATCTTCGAACTTTACTGAGATTTTGTCAATATACATCTTCTCCAAAGTAATAAAATATGGTGAATCCTTTTAGAGATAGCCTGCTCACAAGGTAAAAGTTAACGGATGGACAGACAGATGGACATCCGGACAGACAGCATTCGGTGATGACATAAAAAAATAGCCCATTAGCCAGAGGGCTGAGAGCTAAAAAGTGACAGGATGACACAGTGGCACCAGTAATTCTAAGCATGATTAATTCTCAATCTGTCACACTGTAATCACTACTAGAGTCCAGGTTAAACAAAGGCCAAGAGTAATTTAACAGGGTGTACCAGTAGTTTTTGTTAAATAGAGTTGGCACTTAAACTTCAGTATCAATGATAAATTTATAAATAGATATAATGGCCTATTTATTGTTCAGTGTTTTGCAATTATCTTGTGCTTGACTGTGTCACTATAAGCTGCCAAGTTAAACAGTACAGAATTGGAAAAATACAATTTTCATAATTAATCTAATTACCTGTGTGATGTATTATGTGTTAAAATTTTTACTTGCCTAAACTTTCAGGCTTCTGACAACATCTGTGAACAGGATAATTAAATTTATGTTTACCTACCATTTAGGAATAACCTGTCTTCAAAACAGAAATTAAATTTTGAAAAAAATTTAAAGTTATCCGACATGGGGAAACAAACCCTGCTCAGAAAATAATGTTCAAAGTTGGTGCCATGAAATTTTAATTAAACTGGTGATGTTTCTGGGAAATTTTTAATTGGAAATATTTGGAAAAACACCCTGGACATTAGTATTGCTGCCCTCAAATATAAACACAACAAACAATAACCTTCCCCCCCCCCCCCCCCCAATTTATGTACGATGGTTTACTGACAGGAAAACGGCACGTGGAATGAAGCCATTATCCTCTGTGATGATGGCCATATCGTCACATGCTGCGTCCTTGTGTAAACATGCAATAAAAACCCATTAAAACATTCATTCAGAGGTTATTTACACTTTGATTTACAACCAAAACTGAACTTTCTGGAGATTTTCGTGATACCAACCTACCCAGATATATAATAAATTTCATAAACATCTGTGATACTGTTCATCAGATATATTGCAGACACACAGAGAATCGAGTGAAAACAATAACCTATAGATGCTTTGCACAAGTTAACAATCAATTTTATTCAGGAAACTATCTTAACATGGCAGCAATTTGTAAATTGGATTCCTCACAATTTAAAGATGACAGTACTTCTTGCAGACAACTATTTGCAATGTAAAAGCCTAGAGTGTGTTTGTAATGACCCAATTCAGGTGCTTCCAACAGTGTGTATAAAATTACAATACCTGCACAATCCAAGCTTCATTTGTTACACACATGTTACATACAGGCCATTAATCATAAGCCAGGCAGCTATCACTGCTGGTATCAATGGAAAGCACTCTGCCAGAATACAAAGGACTGTTACAGAGGCTGTGGCAGTGCCATAATGTGCTAGGCCAAACCCGTAACTATTTTTGTTACCAGCTGAGCAGTTTGGTAGTCATACACATGGCCAAAAACTATAAAGGTTACCATGGCCTGTCAGGCAGCCGAGTAATTTCTCTTCTACCCACGTAAAACTATAATAAATTTGCTTTTGGGCAGCAGCCAGAAGTAACAATGAACAGATGTTCCTGGAATGACATCTTCTGGCATAGAAGATTACGTCTTACAATGTATAATACAGACTATGGTAATAATGGTGAGTATTCAAGGTAATAATAAAAATAATGAAAATAAGAATAACAACAACAATCACAACAACAACAATATAGATAACTAGAACTGTAGTCTGAGCCCATATGGATACCTACACCAAGATCCTACAAGCACAATCATAGTTTACTGTTATAGCTGGTTCAAAGGTGAGCTCCAGCGAAACACTGCCCCTGCCATAAATATTTGAATATTTATGTGTCAAAGATATTGAGCAACAATAGAAAACTCCAAAATCATTAACTGAAGTAAATCTGAGCCAGACCTAGTACCACAAAAAAGCTTACCAGCCAAAAAAAAACACTCCCTTAAATACAGTAGAATACCTATGGCTGGTACATAATTTAAAGCACACATGACAGAGGCACTGATAATACCAACAGTTCTATAAACAGGATATGGAGGTTTGGGTTTTTTCTTGGAACTTTACATCAGTTGTCTCTTTCCTGTGTAGTCTCATATCCTGCTATTTTTTAGTCTGTGTTGTCTGTATCCTGTTTTTTTATAGTCTGAATCCTTAATAAAAGGGTGATGACCCTATTCCTGTATAAACTGGAAACAGAGGTGATTTCCCCTCTCTTTCAATCTTTGATAAAAAATAATATGATAACTAATACTAAGAGATTCTGCAACTTCAAATCTGCAGAATTCTCTGGGTTTTAAAGATATAACATGTTGGGTTCTCTGTAACTTAACATTTCTAAGTTATTCTCTGCCAGACTCATATTTAACCTTATAAAATTATGTTCTGTTAGGTTATCTGGGCTTGAACATTCTAAATTTAGCAATGTAGAGTTGACTGGGCTTTTAAATCAGTGATCAAATAAGCCATGAGAAAATTGTGTACTTTAATTGTCCAGCTGATCCTTTAAAATTTGGCAACTAGTATTTTGCAACAGAGCAATATCCAATTGCAACAAAAAGTAACATTTCTAAAAAATGATTGTTAAAACAAATATAAATTAATTATACTTTTTAGGGTCAGAAACTTAACCAAAGCAATGTACTTATAATGAAAGTGAAAAATGTACTTTTAAAATTTCAATAATTAGATATTCAGAATAGAACAAGTTTTTTAATATCATTTAAATCATAACTAGAAAATATATGGAATGTGCAAACACACAGCATCTTCAATATAATTACATAATTTAAATGCTTTTTTTAATGAACTCTTTAAAATTAATGCAATATCCAGCTGTCTGTGAACTCCTGTTAGGAAAACAAGACTTTTTCAATTACTTAAGCCCTGGATAACCACATCAAAGGGATGGTGTAAATTTAATTAGCTTAGGAACTATACTTGATCCAAACATGCCCTTGACATGTATTCTGTTCTCTAAGAACCCCATGGGGATAAAGACAAACACACATTGGAAATATTGTGTCAAAACATCATAACTGGGGCAGTGTTACCGATTTCAAATGATGTCAGTAGAACAATGCCACATACACAAACACTTTGGAGGATGTAGGGAAGTCGTCCAGATGAAAGGAATCATCCCGGCAGATGTCCAAAGAACAGGGCAAGTGTACTACACACAGTTACTGAGTAAGGGATGAAGATAAATAGCTCCTTTTAATCTCACTACAATAGTCTCACTGTGACATGAGTATATACACTGATGTGTAGTTTATCATGAACATGTGCTGACGATGGGGTTTAATCTACAGCTCATACTAACTTAGGTTGTGTGCTATGGACAAAAATGAGTTCACTCCTGTCTGGATCAAACAATATCAGCTCATTACTCCACCCATATAGAAGAAAAGCTCACATGCACTGGTTAAGTATATTGGGGAGGGGGGATGGGGGCAGAAATTTGGTATGGAGCTAATAGAGTGAGGCTGTGCAGTTGTTTTAAGTCAAAGAACTGTGGGGGAGGGCATCCCCCTTCGATGGACTAGAAACTTCTTTGACAATTTAGGCAATAATGGTGCAACCTAGAGCATTTCTTTTGAATATCAGCCCTGATTTTTGCTATTTCCAAGACTTTCTTTTGAATGGCAGGGGGAACACGGTGTGGTTATAATTACTGCACAGGAGTCAATAAGGCTCACAACAACAAGTTTTGACTGTCTTCCACTCTTAGACTCTTAGCTAGTCTTTACCACAAGGGTACAATCTCTCAACCCAGGAATAGGTACTGGTCATGAGTGGCAAGCAAATGTAGAACGATTAACCTTCTAGCACCCATTAAGGCTGCTTGGGTTGTATGCTCAACAGAAGAGGAATGTTGGATGTTTTGGACATGGACATTTCAGACTAGGATGTTTTGGACAGGCCTTTTTGCAAGGGAGGATGTTTCAGACAGATCAATATTATCACCAGAAAATGACCTTTTGTTATTATAATTTTTAGTGTATCAATGTACCTATATGTTAAATGATATAATATTTATTTGCTTCCAAAATATGGGGATTAATTGGGGCTGAGAAATGCTAAAATAATGAACAGGCCAAAAAGACCAGAAAGGCAAAGTGAAAGTTGGAAGAGACTGATATGGTCGGTGATATCAGACTGTAAACCCACCTTTACCATATTTAAAACGGTCACAGAGTACAAATGCTCTGACACATCCGGCTTTTTTAAAGTAGTGTTTAATTGAGTGATGCAGACAGCTGAGAGTAAGTGTTAGAGATCTCGTAAAGTTTAGTAAAGACTCCTTTATCATCAACACAGGTATATATCATGAAATGTGTGTAAACATTTCAGCTGATCCCAGAAATGAACTCAATGCACTCTGCCCACGCGTGTCCCAATTCCTGATGATCTTAAAACGGTTAAAGTTCAAGTAGTGCGATGTTACTGTGTCACTGTGATTCTGCCTTATCAGGATTAATGAGGGCTCCACCAGGAGGACTAAGTAAAAAATGATTGATCTAATGTTTTAATCCCAACAAAAAATTATCAATGAAACACTGTAGCCCCTTTATCATCATGAATATAAAGCTAGCAGTATGCTGAGAATGGGTATACCAAGGTTATATTCAAAATTATCTTACAGGTAACTGCTTATTATTCAAAATTATTTAACAGGTAACTGCTTGATATTCAACAATATATTACAGGTAACTTCTTGATATTCAATTTTTTTTACAGTGAACTGCTTGATATTCAAACTTATCTTACTGGAAACTGCTTGATATGAATTCCTAAGACATCAGAATGCTGCAGCACCCTGTACAAACTTTATTGTTATAAAAAATATGGATTAGGTTCTTCAAGTATAAAAAGTGTGAATACTGTTAATGAATTTTGAGACAAACAGAGACAATATTTAAGAGCCATATGGATTTACACAAAATTATCATAACTGTAAATTTTCCTGACATCTGGGCTCCTGTCATGTTCATGCTGGTTTGGCAATGAATCATAGCTCACAAAACCAAGTAGAAATGGCTAAATAGGTGTGAACAGCAGATCGCTCTGAAGAGGGACTGCTGAGTATACCAACACATTTTAAAACCAGATCCTACAAAGGCACTGTGTTGATTTATTCCAAAGTTTGATATTTACAATAGAGATATATGGATCTATATTACTAAAACCTATCAAACTGTACCAGTATCTGAAGGCCCTTAAACTGATCCCCCCTCCCTAAAAATAATGTATTTATAATTACTCCGGTTATCTTGGTGCTGAGACAAGAAGGATAAGTATGTAATGATGAAAATGGTAGGCTATTGTCTTACACTGCTGTGTTAGGGGTGGGGCTTGTCTCTGAATCAGTGAGTGGTTTGTCTGAGAGCAATGCTGTCTTAATACAAAGATGTCTCTACATATAGAATGTGACATTGTGTACCACAGCAACAGACACAGACATCTGTTTAGGGTGTGGTATTGTCCTTTGTCGCAAAAATGTTTGCAATCTTCAACAGTTAAACCATGTCATAAAATATTTATGAAGCAGCAAAGAAAATCCAGTTGCTTTGAAAAATTCTCCTTATTCTACAATTTGTGACACATTTTCTAAAAAGATAAAACCATACTCAAGACAGGGAATGAAAAACAACTTTGACAAGTACATTTGCAATAACATTATTCCCAATGAACAAGATCTTTCCCATGTTTTCAAGTTACCTAAATTTCCTGTCCACATATAATAACAGCTCAAAACAGCCTTCAAAGTGAATTTACTAAAGTGAAATATTATTTACAGAGTCAATCACCGAGGTTTATTTAAAATAAAAATGAAAAATATAAACCTGTATAAAATCCTAGAAATTTTATATGAAAGACCAAAGATAGGACATAATTACCACAAGAATACAGCACTGCTTTAAGTTTCTGTGAATTTATTAATATATCAGTTAGACTGTACTACCTGTTTACAAATCAACCAGATTTTTTCAGACGTTGCTGTTTAGCTGTGCCTGGTATTTCATCATTCAAATACACACAACAACACCAGCTTACCTCAGTACCCTGGCCCTGCATTATCTTTTGTGAGATGTTGAAGATCCTGTTCTTCATGTGTACTTTGTCTCCTTCAAGTCGAATCAGTAGAACTCTGAAGTTGGTGCCTCCCAAGTCCAGAGCCAGGAAATTACCACGCTCTGTGAAGAAAAATATTACTGTTCATTAGATAATCCATGAAAACAATATAATCTCAAATCACAATAATTCAAACTGTTCAGAAGTGTTGGTAACCAGCAGTAGTTTTATGATTAACCATCAGTTTAAATCTGTTGACCTCTACCATGTAATGACAGATATTTGGAATTAATCTTCTGTTTAGGAATATAAAATTCCTGTCCCAGCAGAGACCTGTGCAACTGCTATATAGGCCTACATATTGGCTAAAAATTATATATCTAATTATTCTCCAAACTATAGTTTACACAGACGTATAGAGTAAACTTAGATACAAATTTACCTGTGAACAGACATCACTTTTCTATTGTGAGCTCTCATTAATTACATGAAAAAGTACATTTCCTCTACACAAAGCCTATGTAATGAGCAAAACTTTGTAATTGATTATGGAACTGCAAGATCAATTATTGGATCTTTGCATCATCCCTTTGATCATTAATTATAATAGATCGTCAGCCAGTCATTTACGCAATAGCATTATCCTTCACCACTTTCTCCATGTTTCATTTACATTCACAAACAAGGAACATTTTTATACATTCTTTTCACATCTATTATGAATTGCTCTAATCTTTATTATTCCTTAATTTTTCATCAATTCAATATAGGACTTTTAAAATAAAAGCTTTTATCTACTACAGGATATTCAAATAATAATATATAGTCGAAATTAAAAAAAGAAATGATTACACAACAGAATCAGTCATCATCACGTGATAGTGCTGATAAAAAAAAATCTTACCTGAACCATCTGGTAGTGCTCGTACATAGGTAGGGAACATTTTGACGTTGGCTGATCCATTTGTATCCCTGCCCAGGCCTTGTCTCATTTCATTCAGGAGAATTTCAGAAATCTTTTTGTACGTCCCATCATCCAGCATGTAATCTTTCAATATTTCATCAATCTGTAACGAAATGTACACCACTTATATTTCTCCATCAGGGAGATTATTTAATTAAATAAAGGGAATGAAATGAACTTGATTTTTTTTTGTAAGGACGGGTCTATGGCCTGTTGCAGGCACTACATACTTAACGAGGATGAAGAAATCCATATGATCAAAAAGATATGTTACAAGTAAGCAGTCTGGAATATAAGCTTTTCATACTCAATAACCAGGACAGCACACCCTGTGGTTATTAATGGACGGTCCTGACTATGTGGAATAATGAAAACTGCTTATGTGAAATTACAGAATGAGCAATAATATTTGTGCATCACCCTGTTTTTTGTCTAAATTTATATAAGTGCATGATTATTAATTCTATTTTTGTATATATTAATATAAGTGCATGATTATTCTATTTTTGTAGGTTTCATAGTTTTATTAAACAAAATATTCTCCTGTCAATGGTTCACTCTATTCTGTTTCATACTGTATCTTTTTGCTTACAAATAACATAAAAAGAACCCTCAATTAATCCCAATATCTTGGAGGCAAATGAATATTATATTATTAAACATGTGTACATTGAAACACTAAAAATTATAAAAACAAAAGGTCATTTTCTTGAAATAATATTGATCTGTCCGAAACGTCTTCCCTTGTAAAAAACCTGTCCGAAACGTCTTTGACCAGACTGTCCTGGTCCGGACTGTCCATGTCCGAAATTTCCTACATTTGTTATTAATATGTAAAAACAAAATTCTGAGGTTCAACTCAAATTTCTATAATTTGTCCTTCAGGAAGTCTGAAGTGATTGGGTTTTAAGTGGAGACCTGTATCTTTGAAGTACAAGTCTAATAACTATCCCCAATTCTTGATTCTGAGCACCGAAATGGATAAGGCACAAAGGGGTTTTAATATTTACATTTGAATCCATAATGTATGTAGAAAATTATTGTATTATAAGCTGATCATAATAGAGACAGCAGTTTGCCTAAAGACAAAACAGACTTTATTTTCACAATGAAAAGATATATTCACCAGTTTTATTGAAGTTTATACCTGCTTGATTAAGAAAAATACTGTGGTTGGCTTGTTATTCGCGGTGGTTTCAAATTCGCGATATTTGCCGTAAGTGAAAAGCCACAAAATTGAAACCACACAGATATGAAACCTTGCTGTAATGGGAAAATAGTCTCTGTAGTTGCCACCAGGTGGCAATAATGGGCATTAGTAGGAAATAAATATAATCCAAATAACAATCATGTTGATCGCAGCGTGCACATGTCCACAATCTAGTTATATAAAAAAAATGCTTGGTTCTCAACTGCAGTTCTGCATGTCTGATTTTATTTATCAAACTGCGATCCCAAGCCAATTGTCTTGGTCGAACTGCTTGAACTCTCCCCGCTTACACTTTTCGGCCGTTGTTCGATCTGATCATTCCCCCCTTAGAGTAACTCTTTCTTCACATTCACACTCTTGGGGATCAGGCAGACCCTCTGTGCGCGGCCACTTCAGGGAAATGGCCCCTTTCGTTACTTCCATGGTATGATGTTTCTATCATATAATCCGAACATGATATGATCAAGGTAGAGTAGAGGGCCCTATTTATGTTGATATGTAATGGCCAAGCTGTGAAACCAACGCCCTCTGAAGCAGCATCGCCAGATTCTGGCAATGACAGTCATTGTTCGAGCAAAACATAACTTTGTGTAATAGAGAATTCATACATATTTTGGTGTAAATTAAAATATTAATATATATGCCCCATGGCGAAAATGGAACTCCGTGAAACTATGAAAAATTGCTTGAGTGCGAAAAATTGAGCCCCTTAAATATATAGCTAACCAAAGTATATATTCACATATACAGATATAAGGTATAGTTTTGCATATTTCATGTATTCATTAATATCAGACCCTAAATATTCCCTAAGTGACATCCCATTTTGTTAATGAATGAGTATCTATATAAATATATAATTTGAGTATGTAGTAGATTATATACATATTTTCTACACATTTATTCACTTGAAAACCTGTACTGATAAAGCATGGAGGGTGTGACTATGAGGTAACTGGTATTAAACATCAAATGACATAATAACAATCCCAAAATGAACTATAATACACTAAGTATTTATCATTACATAGAGGTTTGGGAGGGGGGAGAGAAGCAGAGATAATATTGCGAAGAGTTTGTGGTTAAGGGAAGTTTACTGAAAGCAAAAGTGACTCAGAGTCAGATTTTTAGGAGGGAACATATACTTAGGTCCCTGACCAGACATGGCTCTGTGCCAAAACTGTCCACAGAATGTGGAGCAACACGTGTAGGTGTCTGACCTCAACATGGATTGCTGATAGAATTCATGTATACCAATGTCATTTGGTGCATAATAATGAACTGGGAAGTCACTTCAACAACCACATGTTGGCACGGTCTGCCACACCTCCCACAGTAGCCAATCACAGCCCTCGCTGGCTGGCCCTCCCAGACACTCCTCACCAGGATCAATACCCCACTGCTGTATCTAAACACAACAGTGTTAAAGCTATAGAAGTCTGCCACATGCATTATCTGGCTGCCAGCCAAGCTGTTAAGCTACTTTAAGCCCAGACTAATGATGGCATTGGCTGCAGGTTCATCAAAATTACGTGATCTGGGGTTGTTAGTAAACATAAACACCAGACATGCTTTGGTGCCCTTCAAATATTCAGAAGGCTCTTGTTGATGTCTGAGACAATTTATATTTACGTAGATGTATGCTTTGCCTGTCATAAAGGTCAACAACATGACATCTGAAATGCACCAAACAGCAACCTCTTCACCCTCTGGCACACATCAAAACCTCAGGGTCATTGGAAAATTCCAGTGTGTATAGTTTTCATTATATTTGATTTTCATCAGAGTACATCTGTGGTTGTTTGTAAACACTCATGTTTTCCATGGTTTATATATATTTAACATCTGACAAGAAACATGACTTAACTTACTTTATTATCTGAGTTTTTAACAGAGCAGGTGTAACCATGTAATTCAGCGCTAAGACTCAATGCTGCTGCCTGCCAAAATTGTGATCTGGCAGCTGCACATAACAGGATTTTTAATAGTTAGCGTTATGCTAAATTTAGAATTATATATGGGTACAGGCCATCTTTATTCAATGATTAATTGTCACCAGTTTTAAGGATCACTGTGATTCAGCATATAATTAACCACTCATGACAATAAACCAAATGAGCAAAGCAAAGACAACCAGTCTAATACAATATTTCACCAAATAACTTGATCTTACACTGACTAAAGCTCTATCAATGATATTACAGCTTTATCAGTCTCCTTTTAAACTTTTAACTTTTAAGATTGATTTGATAAGATAAGATCATAATCATGTCCCCATTAAACTTGATAAAAATTACTAGCAGCACACTGAAATGTGAAATGTGTTTGAACTTTTGCCAGTTTATTCTATGTTACCATCAAAAGGATTAATGTTATTTCACATCTCACACCTTATAAGTTATATGAGCCTAAGGGAGATAATATGATAATCAAGATTCCTTACACTGCAAAATCTAATAGTTAAAAGAAGTTTGTTTATCTGTTCACATACACAAAATCCATCATGAGGATGTTATTAAAAAATGCATACTTATTGCAAAAGGTGAGATACATCATATTTTTGGCAAAAAATAGAAATCAGCTTTAAATATTAAAATCTTCAGACAAATAGAAAAACCTTTACTTGTTATATTGTCAAATAAAGGACACTCTGACAATTCATAATTTTTATACATCACTGAGGCTAAAGCTTATTTCAATATAGATTTTAAAGCTAAATTGATCAAAGGTAGTTTGATGATACAGAGACCTTAAAGTTGTTCAATACTCAAGCAATCTTGATTTATATTTCTCTATCACACAAGTGGGTGTTTACTTTTTTTCTATTATTTCAATAATTAAAAAACTCATTATCTCTCTGAAACCTTTCACAAGGATCTTCATGTTGATTTTTTCCTCCATTGTGATATTTTTTTCATGCTCCATAAACTATTACTGCCTCCTTCTCTCTTACATGGCCCTTCATGGGCACAAGGGCAACTATTATGTGTCATCTGTCTGTGACACAAGAACATCTTCCTCTGTTCTAAATTCTAATAAAAAGACTGATGTATCATACATCTGCTGCAAGAAAGTATGGGTCTATGTGCTTCTTTTTTCTTACATATTTATATATTTCCATTTCCATGATTATACAGTCAACTGGTAATAATCTCAAAACTTTTGACTATGGTTGTGCTTCAGCAATTTCTCTGATTGACTGTTTTCCTAAGCTTGAATCATGATACTAAGTGACATTACGCAGTGAACATCTAATTCAACATCCCTACCCAATCTCCCATTAAAGAAAGTCATTTGAATGAAAATCTGCAGGGGTCTGTGGCTGCACAAAATTTAGAAATGATTACCTAATAAGCTTCATTAAGACACCTTATTACTGGTATCATTAATTACTGTATAACACTATTGGTGGTGTGACACAACAGATTTATTTTCTGAGGGATATCTAAAAACAAAATGCAAGAGTGATCTACATCCTTGTAATCCATATTGGGATTGTTCTGTGTTTCAAGATTGGGCCTGTTTCCCCCCCCCCCCCCCCCCCCCGAGGGAATTATTTTGTACTGTTAAAAAGATGAGGTGTGAATGTTGAGTAAAGGAGGGAGACATTCACTAAAACAAGTTCAGAGGGCAAAAGGCAGAAATGAGGCACTAATAAAGGTTTAGATTAGTCCCTATATGTACATCATGTTTCAATTTTCAATGATAACAGCAACTATACTGATTGAGTAAACAGTAACCCAAACCGTGAAATATTTGATATTGAACAAAAGCCAACAAAATGTGCTGCTCTCTATATCATTTGAGTGGATGCATGGCACAACACATAAAAAAAGACAGATCTGATTATATACTTGGATGAATTCAGACATTTTGCTTTTGAGTTAAAACCACTGAATGGTTCTTATAGACTCTATTCTGGGGTGACTGGGACACTGATGAACCTTCCTAAATTAATCAATTTTAGACCTGCAAACATGTATGATCATATCTGTACAATAATATAAGACTATGAAAACAAGAGGACTAATATCACTAATAAAAATTCAAGTACAACCAAAAAACACTATAAATAGTATAGTAAATTGAAACCATATTATATACATTTCCCAAAACGCTGTTCTCTTGTCTTAATATCTTTGGAAAGAGGACTGTCTTTTTTTCAAAGAGGGCATGTTATACAGACAGCTATAACAAACTTGGAAGCTGGAAATCACAAATTGGTTTATGATTAATGGTCCTATGGATATGGAATTTCGATTGCTTATTTTTTCTCAGTGCTGAAGCTAATTAAGGCCTCGCCCCCCACTCTTAAGCTCTGGCTGTCTCAGTAAGGCGGTAACCACGTGCCTCTTTGCGTTAGCAGACAATATGCATCAGGTAACGACAATATAGTATACATATATCATACGCTGATAGCACAACTGTCACTATTTTGTTCTCAACCATGTCATGATACTTGATAGGCTTCACGCTTGGAGCCACATGAAAAATTCCTTGGCTTAAGGCCTAACGCAAGTGCATATTTCTGATGAATTATTCAATTAAAACAGTATCATACCTTCTTTCCTCTCTCTTCTTCGGTTAAAGTCTGTTGATCTCCCATCTTATATTCAATAAATAGTGTATTCAATTAATTGTGTACAAACTGGTCCTGTTGACTGTTGTTGTTCTGGTTGTATTTGTATGAGTGACCTACAGCGTGTACTTGACGTGTTTTTGACCTCAATGACATATGCTAACATGGAGGTGTGGCAATCATGTGACTAAATTGTGGACTGATACCCTACTCTTACTGTTGCCTCCTGACTTATTTGAGCTGGTTACCAGTCTCTCACAATTAATCCATTTATAAAATTACAGAAAAGTATTGGAACCTATTCATGCACCATCACCTAGATTATTTACAGAAAATGTTTACAAAAGAAATACTGATTCTATTGTGAGAAATCAGATACACTTTTCCCCAACATCGGCTAATTCCGTGACTTTCCGAAGATGGTGCAGTTTCGGTACTTCCGGTATGGTGTCTGACTACCAAGAAAGATGACAGCTACTGTCAATGGGTCTGTTTTGTCATCTCTTTTCTTTGAACACGCCAACGCACAAGGAGATCAGGTAATTTATAACAGGTTGAGTGCGATATTCGAAGAAATCTGACAAAATCCGCCATAAATGCGGATATAAAACATAGGAAAAGAATGAATGTCTTTAAAGGGGTCACAATCACCTATAAATTTAATTTTTATTTTAAGCTTGTTGAATTAACACGAAAAGTAGCTTCTTCTCTTTTAAATAAATTGGTACCTGCCAAACAGTTCCCTGAAACTGCTTGTTTACTCCTATAAACAAGTGATATAAACAGAGGATGGGCGGGATTACAGGTGTCAACATAAAGACAGCCTGTGGGATTCTGTACATTGCTGAGCCACAGCACCTGTCATTCATGATATACCCTGACAGACTTTGTCCTAAAAAGGTAGTAAATGTTCCCGCTGGCTGAAACATTGTGTGTTGCAGCTCACAATTAGACCACCGGTCATGAGGCCTTGTTATGGTAAACGGACGCATGGACTGTTTACAATCACACAGAGCCATAACAAGGTGTTAAAATGCTGTATGTGAGTACTGAGACTGTGTGCCGGGATGGTTTTGCTTTGGAACTTTTGTATAAAGCAAAACTGAACTGAGAGTGTGAAAGAATAGGCATATTAAATTGCTCCTGATTATGTCCCTTTAATTATTGATCCCCAGTAAGACTAATATTGGGGTACTATTGGCAGTGTTGTGAATCAGTATTCCTGCTTTTAATTTAATTATTAGATTACAAGTCTTATTCTTCTCCCACAGTATTGCTGTCTTTTAGTGTAATGTGACACTACAGCCATCTAATTGTAGCCAAGTTCCCAAGCTTAATCCAGCATACTGTCAGTGTCAGTGATTTTTGTATTAAGTTAAAAAATTGTTCTTCATTTGAGCCATAATGTCTATGTCACCTAAGTTGTGTTTTCTTCAAAATATGCTGATTAATTTTACTTTTTCAAGATATATTTCCCATTTGTAGTTTGCTCCCACCTGGTGTGCATTATGCTGTCTAGCCCCTAGCTTCCATGTTCTCTCCCTATGCTTCATTTCCCCTGCTGTGAGAGAGTAAAGGGTGTTTGAAAACTGGAGACATTTCAGTGGACAATAAAAAAAGTATATATTATGGCTAAAAAAAGTTTCAGATATATATAAGAGAACAAATATATTTTAATCACATGGTAACCTAACATAGCACTTAAACATTGTTATGTCCCTTAAACAATTGAATCAGGTAGGTCTCGATCTCAAGAGGTAAAAACAAACCTGTCACGTGGGAATTTCTCTGGGTTTCCCCCACATAAAACATCTTACCAATCATCAAACTCCATCTCAGGGTCAAGATCTGTTGTGTTTATACTTGACATTCATGATAAATATTCTGTATGGAGAATGATGCATCATATGGACTACCTTGTGATTGTCCTAACCTGAGGAACAACTGTCAGGCAAAGGAAGCTAAACTTTTAAAGTGAGTTTGGTTTAGGCACTGAAGAAGGAATTCCAGTGAAATTGTTGTTCATTAGAATACATTAAATTTTTCTTCCCCCGAATGCATAAGTTTCTGTGTCATACACACAATTTTTAGCTCAGCTGACTAAAAGTCATCTGAGCTATAGTCGTGGTCCTTTGTCCGTCATCTATCCAGCCGTTAACAGGGCACGTTTTAAAACCATTGGACCTACAAATCCAAAATTTTGCATTCCGTTAGATGTCCCCAAAATCTCCTACCATACCGAAAATTGGGTCATTAGGACTTCTTTCCTTCGAGATATTAAGGAAAAACCTCCGTTTTCCATAAAAAAGCCATTGTTACACTTCAAGGCTGCCTAATATCAAAACCACTGATCTGTTTTTGATCATATTTAGTATTCATTTTTTTCCATACATTTTCTATGAACATATAAAAAATTAGGTCAGTATTGGGTATTATTTTGAAGTTATGGGCCCAAATATAATGCAATTTTTAAAAAATCAGGAAATATATTTACTCACCTAACATGAGAATTGCTGAAGCTGGAGACTTTTTTTCAGGAATATAACTTTATTTAATCAAGATTCAATTGTTTACCCAAAATTAGATCTGAATTTTGCAAATTTTTCAAGTTATTAGCATAAATGAAAAATCAGTACCTTAAATTTTGTCCAACTTTGGCAATGGCACGTTTTTTCCCTGTAAGCACTGTTGATTTAGTTTTCACAGCATATATACATAATGATTTAGTCTTTTAAAATCTGAAATTTCAAAGGAATTGATTGAAAAGAGTAGCTTTTATTCAACTTTTCATACACCATGTCAAGTGTTGTTTACATCTAGCCCACCTAGTAACACAGCCTTCACTTGCATTATGTAACCCACCCCAGGCAGCTTGCCTTGGCTCAGCTTGGCCACTACTAGCTGGCTTCCCCTCTGCCCTGCACTCCCCCCCCCCCCCCCCCCAGATGGTGCATTAACTAGATGAATGTTATAATTTTCTGTATTTTATTTTATTCTTGGATGCTACATTTTAGATTTTGTATTGTACCACCAGGGTGACAATGATTAAAGTGCACATTTAGTTTGTTTTTGATCATATTTAGTATTCATTTTTTTCCATACATTTTCTATGAACATATAAAAAATTAGGTCAGTATTGGGTATTATTTTGAAGTTATGGGCCCAAATATAATGCAATTTTCAAAAAATCAGGAAATATATTTACTCACCTAACATGAGAATTGCTGAAGCTGGAGACTTTTTTTCAGGAATATAACTTTATTTAATCAAGATTCAATTGTTTACCCAAAATTAGATCTGAATTTTGCAAATTTTTCAAGTTGTTAGCATAAATGAAAAATCAGTACCTTAAATTTTGTCCAACTTTGGCAATGGCACGTTTTTTCCCTGTAAGCACTGTTGATTTAGTTTTCACAGCATATATACATAATGATTTAGTCTTTTAAAATCTGAAATTTCAAAGGAATTGATTGAAAAGAGTAGCTTTTATTCAACTTTTCATACACCATGTCAAGTGTTGTTTACATCTAGCCCACCTAGTAACACAGCCTTCACTTGCATTATGTAACCCACCCCAGGCAGCTTGCCTTGGCTCAGCTTGGCCACTACTAGCTGGCTTCCCCTCTGCCCTGCACCCCCCCCCCCCCAGATGGTGCATTAACTAGATGAATGTTATAATTTTCTGTATTTTATTTTATTCTTGGATGCTACATTTTAGATTTTGTATTGTACCACCAGGGTGACAATGATTAAAGTGCACATTTAATTGTGTCCACAAAGTGGTGTATTGCTATGAAAGTGTTGATGTTTATCAGATAAGTAATTCCTTACTTCAGAAGAGTAAAAACTTCACCAGGTGTGAAATTGACTATTAATTCCAGTAATAAATTATAGCTGAGATAGTAATTAGCACAATGATATTGTTTGTCCCTCATTCAACCAACAGTGTGTATATTTTATTTGAAAAGATGTTTTTATTTTATCAAATTTACTGAATCTTTTATTTTATTTCGGTGAATAAAATTAAGCATGTACTGAAAACTCCAATGTGCAAAACTTTTAAATAGTGATTCAAGGAATAATCTTGTAGATGCCATGTTTAAATTCAGTTTAAACATCTGTGATTTAAAAATAATAAAATATATGTGTATGCATAATATAACCCAATATGAGCTACACTCTGGATATATAATGATTGCAACTTAGAATTCTAATATTTTAACTTATATTTTAAGTTTTTTTATTACAAATTTATAAAACTTGTAAATAAAAAAAATGAATCCGATAAAAATTATTAATGGAAAAAGTGGATATGCTAAAAAATAGGCTTATATATAAACTTAAATGCATTATTCCCTTGATAGTGAAATAAAGGTATTAGTCCATTCTGTCCACTTGCCTGTCCGTCTGTAAATTTTTCATATGCATCACAGTATCTCCAAACTTTTACTATTTTTCTACATGACAGTCTTGTCAGAGTATTAGTTTGCAACCATATATTTAGAACTTTAATATAACCAAGTAGGAGGGCCCCTTTCCCTATTTTGCATATTTTGCATTCGCAAAAATTTCAAACTTCAGCTGAGCGCCGTGACCCATGGGTCCCTTGTTTATTTCATATGATTTTTTGTCCAGTTCAAGATTTACAGTCTCCTAGTTTTCTTGAAGCTTTTTATGCGGTTGGTATCCTACACCACATAATTTGCAGTTATATGTTGACCTGAGATATATAAACTAAAATTTGAGCAACTATAGATTACCTTGTGTATGTATGAGGCCTTTCCAGGAAAGTATTGGTCCTGCTTTCTTCATTTGCTGTTTACTTTATCACTCGGCCAGGATCACATTTATACTAAAGCCTGTCCATATCTGCAGGTGAATTGAAACATCAGTTATTACTAAAACATATATATGAGACGAGTTGATATGAAAAGTCACGACCCAGACATGCAATCTCTTGATCAGAAGCACTGCAAATACCGTACTGAGTCGCACAACCTGCGATATCGACATGGCAAGTTAATTTGAACCTAATGGTGAAATGCTACCTGATGGTCACCTGTACAACTAATCAGTCATGATAATATATTTAGTGTAGGTTGGGTTCAGCAGCTCAAACCCCTCTTCACTCTTGGAAGCCGGTTCATTTAGTCAACATAAATTTATAGTGCACCTGTGAGCTTATGCCATGGTGTGGCATCATTTATCTCTGTTAACCCATACTATCTCAAAAACGGCAGGAGCTAGCATCACCAAATTTTATGCAAAAAATCAGTCATATAAAAAACTCTTTCACATTTTGATTATTTTTTGGTATCTGCATTACTTAGATATTATAGGGCAAAAGCTAAAAAACTTTTAAAAATTGTCTTCTCCAAATACTTCACAGAAATAATCCCTGAAACAATCGCTCTCAAATTTGTTCAAATGGTTCCAGTTTGGTGGTTTTTGGCCAAGTTACAGGAAGCTGAACTTATTCATTTGGTCAAAAAAGGATACTAAAATTAAAATATCAGAAATGGCTGGAGCTATCAACACCAAATTTTATGCAAATGTTGGTCACATGAGTCATATTTGAAATTGAGGTACTGGTGGTGCCACCTGCATTGACCTTTTTTTTGTCAGGGGTCATTGATCATCAGAACATTAACCCATAATTTATCACGAATAGCAGGAGCTAGCATTCCCAAATTTTATGTAAAAATCTGTCACATATCAAATGTTGTGGGATTGAGATTTTTGTGGCCCCACCTGCATCAACATACATTTTACATGGAAAATCTGAGAATATCTTATTCTCTGAAGTCATTCAGCCATATTGTTTAATATTTCACAGGAATGATCCCAGAGACAAGCTCTCTCAAGTTTGTACAAATGGTTTGAGTTTGATAAATTTTGGCCAAGTTACAGGAATTTGAACTTAGTCATTTGGTCAAGTAAGCATATACTAACATAACTATCACAGAAACAACAGGAGCTAACATCGCTAAGTTTTGTGCAAGTGTTGGTCACATGACTCATATTTGAAATTGAGGTTTTTGTGGTGCTACCTACATCAACAAGTGATTTATGGGTAACAACCATGTAACTTTAGCCTCTTTTAGCCTAAAATTATTTTATGATGAAACTATCCAGCTGAATGGTTTAATTATTCACAAGAATTATCCTAGGGTTGGGTTCTTACAATTGTATAAGAATAGATTGGTTTCATTGATTTATGGTCGAGTCATAGGAAGCTGAAGTTGGTCATGTGGCCATTAGTATGCCTGTTTCATATTGAGTATAATAATTTTCTTGTGCAAAACTGTTGTTTCAACTTATGTAGCCTTGCACAAAAATTATTCTTAGGTGGCTTTTGTTCAAGTTTACTAAATGATTTTTGGCAAAATTATTGGATATTTAACAATGAAAGGACTGTAAGAATTACAAACAGGCCAAGATTGTATCAATAAATAGCTTTGCACACTGCCAACTGTTTCAGATTTTGCAACAGGCCAAGTGTCAGTCTGTATCTATCTATAGCTTTGGTAGACTACCTCAGACCATCAATTCACTGTGTTTTAACCAGACATATGTGATATATATTTCTGTTGTTGTTGAAAGTTTTGGCAAATAGGTTCTTCAAAGATTTGACTTGAAGTTGTGAATCTCAGCCCATGATGTCGCAAGTCATGCTTGGAAGCTGACCGTCATGACCCATGGGTCACTTTTTAAACTATTACTACATGTACAAAACAGAAAATGTGGAATCGCTAAAAAATAAATCAGAGACTGAACTTCCTGGCCTTGGATATGTCAAAGAGAGGCCACAAAAAAAGAAGAAAAAAAGAGGAAAAGAAGACATGTCTAGGTGCTCTTCAGGTTAATAATCATACACTAGTTGAAGTTTATTCATAGTTAACATGCTGAACAATGATAGGTATCTTGGAAGACTTGCATGATTGCTTGCAGGAATTTGTGCTTGACGATGACACAAATAAAAAAGGTCAAAATGCAGGTATGTCAGGTATGACATCATTATCATGCAGATCAAGGTATACATACCACTTCAACCCAGCATAAAGCCATAAAAGAGAGATTAAGCATAGTTGTATCCCCAGACAAAGAAGGGGGATACTATGTTTTTTAAGCTGGTTCCGCCGCCGCAGCATATAAATCTTGTTGGCGCGATAACTCAAAAAATATTTCAAGGATCTTTACCAAACTTGGTATATGTATAGATATGGGTGAGAGGACGACGCCTATTTAAAATGAGGTCATGGCCTTTGCTAGGAGAGTGTCCTTGACCTTGAATAGATCCAATTTTGGGGAAAATCACACAAATTCTTAAATATCTCAAGAAATCTTGCATGGATTGATCCCAAAATCAAGTTGATCGAAGATCATGGATAGGGTTGTCATGTTCCAGAAACTGGTGGCACCACCTATTATTCTTTACTTGTTTTCATGCCTTTTAATACCCCCAAAATTGCCACTTGACAGTACTGTCACGTGTGAGCATTATGTCAAAAACTAATGGACAGATTTCTTTTATATTATGCATATACATAGATATGGGTTATGGGATGATGTTTATTTAAATTGGGGTCATGACCTTTCCTATGAGAGTGGCCTTGACCTTGAATATTCCCATATTTGGTGAAATTCACACAAAATCTTTAATATCTCAGTAAGGGATACATGGAATAATCCAAAAATCAAATTGACCGAAGATCTTGGATAGCGTGGTCATAGACAGGTGGCGCCACCTTGTGTCCTTTTCTTGTTAAAATGATGTTAACGCAATAACTTTGTAAGAATTTGAGATACAGTCACCAAACCCACAGGTTTGATTCATCTTATCAACGGCTAGGTCAAGTTTGAACATGGATGAAATTGATCCATTTTTTCAAGGTCACAGCAGCGATTATGTTTATATGATATTAGGGCAATAACTCAAAAAGAATTTGTGGTACAGTCACCAAACTTACTATTTAGATGCATCTTATCAAGGGCTAGGCCAAGTTTAAATATGGATGACCTTGATGTATTTTTCAAGGTCACAGAGGCAATGACACTGAAATGATGTTAACTTTAATATCTCACTGAGGGAAGCATGGATTGGTCCAAAAATCGAATTGACATAGGATCTTTGATAGCATTGTTTTCTGCAGAAGATAGGTGGTGCCACCTTATGTTGTTTAATCGGAATAACTTTGTAAGAATTTTGATGCATCTTATCAACAGCTAGGTCAAATTTGAACTTGGATGACCTTGGTCACAGCAGGGATAATGTTAAAATGAACTTACAGCAATGTCTCCAAAAAAAATTTGTTGGTACAGTCACAAAACCTACAGGTTAGATGCATTTTATCAAGGGCTGGGGGGGTGGGGGGTGGTTAGTTGTCTGGGGATACTATGGTACCTGCGGTGCCAAGAAATATCTAGTTTAATCCTGACTTTGTATGATTCCCAATGAAAGCTTACTAAAGGAGGAATGTGGAATCTGCTCAGAGACTAACCTTTTATTCTAAACCAATACTTTTCCTTTGTCAAATACCTTACCACAGATTTGTTACAATACATCATCATGTTTACTGCATATTCATGTTCGAAATTATAAATATGAGCAGAGTTTATTGTTACCATCTTGGTATATATATAAAAAATGAGTAAACAATTGTTTTGGCTATTGTGCCCTTGGTAAGGTAAATTGTTGCCATCAAGGACTTTGAATTCAGTTCCCAGTGTAACTGTATAACTTTTGACTGACAATTTCTTGTTGTTACAGGAGGGTCTGCTGCTTGGTCGTGTGGTGAGCCATGTGTCTGATGTGATTAGTGACTCACAAATCAACAATCAGAAGGAGGAAACTACCACATGTGAGCTCTATCTTATTTCAACCAACTGGAGAAAATAAACCAATTTCTCTTATTGAAAGGACACTGAAAAAATAAGACCAAAAATTGTTCATATAAATTTGTCATTTACATATTAAGTACAGATATCTTGAAATTTAAAGAGTGTTTTACTGTTACAATTGAAGTACTGTTTCAAGCAAACGGAAAATGTTTTTCGTGTCACTGCAGTTACTTCAGAATCTGTGGGAGGGTAGGATATGAAAAGATTCATGATAAAAACTGGAGTAAGAAAATATATAGAAATTATGATAAATGTATTAATTCAAAAGCCATATCCAGCAGATGTCAGGTAAAGTTTTTTTTTTCAGAAATTTTACTTGAATAGATTTGGTATAGATAACAGTGATAATTAGGGCCCCGCTTGACAAGCGGTGCCCTATAGTGATCACCATGTCAGTCCATCCTTCCGTCACTCCGTACTTCCGTCCTTCCGTCAGTGACCCTTTCTTTCGCGCGCGATAACTCAACAATAAGATACTGCAGCTACTAAATTCACAGGGATTATTGGTACCTATAAGGGCTAAAGACCTATCAAATAACAGACATGTCAGAATTCCAATATGGCCGCCACAGCCCCATCACTGATTTTCTTTTGCACGCAATAACTCAGACACAACATACTGTAGCTTTCCCAAATTCACAGGGATGATTGGTACCTGTTAGGGCTCATAACCTTTCAAATAACAGACATGTAGGAATTCCAATATGGCCACCACAGCCCAATCGCTGATTTTTATGCCCCCGCCACAAAGTGGCCGGGGCATATAGTTTTACCCATGTCCGTCCTTCCGTCCTTCCGAAATCAAACAGTTGTACAGACTTTTTTTTGCAATGCCTGCAGATATTAGCCTGATTTTTGGTGTGTGGGCAGATATAGACCAGTTACAGATCGAGTTTGTGTTTCGTCCTGGTTTACCTACTTTTGACCGTTTTACAGCTCCTAAACTTAAAAAATTTCATGAAAAATAGAAATTTCATGACAAATACACATGTACGGACTTTTTTTCGCAATGCCTGCAGATATTGGCCTGATTTTTGGTGTGTAGGCAGATAATGACCAGTTACAGATCGAGTTCGCGTTTTGTCTCAGTTGACCTACTTTTGACTGTTTTACGGCTCCTAAACTTAGAAAATTTCATGAAAAATAGAAATTTTCATGACAAATGTACACATGTACGGACTTTTTTTCGCAATGCCTGCAGATATTGGCCTGATTTTTTGTGTGTGGGCAGATAATGACCAGTTACAGATCGAGTTCGCGTTTCTTCCCGGTTGACCTACTTTTGAATTTTTACGCCTCCTTAACTTAGAAAATTTCATGAAAAATAGAAATATTCATGACAGATACACATGTATGAACTTTTTTTCGCAATGCCTGCAGATATTGGCCTGATTTTTGGTGTGTGGGCAGATATAGACCAGTTACAGATCGAGTTAGCGTTTCGTCCCGGTTGACCTACTTTTGACCGTTTTACGGCTCCTGAACATAGAAAATTTCATGTTAAATATAAATTTTCATGACAAATACACTTGTACAGACTTTTCTTCGCAATACCTGCAGATATTGGCCTGATTTTTGGTGTGTGGGCAGAAAATGACCAGTTACAGATCGAGTTCCCTTTTTGTCCCAGTTGACCTACTTTTGACCATTTGACGGTGCTCTAACATAGAAAATTTCATAAAAAAGTGCACATGTATGGACTTTTTTTCGCAGTGCCTGCAGATACAGGCCTGATTTTTGGTGTGTAGGCAGATAATGATCAGTTACAGGTAGAGTTCTTGTTTTGTCCCAGTTGACCTACTTTTGACCATTTGACTGCTCCTGAACATAGAAAGTTTCATGAAAAATAGAAATTTTCATAACAAATGCATATGTACTGACTTTTTTTCCTCAATGCCTGCAGATACCACCCTGATTTTTTATGTGTGGGCAGATAATGACAGTTACAGATCGAGTTCGCGTTTCGTCCTGGTTGACCTACTTTTGATTGTTTTACGGCTCCTAAGCATGAAAGACAGAAATTTTTATGGAAAATGCACATGTATGGACTTTTTTTCACAGTGCCTGCATATACTGGCATGATTTTTGGTGTGTTGCTTGATAATGACCCATTACAGATCGAGTATGCATTTTGCCCTTCTTGACCTACTTTTGACCATACGACACCTCCTGAACTTAAACAATTTTTCAAAATTTTACAAATGTTTCTAATTTGCCCCAGGCAGGGGCATTTATGTCATTCCGACACATCTAGTTTTTCGCAGGCAATAACTCAACAACATAATACTGCAGCTTTCCCAATTTCACAGGGATGACTGAAACCTATGAGGGCTCCAGACCTATTGAATTACAGACCTGTTGGAATTCCAATATGGCCGCAACAGCCAGATTGCTGATTTTCTTTCATGCGCGATAACTCAACACAACAACATACTGCAGCTTTCTCAGATTCACAGGGATGGTTGGTACCTATGAGGGTTCCAGACCTATTAAATTACAGACCTGTCAGAATTCCAATATGGCTGCCACATCCCGATCACTGATTTTCTTTTGTGCGATAACTCAACAACAACATACTGCAGCTTTCCCAAATTCACAGGGATGATTGGTACCTATGAGGGCTCCAGACCTATTGAATTACAGACCTGTTGGAATTCCAATATGACCACCATAGCCCGATCGCTGATTTTCTTTCACACACGATAACTCAACAAAAACCTACTGCAGCTTTCCCAAAATTTACAGGGATGGTTGGTACATATGAGGGCTCCAGACCAATTGAATGACAGACCTTTTGGAATCAAATATGGCCGCCACATCCCGATCACTGATTTTCTTTCGCAGACGATAACTCAACAACAACCTACTGCAGCTTTCCCAATTTCACAGGGATCATTTGTGCCTATGAGGGCTCCAGACCTATTGAATTACAGACTTGCTCAAAATCAAATATGGCTAACAGACTACATTCAGTGATTTTCTATTGCATACATTATTTCAGACATATCTTCTTTAATATCATTTGATTCCCAAGGATTTTTTCCCTCATGCATATGGATAAAAACCTGTTTCTGTTTGTCATATTTTTCAAATTTAACTTTATTTTTCAGCCATATGTAAACTAGTCCAGCACTAGCAGAAACACGGGGTCCTTCGAAGACCATTGTCTGACCACATCTAGTTTTCATTTAATATTTCTTAACTTGGCATCTCTCTTCACCAGTGACTATCGTGAAAAAGAGTGAACAGTTATAAGATACTGCTGTTACCATTGGTTCACCAATTTATAGAGAGCCTTAGTGTTATAATTTACTGTCCATCAATTACAGATATCTTTGGCTTAAAGGGGCCTATTCTGATATCTAAAATATTCAAGAAAATGGCAGTCTTACCTCACACAGACTGTCAATTTTGTTTTTATTGTGTGTCTATAACAAGTGGGGGCCTGTCAAAATCCAAATTCATTCAACAAGGACATATGTCGGCAAGTCATGTGAATCCAAGATTTGCTAAGGCCGTTTTGCAACTTGTGACCATTCAGTTTCCCAATATAAGCAACCAACCACCTAAGGTGACATGATTTTCCCTTTTGTTAAAATTGCTGTGTTTGCTAACAGCTTGTTGAGAAGCAAGCCAATACATCTGTCAAAGAGGCACTCTAAGTCATTTTCCTTTCAGGAATTACTCTTAGTAAGAAGAGTAATAAAAAGCACATTAAAGCTACAATTCTCTTATGTGGTTACAGCTGCAGTATGGTCAAAGTTGCAGACAGAGCTAAATAAGTGATATTATGAAGAACAGATTCCTTTCATGCAGTTGCAGTATGTATCTGACCTGTCATCTGACAATATTTTTGTGGGATCATGGAGGGAGCTATCCAATAAAACATTTGAAACGGATTGGGTCGGAAGAGGAATCCTGATGAATTATATATGTCCAATACAAGTTTTACCAGGATTAACTTGCATGTTTATCAGTATATGCCATGAGGAAAACATGTTGTCTGCCTGATAAGATCTACTCTAATCATTTTAAGTATATGTGAAACATTTACCTATCATTCACTGGTGAGTGATCTGCCCAAAACATGTATCTGTTTCCATTCAAGTTACGGTTTATTGATATTTTACTTTTCACAGTACAGTGATACATACATATATAATATATATTATACATAAATATTTTATATATCATATGTACAAATAATGTATATTACATATTTAAACTTACATTCTATTTGTGACCTTGACCTCATAAAAGGAATCAGCCTGGCTGCAACCGCAAACCACAACCGCATACATTGGCTGCAACTACGTAAAAGGAAGGGTAGCCTAATTCTGTTGAATATTCTGATGAATAGCTGACTTTAATACCTTGACTAGGATCCTAGGGTTGACAATCATGACAGTGTAATGATAAATTGTTCTTTTCTTACAGATATCCATGGCTTTGTGCCTTGTCCCAGAGCCTGTCGCTGGTATGACGGCAGCGGCAGGATTGTACAGGACTTACTGCGAAAACTCCTGGATGGTAGCACTCACAAGGTAAAATGAACACACATTCATTTCTCATATCATCAGTTTTAAATTGAATTCATTCAAATTATTTGGAATTAATGAACACCAAGAGCTGTGAAATTGATAAAGTATCTTGTTAGTTATCTTTCAAAAGGGTTAGTTCTACAATAGTCAAAGGACCATTATCCATTTAAGAATTCATTCAGATTAAACTTCTTTTGCACAAACTTCTTTACAACTGAACCAACTGATCCCTTTTGGGTGGATGACTTCATTCACCATTAACACCTGCTTGTTTTTAGATGATTTTATTGGATAATGGTTTCCTATACTAGCAAACCAGGCCTGTACATTTGATGGTTCACAAGCATGTGTAATGCCACAGCTATTATGGATTCCCTACGTCTGATCCTTTAAACAAAATATGAGAGAGGGAAAGATGTGATAGTATATGTATTATTTAAATGACCAGAAAACAAAAAAATTACATGTATTATACCACTAACATACCATGTTAATTGTAGCTTAAGTCTTCAACCTTTTTTTTTTAACTTAAAACTTAATGCTGTGCCATTATTTGAATTAAAGTATATTTGTGAAGCTTAAGTGATGAACTTGGTCTTATGAGGCCTGGCACCACTATCACTGATTTTGTTGGATATCCTTGCAGGAGGTTGTTGGCTGGTACAAGTTTCGACGGAACAGTTCACTGAAACCATCACTACGGGAGACAAATATACACAATTTTCTGAAGGAGGCTTTCCCAGGCATCCACCAGAAGGACTTTTTGTTCGCCCTCTTTTCATTTAGTGTCGCACCCAACCTAGCTCTACATACCTTTGACCATACCTTATTCAACTACGGTGCCAGGTGAGCATGAGTTTGGTCTAGTCATGAAGGAATGTCCTTCTTGCCTCCACCTGGAGGATATACATTTGTCCCTATTTGTGTGTGTTTGTCTGTCTGTGTGTTTCTTTACAGCATAACTCACTCCAATCTTGTATGGAATCTCATTTAATTTTCAGGGCATTTATGAAATGGGCCAGTGAAGAATTGATTAGATTTTGGTGTGGATCCGGCACTTGGTTCAAATTCAGGATTGAAATGGATTTAAATTGGAACAGCCCCATTCAGTTACCCTGTTACCTGGGAAAATGGGCCAAATAAGTAAATACACACATGTACAGGGAGTCCGACAATAGGGACCCCCCCCCCCCCAACATGGCTGAGGCATGCATTCCTTAGAATGCAGTTTATATTTTCATTTATTTTTTTAACTTTCATTAATATTTTCCTCGGACACAAGAATACAGCTTACAAGAAAAATAATAATGAACCCTACGTGAACAAGGTATTACAGTCAAGAGATACAAACATTGTCCGTATGTAATTAATAATTAATACGCATCAATCAAAAGTTTATGAGGACATCAAAGTTGTGTTAATAAAAAGAAAATTAATGTGAAACTAGAAAAATGCATACTGAGGAATGCAGGTCCTTAATGTGGGGTACGTTCAATGTTTCTGTTCACTTGTTGGCCCATATTCCCAGTTTCACTGGTGCACAAGGTCTCCAAAAAGTGTTTAAACTCACTTACTAGGCTTATATTCCCATGTTCAATCGGGCATATGTGACTGCACATTTGTGAATATTCCTGGAAGTCCTTCCTGGATCAGGATCATGAGCCAGACCCACACCAAAATCTTAATTGATTCCAATAGCCCACAACCTAGGTGCCCTGCAAATTTCATGGGATTCTGTTTATGAATGCACAAGTTCTGTTGTTAACAAGCTCACACACACACACACATGAAGGGTAATCAGCACATACCCTCCTAAATAAGATGCCCATTCAACACAGTTGAACATTTATACTGGAGCCTTATTGGTATCACCTGTGTGTCTGTCCAGGCTTGTAGTTGCAAAAGGCAAGAAAATTTGATCATACAAAATGCTTTAAAAAATAGCATTTTGTATTGCTTTTTAATTAGATATTGAGATAAAAAATATTATCAGGTATTTTATCAAATATATGTCATTAATATTTCCATTAGAATTTACACTAATTCACACATCCTTTTTTGCCTTGAGGTTTAAGATTAAGATTTTATTGGCATATTTTTATGATTCCTATAATGTGTGTTACCCATGTAGATTACTGAATGGCGAGATGGCTAGAATGGAACCTTTGTGAAATAGTGAAAAAGTGGAAATCTTGAAAACTTAACCCTGGTAATATGAAGCTTAATACAGTTTTCTGTAAATTTGTTTTCAGGGGCTTCCTACCAGTGCCCATTTCTGTGATTAACTTAGGTGAAACAGCATTGTCAGAATACAAGTTCCGGTCAACCACATCAGCAAGCTCTTCCTCAAGTCTGTTCAAACATCAGTTTGCAGAGTTTCAGTAAGTGTGGCACATTGGGACTCCCCATCATTACCAGGGTTGGAGCCAGGTACTTGTACCTGTACCTGAACCTAGGTACACATTTCAGAGTACCTGTACCTGCTGGTCAAGAGTAGGAAGTACCTTGTACCTGTACCTTGTACTAAAATACCTGTACCTGGTACAAGGTACTCCAGGTACATTTTCATATTTTCAGGTTTTTTTTGGTTTTTTTTTCTCTTTTAGTATAAAATTTGGTTACCTGTAGTGATAAACTGCTCATGAGTTGAATTGTTATCACACCTCCAGAAAAAAGGCATGTCATCTTGCATGTATGTGATTTTATGCTGCTCTTATTATCCGTAAAAACGTCTTTGAATTGATCCTAAAATAAATGTACCTGTACCTAGGTACTTTCCAAAGTACCTGTACCTAGGTATTCTGTGAAAATCAAGTACCTGTACCTGTACCTGTACTTGGCCAATTCAAAAGTACCTGTACCTGTACCTAGGTAATTTTACTTGTACCTGGCACCAACCCTGATCATTACTGTCCTAGTCTGATGGACCCTCAGGCTTGAATTGGTTACATCACTGATCAAAATACCATTAGCCCCTGTAGACAGATCAAAGAGCTTTCACACCTAGGTGTTTCTTATCAAAATAGAAAGCAACATTGAACGCGATCTGGAATCCCAATAGTAACTCCATCTTATTAGGGCCCAGCATGACAAGCTATGCCCTTAAGTGATCACTGTGTCAGTCTGTCCTTCCATCCTTCCATCATAACACTTTCTCTGCGCGCAATGACTCAACAACAACATATTTCAGCTTTCCCAAATTCACAGGGATGATTGGTACATATGAGGTTTCCAGACCTATTGAATTACAGACCTGTAGAAATTCCAGTATGGCTGCCACAGCCCAATTGCTGATTTTAAAGTAACATCTTAATACACCATTTCTGACTGCAGGGCCCTCTGAACACCATGGTCCAGTTAAATCTAGTTGTATCTCCATGGTTCTATAATATTTAGATGTGTGTACTTAAAATCAAAATATAAACTAATAACATATCTATTTTTAGCCAAGGAAACAAAAGTAAAATTTCTCTTATTATTTGGAAATATTAGCTAAATATGGTATTTATGTTGAATTAATATGACTTTGTTGAGGTGTGTAATTCAATTTTAGACAGCCATTTCCACTAGTATTGGATATGTTAAAGCAAATGCCCATTTACGAAACTTTTTTAACCGAGGATTGTTTATATACTAGTATGTGCAAAATTGTCTAGTTACATAGTTTCCAGTTCAGTACACAATTTACCTCTAGAATTTTGAATGCAAAAATATGACTAGTATTTTCATGTTTTTTTTTCAGCAATACATTTCTTGATTCTGATGGAACAATGCACCAAGTAAACAGTATAAGGGCCTTGAACACAAGCTTGCAGGATAAACTATTGGTAAGACTTGAGTGCAATCTATATATCCCAAAGTTTTTATGATAACATTATAATGTAATAAGTCACATTTTGCTTATCTGAGTAATGTTTTATTTGTATTTTGCACTGTTCATGATGAAGAGCGATGTGTTTTGGCCACCCACCCCAAAATACTTGTTCTTCAGAACCACTGCTCATAGTTGTTTGCAGATTAAATATTTTGTGAGCCACAGTAATACAACCAACAAGGCAATTTAAATAATAACTGGCTTGTATGCTGAATGTACACACTGAGCAAAACAAAGCTGTTGATATTTTTAGATCAGTGGTCTTGAAATGCCAAATTTAATCTTAAGGGGGAACATGACACTTTAAACTACCAATGGAATTTCTTAGATAATTTGCACATGATATCTACAAGACATACTTTGTAAAATTATGAAATGAAATTTGGGGGTCAATGTGCTTATTTTTGCAGTATATGAAGTTGAAAATTGACACTTGTGGTGGGTTTTTATATGATATTATAACTAAGGGGGAAACAAAAATTACATATTTTAGAAAACTGACCAATGTATTTTTCATAATATTCTAAATAAACATGCAGAATTAAATATTCATCTTATTTATAGACAAAAATGTGTATGTCAATGATTTTATGAAAATTTTGGACATTATTAGTTTAGAAAAAACCCCAAAGGTGGCACTGGTGGTTGTGAGACAGAGAGCAAGTCCACACATAAATGGCTTCTGGCGTCATATATTATATGATCAGCTTTTAAGATGCCCATATAAAAAGAAATATAAATATCAGCACTAAAAAACTATGGGTATAAACTAATTTTCTCTTCAGAATTACACCATCAGTGTCACTTACAATCATATGGTGATATTTATGCTCTTTTTTGCCATCTACTTGCAACTGTCAAAACTGACAGTTGACAACATATAGCCGTTGGTATATTCCTGCACTTGAGCCTCTTCTGGTGATATTATGATGAAAATTTCTTTGTATAACTTTGGTACTATTTAAAAAAATAATTAAATAAAGCTGTCACACTGAGCATTCCTACAATTATTGTTCATCGTAGTTACTTTTCTCAAATTATGCCCTGAAGCGATGACGTTGTTTATGACAACAAAAGTCACAAACGGCAAAATATGTAGCCCCTTGATAATATAATTAAACCAGATATTTTTAATTTGCAGTGTCATCAGTAGGGGGCGCCAGTAAAGTGTCATGTTCCCCCTTAAGTTTGACCAATCACATAAAAGCTTGTAAACTTATCAAGTTTCTGGTGCATATGTTCATGTTCATACTGCAGGGCCTGGGGGTGGCCATCTCATTGAAAGTACAGATAGAACAGCAGAACTCGCACATTACAACAGAAAGAATATTTTGGTACAGAAAAACAATGAGATGTCAATAATTCTCTCTGAGAATTTCCTAAATTGCTGTGTGCATGTTTCCATGTTGTACACAAGTTTGAATCATTCTCGGAGTAAGTTCACAGAAATCCTTGACCTGAACAGGCATTATCTGCCAAACTGTTGACAATTGTAACACAGGCTTAGCATTGAACACCATTGAATGTTGAGTGGAATTCCCCTTTTGTTACTAAACATTGAAAGGACCATGTAGGATAAAAAATGCATGCTGTTTTTCTGAAGTCTAGGTACATGGTGGCAACCTTTCCTGAAGGAAGCTGCATCAGAAACTGGTAATAAAAATATTTAAGCCTAAAGGATTAAACGAGGTTGTTTGTTATATCTTGTGCAAGCTATAATGACCAAGCATGGTTCACTCAGATTTGACAAAGTATACCAGTATAAAAATTTATCAAGTAATGGCCTGAAATTGATATAAAAAAAAGTCTTTAAAAGACATGAAAATTTAATTATTTGGAGGTTTGGGTATTATTTGAAACACACAGCTAATGTTAATGGCATAAAAATCTGTCCTCAAGATGAAAATTACATTAACAGGTTGGAGAGCAAATACTTGTTTGATCATTCTACTGCCCACAGCTGTTTAAGCACATGAAAACCATATGAGGATCTTTACTGTCAGTGTTTTTATTTCCCATGTTTTATTTTCCAGGGTCTATGTGAAAACCTGATCCGGGAGGAACAAGAATTAGACACCATATTACAGGAAGTCAAAACCCTCCAACACCGGTGTGACAAGTCATTACAGATTCGTAAGAAAAGTAAGAAATGTTCCCATTTACTGTTTAAAAGGTTCAGTTATGTATGATTTAATCATACATTACTGGTAGTCAAGCTGTGCCCTGTGATCAACCCCTCTTTGTTTTCATGTGAACTTAACTCCAAACAAAATCCAGTTGTTGCACCCTCAGTTTACTTTGTCACAGAGCAAAGGGCTCTGTGTGGGGATGTCTGTCTTGTCTAAGTGGAAATCCGTATAACAAATATTGCGTCCCTTGGGACCATTAGGTAAATTGCTTGTGGCTAGACATATTTTACATGCATTTATGCAGATATTACAAAATACCAAGTACAGTCAAGCTGGCTTATTGTCATGTCGGTGGTACATGCTTAGATTATGACAATTACGAGGATGGAATATATTATGTGGCTTCATCATCAATGTCCTTTTGAGTCACAGAAGAAGTGTAATGTATCACAAGTTATTAAATAAATTGTCAATAAAAAGGAAACAGAAATGTTAATGAATATTTATATTGCACAACGGCATATCAATTTACATTTATCCACATCTGACAATTTAATTCCTGGAATTTTTGTACCACTGTCACTATAACTGACCAAAAGCTGACTTGCCAACAGAAAGTGACTTAGCATCTTGGTCAGGGGGTCAATTGTCTGGAAATAGGCAGCACAGTTGTAAGGCAAACTGTTTTTACAAGAAAATTCTAGCACCTTTTCTGACTCTTGAAGGATATGTGTTATGTTTGGTTATTTTCGGGATGTGTTATTTATGACTGAGACTTCCACGATCATCTTTATGATAGGAATGTTTGGGAGGTGGCCATCATCAAATTTCTTAAGTTTCACAGAGATTGGGGTTTTGGATCAGGTACCTTCTCCAGTGTTCTCAAAACCTCCCGCTTTTGTGGACTGTTAAAGGTGATTTCCAGCTGTAAACATCGTTAACAGCTCATGCTAAATATCATCTCAGCGAAACATCACTGGGATGTAAACCATGGCCTTGCATAGATTAGGTGTTCATTATGTATGAAATGTGATCGCAAACATCTCCCTTGTTACCATATGAAGAAACGCAATGATCTGGATTAACATAGTTTTTTCTTAAGACGGTAATCTGCTAAGTGACTGTGAGTGACCGCATACAGTCCTGAGGGAGATGAGATCATTTGATATGCCTGACAGATTACAGGCTCTTGGCCTCATTGATCGCATTGTCAACGTTTGATGTAATATTAACTGCTAACTGGAATCACTGCCAAGGGTTCCAAGCATGACAATAAATGGGATTATGACAATATTCCATGATATTAAATGGTCAGATTTATGATTGTATAGATAGGAAACAGTTCGGGATTTATGTGACAACAAACAGGATTTTCTTTTAACCAATATGACAAATTGGGCTTGACTGTATAAATAAATAATATCATTTAAACAACATTTGTAACTTTCCTACTCTTCATGTATGATATTTTTATAAACTTTACAGTATAGGTTTGAAATAAGGCTGTTTTTCATTTTTGCACAGCAGGGACCAATGAAGTTTCGATGAAGCCCACCACAAAAACTCCATTGATGGATACACTGGGAGTATCCTTACCTGCAGACACTACAGTAACCACTTCACCAGCACCACCGTGCCCAGATAAGAGAGAAGCAGGGCCATCCCTACCCCTCGCTTCCCCCACCCCGTCATACTCCCAACAAGAGCCTGTCAAATCAAAAGCTACTCACAGGATGCAAAGCAGTAAACAAATCAGTAATGTGGAACTTTTATCTTCAATTGACCTGTCTGGGACTAAAAGTGGAACATATAACACAGCAAGCAGCACAGTCAACCCTGATAATGTAAGTGATATAGTTAATCTAGAATCAACAAAACCCAGCAGTTTACAAACAACACGCTTGTCACAGGAAACACAGTCACAGGAAACTTACGCTTCAGGTTACCGTGATATGGAATATAAGATGGACACAGACTCTGCACCGAGGAAGCGGATGGATTCATTCGAATTTGTGACCGACATTATAAAAGCTGAAGCTACAAGTTCTCCGGTTAGGCAGAGATCTCCAGTTTTGAAGGATGATATAACACAAGTTAAGGCCAGCAATGCAACAGGTGCCAGAATGAAAAGGCACATGTCAACACAGAAAACTGATAAAACTACAGATGGATACGCTACCATCACAAGCAAGCCCCGCCGACGACCAGTAGTAGAGGCCTTCACACACCAGCATTCACCAGATGCTGGTTCCCTTGAGGATGAAGATGCTACTCAGGATCCAAATGCCTGGAAAATGGAGGCATCTAATTCACAGACATACTGATACTTGTTTTATTTATTGCATGAGTTATCTAAATAAATAAGGTGAAGAGTAATACAAGTGACCCCATGTTGAGGATACTTCCCTGTGGGTGTTAACTAATAACTAACCGGGCCCTAAGACCTGTTTTTAAACAGGCTGTTCAAGAAACTGACATGGCAACTGGGAGTTGTTGTCAGCTGGCCAGTGTTCCTTTGAAATAAAAAAATGCCAGTCTTATTCCACAACAGAATTCATGACAGTTTAGTATACAAAAAAAGAAAGCATCATCTGGAGAACCCATTACGTGGAAGTGGGTCCTCTGAACACATACCCAAAGACATGTCATTGGTCACTTGTATTGCATTTCTACCAGAACTAGTGCAGCCAAATTGACAGGCCTGGGTACTTAAAGTTAATGGTAAAATGGCTTTTTATTCTGAGAAACTGCCTTTCAGTTACTACTAGTTCTCCACTTATACAGAAACAGAGAGGTAGTGCACACAGCCACACAAGTTTGCATTTATGAAGTATTTTTCTTATATAAATAGATCAGAAAATTGTTGGTATGCTTGATGACAGAAATTTATTTGAGCGATGTTGCATAAATGCTTGATATGATAGTTTATGTATACGTCATGTTTATAACTTTAGCAAAGAGAAGGTTGAACAGTATGGCCTTCGGGCAAGATAGAAATGTAATTACAGAATTTAACACACAGCACACAGATACACTGGTGTAGGTGCATTATCTGGGGATCAACGTCAAGATGCTACTTTTACAGTTGGGCAAAGTTTTCACAGGGGAAAATGTGTGATCAATGCCCGAAAAAGTAATTTCCTTTAATATTGAAATAATTGCTATGTAAACATAATTACGAACAAGTGTTACTTAAAAAGAGAAAGAAGATTTGTCCATTTTGTGTTGAGCGTCTATTGGTTAAATAACATCATTCTCAACAGATCCAACTACCATATATTTTATATGATACTATAGGTAAGCCTTCATAGTACATTGAAAAGGATTTTGAATCTACATTCGGATAATATAATTCATAATTGTGATATGAGGAACCCACTTTTACTAGTGATATACCAAATCCCATAATTTCCTCATACAACCTTTGACGTTCAAGCTTTAGTGTGAATGCAAAATGGCAAATGCAAACTTGGATGGGCCGAGACTCTGCTTTGGTCTCTGTCCTGGCCTCAGAGGGCCATGACTCAGACTCAGTCTTGGCCTTGGAGGATCATGACTTTACTACAGCGCTGCCTAGAATGCTGTCAGGTATTGAATCCACAAATTTGCGCCCCGAGGCCTGTAAGTTTATCCCCAGTAGCACCTACACCTACACACACAACAGGCCACAATGATCCGAGGTGTAGGATCATGTACCATGCTTGTTTACTGTGATGACACCATCCCGTGCATTTTCCTGGAAGTCAGGTCTGATATTCAGGCTGACTGCTGGCAACAGGACAGACTAGAGCTGCTAAAGAGAGTTTACTTGCTTTTATTCACACTTACCAGGAAATGTATAGGAATATATGCCATGATTTGTGTTCAGTGAATAAATATTTTCATGTCTTGCAATTCTGTTTTCCTTTTACCAGCCCTTTCTGGTATTTCAAATGTGCAGGTCATGTGATTCTATCCTTTGTCATATTAAAGTGTAATTTCTGGAAAAGTCATTGAGTAAGGGGCACTACGTAGCCTGGTTGATAAAGCACTAGACTCTGATAAGTAGTTTCTTAGTTCAAACCATCACCAGTGTGCAAAAGGCAAAATAGTGATATTATGATTATTGATAGTACATCTAAGATTAACTCCCATGTTTTAAAGGCAGGTTTTGACTTCAGGATGATTCCAAACCCCACGCTTATAAAACATGAAATCTACAGGACATTAAAAATCAATATACTGTACAGTTACTCCCATCCTCGTTCAGCAGCCTGCCATCATGAGATGCCACAGACCTATCCTTTGATACAGAAACTGAAGGTTGGTATCAATCAGCTTGCAGTAGGTTGATCACAGAAGTTGTGTTCTGGCAGGTAAACGGTCTCTCTCTCTCATACTTTTGGCCCTGATGAATGACAGCTGTATAAATGAAGCTTAATAGGTTGATATATCTCTGTTATTTCTTCAAATAAGGCCAATATCTGCTTGAAACCAGTGGCATTTCACTCCTTTTAATCTTTTTCCCCAATTCAAATTAAGCCACTTCCATTCGATTAAATTTAAGCTTGGCACATGGAAGGAATATATAATTCTTAGATATAAATCTTTAATCTTCACTGTAATGGAATTGATGGTGTTTCAACTTAACAGTTGCAGGGAATCTCAGTAAATGTTCCGAGTAAGGAGCTTCTTTATTATCAAGACAGTATATATTTTTTTTTTTTTTCTCCCTCTCTAAATCATCTAGGATATCGTAAAACAATGCATCCTGTTTACACCAGAGGTCAGTTTTACACTTCTTCATTTTCATAACCCTAGTAATCAAAGACTGTTCAGCATATTACCTAATCTCTATCTAACACATCTACATAGATGAACATAGAATTTTAGGCCACCATGACCATCTCTGAACCGTGACTTTAATATTTAAGTACTGTTAAAGGTATTTTATTGGGCCAGGCCTAGAATCACATAGGTATTTAAGTTTTGCAACAACAATCCACAACTGGAAGTGCTGTTTGTTTCTTCACTCTGCCATGTAACTTCTTGTAGCACATCTGCTTTTTGTTCTTACTGAAGTTGGAGAAGAATAGGGATTGTGCCTTAGCAAGTCTTTAGTGAGTTAATCTTTGGCAGTTCACAGACTGAAAATCTTGACGTATGACAACCACATTAATTATTTCATTTATTTTATTGTAATGTATCACTGTATATACAAGAAGCAACACTTCTGTGACATCATACCAAACAGATATCAGTTAAAGCTGCTGCTTCTGTGTACCCACCACATTTAATCAAAACAATAATTTCAGGTCTTGCATAAACTGCAATGCTGTGCACAATTACCTTTCACAACTGGATTTATACCTCTTTTAAAAAAATATTACCTTGTTACATTAAGCACCTGAAAGTACTGGTTTTATAAATAAACTGTTAAAATGGTTTCCAACTGGCTTCACATAAAATGTGACATGGGGAGAAATTGAGACTTAACATTTTGCTAGTGCATAAAACCACATATTCTTCTTAATATTGTGATTCACCGGAACAAGGTATGGCACAGATAGATCATAAAAAGCAAAGGCCAATTTACACATAAATTAGACATACCAACTGACATTAACAAAAGCATTCTGATAATATGCAAGAAACAAAGGCAAACTGACTGAAGTTATAGAAGCTGTACTGTTCTCTTGAACACTGCCAAAAACCTTACAGGTCTAATTTGATGCTTTGTCTTTTAGCAGTCCTTTAATGCCATAGTTTGCCTGCTATGTGAGCCTGGTGTCTGTCATTTCAACCTGTCAATCAAAGCTCTTGGTTGTCTTATTTAGTCAGAGAAAGCACGCCCTTGATCATCTCTCCGATCCCATCAAAAATCTCATGGACTGCTGTTTCACACATGTATGCTGGACTAGTGACCACTTTGTTTTTGTGATCTACATGGGCCTCCTGGTCAATAGTTAAGGCACAAATACCATTCAGCTAATCAGTTATTCTAATGTTTGTTATATAAATGAGGCTTTAACCATGAAATAGATAATTTAAAGATATGAATATAAAATTTATATTAATTTAATATAATTACAATGACTACAGATTCACTAATCCATGCATATGAACTTTTGTTATATGAAAGTTATACATATCTAATTTTAATACTGATGAGCTAAAAATAATTTTCACATAGATCAACGATGTGCAATACATTATGCACAAAAATAGTGCATTATGTCACTGTCGGGGTGGGGGTTAACAAACTGAATATTCTACATGAACCATACACAGATCTATACCTAATACATATATCCATGTTATCATTGATTTGTATAGCAAATTCTCCTGGTCTCTCCACCAGGGCTCACACAATTGTCATCAGACCACTGAGAGCATGGTATCGCCCTGTGCACTCAACTCAAAGTTTTAAATCAATGACACCCTGCTCTCATTGGTCTGATTCTTAATTCTAATCAAGCCCTGGTGTTGAGATTCCCAAAAGCTCCCTAAACAAAGCAGCAGTTTAAACGAAGGAGATCTGGAATGACTGCAATGTACAACTGCTACATAAGGAGTGTAATGTAGAGATGGATATAGAGACCACATTATCTTGTTATCAGATATATTCATAAATTATTATAATCTAAAAAGGATACAGTGACATTCTTTTTCACATGGACAGCTCCCATCTGCTCCAGGGCTCCAGCTGTTCCAGCGTATGGCCACCTCCCCCCTTCGTCCTCATTAGATCCGACTGTCAGCTCACATCCTGGCAGTACTTTAGCTGCCAAGGTTGGTGCAATGCAACACAAACTGCAAAAAAATCACAAAGTGTTTATAGTATTGTTTAAAATGTTTTGGCAGTTAATTTTTCTCCGCACTGAGTAGTGCATATGTAGTTGCTTTTAGCTATTTTGTGTTGCTATTACATTAATTAAAGAATCTATAAGAAGTTCTATACCTCAAATGTAATACTAATTGAATTCTACTGTTCTCAGTGTTAACAATGCTCTTTCTATTAAAACCACACAACATAGCTTGAACTGTTTACTGATTACGGTAAAGCTTGTGTGACATGTTTTTAGTGACCCCTCTTAATTTAAGCATGAACTATTAAAAAAAGAGCCTTCTAAATTCAGGTTTATGATAGGTTCCAGGAAATTTGCTAGAAGTCATACTGTCTTCAAATTAACACCATTCAAGTCATCAGACTATGATATACACATTTTTTCTTATCCTTTGCACAACAAATGTTTTAATGGATTGAGAATTCACACATCATATGATTTGAAGTTGATACATACTCTAGCAGACTGAAACATTACTCATAACAAATTGAATGCATCATTCCCTGCAATGTATGTGTGTAGCCATGGCTACCAGATCTGATGGGGCATCAGTCCAGAACAAAGTAGTGGTTACAGTAGAACACTGAATATCTGAACACCATTTATCCGAAAATTGTTCATCCGAAATAAAAAACGAACAACCGAAATTTTTACCATTTATCCGAAACCTGAACAATGACAAAAAATCCACATCAGCGGTGATACATATTGCCAACTGATTAGTGCACCCGAGCGTAGGCAGTAGGTGTGAAAACACCGCCGTGCGTGCCGGGGTTGTCCTGGCTTTAATCAGAATGCCCAGACCATTTTAATTAACCTGTACAAACAACAGACCATAACTGAGTTGCTGACCGCAGGTTGTAGGTGTGAGTTTCTGTGTAGTCCTCAGCTCAGCTTTGATCAGGTTGGCTTTAAAGGATTGCTTTGATCTTCGTTCCTGTAGTCACCCAGGCCTTGAGTACAATGGTGAGTATAAGTTGAGTTTATGTGCGCCTCCGTTATTTACTCACTAAGTCTATTGGCCAGATTATTTCTGCCCAATATATTGGAATTTCGATTAGAATCGCTGCTTACACTGCAGTTGAGGAAGTCTGAGCTTTATATAAACCATGCTACGAAGCTGAATAAACAATTGTGATAGTCAATGTCAACACCATGTATTGCTCATCCTGATTATTCTCCACATGAATTTTTACATACTGTTAACTCATACTCTTTAATGGAGTCGCTTAAGGGCCATGTCCTGTCAGTTGATGACAAAAGTGTCGATCTTTGCAAAACATGACACGGGTACCAAGCCAGCTGACCTCGCACATTCAATTTCGAAATATCTACGATCAGCAACATTTACATTTTGTTTCATTTATTTGAAATAAAACTGGTACATAAACTTGTTTACTTGTGAATTCAACTGATCCTCTCATTTGCCATTTCAATATACATGTACAGTACATGTATAAAAGTTCCCGTAGTTAACCTAAGAGCTGAGAGATGGCAGCACTTTCGAGGTCATTGCAGGTCATTCCAGTTACCATGGCAGCCATGCGTGACATGATGTAGGTAAGATTCCGATTGTTTTCAGCGCTGGGCTGTTCACCAATAATTATATTATTATATATTAATGTTTTCTATATGATAAATTTATTAAATCGATTGAAAATGTTATAATATATTGTCACACTTTTATCAGGGGCTAGCTCAATCAATTTGGGTCAGTCAGTATCTAGCAATGTCCCGAACTTAGCGGTTGGATTAATCACTGTGATTCCCAGAGCAATTTCATGTGAAATCGTTCATCCAAACAAAAAGCTTGTCCCCTTAGGCTTTTGAATAAAGGACGCTTTACTGTATAATGATTTAATCTGTATTTTATGGTTATGTGAATGCTCACTTAAGCTTAGATCTTGATTAGATTTGCAATATAAAGGGGCATGGTGCAACAGGCCATGGTAAGAGGTTTTATATAACATTTATACACATTCATACAATCGTGGTAACATACTAAGAAATAATAGTTTTACCCGATAGGCTTCTTGGCACTGTGGAATTCTTTAAGCACTCTCTCAACATCACTGTTTACTTTCATGTTGGTGTTGTCCACTGCAAATGTACTCCTGTAAATGCATATCAATATCAATAATTCACATTGTAGATGTCATATATGATGGAGTTAGATAATTTCTGTGCAAGAACGTGAGCCTGTAATATAAGTTGATTTTCAATTATAAACTTTTTTAATGTTTATATGGTCATACAATAAGCACAAATATTATGAATACAGCTACTATTAATAAGAAACTGCATCAATGTTTGATCACATGTGGTCTCTTTCGGCACTCTGACCAAAGTCTGGTTAGGTTTTACACTTGTTTTACACCTTACCATAAGCCAAATTATTTAACAAATTGAAGAGAGAATGGTTCATCATTTTGCAATCAGATGAACTGCAAATATGGTTATCACACAAAAATCTGCACAATTTCCATTGCGCGGGCTTTCAGTGAAGCTAAATAAGCATTCTGAATTTGGGCCACATCATCCTCTCTGACCTCTCATAGGGCCAGGAGCAAGGATAATGAAGTATCTGTTACACAGATCTGTGGTTTTGCCGCTGCCACCGCGTTCTTTCCAGAGAACTCCTCTGAGACTACTGGACTGATTTTTCCGAAACTACACCAATTATCGTGTCACATGTGAACTGGTGCCTAACCAAATGGCCTTGACCTCTGACCTTTCCTCTCTGCCCAGGGTCCATTTGTGCGTCTGTTTCCACACATAAACCCACATATCTGGGGAACCGTTTGACCGATCAGGAAAAAAATTTGTACAAATGTAGCCCCTCGGATAGCTTTATCACATACATAGAAATAATGGCGTCACCTGAAACAATGTTTGCACAATGTCCATCTGTTAGTCGGCCTTGGGTTAAAATCACTCATATCTCGGCAGTGGTTTGACTAATTTACCTGAAATTTGGCAGGCGTATCCATCCTGGATAGCTTTCTTGATTTTATGACAGGTGGCACCACCTACATTTACATTCACGCTGCAGACATCCATGCTTATATCTCCGGACTGGTTTGACGTATCTTCCTGAAAATTTGCATGTGTATAGATCTTACATAGCTCTTTATCATAGGCAAAATTGGTGGTGCCAACTGCAACCATTTTTGCACAGCGTCAGTCTGTTTGTCTGCCGTGGGAAAAAATCACTCATATCTCGGCAGTGGTTTGAAATGTCTGCCTAAAATTTTGCAGGTTTATACATCCTGGACAGCTTTCTTGATTTTATGACAGGTGGCGCCACCTACATTCTAGTTTACGCTGCAGACATCCAAGCTCATATCTCAAGAACCGGTTGACCGATTGGGCCAAAATTTTGCATGTGTACAGATCTCACATAGCTCTTTATCATACACAAAACTGGAGGGGCCACCTGCAACTATTTATGCACAGCTTCCGTCTGTTTTCTGCCGTGGGCTAAAATCACTCATATCTCTGTAGTGGTTTGACTTATCTGCCTAAAATTTTGCGTGTTTATACATCTTAGATAGCTTTCTTAATTTTTTGGCAGGTGGCACCACCTACATTTATGTTAAAGCTGCAGACATTCAGGCTTATATCTCATGACTGGTCGGACATATCCCCCTGAAATTTTGCATGTGTATAGATCTCACAAAGCTCTTAATCATAGACAAAATTGGTGGTGCCACCTGTCACCATTTTAGCACAAGTCCTTCTGTTTGTCGCTTGACGAATACCCGTATTCTAGTTTTTCTAAGTTCATCATCAGTGCTGTGCTTTTCATTCTATTGTAAATATGTTCCATTCTATTTTAAATCTGTTTCATTTGTTTAATAAGGTTACCTTAATGAACTCAGATAAATGTACATACATACAATAAAATATTGACATTTGTCTTATCTATTTGATAGTTAAAAGGTTAACCCATTGGAACCTCTCACTCTTTATTTCCCCGCTTATGACCTTGATATTAACCAATCCCGATCCTGTAACATTTGCATCACGGAAATTTAGTGCCACCTGCCAATCATAAGGTGTATATGATATCATGCAATTATTTATCATATTTGCTTATGATCCCGAAAGATGTTAAACAAAACTTGAACGAGATGTCAGAAATTAATTCATTTTATTAGGTATTCTTTTATTATCATGGAAAGAGTGAGTAATTAAGAATTTTTACAGTCCCAGTGCAGAAATGTAAACGTCAAGACGAGTAGGCCTAAGTCCTGTAGATGTCAGTCAATGTTAGAATATTATTTTTTCACAAGTGATGATGATAATGTTCCAGTAAATTTTAAAAGCCTCATTCCTTATCCCACAGCAGACAAACAGATGGACGCTGTGCAAAAATGGCTGCAGGTGGAGCCACCATTTATGTGTATGTTATAAAGCTATCCAAGGGCTACATTTGTGTAAAATTTCTTTCCTGATTGGTCGAACGAGTCAAGAGATATAAGCATGGATGTCTACAGCGTGAACATGAAGGTAGGTGGCGCCAGCTGTCATTAAATCAAGAAAGCTATGCGGGATGTATAAGCATGCCGAATTTCAGGTAATTTGGTCAAACCACTGCAGAGATATGAGTGATTTTAACCCAAGGCAGACAAACAGATGGACACTGTGCGAAAATGGCTGAAGGTGGCGCCACCATTTTTGTGTATGTTATAAAGCTATCCAAGGGCTACATTTGTGTAAAATTTTTTTCCTGATTGGTCGAACAGTTCCTGAGATATGAGCTTGGATGTATGCAGCGTGAACGTGAATGTAGGTGGCACCACCTGTCATAAAATCAAGAAAGCTATCTAGGATGTATACGCATGCCGAATTTCAGGTGAATTAGTCAAACCACTGCAGAGATATGAATGATTTTAACCAAAGGCAGATGAACAGATGGACACTGTGCAAAAATGGCTGCAGGTGGCGCCACCATTTTTTGTGTATGTTATAAAGCTATCCAAGGGCTACATTTGTAGAAAAATTTTTCCTGATCGGTCAAACGGTTCCCGAGATATGTGGGTTTATGTGTGGAAACATATGCACAAACGGACGCTGGGCAGAGAGGAAAGGTCAGAGCCAATTGGTTAGGCACCAGTTCACATGTGACCCGATAATTGGTGTAAGTTTTGGAAAAATCCGTCCAGTAGTCTCAGAGGAGTTCTCCGGAAACGAATGCCGCGGCAGCGGCGGAACCCGGTCAAAAACAAAGTATCCGCAAAACTTTGTTTTGGCGGATACAATAAATTTTGTTCACGTATAACATATATGTAAAATCAGATGTAAGATGAAAAATACCGGCTTTCATGGTTAAGTCCCATACTTGGGTCTCTGACATGTGGCTTCAGCAAGACCCCCTGGGCCACACCTCCTCTGAGGCGGACACCTGGTTATAATGGAAAAATCGTCTGGTCCCATGACTGTCCGCCCCAGGGGGGTTTCACTGTAAATGTAGTCTATGTTCTATCTATATATCTATCACAAGTGGCACATATTACCATTCCGCACATCAGACTTTGTGACCTTCATCTTTTCCCATAGACCAAATGGCAGTGACTTCTTGTGCTTGATATGGTAATAAATATTCCTTATCAGCTGTAATTTTAACTTAAATGCCCCTTCCGTGAGTCAGCAGAAGACAGGTCCAGGATAGGATTATTGGAATATGGAATATGGGACAGTTACTTCTGGCCTATGTAATAAAATTTTGCTTTAGCATATAGAGTGACAATGTGTTTAACTCTAAAATGGTGACCAAATTGGTCAACAATTAATTAGTACTATGCAGTAAGTTGACTGTTTCTTTATCTGCCCACCCATAATTTGACTGTGGTGATGTTATCTAGAGCAGTAATCTGAATTATTAAGAGAGTTGATATTACTTGGTTAGTGACTTTAGTCACTAAACTTTAGTGACCTGGATAAAAAAAATCAAGCACTGCCATTGGTAAAGTACTCACTTAGTGTTGTTAGATTAAAATAACAAAGCCACCAAGTACTCACAGGTTCTTAGCAGCTCCAAACCCTCCAGGAAACACAACAGCATCAAAGTCTTTGGCTGACAGCTTTTCCAGTGCAGCAATCTTCCCACGAGCAATCCTGGCCGACTCCACCAGACAGTTCCTGTCAGTGAAGAAACAAAGACTTTGTTACCATTTAGGAATCCTTCAGTGGCAGTTTGGTGTGCAAACAGGTATGAACTCAAATATTTATATAATAACTACTGATTATTAGTGGTAGGTATCAGTTGTAGATGACACTAAATCAATAAGAAGTCATCTGAGGACAACAGAGCTTGCTGGTACGGGCATTCAGAAAACAAAGAGAACCGCTGGGGTGAATAATATGCTGTCTTATTTCTTGTTTACTCTGACCTCATAAAATGTTCATGGACTTTGCCAGGAATTAAACTTAGGTGAGATATTATATTGCTTAATATTTTTGTTGAGTTTCATCAAAAGCTATCATATTCCTGTTAAGTTATCACCGCTTCACCACAAAGAATCCTAGTGACCTCTGAACTCATGAAATATGCATGGATTTTGCCTAGAATCTAATTCATGTGAGGTAATGTATTTATTATTAGTTAGAGTGAGTTTTGTGAAAATCCATGAATTGCCTGGTAAGTTATCATGCTGGCACTAAAAGTCAACAGGTGGATATATAGATAGTATACACTGTGGGGGTACTATAATTACCCATCTTAGACAGACCCACAAAAATATATAAATAAACCATTTTAAAGAAATATATATGTTTTTGTGTAAAATTATAGGTTCATAATGCCTTCAAATTAATAAACAAACACCATCATTTTAAATAAACATGCATTTTGATAAAAAAAAACTTTATAGTTTCATATTTATGTTTAGTAAATAAATTTTGGGCTATGGCAGAAGTAATACATGAACTATGTTAAAGTTGTTAAGAAATAAAGTCTTATGTATAAACCAGTCCCTCAGCAGCTGGAAAAGAAAGGAAATATTTTATTTCAACCAATGATACTGAGTGACAAGGGACCCATGGATCATGGAGCTCAGCTGAAGTTGACCTTGAAGGTAAAAATATAAAATAATAACAAATGAGGATAAAGTCTGAGAGGAAAAGGAAATAAAAGGCCATGGTTGGTTGGTATGATTAGTCTGAACTGATGAGTAAGGAACTCCTGCAAATAATATTTTGTGATCTGACCATGTGTTTTCCAATGCTGATAATTGAGGCATGTGAGCAGTTTGTAAACTTAATATCTATACTACTAGCATAATCATTGGTGGGCTCTGATAAGTTGATGACAGTTCAGTAGTTGCACATTTGTTCAATTAAATCCTAACTGTTTTATTATACATTTTTTTTTTCATTTTAGTAGAAAGGTCTAACCTGTTCTCATTCATGACTTCACCATTTGTGTGGTTGATGACATGCATCTGGTTTACATCTGGAGCAAACATGGAAACCTCGGCTCCTTGACGGCTCAGGTGAACAAGGCTCCTGTGAAAAAGTACAATGTTAAACTGAAATAATTTAAACAGTCTGGATCCTTCTGTGGCACTAATCTTAATGTGTTGTTACCAGGGCTGTAACAAACATCTTTATGCTCTCAAGTTTGTGAGCTATGCAAAAAACTTGAGCACATATATTTACCTACTGGCATATTACCAGTTCATCAGAAACCTTATTAAGCTGACAGACATACAGAAATAGCAAAGAATGAATAAAACATTCTCTTACTGGACTGGGATTTATCTAATATTTGGTGTTCAGCAATTTGCTGTATCCTCATTGGTACATGGGTAAGAGCCAGATCCAAGGTCCAAAAGTACATGGCTTAAGTCATTGATACATTGGCACTGAACCAATTTTTAAACAAACCACATGTATTATGTACATGTATACACATTAATCAATGCGCAGCAAGGTTATTTTGTTATTTCTTTTTTATGTTTTATATAATGCACAAGGTTTGCAAATTGATTTGTGTATTGCTATGCCATATCTCAAATTGATTCATCTTGCGAGTTGCCTAATGATACATGGTCCTAGTCATGCCATAAAAATACTTTAATGTAGTATTAAATATTATTAAGTACATACAGTGTATAAGTGGGGTATCCACTATTTCTGTCAATTCACACATAATTAAAACTGCACAGTATCAAGAAAAAAAAATACAATTTACTAAGTTACACACATTTATTTGACAGACGTGCAGTTGTCCCCCAATATTTATTTGGTGAATTACCAATAGCCAATACTTTGTAGCAAAACATAATATCCTTTAATCAAGAAAGACATATTTACGCTGAAGCTTCATGGACTTCTGAGCCGTCATACACCCCTGAGCCTGCAAGGACCTGCAATACATGAGAATATCTACATGTTACAGAAATAAAATTTGGTTTAAACAATATTTATTGCAAAACAGCACAAGGATTTGAAAAAAAGGGTACAGCCCTATAAAAATTCTTCTCCTCATATACAAATTCTTCTGTGTTATTTACAAAAAAAGGTGGAACTGTGGAAAAGTTGTATGTATGATTTTGGCTTGCCAGTGTCTTGACAGTTTATATATATATATATATATATATATATATATATATATATATATATATATATGTACATATATATAATGTTTATATATATATATATGTACATATATATATATACATATATATATATATATATATATATATAAAGATTTATCATTTATACATGTATGGACGGAGAGATATTGAAGATTCAGATGTATGCAATGAAAAACTTGAGTACAAAGACAAAAATACGCAGCCAAATCAAGGTACAAGCAGATAAACAGAACCCCATTTTCTTTCACTACAGATATCACAATTTTATAGTGGTACCAAAAAAATCCTTATTGAATTAAATAATAAAAATTCTTCTCCTCATATACAAATTCTTCTGTGTTATTTACAAAAAAAAGGTGGAACTGTGGAAAAGTTGTATGTATGATTTTGGCTTGCCAGTGTCTTGACAGTTTTTATATATATATATATATATATATATATATATATATATATATATATATATATATATATATATATATATATATAAAGATTTATCATTTATACATGTATGGACGGAGAGATATTGAAGATTCAGATGTATGCAATGAAAAACTTGAGTACAAAGCAGACAAAAATACGCAGCCAATTCAAGGTACAAGCAGATAAACAGAACCCTATTTTCTTTCACTACAGATATCACAATTTTATAGTGGTACCAAAAAAATCCTTATTGAATTAAAAACATATCAGATGGTCTCGGATATAAGTACATGATTCTTATGAAGATATTATTAATTAAAGTCTAGTTTAAATTAAAGATAATTATAGTACAGGAACACTTATTCCAGGACAAGCCCTGGCAGGTGAGTAAACGTGTAGTTTGCAACCGCCCTGTCAAGTCAAGAAGAACAAAATTTGTCCAAAATGTGACTGTGACCAGCGGGAGTGCTACTGCCAGTGTGGCCTTGATGTTTGGCCTTGGCCTCCAAAGAGCTCAACCAGGCCATGTCGATGGGCGATAAAGGGGGTCATGCCTCCTTAGAACTCACCACGGCCACCTTGGCTTGCATGGCTGCTGATGAGTGAATAGCGGCAGAGACCACGTGTTTGTTGATTGGGGATGCAGCAGCCCTCAGCACGTGAGCCAGTGTCAGCATGTTAAAACACCCTGCCGGCCGCTGGGTCAAGTTCAAGTTCGATCACCGTCAGACAGACTTTGTATCCACTCACCAGAGGGCGACACTATCGCTAAGGTGATGCGCTTTCTGTGCTCCTCATTCAACATGTATTTTTGTATTGACTATTCATGACTCTGTAAACCTCGAAAGGGGTCTTTTGAGTTGAATAACTTTTATTATTATTTTTATTATTATTAATATTATCAATCAATCAAACATCAGGCTAATTATCATATGTCTCTCCCTCGCGAATCTGTGAGCTTATGTGATAGTATTCCGGCGTTGTTTTTATTTTTCGTACACAAGACTGATGACCCCACCTGCAATGATTTGTGCACAGTGTATGCCCTTGCTTGTTTCTCAGGAGAGGTTGTGATATATCTGGCGCCAACTACAATCAGGTAGAGTGCACCTTCGATGGCTTTATCATACACAAAACTGGTGGCGCCACCTACGATCAAATTCATGTTGTGTACATGCAGGCCAGTATTTTAGGAGTGACGTTTAATTAATTGGTGCTTGCACTTGGGTTCAAAATGTTTAGTAATTACTTTGTACATGTACGTCTCGTCCGCTCTGTTTGCGGCCTTCTTAATAAAAATCTTTATGTAAAAATTATTACTGTTAAAAAATGTTTTTTGTTTTCTTTATCCAATGAGAATATTTTATTCTAGATTCGAGATCTTATATCAAATTATTTATTACTGCATACCCTATTTACCTGGAATTTGATCAAACTGATGTTTAGAACTGTCATTTAACTTGGGACCAAGTTCACCTCCTCGCCTCTATAACCAGATTCATCCTGACTTATCAGTCTTTATTCAAAATTGCTCCATCCCGCTCCTTTGATTACTTATATGATTTTAACATTGCTTTTATTATAACATAAATAATTAATGCTTTCTTGAGCGGAATTGTAAAGCATTGAATGCTCAATCGCAAGTTTCAACCTTTCATACAGAAAATCTACCGCTGTTGGCATTTTCTATCAAGGGGAAGACACAAGGACATTCCAGAATATTCCCGATAATATGACGTCATGGTAGGGATTCCCGTCCGCACCTATCGTCCGCTTCCGTCGTGAATCGGTCCCAGTCCGATTTGTGCGGAGATTTGAGTGCGGTTGCGAAAGTAGATAGGTGTGAATGCACTGTGCATTTTTAACTGATTCGAATTTGACGGACGACGGATGACGGAAGCGGGTCCCGAATGAAAAACGGACGGGTGTGAACGCCCCTTTAAACCATAGCCGAAATATGAGTGATTTTACCCTAGACAGGAACAGGAACAGTTTATTCAGGAGAACAAGGCCTCAGGCCCAAAGTTCGAACATACATGTGGTACATATGTACCATCAACCAAAATATTCAATTTCAAACATCAACTGCATTACCAATACGAACTAAGCAAAACTAAGCAGAACTAAGTAAAAATAAACTATGAATAGTAAAAACGTAATGATAAAGGAGAAAATGTGAAAAAAAAATACTTAATAAATAACCAAATAAAATAAAGAATAAAAAGAATACAAACAATAAAAAAAATCAAGAATTCGTGAATAATACAGATACTTATATGCCTAGAAATTCATACAATATACTCACATATGGTATTCTGGCGGCTGAAATGTTAAGTTAAAGAAGTGTTAAAATATTATAAGATACATAATACACAAAATTAATCAGTCTCCTATTGTTGATTTCCTTAAGCTGAAAGCATGGTATACATTAACAGCAAGTTTGGTTATTTCAACTGTATTTTCTGATTTTAATATCTTTTTAAAATTGTATTCTGTTGACTCTTGCATATCTTTTTCAAAATATTTAAACCGTAATTCCTAATATAAAGGACATTCCAACAGAAAGTGACTCCCATATTCTATAATGTTATAACTATACCTTACTAAATAATTACAGAATCTTTCTTCTCTATCCAAGCCATTCTAGACAGACAAACTTCCCTAGACAGACAAACAGATGGACACCATGCAAAAAAAGTTGTAGGTTGCGCCACCAGATTTATATATGATAAATATCTATTAAAGGTCTATACACATGCAAAATTTTAGGCCGATACGTCAAACCAGTCCTGAGATATTAGCGTGGATGTTTGCAGCGTAAATTTGATTGTAGGTGGCGCCACCTGTTATATAAACGAGAAACCTATCCATGATGTATACACATGCAAAATTTCAGGGGGATAAGTCAAGCCACTCCATATGAGTGATTTTAACCCAAGGCAGAAGAACAGATGGACGCTGTGCAAAAATGGTTCCAGGTGGCGCCACCAGTTTTGTGTATGATATAAAGCTATCCAGAGCAACACTTATGCAAAACTTCAGCCCGATTGGTCTAACGAGTTCCAAGATATGTGGGGTTATGTGTGAAAACAGACGCACAGGGGACGCTCTTCCGAGAGGAGAGGCCACCCCAGAATGAGTGCGCAGCAGCTCACATGTTACCCGATCATAATTCCGAGTTTCGTAAAATTTCGTCCGGTGATTACGGAGGAGTATTCCGGAAGCCTATGCGGTGGCCGGTTGAAAACATAGTATCCCCAAAACTGTTCTGGCGGATACAATTATGGTCAATTATGTTATCATGGAAGCATTTTACCTGGTTCGCATTAAGCCTGTAGGCCACTTTATTTAATAAGGGTGTAAATAAAAATGCATATTAAATTAAATCAGTTTCCACAGTTTAAGAATTTTATATTTATTTTCACTCACTGGGAAAAGTTAACCCCCCCCCCCCCACCCATTTTCCACACCCACTGTCTGAAATCCTTAGTTATGCACTGAAATGATTTTTTTTTGGGGGGGGGGAGTCCGGGTGAATTTATGACCTTCCAAGGAAGCACTCTTCTTTATTTCTAAGATTTACCAGCATTGCAGCTTTTAGCTGTACAATTTTAGAATGCATCAACACTCTGTATCTTTTTTATATAACCTTCATAAATATTTGGAAAAAAATACGATCTCTTCTCTAATGACAAAGTTGCTAGGGGATTTTTAAATTGATGTTTATATACTTATTCATACTGGCACATTTGTATAGAAAAATAATCAGGGGTTATAACGCTGAATATGATATTTGACATGTTAACTTGTCACGTTTAGGCTGAAAAAAAAATATGTTTTTTTTTTCAAATCTACAATATTTTACAAATAGCAACAGTTTATAGTTTTAAAACAAACCTCCGCTTCTTTATTTCTTTTTAAGTTGTCACAGAACATAAAAAATTAATTATTTATTTTAATTCTGTGACAGAACTATTGATTATATGAGACATTACGTCATAAAAATATAGTGATATTAGGAAGTAAGAAACAAAATTGCTGACCAGTAACATGATAATTGATGAACAGACGATTCAGCTGAGCTATTCACTGTCGTAAACATTTGCCAAAATGAACCGAGCAGCCATTTGTCTAATAACGAGGTATCGACCCTTAAGCCTGGAACCTTTATAAAAATTGTTAGATTGCAATGGGTCAAGAAAGTGACTTAACCTAACTTAGCTATATGATGGGGATACAAGATAGAAGAGAAGGAGTCCCCTTATTTATATTTATAACTGCCAGACGTTGCATGCGACACCTGGTGAGAAATCTCGCACCTGTATGACACGTGACTGTATTAATATTTGCCTATACTAATATATACCATGCATATAACCCCCTCCCCCCCCCTACCCCCACCCCCGGAGTAGGGGCCACTTATGTACAGGTTTAAAAATAAATTCTGATACTGAACCTGTTTTGACCTGAGAATTTGTTGTTTCTACAGTCAATCACGATCAAGAAAATTTGGGCTTGAGTACCTCATCTTTTCACAACCATGACGCGAATGCAGTGCAACCAAATTTACCCCTCTGAGCAGTCCAAAACAAGCATTTGGACAACTCATTTTTGATTGCCAGAGATTTGAAAAATATTTGACAGATACTGTTAATTAGGTTTGAGATTATGCTTAACATACATCAAAATCAAACAATGGGGCACAGTAATGCCACCTGGCATAATTTCTAGAGCAAACCAAGCAAGCAAAACCATTCACTAATCTCTTTCATGTTACGGCTTCGAGACAAAGTTCATCTGAATTAAAAGAACCACGTGACCTGAAGGTACGATAACCGTCTTGTGACTGGCACGTAAATTTTAACCTGAAGATGGGGCAACCTTTATTAGATTTCATTTGGCATGATATTTTTAATTGTACTGTTTTATTTCATTGTTATCCACTAGCTTACAAAATTTTACAGAGACTGGTAAGCTATCGTTTGGAGTATATTGTACCATGCCCAACACCTGAGCCGGATTGTCCTCATTTTGACTTATGAAATCCAACCCCGTGAAAACATCCTCCCATATCCTCTATAATAAACAGTCTATCCTGTCCGGACAGCCAATCAGACAATATTTCCCCCTGACGATTGGGGTCACTTTCCTGCATGTGGCCTCTGTCCAACCTCCCATGAAAATGTTGTTGTTAAAGAGAAATCCTTGCACCTTAAAAAAATGGCATAGACTGGCCCAGTCTATGAAATGGTTAAGACTAATTTGTTGCCCCTGACAAAGTAATCAAACGTTCTCTCACGGTCAGGTAACACTTAGTGTCGGTACTACCACCTTGCGGCAAATTATATAACTATTTACCAATCTAGCCAACACGGAGCTATGTGTATCGGTGCATGAAAATTATTTACGCATTTTAGTAGCAAACAAATATACTAACGCCCTGGCAGGGCTTAAAATGGCATAACGTCTATATAGTAGTTAATCGACATCAGAGGAAACCGTCTGGAAGTACAGTTTTTGTCTAGCAATTATTTCGTCTAGTTCATTGACTGCCAGTATAGCATGTTTCGGCTAAATAATAATCCTCATTCAAATTTGGATACACCTTTTGGTCCTTATGTTGATTTAAACCTTTACTGCTGTGATAAGGTACTTTAATTTATGGGAGAAATTCTACATTGGACCTAAGCCCCCCTCCCGCCCGATGAACATTTGATTGTGCGATGCGTCATAGATAAATCACTGATAAATTACTGTTGCATTTCATATTTTACACTTTTTTTGTTAATTTCATTTAAAAAGTGGAGAGGGCGGGGATATGCGCTCCTTTGCGGTCTAATGTTTATAAGTGTGGCCATGGCATTTATTAACTGTTTGCTAACCCTGCTACGCGTAGCCCGGACGTGAATTGTATATGAAACGCTGCTTTGTTCAACATGCAAACATCCGATACAGCACTGTGCAAGTATTGTTCCCCACAGGTCTGGACTGAGGGGGGTACAGCTGCACTTGATACCTATTTTTAACGTGCAATGATTATAACAAATCTGTATAACTCTACCTATATCACTTAATCGCTTTATGTAATTAGTGTATTTGCTATGTATATTCTGCCTATAAATGAACAAATGCTTTCATGCATCTCTCAGAGTCCTGCACCGTTGCCCGCAAGAAGTATATATATATATATATATATATATGCTGTTTACGTAATTTAAGAGTCCTTCAGCACCAATCTTGTTTACTTACATTATATATACAATGATTATTTGTTCGATTCTTTGAAGTACAACACTTCCTTATCGTTTCTGAATATAAGTTATTGTTTTACGTCATTTGTTATTTCACACTGAGTCAGCTTATACTTCCGCTCTGCACATGCCGTTATTCATATGATGTTTATCCAAATTCAGAATATTTCCGCAAGATACTATACTGATGTTATGGGGATGACAAAAATGCAAGGTAAAACTGAAAAAAACCCAGTACATTCGACACAATTGAAATACATTTAGTGTAGCCTAATGTAAGGTGTACTTGTTTTACTAGAAAGTCGTCCTTGTTTATTTTTAGATACATATCATCTATATTATATATTTCAATATTTTCAAAAGGAAAATTATCGAGAAAATAAAGCCTTTGTGAAAAAAAGACCCAATTATACAGGTGAAGATCTGTTTATACCGTAGGGACCTTGTACATTATCTGTATATGACTGTAGCGACGCAAGGCAAAAGTTTTATATCATTTAGGTGCACAAGAACCTATACCTTTTGAAAAAGAATTTATGTGATTTCTGCCTTCCTCTGTGAATATATTAATGTTCTAAGGGTAACCTTTGTTGTGAAAAGTTTTAATAACGCCTTCGTGAAGGAAGTGTGAACTTGTTTATTAACAACATGTTTGTAAACACAGCAATGTTGACAAACAGGAAAAACATAGAACCTATAGTATTATAAGGTGATATAGAAAGGTCACTTGTTGTAAAACGCCTTTGTAAAGTTCTTGTTTTTCTTACTTGCTGTCAGATGACTTTGTTGAAACTGTTTTGATTATTTTGGCGGGCCCCTTATATCATAATCACGTTGATATAAACAAAACAAGCAGCACGTGTGCTGTGATATCAACGTTTTCTTGCCAATTGTTTTAAAGCACAAGGAATTATCTTTAGTTTATATAGGTCATACAGCTCATTTGGCCCCTTTACAATTAAAAGATCTTTTTATGTAATCCGTAAGACAAATATTTATAGTATGAATTATATGACATTGTTTAATTTATCTGCTAATAATAAATTTCCACTTGTTTGATGTTAATTCACTGGATCCTTAATATGTAAAGATTTTGTGAACAATTTTTATATTCAATTCATAGAATCCAATATATACTCAGTGAAGTATTTTCATGTGAATATGTACGTGAAGAACATTGTATTACGTCTTCAGCGTGCGGGCGTTTCGGTTAGCGCAATACTTCTCTCTCTCTCTCTCTCTCTCTCTCTCTCTCTCTCCCAAGGTCCTAAAATAACGCCAGGGGGCAATAACAAATGACACAGGATCTGTTTAACCTGTCAATGTGTATGACATAAACCATTAATCACCGGTCGCACTACCTGTTTGTCTCACCTGATGAAGGACAATACGGATTCTTAACAACGTTACAGTATATACTTATCTGTGGTCACATTCATGAACACTCCTTTCATCCGTTGTGTCATTGCAGGAGGCACACTTCCGTTTAGCATGCAGAGATTTACAGGAAAGATATACATGTATCTAAATAACAGTTGTGTACACTGTGGACACCATGGCCCCTGCGTCATACTTCATGCACGGCTCGGGTTGTATTCATCATGTTCATACAGAGCAGACGGACGTTTAGTGTATTTATTACGTTAATCATGGACAGTGGACTGTTTCTACTCTTCTTCTTACCATGTAAGTATCACTCACGTATGAAGTAGAACAATATTAATAATAGTGTATATATATATATATATATATATATATATATATATATATATATATATATATATATATATATATTGGTGCATATATGTTACATAAACTATTGTCTAAGTTTTATTAATAGCTCTTTAACAATTAAGTGTAAACAACATATACAAAATATACTCATATAACCACATACAAACAACATATACTCTTTTTATTGGCAATGCAACAAGCAGATGTATGTATGCAAAAATGTCAGCTCCAGGATGAGGTCGGGAAAGACTTGGAGATTAAGAGAAATATTTAAAGAAAGCTCGAGAAATTTCGAGGGAGCACGTGAGACCTCGAGAGTGAGCTCAATGGGGTGGGGGGGGGGGGGGTACGGGGGGGGGGGGGGTGTTGGTTCATTCACATAAGAAATATCAGAATATACGTAATATTAATTCAAGCTACAAGAAATCTTTATTATGCTGTAACTATATACGTTTGCGTATGCTAGAGTTAGGCAGAGTTAGATGTAACCAGTTAACCAGACTGACAAAGCTTGTACCCACTACATAATTCATGATGAATGAGGGACAAATCTGTTTAATAAATATGTTGGTCATGTGCTCTTGATAACGTACATACTCCTAATACAGTAATTCACTTCTTTAATATAGTAACGGTTTCCTCACAACTATATATATATCAGACTCATTATAGTATAACTGGATAAACAGAGTACTGGTGTATATATTTTATCTAGTTATTAGCAAAAACTCATCTGATGTTCAATTAGCCGGACGGGAAGAAACTTGAATTATAAAATATTGCAAGGTCAATCATTGAACTGTAAACGTACAAATATGCACTTCAAATCAAATATTTTCTGTTATATTCTAATCATACCAGGTTTATCTTTATAAAAAAATGCAATATAACAAGCAAAGAGTATGAAACTTATTACCCAGTTGTTGAGCATTTTTGAACGCAGGGTATTTATTAAAAGTTACCTGAAGCTCCACAAGCTCGCGGTCACCATAAAATGAGGTTACTGTTACCAGTTCTTGACTTCTTTTTATATGTGCCCTTGTATTTAGTAAATTGTATTATTATATACTGTATTATTATTATACTGACAAAATTTGATTGTTAAAATAATCTATGGAAAAAAAATATATAAAAAAATAATGGAAGATTATGGTTTTGTCGGAACAAACATTAATTATTTAATGACGTAAACAATAATCTCCTGTGACATATACCAACATCTTCCCTCATATACTTGTTTATTAGTTGTTTCGTTTAATGAATTTACTTTCCGCAAAGTTTGGGTATCAATTAACCCGAAAACAGCAAAGATATCTTTTGAGTGTGGAGCAAGTCCGGGTCTATAGATGTAGATTTTTTTATGTAGATTGCCTCTATCTCTAACGGAGGTAATAAATAAATGCGGGTGTAAAAAAAATCTCTCTCCTCAGCGTGTATATACTAGAAACCATCTTTTAACTACGTGCTTATCGGTAGGTCCACTAACCGTTCATATAATAAATGCTTTCATCTTTTTTGTATTTTTGCAATACAATTCAGGATTTAAGTCGATACTGAAATATTAACATTTTAAAGCTTAAAGCGAGACAAATTTTAAATACGGAAAAGTGTGTCAAAATATGGAAAAGACGCATATAGGTATACGTTGTTTTTCAAATAAATTGAAGTTCAAACTATGATATAGACCAAATGTTATAGGAAAGTCTATAGGCAAATTGACATCATTTTTGAGATGTATCGACCCATATATCAAGGTTCATTCGTGCATAAAAGACTGTTAATATTCCTTGATGACGCTCCTGAATCCGGATGAGGATCCGGATCCACACCAAAATCTAATCGATCCTTCATTGACCCATTTCCGAAATGATCTGAAAAATTTCATGAGATTCATTTCATTTTTGCGAAAAGTTATATTGTCAACAAACACACAAACATACACACACAAACACTCAAACGGGGATTATTGCATACCCTCCGGCGGAGGCAATAAACCATGCATATTGTTACGCGTCATATACTTATATAGTATGTAATGGGTGCGTACAATCGATGGCTGATTATAGAGGTTTGTTTAATTTGGCACGTAGTCCGTCTAAACCTTATTGTTTCTGCCGAGCCTATAATTGCCTAGAGGCAGGTCTTTACCAAAACTGTATAAAGTATATGGTTAAAGAGCTATCTTTATCGATTTTACACTCTATGTCCCATACAGTATGAGAGACATTTCCACAAAACACACATTTAAATAACTGCATCCATGAACACAAGAGAACATTAGGTGTTTATTATGTGCACAATTAAGTGTTTTCTATAAAATGTATGACATACTAAAACTTATATGTAAAAATGACAACATAATAATTCTCTCCTTTTTCCGTATTATCATTTATTCCCTGTGAGCATTTGATTATACAAAGTTAAACATTCCACCACAAATGTATATTGTGAACGGTTTCTACATATTTGATATAATATGATTAACTAACAAATTTGATCATGAATATATAGCGTTTTAATTTCTATTCGAAATCTACAGCGTCATGTTAAACGTTCATCCTGGGAAAAGTAATGGAACATTTGATAAATAACGGCCTGTGGACAAATGCTCATGCACACGTCGGCGAATAGATAACAATATTGTAAAATATAAGAATTATGACAATGTCATTTATTTGATAGATCGGAATTTGATGATATAACTCAGTTGTTAAATTTAATTACATGTATAATTTTAATAAAAATACTTATATTATAACTAAATTGAATATTATTGCAATACTGTTTTCAGGGGTTGCTCATATATATATATATTTTTTCATGCACCATCAGGGAAACGAATGTATTGAGATTTGTGCTGTATTTTAGCATACGTGATTTGCCAGAGATCGCTTGGAAACAGGGGCACATCCGAGGTAGTTGTACCACTGATATACCGTGATGGACACCACCTTACCTCAACCAAAACACAGGTACGTGAGGAGAAAGTAACCACCAATTCCTCGTGTGTCACATGCATCTTTATAATATATCAGAGGGTGATTTACTCTAGACTGTATAGTATCTTAGAAAATCTTTAATTGAGTATAAGTAACACGTGCCTTCTGGCATGTGTCGCTAACAAATATACAAGGGGCATAAATAATCAAAACAATCCAAGATAGGTCGTGCACCTGTTCACTTTACCCCAATAATATACAAGGCGCATGGATTATAAATATAGTGCAACATACGTGTTTCCATGGGTCAGTTGCACAATAAATTTTACAAGGTGCGTAGAGTATAAAGATACAGTACCAGATCAGGTTGCCCCAATGGGCACGTGTCCCAGATGGGCACGTGTCCCAGATGGGCACGTGTCCCAGAGTCCACGTCCGAGTCCGACTCCTTGAGGTTCGAGTCCAAGTCTACCTTCTTCGAGTCCGAGTCATTTGGAACTCGAGTCCATGTCCAATACAAATCTTCTTATTAAAAGAAATTTTTTAAAAAGGATATATGAGATAATTAATGAGTCCTAATTACTGGCCAGGTCTATACTTGTAGGCACTTATATGTATTGGAACTAACACAACATTTAGCATTTTGGTGAAAGGCCATTAGCTCACTTATAATTCTGTCTGATGCCATAATTGTCTGGGGTAATCACATGTATAGAACTAGTGCATCAGAAAGTTCAGGCGCGGATCCAGGATTTTTTTGCAGAGAGGGGTCAACGGGTGTCATGCATAAAAATTGTCAAAAAGAAGGTCGTTGGTTGAGAGCGGGGGGGGGGGGGGGGCATGGTCTCGTTCCCCAAACCCCCCGTCATGCATAAGATTCGTCTTAAAAAAGGTCGTTGGTTGAGACCTTTGGGGGGGGGGGGGGGGCGACCCCCCAAACCCCTCTTCTGGATCTGCGAATTTCGAATTCTGTAATTCAAACTGCAATTTCTGTGCGAATCTTGCCAGATTATCTGATGACCCTTTGTCGGATCTTCTCCTGAAATGGTTTTCTTTTGGTTTTTCACCACTGTGCATTTTTTTGCAATTATAATCACGTTTTCATTGTGCAGAAGTTGTAATCTCGATTTACTGAGGTGAGACAGTTTAACCCCGCATGGAAACACCCTAGTTACAAAATCATATCAGCGTTTTTTCACGAATATACAATTACCCTTAATTACAAGCTATGTGCAGGACATCCTCTAGTTGGGGGGGGGGGGATGCAAACTCAGTAAATGGGAATTTCTGGGGAAATGCGCTTTAATATTTAGAGATGGATCCACCGTTGTTCCAGAATGCACAACTTTGATGCCTATCACAGAAAGGCAGAGCGAATATGAAAACTAGTAAAGCGTCTTAGGTAGAGACAAGATACTCCGCAGAGGGCGCCAGTGTGTACGTCAATATGGTGTACATACATACACAATCGGGTGATGTATTTCTGCGTTTCTGAAGTTTTTTTCGGGGAAGACGCGCAAAGTACAGACAAAGTTTACTGCCTCTCCTACCGTGGCTTTGTCCTGACGTTACCCGTGAACAGCTCTGTGTGTGGCTAGCACAAGGTAGACTTCACCTGAAAACACTAAAACAGAATTCAGATCAGAACCTGATCACACTACATGCAGTAAGTAAGTTATAATTGAGGACACACTGCGCAGAACAGGGTTTGGGCCAATTACACTAAAAAGTAATCAATACAATTACAATTACTTAAAAAAATCCCTATTACAATTTCAAATTACTTTTATTTTACAAAGTAATAATTAAATTACAATTACTTCTGAAATGTAATTAATTACTTTCAATTACTTTCTAAAAAATATAATATAGACTAATAGTCTAATAGAGGTATGGTTCTACCCCACACAATCAAACATGCTGTGCAGATTTACCCACGCATAATTAGCCGTTTCAAACTTCTACCACTAGGCAGCGTGCATGTTGGCGAAGTTCGCTTCAGTGTTAGAATGAGTGTTTATCTTAATTAATTAAAGTTTTTTTCATCAAACTGTTACATTTAATGATGTCCTGAGTGGTTATTTACATGAAATGACCAGTTAGAGATCGTTACTAGCGAAAAAAAGTGAAGAATTCAACCCTTGTTCATGACGCCGCTTCATGTCAGAATTGGCATGTCAGATTCAACAAGCTTCATTTCACTGATTAAAAGCAGCCAATCCCGGTCACATCAGGAGAAAAAGTATAAATAATCGTATTCTACAAGTGTTGTCCTTCACACTAGTATATGTAAATAGGTTGCCCATTGTTATTTTTTAATTATTTTTGTATGATTTATATAGCTTAACTAGGGTTTTGTCAATCATTAATTGTGCAGGGTACCAGTCTAGTCCTGCTATATCTACAGAGATTTAAGGGCTTTTTAGTTACATTTTCACATTTCATGTTCATTAAATTCAGGCTTTTCAATACTTATGCATATAAACACATCAGAGTATATATGTAATGGTTTATACATTATTTTAATTCTTATATTATACTATATTATATTATTTTTTTATTATATTGTTATGAAATATTAATGTATAATAATATAAATAAATAAATATATATATATATATATAAGATAAGATAAGATAAGATAAGATAACATTTATTAGCCTTCAGTTCCAGGAATTTGTTGTTGACTTGCAATTCATTACATAAAAAAATAAATAAGTAAATAGATAGATAAATACATAAAAATAATACAAAAATACATAAAAATCACACATATACATATTGATGCATGTAAAATTAAGCATGTAAAAATGATAAAACAGATAATTCTGCAGGTAAAACACATAATTCAAAACATTAAATTTCTAAGAGGGTTGTGAGTTAAAGTGTTTAATACTGTGTGGTACGAGAGATTTTTTAAAACGAGTTGTTCTGCAGAATATTGTATCTAGGCGTTTACCTGAAGGTAAAAAACGGAACTCTGAATATAGGGGATGTGTTTTGTCATTCATGACCTTAGATATGAAGGCCATTGTTTTGGTTTCACAGATTTCCTGGTGTGTGGCAAGAGAAGTACCAGTTATTCTACTACTTCTCTTCCTGGTATTATTCAACTGTTTCTTTAACTTATCAGATATATTTGTATACCAGCACTCCAGTGAATAAGTAAGGACACTGGAAATTACTGAATTATAAAACATGGTAATTATGGTTTTGTCAATATTAAGCTTTCTTAGATAATAAAGGTAATATAATCTTTTGTTTGCTTTCTTGGATTGATTCAACACATGTTCTTTCCAATTCAGATTTCTGTCAATAATACATCCTAAGTATTTAAAATTTTCTACAATATCAACATCTTCATTTTTGATAGCAACTGGGGTAATTACAGATTTTGATCTCCTAAAATCAAATACTACTTCTTTAGTCTTCTTTACATTTAACTGAAGGTAGTGTTCCTCACACCAACCAGTCACATATTGAATGGTTTTCCTGTAGAGCGATTTATATATATATATATATATATATATAGATATATATATATATATATATTAATGTAAATATTTATAATATGTAACTTTTATATGTCAAAAATAAAAAATAACATACAATTTATATGTAAACAATATATGTCTGTAAATCATATATATATATATATATATATATATATATATATATATATATATATATATATTTATATTTAAAAATCATATATAAATGTAAATGTGCTTTATGTTATTCAAAATTCAGTGTGTGTGTGTTATGTGTAAATATATTTTGTTTCTATACAGACACATTTTACAGTATGCAATCCCAGGCAATAACATGTCTGATCCACTTGAGGGTGGTGGTTCCATGGTGGCCAACCTCATTAGCAGCTAGTTAAAATAGCACCAAGTCTAGAGTATGGCAGACATCAAAGTATCAATGAGGGGTAGTCAGTCATGTATAATGTAACAACAGATGTCTGGGCAGGTAGGTGACCAGCTTTTGCTCTATGTTTGCTGCCTCATCATTAGGTCAATAAATGCCAAAACTGAAGATGGTTGTACACCACTCAGCTTTGTTAGGCCTGGTCAGTTTATAAATGTGAGATGAATCTCCAATCATGAGTGATATCTTCTGTGACTGAAGCAGCAACATTAACTTGAAAAGCAAGCATTGAAGCAATACTTGGCTGAAAATTCCACATTACCCTTACATAAGAAGAAAAAAAAGGTAAATTAATTTATTGTCTTATATAACTTTATTTGTATAATCAATCTTATGTCAGTTATTTTCAAAAATAAAGATTACACATAATGTGGTCAAATAAAATTATTTAATTATTATATCTTTCATTTGTACACACATAATGAAATTCTAGGGTATTGTAGGATGATACTTAGATTATTTCAAATTCAATAAATAAAATGATACTAAAAGATTTGACAAAAAACTTTTGGTATGAAGAAAAAGAATGTTTTTGTGGGTTTTTAATAGGTGTAGGACTAAAGTACCCCTGGACAAAATGATTCCTTGGGAAAAAGCCACCTACCTTAATGATAAAGATGAAAAAAGCCCCCCCCCCCCCCCCCCCGAAAAAATTAAATATATATATATATATATATATATATATATATATATATATATATATATATATATATATATGTGTAGTGATGTTCTATACATTTTACATTTGTACATATGTGATGTCTTTAACTGCTTAATCCAAAACATTCTTTAAAATTAATTATGTTGAATATGTGTATATTTTGGGTTAGATATCCAAAAGCGGCATCAACTTTTACATCACATAGTTACATTTACAACAATAATTAAGTTGTGAGAAAATTCAGCGTTATGAAAAATTAATAAATCTGTGTTTTGATGTATTATTATCCGTGAAAATAATAATGTATATTAGGTAGGTGTTGTTATTTATAATGTTGATATCAGGGGACTCATTAATTATGTAAATATACAATAATTTTTACAATGTTACTTGTGCAGTCTAACAGGTTTTTATTTATGATAAAAAAAGTTATACATAAAAATGGATGAT